>JAQSEB010000116.1:0-600000 GCA_030063045.1 Pratylenchus scribneri
AAGTAATAAATTAGGGGTCTATTTAGGGGAAACAATAGAAGTAATAAATTAGGGGTCTATTTAGGGGAAACAATAGAAGTAATAAATTAGGGGTCTATTTAGGGGAAACAATAGAAGTAATAAATTAGGGGTCTATTTAGGGGAAACAATAGAAGTAATAAATTAGGGGTCTATTTAGGGGAAACAATAGAAGTAATAAATTAGGGGTCTATTTAGGGGAAACAATAGAAGTAATAAATTAGGGGTCTATTTAGGGGAAACAATAGAAGTAATAAATTAGGGGTCTATTTAGGGGAAACAATAGAAGTAATAAATTAGGGGTCTATTTAGGGGAAACAATAGAAGTAATAAATTAGGGGTCTATTTAGGGGAAACAATAGAAGTAATAAATTAGGGGTCTATTTAGGGGAAACAATAGAAGTAATAAATTAGGGGTCTATTTAGGGGAAACAATAGAAGTAATAAATTAGGGGTCTATTTAGGGGAAACAATAGAAGTAATAAATTAGGGGTCTATTTAGGGGAAACAATAGAAGTAATAAATTAGGGGTCTATTTAAGGGAAACAATAGAAGTAATAAATTAGGGGTCTATTTAGGGGAAACAATAGAAGTAATAAATTAGGGGTCTATTTAGGGGAAACAATAGAAGTAATAAATTAGGGGTCTATTTAGGGGAAACAATAGAAGTAATAAATTAGGGGTCTATTTAGGGGAAACAATAGAAGTAATAAATTAGGGGTCTATTTAGGGGAAACAATAGAAGTAATAAATTAGGGGTCTATTTAGGGGAAACAATAGAAGTAATAAATTAGGGGTCTATTTAGGGGAAACAATAGAAGTAATAAATTAGGGGTCTATTTAGGGGAAACAATAGAAGTAATAAATTAGGGGTCTATTTAGGGGAAACAATAGAAGTAATAAATTAGGGGTCTATTTAGGGGAAACAATAGAAGTAATAAATTAGGGGTCTATTTAGGGGAAACAATAGAAGTAATAAATTAGGGGTCTATTTAGGGGAAACAATAGAAGTAATAAATTAGGGGTCTATTTAGGGGAAACAATAGAAGTAATAAATTAGGGGTCTATTTAGGGGAAACAATAGAAGTAATAAATTAGGGGTCTATTTAGGGGAAACAATAGAAGTAATAAATTAGGGGTCTATTTAGGGGAAACAATAGAAGTAATAAATTAGGGGTCTATTTAGGGGAAACAATAGAAGTAATAAATTAGGGGTCTATTTAGGGGAAACAATAGAAGTAATAAATTAGGGGTCTATTTAGGGGAAACAATAGAAGTAATAAATTAGGGGTCTATTTAGGGGAAACAATAGAAGTAATAAATTAGGGGTCTATTTAGGGGAAACAATAGAAGTAATAAATTAGGGGTCTATTTAGGGGAAACAATAGAAGTAATAAATTAGGGGTCTATTTAGGGGAAACAATAGAAGTAATAAATTAGGGGTCTATTTAGGGGAAACAATAGAAATAATAAATTAGGGATCTATTTAGGGGAAACAATAGAAGTAATAAATTAGGGGTCTATTTAGGGGAAACAATAGAAGTAATAAATTAGGGGTCTATTTAAGGGGAAACAATAGAAGTAATAAATTAGGGGTCTATTTAGGGGAAACAATAGAAGTAATAAATTAGGGGTCTATTTAGGGGAAACAATAGAAGTAATAAATTAGGGGTCTATTTAGGGGAAACAATAGAAGTAATAAATTAGGGGTCTATTTAGGGGAAACAATAGAAGTAATAAATTAGGGGTCTATTTAGGGGAAACAATAGAAGTAATAAATTAGGGGTCTATTTAGGGGAAACAATAGAAGTAATAAATTAGGGGTCTATTTAAGGGAAACAATAGAAGTAATAAATTAGGGGTCTATTTAGGGGAAACAATAGAAGTAATAAATTAGGGGTCTATTTAGGGGAAACAATAGAAGTAATAAATTAGGGGTCTATTTAAGGGAAACAATAGAAGTAATAAATTAGGGGTCTATTTAGGGGAAACAATAGAAGTAATAAATTAGGGGTCTATTTAGGGGAAACAATAGAAGTAATAAATTAGGGGTCTATTTAGGGGAAACAATAGAAGTAATAAATTAGGGGTCTATTTAGGGGAAACAATAGAAGTAATAAATTAGGGGTCTATTTAGGGGAAACAATAGAAGTAATAAATTAGGGGTCTATTTAGGGGAAACAATAGAAGTAATAAATTAGGGGTCTATTTAGGGGAAACAATAGAAGTAATAAATTAGGGGTCTATTTAGGGGAAACAATAGAAGTAATAAATTAGGGGTCTATTTAGGGGAAACAATAGAAGTAATAAATTAGGAGTCTATTTAGGGGAAACAATAGAAGTAATAAATTAGGGGTCTATTTAGGGGAAACAATAGAAGTAATAAATTAGGAGTCTATTTAGGGGAAACAATAGAAGTAATAAATTAGGGGTCTATTTAAGGGAAACAATAGAAGTAATAAATTAGGGGTCTATTTAGGGGAAACAATAGAAGTAATAAATTAGGGGTCTATTTAGGGGAAACAATAGAAGTAATAAATTAGGGGTCTATTTAGGGGAAACAATAGAAGTAATAAATTAGGGGTCTATTTAAGGGAAACAATAGAAATAATAAATTAGGGGTCTATTTAGGGGAAACAATAGAAGTAATAAATTAGGGGTCTATTTAGGGGAAACAATAGAAGTAATAAATTAGGGGTCTATTTAGGGGAAACAATAGAAGTAATAAATTAGGGGTCTATTTAGGGGAAACAATAGAAGTAATAAATTAGGGGTCTATTTAGGGGAAACAATAGAAGTAATAAATTAGGGGTCTATTTAGGGGAAACAATAGAAGTAATAAATTAGGGGTCTATTTAGGGGAAACAATAGAAGTAATAAATTAGGGGTCTATTTAGGGGAAACAATAGAAGTAATAAATTAGGGGTCTATTTAGGGGAAACAATAGAAGTAATAAATTAGGGGTCTATTTAGGGGAAACAATAGAAGTAATAAATTAGGGGTCTATTTAGGGGAAACAATAGAAGTAATAAATTAGGGGTCTATTTAGGGGAAACAATAGAAGTAATAAATTAGGGGTCTATTTAGGGGAAACAATAGAAGTAATAAATTAGGGGTCTATTTAGGGGAAACAATAGAAGTAATAAATTAGGGGTCTATTTAGGGGAAACAATAGAAGTAATAAATTAGGGGTCTATTTAGGGGAAACAATAGAAGTAATAAATTAGGGGTCTATTTAGGGGAAACAATAGAAGTAATAAATTAGGGGTCTATTTAGGGGAAACAATAGAAGTAATAAATTAGGGGTCTATTTAGGGGAAACAATAGAAGTAATAAATTAGGGGTCTATTTAGGGGAAACAATAGAAATAATAAATTAGGGATCTATTTAGGGGAAACAATAGAAGTAATAAATTAGGGGTCTATTTAGGGGAAACAATAGAAGTAATAAATTAGGGGTCTATTTAGGGGAAACAATAGAAGTAATAAATTAGGGGTCTATTTAGGGGAAACAATAGAAGTAATAAATTAGGGGTCTATTTAGGGGAAACAATAGAAGTAATAAATTAGGGGTCTATTTAGGGGAAACAATAGAAGCAAAAAATTTGGGGCCTATTTAGGGGAAACAATAGAAGCAAAAAATTTGGGGCCTATTTAGGGGAAACAATAGAAGCAAAAAATTTGGGGCCTATTTAGGGGGAACAATAGAAGCAAAAAAATTTGGGGGGTTCAGAGTTATATCAAATTGTACAAAATTTAATTCACGAAATTTAGATAAATTATTGCTACAAAGAAGATTGCCAAGTACTTGACCAAATTCCATCAGCGGAGGATAAAACTTTGCCAATTATAAATTCATCTGCAATTCATCAAAAGTTTCGCGAAACAATGTTCACAATTCGAGCCATTTTGCCCGAACCAATGTGTCATTTTGAGGATTCTGGACTAATTATGTTGGCCGCCGTTCTCATTTTGACATTTATTCATTTTATGTTGCGCACAAAAATTTCAGGTAAAATATTTTTAGAAATTATTCAATCAATCAATTTGTTTATTTTTAGGACCAGAACCATTCGATCACCGTCTTCTACACGATTGCATAACTCGATTGAAGGAACAAGAATTGGTCATTGAACAGCAACGGACAAAAATGGCAGAAAATCAACATTTAATGGGGATGGCCAAAATTGCGGACCAATTACAAAAGGAAAACAAAATATCGGCAGAAAAATTGAAAACGGCAGATCGAAGGTTCAATTTAAAAATTTTGTTTAAATAATAATTTAAAAATTTACACAGAAATGCTGAACTCGAGTCAGACAATGAACAAATTGTAGAGAAATTGAAGGCCATCGATCGAAGGTTTTGATCCATATTTTAAAGGATTGAAATATTTTAATTTATTTTAAATTAATTCCAGGAACTCTGACCTTGAATCGGACAATGATCGATTGAATGAAAAGTTGAAGGCTGCCGATTGGAGGTTTTTAATCAATAAATTAATTGCGAAAATTTGTAAAATTTCAGAAATTCTGAACTCGAATTGGACAATGAGAGGATGAAAAAATCACTCAGCGAACTTGACGAGGAAATTGTTCAGAATCGGAAGAAGATTGAAAGTTTGACAACAATTTTGGATGAAAGGAATGCCGAATTGAAGGAAATGGAAAGACTGCGACAGGAATTGGCCGAGAAGGACCGTGAATTCGAGAAACGGGAATTGGACCGATACGGACTGACACAGGAATGTGCGAAAATGTTACAAATGATTGAGGAAAAGGTATTCTCTTTAATGTAATTATTTTTGACATTAAAACCATTTTTAAAGGAACGAAAAATGGAACATCTCAGCAGTGTGTTGCTTTCTTCAGAAAATACCGGTAACCAAAAACAAAAAATGAAGTTAAATGTTTTCATTCACAGATCTGGAACAATTTGATCTGCAAGAATGCATTACTCAATTGAAGGAACAGGAATTGGTCATTGAGCAGCAACGGACAAAAATGGCAGAAAATCCACATTTGGCGGGGGCGGCGAAGGTTGCGGACCAAATGCAAAAAGAGAACAAAATATTGGCGGAAAAATTGAAAACGGCCGATCGAAGGTTCAATTCAAAAATTAAAACATGAATTAATAAATTTATAGAAATTCTGAATTGGAATCGAATATGGAAAAAATGCGACAGGAAATTGTGGAGAAGGACCGCGAATCCGAAAAACGGGAATTGGACAGACATCAATTGACACAACAATGCACAAAATTGTTGCAAATGATTGAGGAAAAGGTCAATAAATGAATGGAAATTTTATTATCTAAAAATAATTATAATATTAATAATTTTTAAGGAACGAAAAATGGAACACAGTGAACAAGAGAGGGAACGAATTCGCACCCGCCTTTCGGATGTGGAATTGGAATTGCGCAAAGTGGAGGATGCAAAAAGGGAAATGCAGCATCGACTGAAGGAAGTGGAACAATCATTGAAGAAAAGTGAAGAATTGAATGGAAGACTGGAAAATAAACTCTACCATGAGGAACGACGGTTCAACACCAAAATTCGACAATTGGAAGAGGTTTTTGGGAGGGAAATTAAATCAATTTGACTGAAATATTTTAGTTGAGTTTGGCCAAAAAATCAATGAGCCCGGTGAATTTGAGCGGCGGTGGAATGAGCAGCGATTTGAATATGAGCGGAAATTCATCGGACAGAGAATTCATCAATGTTGAATGCGATGGGCCAACGGCGGGTGGAGGAAGAGAAGGTGACGGAAATCGAAGTGGGGTGCCCAGTCTTTGGTCCGAAATTGATGCCACTGAACCCATTGAAGAGTGAGTTTTTCAATTAAAATTTAAAATAGTTTAATTATTAAATCTTTTATACTATTAAATTGGATTAATAAATATCTAATTTGAGGAAAGTTTTTTGAATAAAAAATAAATTGACCAAAAAAATTTATAGTAAAAACCGACGCAAAATTTTTTTAAAGTAGACGCTAGTAGCAAGAAAGCACTTTTTGAAAATTTTTTTTTCAAAGTCGTGAAATTATACACCAATCGATTCGTCTCGACGAGCAGAACGCGAAAATGATATTGATTTTGCATAAAATTCAAAAGTAACAGAGTTAGTCGCGCAAAGGAAATACGGATTGGAACTGCTCCGGTGGGCATTTCAGAGTGGACTCCTCCGTGTGCTCCGCCTCCGCGCGACCAGATGAGCCTTGGCTCGCTTCGCTCGCCAAGGCTCATCCAGTTCCCGCGCTTCGGCTACGCACACTCCGGAGTCCACTCTTACATTCCTCCGCAGTTCCAACACATTCCAGCGAGAGTTAGAAACAAATTTTTAAAAAGTGCTTTCTTGCAACTAGTGCCTTAAAGTATTAATTTCTGAAAAACTGATTCGGATGCGCAAATTAAAAATTACACAAAATTAATTCATTTTTTCTAGATTGGTCCAATTGGAACGGCAAGGAGGCAGTATGCGACGTCGTCGGAGCATTCGAACATACGGAGAAATCAGCAGCCTCAGCCACCGAAATTCACCATATCTCAGCGATCATTTGAATGGCCGAGAGGAAAGACTGATGAACACAAGCAAATATTCGTCCACCTCAGCTGCTGCCACCGCAGGAATGCCGGCACCACGCCAACGAATGCGTTCCCGTTCCGTGGGCCGCCAATCCGCCCAACTCACCGGCGTTTCCTCTGCCTCAACGGCCACTCCCTTCT
The DNA here is from genome assembly GCA_030063045.1 of Pratylenchus scribneri. NCBI lineage: Eukaryota > Metazoa > Nematoda > Chromadorea > Rhabditida > Pratylenchidae > Pratylenchus > Pratylenchus scribneri. Next base: position 6,744 of record JAQSEB010000116.1, read on the forward strand.
ACGGCACTTTGGGCCATTCGTCCGCATCCCTCTACAATACAAGTGCCAGTCTTGTCCAGCGAGACCGGGCTTCGGTGGTCCCAATGTTGGCCTGGACCCGTCGGAGTAGGATGAACAACAATGAAGAAGATGAATGAATTACGAATGAACAAAAAGTGATATAAATTCCAAAGAAATTTCCACACGAGCTCAATTTCCATCGATTTTCCCCTATTTATATGTTTTTTTTTCTATCTGCAAATAAATTGTTTGGACATGAATGTTTTTTTAGCCAATTTACTATACAAAATAGTTAAGTCTGAAAATTTTTGGTTAAATATCATTAATTATATGCTAAAAATATCAAAAAATTCAAGGCTGGATCTGCGAATTGTAATTAAAAGATTTTTATCAGAAATCCAAAAATTGACATTTTACTAAATAGAAAACATTGATTCGATTTTATCGGTAAAGTTGTTTATCATTATCTTATCATCCTCTTTCATCCATTCCTTCTTTATTTTCTCTTCATCATCATCCCTCATTCTGTCCGTTCTGCTGTTGGCCATTCTGTCCGTTCTGCTGCTGTTGGTCTCGATTCCGGTTCCGGCGGCGAATGTATTCTTGGTGTCTGTAATAAAATGATATTATTTGTTTGTAAATATACGTTGTTTATTGTTTTGTTTTATTGTAATTTATAATGCACTCTTCGTTCCTATTATTTCCATTTCTTATTCCAATAATGCTATTCAAGCTCCACATTTTCTTAGTCATTGTCTCGGTCTTATTAGTCAACCCCCCCCCCCTAGCCACCAATTTGTAATTCCCATTTCTGAATAATCGCGCACTTCACATATTATTTACTCACCGTCTTTCTTGCTGTCGTGCTTGAATACGAAGTTCTTCATCGATCTGCCGCATCAATTCTGCCCGGCTTTCCACTTGTGCTTGTTCCCGCTGCGCCACCAGTCTTTCCCGGTGTTGCATTTCTAGTTCGGCTACATCCAAATCTTCCCTCTGACGTTGTAATTCTTGTCGTTCGCGTTCAAAATCGGACATATTTATTATTTAATTAAATGTTTTGCGCTGAAATGGGGGATTTTGATTATAAGTTTGTAGGATAAAATTATAAAAATTGTTGTCAAAAATAAAGAATGCTAGAGTTTAGGTTGGTATAGGGATGGATATAGGCGGTATAGTAGCAAATAACAATTTTTATTTTAATCTTCTTGTGTTTGTGTTAGTTTTTTCCTAATAAGGTATTTTTTTTCCTTAAATTTTATACACCTATATTGTTTATTTCTTCAATCTTATTCAATATATAGGAAAAATGAAAAATTCTTCTATTTTTGATCTAATAATCATTTTAATTTGTTTAAATTGGAAAGGAATGAAATAAAAATTATGATTAGATTTTTTTCACCAAACTAAAATTAGCAAAAATGAATGATGGCGTTTTGATATTTATAATAATGAGATGATATTGATTGTTTTGTATTGAACTGTAATTTGTACTATTGTATTATTGTAATTACTGTACTCCCTATTCTCCCCATTTCATATTGTAATAATACTATTTAAGCTTCCCATTTTCCTTGTCATTGTCTCATTCTTTCCCCATTTTCCCAAAAACCACCAATTGTCATTTCCTTTTCTGAATAAAGTCTATTTCCCATCGACCGACACTTCGCATATTATTACTTATTTCCATCTTTAATCATCCTCATCATCATCCTTATCATTATCTTCCTTAACTTCATCTTCTTCATCATCATAATCATCCTCTTTCCCACGTAGGGGCCAATCTGCATTAGTACCCAATTTCCACATCATTTCAACTTTTACTCCTTATTTTTCGCGCATTTGCCTATTCTAATCATTTTATTTTCAGAATCTATCAAAAAAACAATATAAACATCAAAAATGTCCGATCCGGCGGAGCTGGAACGCCAACGGGAAGAAAACAGGCAACGGGCTGAAGATTTACGACGCCGTGCTGCTGATGCGGAACGTCGAGAAGAGGAATTGGCGCAAAGGATGGAAGAAGACAGGCGGATGGAACAGCAATTGATGGAATTGCGAGAAGAACGGCGCCGACAAAAGCGTGAAAAGATGGCCCGATGGCGCGCGAATCATCGCAATCGTAATCAGCAAGGCGGACAGCAATGAATGATGGATGAAGATGTGAGAAGAATAAAGAAATGAAAGAACGGATGAAGAAGATAATTATATTGAAAATAAATCACAAAAATGCTGTTCATCAACATAATAAATGCCTCTTTTTGTTAAATAAATCTTTTTTCATTTGTATTATGCTGAAATGTTTAAAATTTTTTAATCAGTTAGGTAAATGAGAAGAATAAACTTAAGTAGTTCGAAGCTATATGCCAGGCCTGTGTATCCTGTATCGCCTATCGTTTTTTGCCAATTTGCTCGATATTTACACTACCTAAATGGCCTTTTCGGAGGAAAAAATTCACATTTCACTCATTAATCCTTTTCATTTTGCCCCGGATTCCTCTGATCCATCCAATTTAAACCAAACAAACTAATGGTAATGGCTTTTTAGTCCATCTCCTCCATTTAGTTAAGAATATTTAAAAAATTTTCAAAAATCAATTTTTTAAAATCAGCCCGTTAGATTAATAATATGAATCTTTTTGTCGCTACTCATTGTGGGATTGGGGATTGAATGGAATACCCCCCCCCCCCCTCTTTTGCCTCATTGAGGCCTCACTTCTCCCGGGGCCTCTTTTTCCTCTACTGCCATATCCCCCTTTCATTGGGCCATAAGAAGAGTCCAAGAAGAGTCCACTCTTCCTCCCGCAATTCAACATGGCCCCGCCTCTCCATGACCATCATTGGCTGATCTGCCACATTCCCCGGGGGTTTAAAAACCTTGGCCTCTCCCCCATCAGTCAGTGAGTCCACTTCAGTCTGTCTTCACGCCCAGTCTACATTCCAGTCTTCTCCTCCGACCGTCCAGTTTTGCCCCCAGCGCTCCCCCCTCCCCTTTTCTGGCCAATTTGGCTGCTCCTCTTCGGCTGGGATTTTTGCCAATGTTGCCGCTGCTTTCCCCTCGATTTTCCCCCCTTTTCATCCACACACATTTCCCCATTGTTTTCACCTATTTTCACATTTCCACATTTTAATTCGCCGCCAATAAAGCCCATAAATTATGTGTATTTTGGAAATGGGGAAGTAAATTTGAGTTTGTCTTCTTAAGAGGGTGGGATTAAACCGCCATTCTTGGCCCCAGCTGTCGTTTCTTCCTTCCAGGGCCGGTCAGCTTGCCCAACTTTCGATTTCCGGGCATCGGCTATTCCCGCCGATCGCCCCCGGCTCTACCCTGAAAGGTCCCGCGCCAAAATGTCCCGCGCCATAATGTCCCCCGCCAAAATGTCCCCCGCCATAATGTCCCTCGCCAAAATGTCCCCTAGGAGAAAAAACGCCAAAATTTCCCCCTAAAATTTTTAATCAAATTTTGCAATATAAATGTCGAATATAGGGTTTTCGGGGTCGGGAAAGCCAAATCCGGCATCCATTTTGTCTAAATTTCAACATTTGAGTGGCAAAAATTTATCAAATAATGTAAAAAATTTTGGGACAGCAAAAATGAAATCGAATCAATAATCAAAAATTAGGACTGGAAAAATGTGATTTGATGGAAATGAAAATAAATTTGGGACATCAGAAAAGGAAAATATCGAATCAATAATCAAAAATTAAGACCGGAAAATTATAATTGGTAAAAGGGATAAATAAATGGAATATTATGGTGTTTGGTTCTCAATCTCATCTTCTTGGGCATCAATATATTCCCTCAGCTGGCCGGCATATCCCTGCACTTGGAGGCTCAAATCCATGATCAAATCGCGGATTTCGTCATCATTATTGTAGGTTGCCCTGTTCAATTTCCGCATGATGACTGCATCTTGGACCACATAGTGTAAGTGGCGTTTATGCTTGAACATCCTGGCCGATCGTTCCGCATTCAATTGCTTGTCGATATCCTTGCTCACTGCATCGATGAAATCGGACAGCGATGGATGATGGTTGAGTCCACGCTAGATTTATTTTTATTTGTAATCAAAAATTTATTAAATAAATAAACCATGAAATGGAAATGTTTTGACTCAAGGTCATTGTTGGTGCGTGCCAATGCTGCTTCCGCCTGGATGTGCATATTCCAAAATGCTATTTGATATGTCGGCCTGTCAACAATTCTTTCTTGCCATATAGGTGTAGCCGGGCTTCGCAATGTTGGATTTGCTAAATAATTGGTTTTAATAAAATATAAAATAAAATATAACTAGAATTAGTCGGCATCGTTGGTGTAGATGGCATGGGCGAATGCTGAGCAAACGGAACTGGCCGAGTGTAATCATGGTCACTTGAAAGGGATGAGCGGTCAGATGGTACATGACCATCTGATGTGTTAACTATAAAATTTGCAATGAATAAAAAAATTTCACAAATTTACCAGAAATTGTTGAATCATTGATTGATTGAATTGGTGTTCCAGGCTCAAATGCTGTAGCTTTTTCGTCTTTCTGCCTCTGGGTCAATCCAATGTAGTCGCGGCAAAAATAGAAAAGGAACTCTTCGAGGCCGGGCGGCGCTTCTCGGACAATCAAATGGAAAGCCCGCCTCACAATCTCACGTGGCAGAAGCGGAAGAGTAAGCATGGCCCTTTTTTCAAAAAATAAATTTGTCAAATAAATAAAACCTGAAACTTTTTCGCACCATTTCACCTCGTGCAGTATTTTCACCATACATCGGCACCAGATTAAGTTGCTTGAATCTTCGATAGAGTGATTGCCCATAGTGAAACATACAGCCCAAAGCCATTGTCCTCGGAAAAGTCCATGCAATTGCTCGAATTTCAGCCCGTTCAAAATCGCATATAACTAAATATAAAATAAATTAAGAACTATTTATATAATTCAATAAAATTACTTTTTGTTGGGTATCGCCAATTTCAGTTTATTTTTCGGCAAATTTCATTCTTGATGACTTCTAATGCTTCTTGGACGTATTTAGTGGCTTTTCCTGGCAGCAACGCGCGAATACACACAATCATTCGCTGGTTGACAGATGTGCTGACGACAAAGCATTGGGTCCACATGGCTGGGGCAGCCTTGAATGTTGAATCGATGTGCCATTCTTCTCCTTTCGCAAGGATTTGTAGCAACTGAATTTCCAAATTTTTAATTTAAAATTAATAATAAAATTTACTTGTTTTGATCCAAAAACCAGCACAACATCGGCTTCATCTTTTCTCACATTTCTACTGTCATAAAGCAGGATGCTTTCGTCGCCTTTTTCGACCAGCATTGCTGGTATCGTGAATTCAAGGGGCTTGTTGCTGTTCACATTCCCCAGCAGGAAGCTGAGAGTGGAATTGGTTGATTGGTGGCATTTAATGATGGTTCATTTGAATGTTTTGAATCTTCTTTAATTGGAGAAAGTCGCCTTTATCGATTTCCTATTCTCTCGGCACTTTTTGTTCGCCCTCCTTCACCAGGACTTTTGCTTCTTTTCCTTCCTCGGCTTTTGGAGCGTTCACGGCTTCGTTCTCGATTTTGTTGTTTTTCCTTTTCGCGACTTGATGGCCTATTACGTCCACGGCTTCGATCCCGATTTCCGGCACTTCTACTTCGATTCCTATCGCGGCTCCGCTCTCGACTTCCTCTTCGTCCATCCGGTCTCGACGAGAATGCCTATCGCCGTTTTCGTCTTTGTCTCTGATCTAATAATCATTTTAATTTGTTTAAATTGGAAAGGAATGAAATAAAAATTATGATTAGATTTTTTCACCAAACTAAAATTAGCAAAAATGAATGATGTGGGTGGCGTTTTGATATTTGTTTTGTATTGTACTGTAATTTGTACTATTGTATTATTGTAATTACTGTACTCCCTATTCTCCCCATTTCATATTGTAATAATACTATTTAAGCTTCCCATTTTCCTTGTCATTGTCTCATTCTTTCCCCATTTTCCCAAAAACCACCAATTGGCATTTCCTTCTCTGAATAAAGTCTATTTCCCATCGACCGACACTTCGCATATTATTACTTATTTCCATCTTTAAAATGTGACAATTCTTCCTTTCCCAAATTCCCATTCGCCATTCCCCATTGTTTTGATTTTTCATTTGTCATCATTTCATTATTTTTCCAACTTAGGTTGTTGATCAAAATCCCCAATATATCCCGACTTCAATTTCCATTCACATTCACACATTGATTAATATTATTATTTCCAATTGTTATTTAAATAAATATTTAAAACAACTTAGAACTATTATTAATTGGGAAACATCGGACCCAACAATCTCAAATTTCATTCCAATTTCCACATCATTTCCACTTTTACTCCTTATTTTACTCGCATTTGCCTATTTTAACCATTTTATTTTCAGAATCTATCAAAAAAACAATATAAACACCAAAAAATGTCCGATCCGGCGGAGCGTCAACGCCAACGGGAAGAACTCAGGCAATGGTGTGAAGATTATCGACGCCGTGCTGCTGATTTGTTACGTCGAATAGATGAATTGGCGCAAAGGGAGGAAGAAGACAGGCAGATGGAACAGCAATTGAGGGAATTGCGAGAAGAACGGCGCCGACGACAGCGTGAAAGGATGGCTCGATGGCATGCAAATCGTCGCAATCGAGATCAACAAGGCGGACAGCAATGAACGATGATGAAGATGCGAGAAGAATAAAGAAATGAAAGAACGGATGAAGAAGATAATTATATCGAAAATAAATCATAAAAATGCTGTTCATCAACATAATAAATGCCTCTTTTTGTTAAATAAATCTTTTTTTCATTCGTATTATGCTGAATTGGTTATTCATCCTTCATCCAATTAAAATTTTTTTAATCAGTTAGGTAAATGAGAAGAATAAAAAGTAGTTCGAAGCTATATGCCAGGCCTGTGTATCGTATCGCCTATCGTTTTTTGCCAATTTGCTCGATATTTACACTACCTAAATGGCCTTTTCGGAGGAAAAAATTCACATTTCACTCATTAATCCTTTTCATTTTGCCCCGGATTCCTCCTCTGCTGATCCGTCCAATTTAAACCAAACAAACTAATGGCTTTTTAGTCCATCTCTTCCATTTAGTTAAGAATATTTAAAAAATTTTCAAAAATCAATTTTTTAAAATCAGCCCGTTAGATTAATAATATGAATCTTTTTGTCGCTACTCATTGTGGGATTGGGGATTGAATGGAATACCCCCCCCCCCCCCTCTTTTGCCTCATTGAGGCCTCACTTCTCCCGGGGCCTCTTTTTCCTCTACTGCCATATCCCCCTTTCATTGGGCCATAAGAAGAGTCCAAGAAGAGTCCACTCTTCCTCCCGCAATTCAACATGGCCCCGCCTCTCCATGACCATCATTGGCTGATCTGCCACATTCCCCGGGGGTTTAAAAACCTTGGCCTCTCCCCCATCAGTCAGTGAGTCCACTTCAGTCTGTCTTCACGCCCAGTCTACATTCCAGTCTTCTCCTCCGACCGTCCAGTTTTGCCCCCAGCGCTCCCCCCTCCCCTTTTCTGGCCAATTTGGCTGCTCCTCTTCGGCTGGGATTTTTGCCAATGTTGCCGCTGCTTTCCCCTCGATTTTCCCCCCTTTTCATCCACACACATTTCCCCATTGTTTTCACCTATTTTCACATTTCCACATTTTAATTCGCCGCCAATAAAGCCCATAAATTTTGTGTATTTTGGAAATGGGGAAGTAAATTTGAGTTTGTCTTCTTAAGAGGGTGGGATTAAACCGCCATTCTTGGCCCCAGCTGTCGTTTCTTCCTTCCAGGGCCGGTCAGCTTGCCCAACTTTCGATTTCCGGGCAACGGCTATTCCCGCCGATCGCCCCCGGCGCTACCCTGAAAGGTCCCGCGCCAAAATGTCCCGCGCCATAATGTCCCCCGCCAAAATGTCCCCCGCCATAATGTCCCTCGCCAAAATGTCCCCTAGGAGAAAAAACGCCAAAATGTCCCCCTAAAATTTTTAATCAAATTTTGCAATATAAATGTCGAATATAGGGTTTTCGGGGTCGGGAAAGCCAAATCCGGCATCCATTTTGTCTAAATTTCAACATTTGAGTGGCAAAAATTTATCAAATAATGTAAAAAATTTTGGGACAGCAAAAATGAAAAATCGAATCAATAATCAAAAATTAGGACTGGAAAAATGTGATTTGATGGAAATGAAAATAAATTTGGGACATCAGAAAAGGAAAATATCGAATCAATAATCAAAAATTAAGACCGGAAAATTATAATTGGTAAAAGGGATAAATAAATGGAATATTATGGTGTTTGGTTCTCAATCTCATCTTCTTGGGCATCAATATATTCCCTCAGCTGGCCGGCATATCCCTGCACTTGGAGGCTCAAATCCATGATCAAATCGCGGATTTCGTCATCATTATTGTAGGTTGCCCTGTTCAATTTCCGCATGATGACTGCATCTTGGACCACATAGTGTAAGTGGCGTTTATGCTTGAACATCCTGGCCGATCGTTCCGCATTCAATTGCTTGTCGATATCCTTGCTCACTGCATCGATGAAATCGGACAGCGATGGATGATGGTTGAGTCCACGCTAGATTTATTTTTATTTGTAATCAAAAATTTATTAAATAAATAAACCATGAAATGGAAATGTTTTGACTCAAGGTCATTGTTGGTGCGTGCCAATGCTGCTTCCGCCTGGATGCGCATATTCCAAAATGCTATTTGATATGTCGGCCTGTCAACAATTCTTTCTTGCCATATAGGTGTAGCCGGGCTTCGCAATGTTGGATTTGCTAAATAATTGGTTTTAATAAAATATAAAATAAAATATAACTAGAATTAGTCGGCATCGTTGGTGTAGATGGCATGGGCGAATGCTGAGCAAACGGAACTGGCCGAGTGTAATCATGGTCACTTGAAAGGGATGAGCGGTCAGATGGTACATGACCATCTGATGTGTTAACTATAAAATTTGCAATGAATAAAAAAATTTCACAAATTTACCAGAAATTGTTGAATCATTGATTGATTGAATTGGTGTTCCAGGCTCAAATGCTGTAGCTTTTTCGTCTTTCTGCCTCTGGGTCAATCCAATGTAGTCGCGGCAAAAATAGAAAAAGAACTCTTCGAGGCCTGGCGGCGCTTCTCGGACAATCAAATGGAAAGCCCGCCTCACAATCTCACGTGGCAGAAGCGGAAGAGTAATCATGGCCCTTTTTTTCAAAAAATAAATTTGTCAAATAAATAAAACCTGAAACTTTTTCGCACCATTTCACCTCGTGCAGTATTTTCACCATACATCGGCACAAGATTAAGTTGCTTGAATCTTCGATAGAGTGATTGCCCATAGTGAAACATACAGCCCAAAGCCATTGTCCTCGGAAAAGTCCATGCAATTGCTCGAATTTCAGCCCGTTCAAAATCGCATATAACTAAATATAAAATAAATTAAGAACTATTTATATAATTCAATAAAATTAGTTTTTGTTGGGTATCGCCAATTTCAGTTTATTTTTCGGCAAATTTCATTCTTGATGACTTCTAATGCTTCTTGGACGTATTTAGTGGCTTTTCCTGGCAGCAACGCGCGAATGCACACAATCATTCGCTGGTTGACAGATGTGCTGACGACAAAGCATTGGGTCCACATGGCTGGGGCAGCCTTGAATGTTGAATCGATGTGCCATTCTTCTCCTTTCGCAAGGATTTGTAGCAACTGAATTTCCAAATTTTTAATTTAAAATTAATAATAAAATTTACTTGTTTTGATCCAAAAACCAGCACAACATCGGCTTCATCTTTTCTCACATTTCTGCTGTCATAAAGCAGGATGCTTTCGTCGCCTTTTTCGACCAGCATTGCTGGTATCGTGAATTCAAGGGGCTTGTTGCTGTTCACATTCCCCAGCAGGAAGCTGAGAGTGGAATTGGTTGATTGGTGGCATTTAATGATGGTTCATTTGAATGTTTTGAATCTTCTTTAATTGGAGAAAGTCGCCTTTATCAATTTCCTATTCTCTCGGCACTTTTTGTTCGCCCTCCTTCACCAGGACTTTTGCTTCTTTTCCTTCCTCGGCTTTTGGAGCGTTCACGGCTTCGTTCTCGATTTTGTTGTTTTTCCTTTTCACGGCTTGATGGTCTATTCCTATTTCCACGGCTTCGATCTCGATTTCCGGCACTTCTACTTCGATTCCTATCGCGGCTCCGCTCTCGACTTCCTCTTCGTCCATCCCGGTCTCGACGAGAATGCCTATCGCCGTTTCCGTCTTTGTCTCTGATCTAATAATCATTTTAATTTGTTTAAATTGGAAAGGAATGAAATAAAAATTATGATTAGATTTTTTCACCAAACTAAAATTAGCAAAAATGAATGATGTGGGTGGCGTTTTGATATTTGTTTTGTATTGTACTGTAATTTGTACTATTGTATTATTGTAATTACTGTACTCCCTATTCTCCCCATTTCATATTGTAATAATACTATTTAAGCTTCCCATTTTCCTTGTCATTGTCTCATTCTTTCCCCATTTTCCCAAAAACCACCAATTGGCATTTCCTTCTCTGGATAAAGTCTATTTCCCATCGACAGACACTTCGCATATTATTACTTATTTCCATCTTTAAAATGTGACAATTCTTCCTTTCCCAAATTCCCATTCGCCATTCCCCATTGTTTTGATTTTTCATTTGTCATCATTTCATTATTTTTCCAACTTAGGTTGTTGATCAAAATCCCCAATATATCCCGACTTCAATTTCCATTCACATTCACACATTGATTAATATTGTTATTTCCAATTGTTATTTAAATAAATATTTAAAACAACTTAGAACTATTATTAATTGGGAAACATCGGACCCAACAATCTCAAATTTTATTCCAATTTCCACATCATTTCCACTTTTACTCCTTATTTTACTCGCATTTGCCTATTCTAACCATTTTATTTTCAGAATCTATCAAAAAAACAATATAAACACCAAAAATGGCCGATCCAGCGGAGCGGGAACGCCAACGGGAAGAAAACAGGCAACGGGCTGAAGATATACGACGCCGTGCTGCTGATTTGTTACGTCGATTCGTTGAATTGATGCAAAGGAGGGAGGAAGAAGACAGGCAGATGGAACAGCAATTGAGGGAATTGCAAGAAGAACGGCGCCGACAACAGCGTGAAAGGATGGCTCGATGGCGTGCGAATCATCACAATCGTAATCAGCAAGGCGGACAGCAATGAATGATGATGAAGATGCGAGAAGAATAAAGAAATGAAAGAACTGATGAAGAAGATAATTATATCGAAAATAAATCATAAAAATGCTTTTCATCAACATAATAAATGTAATCTTTTTGTTAAATAAATCTTTTCGTATTATGCTGAAATGTTATTCATCCTTCATCCAATTAAAATTTTTTAATCAGTTAGGTAAATGAGAAGAATGAATAAACTTAAGTAGTTCGAAGCTATATGCCAGGCCTGTGTATCGTATCGCCTATCGCTTTTTGCCAATTTGCTCGATATTTACACTACCTAAAATGGCCTTTTCGGAGGAAAAATTCACATTTCACTTATTAATCCTTTTCATTTTGCCCCGGATTCCTCCTCTGCTGATCCGTCCAATTTAAACCAAACAAACTAATGGCTTTTTAGTCAGTCCATCTCCCCCATCCATTTAGTCAAGAATATTTAAAAAATTTTCAAAAATCAATTTTTTAAAATCAGCCTTCAGCCCGTTAGATCAATATGAATCTTTTTAAATAAATATTATTTATTATAAGCTAAAAATTCGAGGCTTGTCGGTAAATGGGTCTTTTGGGGGAAGATTTGGACTTAATAGAGGCAAATTCCGATTTCAAATTCCCCTTTTTTCCAACACAAAAAAAAAACAAAAAAGTTAAAGTTCGTTTCCGCGACAAGGCTAGATGTGTCCAAACTGTAATTATATAATTAAGAATAAATCACAAATATATACCTACTCTAATTTTCATGAATATTGAGCCAATTCATTTTTATTCAAATTATTATAATTCAATTTGTGTAAATATTACAAATTTGGCACCAAAAATGATATGAATAATGACAATAATTAGAATATTAATCAGCAATATGCCATCCATCCATTGTAATTGGTTTCTGCCCTCAATGCACCAAATTTATGTTGTGGACTGCCCGAACCGGTGGAATCAATTCTCTCCGGATCCTCATTGTTTCCTTTTGTTGTTGTTGTTGCCGCCAATCGACCCAACAATGCCCTGGCCAATGCCGTTGACAATTTTCGGCCTTTTTTGCTACTTCGATTCCCATCAACAACAATGCTCCCTCCTTGTCTTTGCAGCTTTAACAATGCTTTTCCGGGGCATTCTACATCATCCGTTGAGGTGGCATTTGTCGCATAATTTTCATCATTATTTCCCTCCTCCTCATTCCCATCCTCCATGGCCAATCGACTTTCCCCTTCTTCATCCACCATTGAGTCCAATTTTCTGGTATTTGCGGCCAATGAAAGCAGAAAACTCCTCCGTAATTTTTGGCCAATGCTGCTATTTCGACTTCCCTTCCTCATAATCAAATTATAATTTCCATTTGCCTTCTTCCCATTTTCTTCCTTCTCTTCCGTTTTGCTTTCCATTGGTGGCAAATTGAATGAAATCCTCTTTGCCGGCTTCTCCTGCTGCTGTTGGCCCAATCTGAGATTGTCCTCACCCCGAAGTGAAAGGAAAGAGGCCCTTTTGGCCGGAGGGCATGTTTCGCCAGCGGCCATTGTGAAGAAAATTGAAGAGGGGGAATGTAGAGGTTGTTGGCCAGGGACATTCAAAAAATGTTGACTTCCACCATTCAAACTGGCATTGCTAAAATCACTGCCATTACTTTGCTTTCGAATAATACCTTTTTGGGCAATATTATGGTTAAATGGACACTTTTCCTTTAATTTACCATTTATGGTCGTTGGCAATTTTGGTGGGGCAAGCAAAAGAATTGGCGAGGAAATTGACGTAGAAAGACGGTCGGGGGAATTTTGGCCAGGTTGTCCGGATGCGGATGAGGAAGTGGGCGGATCCAATTGAAGGAGGTGGACACCGACGGAGGCAGCAGCCGCCGTAATGCCAGCTGAACATGAAAAGGCCAATGTGATTGGGGGAAGTCCCAGCAAACTGCTTGGGCACAGGGAAAGCTGCAAAAAAATATGGTGGATTATTTTAGGCCATTTCATTCCTATTTCAAAGAATTGCCATTCCATTCTAGGTAGGGAACAATTTTGGGCCATTCTATTGACTATGGCTCGGCAAGGCAAAATAACCAATCTTTGAAGGCGATATGCAATTTTAAAGCGCAAAGTGTGCTCTTTAAAGTGGCTTTAAAATTTTTATGAAATCAACATTTTCAAAAAAGTTACATGCTTTTGAATGTATACCCATATTTTTATAGGTAAAAACGTTTATTTTATAAATTGTTTTAGTTTTCATAAAGTTAGAAAAAGCCACTTTTTAGAGGACATTTATGGCTTCCCAAAGGAATAAAGCCCTTCAAAATTGGCTGCTTCCTTGTTGAGCTATGGCCAAAAGAACAGTTTAAGTATTGGATTTTCTTCTCATCTTTGTGCCTAATTTGATTATAACTAAATTAATTTAATTTCAACTGACTTGTTCTGTTCGACTGTGTGTTGTTCCAGTCAATTCGGTGCTTCTTGTATTCCTCGACAATTTCCTCCATCGCATCCATCCATCGCCAAAATCACCGTCTCCTCCATTCCGTCCCTTTCCCATCCTTCCTTTTCGGCATTTTTTCCATCCTTTTCCCCTTCCTCCTCCACCTCCGGCCTTTGCCTTTCCGCCATTGGCCAAATTTGGGTGTTGTCCCCCTCCGTTTGGCTGCTGCTGTTCGGTGTGATTGTTGTGATGGTGGAAACCATTGTGGAACAGCTGCTGGCTGGCACTTGCCCGTCGCCAACTTTTGCTACCACCGGCTGCACCATCCGTCGACTCTGTTGCCGGTATTCCCCCCCATGGAGCACAAGGCGTTTTGCTGTAAAAATGTGTGGATTTGAAGGGAAATTGAAGATCAACTCCCCACCTAATATTTCCTCCATGTATCCGATTACATATTTCTTACCCCAATTAATTTCCAGCTTCTTCAAAATTTAGATGGTTTTCTTTAATAATTCTATCAATTTCTTTTGTTACCATTTTTTATTTAAATCTTTATGAGAATCCCAATTTTCCCCAAGCTTCTATCCATCGGCTTTTGCCTCTAGCCTCTCTTTTCTTATAAATATTTTCCTCCTTTTTTCAAAAGATAAATAATTTTTTGATTAAATAGGTATTTGAAGTTGGCTTGAATTCAGTAATGCCAAAAATGAAGGTTGAAAATTGGATAACAATTTTATTTGAAATGGATGAATTTTTTAACGAAAAAGGATAAATCTAGAATATTGACAAAAATGGTGCATTTTTACCATTCCGCTCCAATCCGACCGCCTTCACCGCTACAGTACCACCTTCTTTTGGTACGCCTCCATTTTTCACCCAAACCAGCGTCAATTTCTTTGACCGATTCGCCGATGCCCGTTGCCCTCTCCTCCTCTGCCCCATTGTCCCATATTGGGTGTCGGTGGACATTGAACGCAATTTCATGGCTTTTCGGGCCAAATTCCCACCAAAACTATTTTTCCTCCCATTCGCCTCCTTCTCACTGCCAAATTGATGTGGACTCGATTGTTTCTTTATTATGGGTCCCGCCCTTTGTTGGGCATCCAACAATTTTAGAGTGTCCGAAAATTCATCTTCCAACAATAATTTTTGTTGAAAACGTCGAAGTGATTGTTGGAATGGTGCGGCGTGAGATGGGGCCATTGAAGTGTTTTGAGGCAGATTTGATTGATTGATGCCATTTTCATTGGCCAATGTCTTTTGGCAATGACTTTGTTGTTGATTGGCCGTAGCCCTTTTTGTTGGATGGACGAGGGAAAACATCGACGAGGCCACACAGAGCAATGCCCTAGAAAAATTTTTGGTGAATTTTTTTGTGAACGAAAATTTGCTGCCCTATAGAGGACTTTTTGAACAAAAAATGGATTTGTTTTAAAAAGTTATAACTCAAAAAAGTTATTCGAAAAAAGTTGAACTGAAAATTACATGGATTGCTCTGTGTTGTCCGGAAATATAGGAATAAAAATGGAATTAGAAATGGCCAAATTGTGAAAAACCGAACAAAAAAAGATGGAAAACAAATGAGGAAAAGGGGAATAAAATGGGTAAGGAGAGGAAGAGGAGAGGAATCGAATAAATTGGCACAAAATTGGCCATAAATTTAACCCAAAAATTTCCATAAAAAATTTCCCAAGCATTAAATTTTTGTTCACCTGAAAATGCAGCTGATGGCGGAGAAAAGAAGTTGCAGAAATACAGTGCGAAATTTGCGTGACATTCCAACGTAAATGAGAAAGCCAACGGCGGAATTGAGCAATGAGAGCAAATCCATGAGGTCGCCGAGGGGCAAATAAACACGTTTATGGAATGATTCGGAGGAGAAAATGCCGTTGAGAACAAGGAAAACACCCTGTGGCAATTCGGCCAAAAGGAAAATGAGTAAAATGGCAGCCAACTGTGAAAATTAGGTTATGGGGTTACGGTTAATGGGGAATTCTAAACTGACCATCGGTGTTGTGTGGTCTTTTGGCACTTTTTTACGCATAACTTGGGCCAATTTCTTCCTTTTATGCCCAACATCCGCAATAATTCGAAGAAGGGCAACAATGGAAAGAGTGAGTAAAAGGCATGGGATCACCTTGAAGATCATTCCATTTGACCAAAATGCCAACTTAAAATTTTTTTTATTAGCGAAAAATCTCTCCTCAATTTGCTAAGACACCTTCAATTTCATACAATCACTTTCATGGGCCCGAACTGTGTAGACAAATGGCTCATCAAAAGGCATTGGCGGTGAAGTTTGGGATGGCATTGAAATATCACGGCGAAATCTTCTAAAAATTCGAATAGAATTAGTATATCTATTTTCGAGTTCGTTTGAAAAGATAAATGTAAACAAATGTTAGAATCAAATTTATTAACCCAATATTGGCTGAATAATTTAAAATTTTCCGGAAAGAACTTAGATTAAAACTTTCCGGAAAGAATTTAGAATAAAACTTTCCGGAAAGAATTTAGAATAAAACTTTCCGGAAAGATCTTAGATTAAAACTTTCCGGAAAGAACATAGAATTAAAACTTTCCGGAAAGAAAAATAAATTTTCCGGAAAGAACTTAGATTAAAACTTTCCGGAAAGAACCTAGATTAAAACTTTCCGGAAAGAATTAGATTAAAACTTTCCGGAAAGAATTAGATTAAAACTTTCCGGAAAGAACTTAGATTAGAACTTTCCGGAAAGAACTTAGATTAAAACTTTCCGGAAAGAAAATAAAACTTTCCGGAAAGAACTTAGAATTAAAACTTTCCGGAAAGAACTTAGATTAAAATTTTCCGGAAAGAAAAATAAACTTTCCGGAAAGAACTTATTAGAATTAAAACTTTCCGGAATGAAATACAAATCTAACCGGAAAACACATCTTTCCGGAATGAAACACAAATAAATAAACTTTCCGGAAAGAAACACAAATAAATAAACTTTCCGGAATGAAACACAAATAAATAAACTTTCCGGAATGAAACACAAATAAATAAACTTTCCGGAATGAAACACAAATAAATAAACTTTCCGGAATGAAACACAAATAAATAAACTTTCCGGAATGAAACACAAATAAATAAACTTTCCGGAATGAAACACAAATAAATAAACTTTCCGGAAAGAAACACAAATAAATAGACTTTCCGGAATGAAACACAAATAAATAAACTTTCCGGAATGAAACATAAATAAATAGACTTTCCGGAATGAAACACAAATAAATAAACTTTCCGGAATGAAACATAAATTAATAAACTTTCCGGAATGAAACACAAAAAATAAAACTTTCCGGAATGAAACACAAATAAATAAACTTTCCGGAATGAAACACAAATAAATAAACTTTCCGGAATGAAACACAAATAAATAAACTTTCCCGAATGAAACAGAAATAAATTAACTTTCTGAAATGAAAACACAAAAAATGAGAATTAGGATGGGTGAATGAAATATAAAAATTGCAAAAAAACAACTTAATATTTTAATGAATTTTATGCTCTATTAAATCATAATTAAAATTTTCACAATTTTTACCCAGTTTACAGTTATATCTCTAAACATTTTAACATAAATCAGATATCAGACTTTTAAGCCTTAAAATTTTAACTCACTTTATACGATGCTGCCGCCTCATTCTGCTGTTGTTCATGACGGTACCACCAGCAGCAGCATTCGCCAACATTGGTACAATTGTGGATAAAACTGGCCCAGTCAAATTTGCAATCAATTGTTCGATTTCTCTTTCCAATTCCGTTTGAATTGGTGGTCTATCCATTCCAAAGACATTTTCCATATGCGTCAAATTTCGCCGATCGCCAATATTTTCGGCAATTTGAGTTGTTGTTTGAATTTGTGAAAGAGGAAATGATGATGGAATTAAGTCGCCCAATTCCGGAGGTTGCCAACATGGCAACATTGCACTGGCTGGCACTTCCATAATCTAAATATGACCGTCCATTGAATGAATGGATGGATGTTGGGCTTTTAGCTAATATTTCTTATTAGATGGAACAATTCAAAATGAATAATTTTGTTTTGGAGGTTAATAATCCTTTGCTCACTTCGAATGTAAGAAAATTTGGCAAATTGACTAGGACCATTGCCAATGTTGTCAACAATGCTAGAATGGCAGTGAATCGTTCCGTGATCAACGGGGTCGTTGGGCCAGTGGTTGCCCTAATTGATTTTGAATGAAAATATTTCTTCCCAATTATTTTGCCACCTTCGAATTGTCAGCACCCGAATTTGTGCCAAAGAGACGGTCATCCAAATTGAGGCGGCATGGAAAATGACGGAGGCATGTGCATGGATAATCATAAAAATGGCCCAAGCCCAACTGAAATCAGACGGCTCACAACGTTGGGCAGATGCAATCAAAAAATGAAGCACAAAAACCAAATAGGAGGATTCAACGAGAATATCGCAACAGGCAACGGCACAAAGAAGGACATTCACTGGGGAACGCATTGAAGGGCGAGTGAGCACCAAAACAGTGACCAAATTCATTATGGTACCTGTTAAAAAGGAGTACTGTACTCAAATTTTTAAAATTCTTAAATTATACTTCAGTAAAAATTCGGCAAAAATTCCATAAAATATTAGTGTTATATCTTAAAATTTTAAGATTCAATTACCCTAAATTCTACTTCATTTTTTTTCAAAGATATTTGAAGTTGAAATAAATTGTAGTATTCATGTTTAATTAATAACATTTGTATACCACAAATTTAGAAAAAAATATAATTAATTAATTGCAAAAAAATTTTCTTGGCATTTTTCCTCCATTCTTAATTAAATTTGTACACAAAATTAGAGTAATAATGTGATTGAAAATAAAATTTAGTATGAATATGATGCTAGTAGGATGGAGTATACTGTAGGCTAAAAATTATACAATAATGTAAAGAAAGGAACGCACCGGCAATGCAAAGGCCAGCAGCCAAATATGGATGAATTTGGCCATAACTTTGTTGGAATGCGGCTGCGGCGGAGAAAAGCCATTCAGCCGGTGGCATTTCCAGCGAACCAATTTCGCATGTGCCTTCCGACGCCGCCGACGATGGTAATTCAGAAGTGGATGATTGTTGTTGATGATCCATTGGGGGAAATATTGTTGTTGAACCAGATTGATTGTTAAGGATAAAATTTTGGTCCATTTTAATGAGGGGGATTTTATTATGGCCAAAGGCACATTTGAATGAGTGGATGAAATTGAATTAAAATTATTGGCGACATTTTTGGCTGAAAAAAATTGAATAAAATTATTCAAAAATTGCCAAATTTGGGGAATGAAAAATGTCTGGGACCTTAAAAAGAAGTGGAATCTAATGAATGAAGGAGTGGGGGAATAGATTGTGCGAAAAGGAGTGCCGATGCCGAAGGTTAAATTGGCAAAAATTTGTGACAATTTTTGGGGCAAATAAATAGACACAAACATCAATCCAAGTAAAAAATTAATGTACCTGGGAGAGTGGAAAGAAGTAATAATGGATCATTTAGTACCGGTACATTTTTTTTATAAATTAATTGAAAATTCGTAGACTATTAAACGTCGGTTTAAAAATGTGCCTTTTCCAACAAAGTGATCAATTTTTCATCAGATTTTTCGACATTTTTATGCAGAATTCATGGATTTAATTGACGTGGACCGAATAAATGAATGATGCCAAAATTAGGGGACAATTTGGACTAGAAAACCGCAATTTGGCGGCCCCCACTCTTTCTGTGGAAATTTAGGCACATAAATTGGCCATTTAATTTGGAGAAATAAATTTGGGGATTGGCCAAATTTGGGATTGGATAGCCGAAACTATTTTTCAATATAATAAAATTGGGAATATTGGCTTTGAGGATAAATTGGCTTTTTCTCTTGGAATTGGCTCATTTTCGGGAACAATTGGCCAATGGACAGGGACAAAAAAATGATCCCTTGGGATTTGGGGAAAAACCGAATGTTTTTGTGAGGGGAAATGGACATTTTGGGGGAAGATTAACGCAAAAAATGAAAAAGGAGGATTGGGGTAAAAAGCGTGGGATGAAAATAGGAAAAAATGAGGTTGGCACATAAACAAATATGAATGAACATTGAACACCACAAAAAATGCGTAGTTTCTTGTTTTGGTTCATTGGGCCATTAAAAGAAAAAAAGATAATATTTCAACAAAAATTGTTGAAAAATTGAAGAATAATTTTTTTATTCGATGGGAAATTTGTGTCATAAAATTATGGTCTTTTATGCCCCTCATTGAGGGATGGCCATCAAAAAATGTGCCAACAAATTATTCACCCAATTTTTTGGCTATTCATTCTTCGATGGGAGAATGACGATGGCCAAAAGGTCCCTGGCACTTTTTTCATTTTTTCGGCAGTTATTTTCCCACCAAAATGGTCTCATTCTTTTCATTCCTCCAATGGAGGGATGATGATGCCCTTTGGCCGGATGTTTGGTATATAATGACAAAAATGAGGCCCTTCTTCATTTTCATGTAAGTAAATTTACCAAAAAGGAGAAAAATATGGGGAAACAATGGGAAAAAAGAAACAAAAGGGAGGCGAGGATAATAATTTATTCTTTATTCTTTTCTGTTCTATGATTTTGCCAATGCTCTAACTAAGAATTTGTTGGCAACATTGGCCCATTCAAAACACAAAAATTCCCAGATAATGTAATTTCAAATTCATTAATTTTTTGCTCAAATCAATTGAACCAAATTAATACAATAAAATATTGCAAAATTTACCGGATAATATTTACATAAAAATTATCTTTTTTGATTGTACAACTTTGGCTAAAAACACAAAAATGCCAATAGGGGAAATCAAATTTACTAATTCTTTTTTTTTCTTAATTCATAATAAAAAATTGTTTCAAATTTGTTTTTTTGATTAATATTATTACATAAAAATTGTTTATTTTTAGTGTATTCTCTACACAAAAATGGGCTAATATGAATATTGGCAAAATTTAATTACCCATTCAATTAATAACTTAAAGATCAAAATCCACTCATACATAATTGCCAATTTAAAATAATTTTTACCCTTGTATATTGGAAATTAACTCAATTTCTGAATTGGAGGAATGAATGGACTTTGGATTGGAAGTTGGAAACATTTTTATATTGGCTTTATCGCCACAAAATTATTGCAGCTAAAGATTGCGTGTTCAATTGCATCAAATGCCTTTTAAAATGAATATTAATTGAAATGATTTTGCTTTGTCCAAAGAAAATTGCAAAAAATGAGACAAAATTGTATGATTGGAATTTGGCGGCTCAAAAAGTGGTCCAAATCAAATAAATTAAATTAATAAAGAATTAAAATGTTACTAATTGTTTGAATGATAAATTATAAAAAAAATTAATTGAAAAAATTTCCAAAAATATATTTTCTAAAAGAGTAAAATGTTCCCTCCACATTTTGATGGGCCAAGAATAGTAATGGACAAAATGATTTTAGGTCTAAATCTTAAATTTATATTTGAAGGCCGATTAAAAATGCATCAAAAAATTCTTCCAACTTTTCCTGGAATTGATTTTGCCATTTTTGTGGGAAATTTAGGAATGTTTTTTTTGAAGGAAGTTTTCCCAAATCCATTAATTCGGAAATAAACTTCGGCCAAGTAAAAATTACCTCTAAATTGGGTACAAAAATTGAAAAATTGTTATTTTTTTGGAGGGAGGAAAAGGGGATTAAAAATTTGGCCATAAAAACAACAAAAATAAATTAATTTGAGGCGAAAGAATTTTTAAGCCAAAAATGCCTTGGCCGTAAGGAAGGAAATTGACTTTGAATTAGACGTAAAGAGCGGAGCATGAATTAATGTAATTTAAATGCATTTTATGGCCTCAAAATGCTATATTAAATAAGAAATTTTTTTTAATTCCAATGTATTTTGGCCATAATAAATAATTCGCAAATATGTAAAGGGTATTTCAATATTAATGGGCTATTCTTTTGCCCCCATAATTCGAAAAGTAAACTATAAATTCCTGGAGGCATTAGGCTATTTGAAAGCTCTAAATGTCCTCTAAAAAGTGGCTATAAAATTATTTAAATTCAATTCTAATAAAGGTAGATTTCTTTGAATGTAATAACCCGAATTTTTTGAGAAAAATTGCTTATTTTACAAATTGTTCAAGTTTTCAAAAATTTAGAAAGCCACTTTTTAGAGGAGATTTAGGGCTTTAGATTTGAATATCGCCTTCCGAAATTGTTATTTCCTTATTAAACTATGGTCAATAGAATGGCCCAACTAAAGTATTGAACAGTCGCTTTTTGCTTCCTCAAAAGATTAAAGATGTGGAAAAGGGGGAGGGGGGACGGGGAAATTCAAAGATTTAAGCTTAAAAACGGCGACAGCCGATGATGGCTTTTTCAATTTGTTTATATTTGGCCAAAAGAAATGATGCCAAAATATATTTCCCCATTCCAAACATTCCCCCTCGAGGAAGGAACATCCCCCGTTCATTTTTGGTGGCGGCATCTGACGCCAAAAAGTTGATAAAAAGAATAAGTTTGGAGGGGGGCAATGGAGGAGGATGCCGTGCCAAAGGCTGATTAGCCGCCTTTCTTCCACTTCGGCATTTCCCCTTTTTGCCACTTCCTCATTTGGCCCCTTTTGGTCCTCGCCTCCTCAACATTTTTGGGCCCATTCCTCTCAAAAATGGATTGGAATTGGAAGAACGGCCAAAAGAGGGTTTCGAAGGTTTCGGAGGGTCAAAGTAAAAGAAATTCCAACAAAAAAATGGGGTCAAAAAAAGTGGGAACGCGTGGGAAAAGTGCACACAAAAAAATGGATGGAAAAATAGAAGGACACAACACGTTCTGGGAAAATAGAGCCATTTTTTCTGGAATTGAAGTGAAATTCACAAACCGGTTTCATGAATTTTTAAGCAATTTAAAAGGAATGGAGGCCATTTTTATGCCCAATAAAAAAGAGGAGATTGGATAAATTTATATGGAAAAGAATGTGCATAGAGAAGGTACACGGAATATTTTTGGCACCCTATAAGTTAATCAAATTGAGTGGGTATCCGAAAGTACGGGAAAGCCAAAAGTCGGAATATTTGTGGAAATGGGTGCCAAAAAAAAGTCAGGAATGAGGGTGGCCGGGCCCTTTCCCTTTTTTGTCCATCTCTCCCTCCCACGCTTTCAAAAATGGATTTCCTTTATCCTCTTTTGGGTTGGATTTGGCCATTTTCGTTTGTTTTTGGTCAAATTTCATTTCCTTCAATTTTGGAAAGAGGAAAACCTGTGTGCTGAATTTGGGATGTGGAATGGAGGAGTTTTTGTGACAAATTTGTGCCACTGCGCAATTCAATTATATAAAGAAAGAAAATGGGAATGATGCGGTGAATGGAGGCCAAAAAGCTATCAAAATTGGAAGGAGGCAAAAGGGAAGGAGGTTTTAGTATCATTTTTGGAGTAAATCAAAATGAAAAAATGTTTTAATTACGTATTTTCTGTACGCAAGTTTTTATCACCAAAATTCACTTTATATTTTCCCAAATTAATCAGAAAATTTTAAACCTTAAAATAATATTTTTCCATTGCATTACAAAAATGGAAATTAAATTTTAAAAATTCTTAAATCTGTGTATATATATATGTAGTATGTACGAAATATTCTCATAAAAATGTTCCCATAGGCAATGATGTAAAATGATTGCAAAAATAGGAAATGGGTGGGGGTTAGTATTTTGACAAACAAATTTTCACATTTTTCACAGAGGTTTAGGATGGATATTTCGGACCAATTAAATGGACTGATTGAGGGGGTGATGGACGGAAATGAGGCCAGCAAAAAAAAGCGCAAAGTGCCAACATTGAGGAGGCTCTCAAATTGCACCCCCCGGTCAAGTGGTCCCTCACTTTACATTTTGCTTTTCTCGGCTTTTTGTATTTGCCCGCCGCCGATTATGCCACCGAGGATGACGCCCCTCTTCCGCCTACAATTTTTTTCAGCATTTTATTTTTGCATTTATTTGGGTGCCAAACTGTGCCGACTTCCTCTTCCCCTGCTGCCCAGATTATTTTTGTTTTCGCGCATTTTCAATTTGTTTTTCCTTTCCTAAAATGCAGCAAAATATTTGGAGGGAATTTGCTGTGGGGGTCGAAGGTTGTGCCGTGGACGGAAATTGGCATAAAATAAATATAGATTTTTGACTAATTGAATTGATGGGAAAATGCGAGGCGAATTGTTGGCAGTTGGCACGAAAGTTGAAAAAATTAGAGCCATGGGAAAATACAATGGGGCACAAAAAATTGTGGCTTTAAATAAAATTTTGGGAATTAAGTTTGTCAAAAAAAATGTTGAGTGGGCATAAATTCCATGACAACCTTTTTTTTGGAAATTTCTAACCAAAAGATTATAATAATGACAGCCATTTTTTGGGCCACCATTCTACTTCCCTTCTCCGAAGACACATATCTGAGTTTTATGCTATTACGCAATGAGGCTAAATCCATTCTAGGTAAGTTATATAGCATTTAAAAGCCCAAAGTATCTTCTACAAAATAGTCATTTAAATTTCTTGAAATTTATGATTATTTAGAGAAAAAGTTAATTTTCCCCGAATAGCTTGTTTATTCCAATTCGCATAATTCAAGCAGCAAAATGATTTCTTAAAATGAATATAAAGAAAATATTTTGATGCCATTTTATAGAGGAGACTTAAAGCTTTCAAATGGTATATCGCTTTCGTAGTTTGGCTTTAGCCTCGTTGAGATATTGGCCAAAAATTAATATAGGTTTTGATAATCCAAATTCATTCTTCCATCTATCATTTTTTGGGCCATCTTTCCACATGGCCGGATTTTTCATTCTTTTCCTTTGTTCCATCAAAAAAGAGAGAATTTTTTTTTTTGTTGAAAACCCAAAAAATTCAAAATGGGAGACTCGGGGAAGGCCAACAATAGTTCTCTCCCACTCAATTCAAAAAATGTGGTAAAAAATATTTGCCAAAAATAACATTGAAATTGGCAAAAAAATAATAAATAATTTTAATTTGTAAAACTATTCTTAAGGCTAAATGCCTTGTGGCCATTTTGTGAGTTAATTTAAATATAAGGCAGGGATTGGATCCTACAAAAATGACCAATCTTGCCAAATTTTTCCGGCCTCAAAATTGTCGATTTTTCGACTTTTCTTGGCCAAATTAAATTAAATTAATTCAATTCCAAAAATTAAAATTGGTACCTAGAAGAAGTTGGCGGAAGTAAAAAAATTGAGCCAAAAATGGCCAAAAAGAAGGTCATATTAAAAAAGGAATTTCAATTGATGGGTCCACCATTAAAATGGTTGGATTCGTTGATTAGATGGTGTCTATTTAGAATGGAATCCAAAAAATGTTCACAAAAAGGGAAGAAGGTGCCAATTTCGACGATTTACTTTCGCGCAATTTCCTTCCTCAATTTTCGTCACAAAACAACAATTTTTTTGATGAGTCCATTTGGCCAATTGTTCGATGGGACACATACATAAATTAAGGGGGCAAAGGGGGGAATAATAATTGGCCTAGTTTTATGTGGAAAATGGAATGGGGAGCCCATTATGCCATTCACATTTGTGCCACACAGCGAAGAATGGGATGCTCTTAAAAGAAAATGTGGTGGAAAAAGGATGGGCGGAAGTTATTTAGGAAGCAAATTGAGGGGGACCCGGAAGATGGTAACCGCATATAAACAAGGGTCAAATGACTTGAATATAAAAATATGCTAATTTACGGCATAAATTGGAATGGATGAATGAATTATTGGCATTTGGGGAAGAATGGCATCCAAAAAATGAGCCTGGATCAAAAAATTAAACCATTAATTCCATAAAAAATGCCTTCAATTTTGCAAAAAATATGATTGGCATTTCTAGTACCATTTATTGAAATGTGTGAAAAAGGCATTTAGCCCTCGCAAAATGAATCAAATTTCACACAATTTTGAGTGAACATTTCCCCACGCACTAAAAATTAAAAATCACATGGCCATTAATCTATCAAAGGACGAAGCACCACAAAAACTTTGACTATTTTTCTGTGTTTTTGAGCATTTGTTGATAATTTGGAGAGAAAAAAGTTTAGGAAAAGCCAAGTTTTGTGGTCGAAAAAATAAATAATTTTTAATTAGTTTGGCCATGTTTTATGGCTATAAAAAATCGAATAAAAATAACCAAATTGGCTAATTTGATGGCTTAAATTTTAAAATTTTCTTCACAACAAATTGGCCAAAATGCTTTCAATGCCCTTTTGCCAATTTTCCAATTGAAAGAATTGAAGGAAAAAGGGAGAGGAGAGGCAGCAATTTGTCCATGAGTGGGGCCTAGGAATTGACCCAAATTCCCTTTCGATGGCATTTTGGCAATGGGGGCGGTGTCCAGAGGAAGGAAGGAAGGAAAGGCGCGACTTTTTTTGCCGCCTTTCCATTTCATCAGCAGACCAACATTCCCGGGAAGATTGCATTTCCTCCAGCATTCTTTTTGCAAAAGAAAAAGCACAAAAATGTGCCAATCCAAAAGGCTTGTCACAATATATACCAATTTTCTATTGGAACCAATCTTCCCCACTGGGGAATTTTAACCTTCAATATGGCCCAAAATACATATAAAACGGATGGATTGATGGGATTTATTTGTTGTATGCCGCATCATTTTTTAGGGGTCAAAGAGTGGCGAAAATGAATGGCAAAAAAGGAAAATATTGCTTAAAGGCATATTGAAGGGCAAATATATTTGCCATTATTTATTTGTTCTTCCTTCATATTCCTTGGTCTCTTCATTTTATTGCGCGGAAATGGCTAATTTTAGGAGGGAGAAGGCGTCTGAAATTGGCATTTATGGCACGAGTGAAAATGGGGAAGGGATAAGGGAAGGGCAATGGAAGGAAGGAAAGTGGATGGGAAATTCTGATTGTTGTTAATGTTAGCAGCATTCAAATCTGATAATAAAAAATTTTAGAAAATTCACTTTTAAATAACAATTTTTGCCATTTCGGAAAGTTTATTTATTTGTGTTTCATTCCGGAAAGTTTATTTATTTGTGTTTCATTCCGGAAAGTTTATTTATTTGTGTTTCATTCCGGAAAGTTTATTTATTTGTGTTTCATTCCGGAAAGTTTATTTATTTGTGTTTCATTCCGGAAAGTTTATTTATTTGTGTTTCATTCCGGAAAGTTTATTTATTTGTATTTCATTCCGGAAAGTTTATTTATTTGTGTTTCATTCCGGAAAGTTTATTTATTTGTGTTTCATTCCGGAAAGTTTATTTATTTGTGTTTCATTCCGGAAAGTTTATTTATTTGTGTTTCATTCCGGAAAGTTTATTTATTTGTATTTCATTCCGGAAAGTTTTATTTCTAAGTTCTTTCCGGAAAGTTTTAATCTAAGTTCTTTCCGGAAAGTTTTAATTCTAAGTTCTTTCCGGAATGTTTTAATTCTAAGTTCTTTCCGGAAAGTTTTAAACTAAGTTCTTTCCGGAAAGTTTTAATCTAAGTTCTTTCCGGAAAGTTTTAATTCTAAGTTCTTTCCGGAAAGTTTTAATTCTAAGTTCTTTCCGGAAAGTTTTAATTTTAAGTTCTTTCCGGAAAGTTTTAATTCTAAGTTCTTTCCGGAAAGTTTTAATTTTAAGTTCTTTCCGGAAAGTTTTAATTCTAAGTTCTTTCCGGAAAGTTTTAATTCTAAGTTCTTTCCGGAAAGTTTTAATCTAAGTTCTTTCCGGAAAGTTTTAATTCTAAGTTCTTTCCGGAAAGTTTTAATTCTAAGTTCTTTCCGGAAAGTTTTAATTCTAAGTTCTTTCCGGAAAGTTTTAAACTAAGTTCTTTCCGGAAAGTTTTAATTCTAAGTTCTTTCCGGAAAGTTTTAATTCTAAGTTCTTTCCGGAAAGTTTTAATTCTAAGTTCTTTCCGGAAAGTTTTAATTCTAAGTTCTTTCCGGAAAGTTTTAATTTTAAGTTCTTTCCGGAAAGTTTTAATCTAAGTTCTTTCCGGAAAGTTTTAATTCTAAGTTCTTTCCGGAAAGTTTTAATCTAAGTTCTTTCCGGAAAGTTTTAATTCTAAGTTCTTTCCGGAAAGTTTTAAACTAAGTTCTTTCCGGAAAGTTTTAATCTAAGTTCTTTCCGGAAAGTTTTAATTCTAAGTTCTTTCCGGAAAGTTTTAATTCTAAGTTCTTTCCGGAAAGTTTTAATTCTAAGTTCTTTCCGGAAAGTTTTAATCTAAGTTCTTTCCGGAAAGTTTTAATTCTAAGTTCTTTCCGGAAAGTTTTAATTCTAAGTTCTTTCCGGAAAGTTTTAATTCTAAGTTCTTTCCGGAAAGTTTTAATTCTAAGTTCTTTCCGGAAAGTTTTAATTCTAAGTTCTTTCCGGAAAGTTTTAATCTAAGTTCTTTCCGGAAAGTTTTAATTCTAAGTTCTTTCCGGAAAGTTTTAATTCTAAGTTCTTTCCGGAAAGTTTTAATTTTTCATATTTGATTGAATATTCTACACATTAAAATGTGCTGCTGCAAGCCTTTTAAAACTAAAAACAAATTAATTTCCACTCTATGCATAAACTTCTAAAACCTCTTCAAAAAATTATGAGTCCCTTTCCCCACTCTGTTGGATTGGTCAATTCGCAGCCTTTTTGGCAAAATTATAAAAGGGCAAATTTGGGGATAAAGAAAAATATGTATGAAAAAATTTAAGGATTATAAGCGATGAGAAATGTGTTAAAATTTATTAGGAATTAGCCAATTCGTAGACACATTATTTGCTCTTTTACAAAATCAATTCCATCGAAACCACAGGAAGTTTACCGTCATTAAATGGCAAAAACTAATTTGGGCCATATGCATAAGGACTTTTTAAATTTTTAGAAAATTTAATATAATTAAAAGTAGCTTTTCTTTGGGGAAATTCGGATTTATCATTTATTACACTCAAAATCATAAAAATATTTTTTTAAAGTTGGATTTTATGAAATTTAAAAATGCCAAATTATATAGTTTTTTTTAGCACGCCTTTTATTTTAATTTTGATTTTCCGTTTTTTAATCCTGGGAACTCGTGGATTTTTCTCTCCTTTCTTAAATTAATTTAGTCTCCTTTTTATAGTGTCCTTTAAGCTTCCAAGAGCGCATTTTTCATGCCACAATGAACATTCTTTTTTAAAAACAGCTGTGCATGGAAATGGATGGGAATTTGATCCAGATAATGGGATTGAAAAGGATTTTAAAAGAAAGGTTTTTAATTTTCTTGAAATATTTAAAAAAGTGTCTATTTCCATTTTAAGCTCAAAATGGGGCCATAAAAAGAAAAACTTGTCGTCTTTTCGGTTGTCTTTTTGATGGCCATTTTCTGGGAATTGATGAAAATGTGTTCAAAATGGGTAAAAATGGATGGATTCCAAGAAAATGAGGGCAAAGAGGCACGAGGGAATGTTGTTTTGGGCGGCTAATAAACAACAAAAAAAAGACGAATGAATGCTTAATGCGCAACAATAGGAGGGTTAAAGAAAGTTAATTTTTGGGAGGAAAATCTGACGGAATTAAATGGAAATGACCATTGGGACCAATCAGAAAATTTTTAATATTTTTCTTCGCATTTATTAATTTTCCCTATTTATTTTGGATTTGTTTCTAATTGAGAGAATATAAATTATTTATTACATTAATATGGGAGCAGCAGGTGAATTTATATTAAATTAAATGTAAATATTGGCATAAAATTGGCAAGGAATTCTGATTTTTGTCACTGACACGGAACATAAGGAAAGGGAAAAGGGAAGATATTTACGGTATATGGAATGAATTTTTAAATAAATTTTCCTTTCTGATATTCTTTGGGGCATTGTTGCTGTCAAAATTTTTTGAGTGTTTTTGCCATTGGCATACCACAAATTGTGAAGGCAAAAAAGGGAAATATGGTAGGCAGAATTTATTTAATAAGTAAGGAATTATTGAGGGCAAAATAGGATTAATATAAGTATGGCCATAGCTCTACAAGAAAGCAACAATTCAGAGGTATTGAAAAGCCTTAAAAGTCATCAAAAAATGGCTTTTATGAATACTCAGAATATTTTTTAAAAAGCGGACTTTCCTCAGAAAATCTGGGTTTTATTACATTCAAAGACTTTTAACTTATTTAAGTAAGAATTAATAAATATAAAAATGCAAAATCATAAAGGACACTTTGGGCTTACAAATTGTATCGCCATCCGAAATTGGTTATTGCCTCCATGTGCTAAATGGACCAGAATTTGAAACGTCTTTACCTACGTGAAACGAGGAGGATGACGTACTTTTTTGGCAATTCATCTGGATATGTTTAAAGAAGAATACGGAAGAGAAATATTGAAGACGAAAGGATGGATGGAATAGGATGATGGGGGTGTTGGGGCGGAAAAGGAAGAGTTTTGGAGAGGAGTTTGGAGGAAATTGAATTGGCAAATTCGATGGGATGGATACTGCCCTGGAATGGTTGGGATGAGCCAAATTGGACGTGAAAATGTGCCAATGCCGAGCAATATGGCCATAGGGGAATGTGCATCATTTTGTGCCGGCTTCTGATTACTTCTTCTTGCTTAGATTACCCTCAACGGTGCACACATTTCGTACCTCATCGTCTATGATGCCTTTCTTTTTACGGCATTTATTTCCGCCCAATCTCTTTTTTCCTTGTTTTCGCCGAATTTCCCCCCAATTTGTCCACCCACCCGCAAAAAATTGAAATTGACAGGGTCATCTTATTAGGCGGCGGTCTCGATATCATATTTTTTTGTCTCAAATCTCAAAACATAATTCAAAATAACATCGAAAAAAATTGCAAAATTTTAGGAGAGAAGGCATAGAAATGAATTCGGATATATGCGAGGGATTTATTAATTTTATTATTCAATTTTGCTTTGGCTCCACATTCCAAATTGTTGAAGAAAATAGGCCACATTTTTATATTAAATTAATTTTAAATCCATTTAATGAATAAAAAAAAGGGCATGGAAAACGATGGAGAATTCAATGGAATAAAAATGGAATTTAATTAAAGATTCAAGCCTCATTGTGATTTGTTCCCTTTAAGGATCACCCTTATAATGACTATTAAGTAAAGATTTAAGTAATTTGGGTATGAAAAACTATAGTATATTTTTAACTAGCCTGTGAACAAAATTGCAATGGCGAAAATTCGAATAGACTTCATAAATGCCGAATAATTTCAAACTTGGCTACTCACCCAAATCCATCATAACATTTATATCTATACTTCAATTTGAATGATTTAAACAATAAATAAATTGATATATTTATGCATATAATTTTCTCTAATAAATTCCACAATGCCCCGGAAATCAAATGCACGTAAATCCGCTCGATCCATCCCATCTTTGTTGTGGTGATCGTTCGCAAACATCGAATGTCAATCGAATGCAGGCAAATTCATTCTCTATTATGATAAAATTAGATTTGCCAATTCCATTTTAATTTTACTGACCATAAAGCAACCATGGCAAATATTCTTGCGCATGCCATTGCCCTTTCTTTCGTTCCAGCTGCCATCGTTTATATTCCTCAAATGCACCGGCCGTTCCCTTCCATTCCCTCCTTTTCTGTTCAATTTCCCTTCCCCCAATTCGTTCAATTTGTGCCTCTTTTTGCAATTTTTTGCGCACTTTTTCCGGCGTTGCATTGTAGGCCAAATGGATTTTGGCCACGACGGTGCCCTAAACAAAAATTTGGCCAAAATCATCACTTTCAATTTATAAGTTTACGGACATAGCCAACTTGTTGGAGTGCGGCCATCGCCTCACGGAGTCCATTTTGTTCATCGGCACCCGCCAGGAAATCCAATCGACAATCACTTGAATCATTCAGAATTTATTTTTGAATATTTTATGATGTTTTTTACCCATCATTGTCCAGCCAACTCCAATCATTGAAGCAAAATTGTTTTCGAAATGTGTACAACCCGGCCTCTTTTGGGCAATTCATCCTAGTAAAATGGGGGATTTGGCCCCATTTTATACGTGAATTTACCCTTGAAGTTGTTCAGCAATTCCCGAGGGAATGCCGCCATTTTGTGTCCCAGATGGCCTTTGGTCACCTATTATTTTTAAACTCTCACAAATGTCACAATAATAGCTGATTAAAAAGGAGGGAATTTGAATATAAATTGTGGGAATATTCAACCAATTATTCCCGAATCCACCGCATCCATTCATCGAGGAATTTTGGCATTTGGAATTTCTAAAGACAGCCAAATAAATTAATTACCCTCCACATTTTGTTTTTTACTCGGATCCGCGTACATTCAACCATTGATATTCACTTTTGGCAAAAATGGAATTGGACATTGTTTGACCATCCAAAATGTGGACATTCCGAATTTCAACAGTGAAACAGCCGGGGAATTTGATGACAGGCGGATGAATTCGAATATGTTTTGTGTCGACTTCAACCAATCGTTGGGCATTTTTCCTGGCTGAAATTAATTTAAAAAGTTTAATTATTTTAAAAAGGTGAAAAAACTGACTGCATGAAGTGTCCGATTTTCCGGGTATTAGCCAGAGATCTGAAAATTGGGGGATTTATTTTAAATTTATGCCACTTTTTGAAATTTTAGGGAAATGACGATTGAGGGAATAATTTTTAGACACCTTTCACCCTTCCTTTTCAAGCCATTTTCATTGATAATATTAATAAATTTGGGGACGTAATAAATTTTGTATGAATTATATATAGTTAATTTTTATATTTTTAATTCTCATTTCTAAATTAATTATGATTTTTTCTCAATTTTATTCCACTTAAATTAGTGTTTTATTCCACAATTCTGTAAAGCAATTTGATTTCTAACAAGTAAGTGAATTATCTTCAAGACATGTTTCTCATCATTTTCTCTTTATACTTGAAAGAAGGGAAGGAAGGGTATGGTATGCATTGACTTGACTTGACATTTTTATGAAAAGAGCGATGACCTCTCACTTGACAATTATCAATTCCTTAGAGGGATGCTCATTGCTCATCATTTCTTTTTTATTTGATTGAAGGGAGAGTGTACGGTATGCATTGACACCTTATCAAAAGAGGGAGGAGAGCCTTTGAGTTTCAAAGAAGGGAGAAGTACGGTATGCAATGACAAAGAGGGAAGAGATATCTCACTTTGAGGTTGCTTTAAGGCATACATTTTTTCTTAATATGATAATAAAAATGTCTACAAATTTTTATTTTTAAATATTCTAATGCAAGCTAAAGCTTTGGAAATGATAAATATAATTTAACATTACCTTGATATTTGCATGGCAATTGAGAAGGATGGCCCAAATTGTTTCCTCTTTGAGCGGAAAAAGGCGACATTTGGCAGGCTGGATCATCCGGAAATTGTTCACAATTTAGTGGGAATTGGGCCAAAGAAAATTGAAAAAAGAAAAACAGAAAGCAAAGAATTTGATGCATTTAAGTGAATGAATAAATTGGCAGTTTTTGTAAATGAATGACAAAAATAATGGAAATGAAGAATTAAATCAATTGGTAATGAATATCATCTTTCTGAATTAAAATTAAATGGAAAAAAATATTTTTTTTGAGACAAATTTCTTCTTTTGCAAACAAAAATACTTTTTTTTACAGAAAAAATAGTTTTTGACCTATATTAAATCAGAAACCAGTTTTAGACCCCACAAACCTTATACCATTTTGTAGATGATCTCAACGAGACGCATCGAATGGTATATAAATTATCATGGAATTGTCAAAATTAACAAATATTAAAACGTTTAAACAATATTTCCGGTTTTTGGTTTTAAACTCTTTAATTTTAGCCCAAACCATGACAAATTATACCAATCGATGCGTCTCGATGAGATCTACAAAATGGTATATAAGGTTTGTGGGGTCTAAAACCGGTTTCTGATTTATTTGAAGTCAAAAATTGTTTTGTCTGCAAAAAACCAAAAAATAAATTCATGAATATTGCGCGAGTATATGGCATTAAATATATTAAAAATGAAATGTTTTTAAACCCACTAAAAATATCAAAAAAAGGAAGAAAGGAAAATCGAGTGAGAAGAATTGAATTGAATGGAAAAATTGAAAATGGAAATGGTTGGATGCGCATTCGATTGTGATGCCCCCCATGTCCCCACAATTGTCGTCAATTTTAAGTTTCAACATTGTCTCTTTTTCCCTTTCGACAATAACATGCGATTATATTTTTGACATGATGGTGGAAAATTGGAATTCCCTCCTCTGCTGCTGATGCACAGGAAACTGGTCGATGTGAGGCTAAAAGAATTGAGGAAGAGGTGCGCAAAATTGCCTTTTTTTCAATGTTTTTTCACTGACTGACAATGAGAAAGGAAATGGAACTGATTATTGGATTATTTAATGAGAATTGATAAAAAGTTGGCCATGGCATTTTGGATCATATTTCAGTGAATATTCTCAATTTTTTGACTTTTTGGTTTTTAAATTATTAACGGTTTTTGCTAGATAAAATATTAATTAATATAATCATTTCCTTCATCCAAACAATAAAGGCACCATTTTGTCATTTCATTCAATTCATCCGTCTTTTAATTCAAAAAACATTTTCTAGTTTTTAAAAAAAATATTTACAACACATTTTTGGACTTCATGATCGATCTTGCCCATTAATCTATCGCTCATTGTGCACTTTGCATTTATCTATCTAATTTGAATATTTATCGGTTCCCCTTCACCCATATAGAATTGACCCATCAAAATATTATGTATATTGGATTGGATTATTCCCGAGCAAAATTTCTAAATTCAATAATCCAAAAAATGTTTTTCCATTTTGGCCACAACAGTGCCCTAAATACAAATTTGGCCAAAATCATCATCTTCAATTTATAATTTTACGGACATAGCCAACTTGTTGGAGTGCGGCCATCGCCTCACGGAGTCCATTTTGTTCATCGGCACCCGCCAGGAAATCCAATCGACAATCCCTTAATTCAATCAACGATTATTTTGAATATTTTTAATGATGTTTTTTACCCATCATTGTCCAACCAACTCCAATCATTGAAGCAAAATTGTTTTCGAAATGTGTACAATCCAGCCTCTTTTGGGCAATTCATCCTAATAAAATGGAGGATTTGGTCCCATTTTATAAGTGAATTTACCCTTGAAGTTGTTCGGCAATTCCCGAGGGAATGCCGTCATTTTGTGTCCCAGACGGCTTTTGATCGCCTATCATTTTCAAACTCTCACAAATGTCGCAATAATAGCTAATATAAAAGGAGGGAATTTAAATATAATTGAAGGAATATTCAACCAATTATTCCCGAATCCACCGCATCCATTCAGCGAGGAATTTTGACATTTGGAATTTCTAAAGACACCAAAACAAATTAATTCTCCCCACATTTTGTATTTTACTCGGATCCCCGCACATTCAACCATTGATATTCACTTTTGGCAAAAATGGAATTGGACATTGTTTGACCATCCAAAATGCGGACATTCCGAATTTCAACAGTGAAACAGCCGGGGAATTTGATGACAGGCGGATGAATTCGAATATGTTTTGTGTCGACTTCAACCAATCGTTGGGCATTTTTCCTGGCTGAAATTAATTTAAAAAGTTTAATTATTTTAAAAAGGTGAAAAAACTGACTGCATGAAGTGTCCGATTTTCCGGGTATTAGCCAGAGATCT
This sequence comes from Pratylenchus scribneri, assembly GCA_030063045.1. NCBI lineage: Eukaryota > Metazoa > Nematoda > Chromadorea > Rhabditida > Pratylenchidae > Pratylenchus > Pratylenchus scribneri. The sequence continues at coordinate 42,077 of JAQSEB010000116.1, forward strand.
GAAAATTGGGGGATTTATTTTAAATTTATGCCACTTTTTGAAATTTTAGGGAAATGACGATTGAGGGAATAATTTTTAGACACCTTTCACCCTTCCTTTTCAAGCCATTTTCATTGATAATATTAATAAATTTGGGGACGTAATAAATTTTGTATGAATTATATATAGTTAATTTTTATATTTTTAATTCTCATTTCTAAATTAATTATGATTTTTTCTCAATTTTATTCCACTTAAATTAGTGTTTTATTCCACAATTCTGTAAAGCAATTTGATTTCTAACAAGTAAGTGAATTATCTTCAAGACATGTTTCTCATCATTTTCTCTTTATACTTGAAAGAAGGGAAGGAAGGGTATGGTATGCATTGACTTGACTTGACATTTTTATGAAAAGAGCGATGACCTCTCACTTGACAATTATCAATTCCTTAGAGGGATGCTCATTGCTCATCATTTCTTTTTTATTTGATTGAAGGGAGAGTGTACGGTATGCATTGACACCTTATCAAAAGAGGGAGGAGAGCCTTTGAGTTTCAAAGAAGGGAGAAGTACGGTATGCAATGACAAAGAGGGAAGAGATATCTCACTTTGAGGTTGCTTTAAGGCATACATTTTTTCTTAATATGATAATAAAAATGTCTACAAATTTTTATTTTTAAATATTCTAATGCAAGCTAAAGCTTTGGAAATGATAAATATAATTTAACATTACCTTGATATTTGCATGGCAATTGAGAAGGATGGCCCAAATTGTTTCCTCTTTGAGCGGAAAAAGGCGACATTTGGCAGGCTGGATCATCCGGAAATTGTTCACAATTTAGTGGGAATTGGGCCAAAGAAAATTGAAAAAAGAAAAACAGAAAGCAAAGAATTTGATGCATTTAAGTGAATGAATAAATTGGCAGTTTTTGTAAATGAATGACAAAAATAATGGAAATGAAGAATTAAATCAATTGGTAATGAATATCATCTTTCTGAATTAAAATTAAATGGAAAAAAATATTTTTTTTGAGACAAATTTCTTCTTTTGCAAACAAAAATACTTTTTTTTACAGAAAAAATAGTTTTTGACCTATATTAAATCAGAAACCAGTTTTAGACCCCACAAACCTTATACCATTTTGTAGATGATCTCAACGAGACGCATCGAATGGTATATAAATTATGATGGAATTCTCAAAATTAACAAATATTAAACCGTTTAAACAATATTTCCGGTTTTTGGTTTTAAACTCTTTAATTTTAGCCCAAAACCATGACAAATTATATACCAATCGATGCGTCTCGATGAGATCTACAAAATGGTATATAAGGTTTGTGGGGTCTAAAACTGGTTTCTGATTTATTAGAAGTCAAAAACTGTTTTGTCTGCAAAAAAACCAAAAAATTAATTCATGAATATTACGCCAGACTATGGCATTAAATATATTAAAAATGAAATGTTTTTAAACCTTATAAATATAGGAAGACAGGAAAATCGAGTGAGAAGAATAAATTGAATTGAATGGAAAAATTTGGAAATGGAAATGGTTGGATGCGCATATTCGATTGTGATGCCCCCCCCCCCTCACTCCACAATTGTCGTCAATTTTAAGTTTCAACATTGTCTCCTCTTTTTCCCTTTCGACAATAACATGCGATTATATTTTTGACATTATGGGGGCGGCTGGTCCGATACCGAAAATTGGAATTCCCTCCTCTGCTGATGCACAGGAAACTGGTCGATGTGAGGTTAAAAAGAATTGAGGGGAGGTGCGCAAAATTGCCTTTTTTCAATGTTTTTCACTGATTGACAATGAGAAAGGAAATTGGAACTGATTATTGGATTATTTAGAGAACAATTGATAAAAAGATGTTCATGACATTTTGGATCATATTTCAATGGATATTCTCAATTTTTTGACTTTTTGGTTTTTAAATTATGAACGGTTTTTGCTAGATAAAATATTAATTAATATAATCATATCCTTCATTCAAACAATAAGCGCACCATTTTGTCATTTCATTCAATTCATCCGTCTTTTAATTCAAAAAACATTTTCTAGTTTTTAAAAAAATATTCACCACACATTTTTGGACTTCATGATCGATCTTGCCCATTAATCTATCGCTCATTGTGCACTTTGCATTTATCAATCGAATTTGAATATTTATCACTTCCCCTTCAGCCATAGAATTGACCCATCAAAATATTATGTATTTGGATTATTCCCGGCCAAAAATTTCTAAATTCAATACTCCAAAAAATGTTTTTCCTCTTTATTTGTCCATTAATATTTATTTTCACCCATTCAATCCAATGCCATCTTCATTGGTCAGGTTTCAAATTTGCCGAAAATAAATTGGCCAACTTCCATTTTCTCTATAAAAAGATACTTCATTGCCATCTATTTTGCGGTTTTATCATCGAAATTCCCCTTCCCGTCAATTTTCCAATGGAAATATTCCATTTATTAGGTTCAATTTAGCCTAGAGGCAGGGAATAGCCCCTTCCCAATAAAAGATGGCCAAATTTTGTGCCAGAAGATGGGGCGGCCATTTTTGAGGCAGGCTTCGTTCCATTTGGCCCAATTGGGGATTGGCATCAATTGGGAGTGGCAAACAATGCTTTGGGTCATAAAAATATAGGAAAAACTTTATTAATATTCTCAGGTAAAGATGGCGAAAATTTTGAATTGATTATGGCCAAAATGAATTGGACTGGAGCGGAACGTCAATTGGCCGATCGACTTTTTGAGCGATGGCAATTCGAAGATTTGTTGAATTTCTTCTATGCCAAATTGTTGGAATTGCCTGAGGCAGAGGTACATTGAAGGAAATGAGATAATAAAAAAGTAAATATTAGTTTGGCAAAAATATTTTTTTAACTTTTTTCCCAGACTTATAAACCTTAAATAATCTGTTCTATAGAGCTCTTCAAGATGATAATTTGATTATGTTTTGGCTTTAGGTTTAACCAATTCTAACTTAGTTTTGAACCTTTAAACCAAAATTGGTTTAGACCGTTTAATACCATTTAATTTTGACCAAACCATAACCAAATTTTATACCATTCAATGCGTTTTGACCAGCTCTATCCAATTAGGTATATGTTTTATGAATGTAGGATGAAACCCGCAAATCATTATAATTATTTTGGAATTATGTATTCCTTCCACCAATTTCAATGAATTCCCATCAATCAGCGAAATTTGGCATTTTCCCTGTTGGAACGATATTCGCCACCAAAAAGCTTACTCCAAGCCTTGGAGGCAATGACTGCCGAACAAAAAGGACATATCCAAGAATTGGTTGAAACTGGCGGTAGGCGAAGTGCCGGGGAATTGAGGAAAATTGCACGGGGCATTGTGGCCAGTTTACCCAATGAAGCGCAGGACCAAGTTTGGAGGAAGGGGGCATATTCAAATTAATTAGTGGAATTTTTGCAGGCAAATGGATTCTTCAAAATGGCTAATTATTTGTTCCATTTTTGGTGATTATTTAATTCGAATTATTTTTGCAATTTTATTCAGAAATAAATGATTTTTATTGGTTGCAATTATTCTCTAATTATTTTAATATTTTCATTATTAAAGCCATTTAATTTTACAAAATTTTCTTTAACAAAAAAATGACATTTTTGAAGTCAAACTTGGCCAATTTTTAACCCCATACTGCCTTATTAAGCTTTAACCTTTAAAGTCTAATTCTATCGAATTCCATTCCTATTTATGGCCATGATATTTGGGGCTAGAATTATTCAAAATAATTTCATTTATAATTAAATTTAGCAGAAAATTCTCTAATAAATCTGATTGAAACAAAGTTTATAATAGTAATTTTAATTTAACAAAAAATAAAGACTTTAAATGCCGTTGTATTTTTGGCATTTTTATTCACATTTAATAAATAAAATTGTTCCATTCAATTTCCCTCAATTCTCGCCTTCTTTTGTTTTATTTATTTTCCATCTCTTTTCCCACACCATTTGTGAGGCCACCAAAAAGTCAATTCCCAATGTGGCCAAGGGCGGCTGTCCTCTTTTTCGGCCACATTTTTGCTTCAGTAAGGCCTCAGGAGCAGCAGTTTCGCTCGATAAAGTCCATCCAACACGGGCCATTCATTTTGTCCCTTTCATTTTGGCCCACATTTTACACATTCCCCCCATTCATTCACTTTTGCTCAATTTTCTCTGCTATTGTTTGGCCATAGAGCCCAAAATTTCCTGCAAAAATGGGAAATACACGGTCAGCATTGACCGATTTGCATTTATTCTCCAAGGGTGGCGTCTTCACTTCCGAACAACTTGACGAATACCAGGCAAGTCTAATAAGAATGGCGTGACCCAAAATGTTCGGTGGCCAAATTTGTGGCCATAAAAAACATCAAGGATAGAGCCAATTTTGATGTTTTAATATCAAATTAAAGAGCAAACTTTTGGCTAACTATTGATATTAATTTTATTTAAATTGGTTTAAAATTAATCAAATGCGATACATTTAAAATGACCTCCTTTAAGGATTAGCCAAAATTATGAGTTTTCCCGGGAATAACTTCCTCATTTCTTAATAAATTTTAATAAATTTATTTCAATAATTAGCTAAAAGTCTGTTATTTAATTTTGAATTAAAATGATCAAAGATGGTTCGATCATTGATTAGTTATTAAAAATGGCAACAAGCTACTAAAGATCCCAATGAAAAGCATAGAATTCCTAATAGTTAAAAGCTTAAAAGTCAAAAGGAAATAGAAAGAGATAAGATATAGCTAATAATTAATCCATTTCTCATTTTTCTATCAATTTTAATTCTGCAAAATTTATGCCACTTATAGGATTGCACATTTTTCACGAAAAAGGACATCCTTCGACTCTACAAAAGATTCCATGCTCTGAATCCGGAGAAAGTGCCAAGCAATATGCAAGGCAATCAGGCGGCCATCGTCAAATTAACATTTGAGGAAGTTGGCCGAATGCCTGAACTCAAAGTAATGCCAAATCCCATTTTTTGGACAAATTATTTTCCCTTCTTAGGAAAATCCATTCCGGCGTCGAATTTGTGAAGTATTCTCGGAGGATGGATGCGGCAATTTGACATTCGACGATTTCCTCGATATGTTCTCCGTGTTCAGTGAAATGGCCCCATTGCAGTTGAAATTGAAATACGCATTCCGAATTTATGGTCAATAGGAATTTTAATTTACAATAATAATTGAAATAGGGGGATAATAATTATGCCTATTTTTTGAACCATAACTCGATAGGAATTCAAACTAATTCGGGAAGGTAATATTCATTCCAAAGCCGTAAATGTTTACTAAAAAGTGGCTTCACTGATTTTTGGAAAATTACAAACCAAAAAATGGGATTTATTATTAATGCTCATTGCTGATTCGGTCAACATTTTTGAAATCTTATTATGATTCGATATTTTCTAAAATTTATAATTTTTACTTAAATAAATATATTTGCTTCTATAGATTTTGATGGCGATGAATTCCTTGGCCGTGAGGATTTGCGCCAAATGATTGATGCGTTGACCAGGAAGGAAATGAGCGATGAGGAGGTGGAATTCATAATTGATCGAATCATTGAAGAAGCCGATTTGGATGGGGACAAACGAATTTCGCAGGCTGAATTTGAACATGTCGTGTCCAGATCGCCGGATTTTGTCCGAACTTTCCATATTAGGATATAGACTCCCCCAAATTAATGGATCATATTTGCTTTTTTTGTTTCCATTTTTACTGGCGTCATTTTTTATACAATGAAATAAAATTTTTGAAAAAACAAGTTGTTAAATTTGGCAATTTCCCCCGCTTTTTCATGGCCATTTATGACGTCATAGGTAGGCATCGCCATCCAGCAAATTGTTATTTGGTTGAAGAAGCTCCATTTTTTGCTGTGGGTGGCCTTCTCGCCTTTCACCCGTAACCGTGGCATCAACATTCCCATCTTCCATTCTCCTCCTACCCTTTTGGCATTCATCATTTTCTCCTTCATTTTGCTTTGACCGTCCATTGCCAATGCCATTTTCGGCTTTATTCCCACACTTTTCCTCCACCTCTTTTGCCGGATGCAATTGGGAATTCTTCCTTTTTTGGTTGTTGTTTTCAAGTAATTGGCTACCAAAATTGCGGAATAGGCCAATTTTGGAGCAAAGGAAAGCGGTGGAATTTTGCAATGTTGGCGAAGAATGTGAAAATGAACGAGACCTGAAAAAAATCCGCATAATTCGCAAATTAAAAAAGGATTCAAAATTTTTGTGTCGAAAAATAATTTCTTAAGGTCGGATAACTTGGCCAAATCAGGCTTCTTTAAGATTCATAAGTCAACAGAGTTTAATCCCTAATAACTTAATCTAAAATTAGACACGAATATTTTTCTATAAATTAAATGTTTCCCTTAAGAAATATATTTACCTCTTCTCAAGAATGATTGTCCCATTGTTTATATGAAGCCCCCCGCTTCCGGTTTGGCACAATCCACCAAGCAATCGGAATTGTGTATCGTCGGTGCATCCCATTGAGGCTAACCGAAATTCCTTCAATTTGGTTGGTGATGGAAGCCTGGAAAATTGTGTAAAAATTCCAATTTGATCGATATAAAAAATGACGCGAACTTTTTATCCACAAATCCAAGTGCATTGTTGGCCACTAAATGCAGGGAGCGTCGCCGTTTTTGGAAGGCTTGTGCATGTTGTTGCCGCAATTCCCGATTAATGAGGGCATAAAGAACGGGATTTGCTGCGGAATTGAAGCAAACCAGCAAATGAGCGGCAAAGAACACCGAACTCAGGGTCAATGTGGACCAACTCACCTAATTATGGGAGAATTGATAAATTGAATTGGAATTTTGGTGGTTAATTTCTTTGATTCTTTTCAAAAAGGTGAGGAAATGAATAAAATAAAATGACATGAGATAAAATTTGCAAAAGTCAAAAAGGATGAGTTAAATGGTTCAAGGTCCTAATCAGAGTTTAGAATGGAAGCCGAGAATGGGCGATTTGACAGTTGAAAACCCGCTATTTTATCAAAAATTTCCTCAAAAATCCTTTTAAATGCTTATGATAAACTTAAAAACTTGGCAATTCGCATTGGCATAAAGCCAATTTAATGCTTAAATTAACCTCATAATTGTAAATCTATTCCATGGCCTTAAAATACGAGAAAATATTCGAGAACTTTACCATGAAAACTTGGGTGAAAATTAACATTTTTTCTTTGCAAATTTATTTTCATTTTTTTTGCTTCGAATAAATAAAATAAAGGGACATTCACTCGTTGACTACGTGACCGAGTGGGGAAACTCCTTCGTCAAAATCCCCATTAGGTCGTGAGTTCGATTCCCACAAAGGGTAAATGATTTTAAAAGTGACAATGATGGATCCTCGCCCAAATGGGTTTCTGCAGTTATGAATCCTCGTGATTTTAATTACACGAAACTGAGTCACTTTTTTCCAAAAATTAAATGTAAACTGACAATGATGATTCCAAATTGGGACATAATATTCAGCATCCAATATGGGGTCCAGCAGAAAAAATAGAAGAGAATGACGGCCACAATGCGTTTGGTGACTTTATGGAGACGGGCCGATGAAATGGACGGATTTTGGCCATCGGATTGCTTTCGAACGGCCATCGCATCTTTTCGCAATTTGAGGATTACCTTAATGGGAGAGGAAACAATTAAAATAGTTGAATGGATAATTTTGGAGATTGGAAATTAATGATTAGGGGATGATTATTGCGTGGGTTTTTGACCAATATCTTAACAAAGCTATAGTCAATCCTGGAAAGTGATAGAACATTGTAAAGCCAAAGTCTGCAAAACTTTTTTATTGAGATATGGACAAAAGAATGGCTAATCTACTGAAATGGCGCTATTAAAAACGAGTTTCAATTTATGAAATTTAAAAGATTGGAAATTGTTTTAAATTTGAATGTTGGTATTGAGGGGATGTGAACCTGGGCATAGAAGAATGTAATGAGCAATGCGGGAAGCAAATAGCCAACAGTGAAAGTGTAAAGCATGAAAAATGGGGAACTTGTGTCGAATACACATTTCAACACAATTTGTTGTTGCTGTTGATCCATTCCCAACAAAGGGGAATTGGAATCATCTTCAAAAGCTGGGCTTGTGTCATCTTCCGCTGATTGTAGTACTGAAAATGATAAAATAACTTTATATTTTTCAAAATTTTTCAATAATTTTTCTTAATTTTTTATTCCCCATTTTTTATAGAAATCCATTTAATTTTTTTTTCCATTTTATTGGTCTATTTTGTCCTTTGACCGGAAATGTAAAAATGGCCACATATTTACCCATTCAAATTCTATGAATATTCAATTAATTGTCGGGACATGGCTCGAAAACCAACTTTCCATATTCGATTATTGCCATCGGCAAAAATATTCCCTGAAGCCAAATTTAATAGTACCCAAAATTGTGGTCGAGAAATGAATTTGTAATGAGGTGGATTTTTTAGGGAAAATGGTTGATGTCAATACTGAATAATTCGAGCAAAAATTATGGGAAATTAGCTACTATTTTCGGCACGGAAAACAATTATTTTAATAAATTTAATATAAATATTTATTATCGGAAATGGTGAAATATTCGATTAATTTATCAAAAAAATATCAACCGCAACTTTATAGCAGGAAAAATATTCCCAAAAACACACCTTTTCCCACAACTCTTTGTTCCAATTCCTCTGTTGGCTCATCCAATAACCTCAATCCGGTCATTTTGTTCACCCGAAGCACGGTTGACTCATTTAGGACGGGATAGAGGAGAAGGGTGGCCACAACTGTGCATGTGGCCAACACGGAAATTGCCACGGAATTTGTGCGCATTCTAAAGGGGGAATATTAAATTGGGAATAGGCACTGGGGGGCATGCCTGATGGATCTAATGGGAAAGCAAACGGCCATGTAACGATCCCAGCTGAGTACCTGCAAAATAAAAGGCATTCGGATACGAAAAATTAAACCAGAGACTCAATAACTAGGCAATTCTTTTGGACTATGTATAGTTCAACGAGGAAGCAAACAGATTCAAGAAGGCGATATGTAATTTAAAACACTAAATGTCGACTAAAAAAATAAATAAATGAAGAGGCTTTTCCTCAGAAAAATTCGGGTTTATTAAATTAAAATAACTTTTTTTGAAAGCAGGATTATATATATTTTATAAAGCCATTTTGTAAAGGAAACGTTGGGCTTTCCCGATTTTTATCGTCCTCCCTTATGGCCATTTGCTTGTTGTACTATGGCCTAAAGAATGACATAGAAATTGACTGTATTGAATCGTTTATAATAATCTCTGATTTCATTATTCATTTATTTTTTTGTATTGGATTTTCTTACAGTCATAAGGAAAGAGGAAAGCAATTTGTTGACGGATTCCCCGAACCAATACAATGTGCACATGAATTCGCCAAAAATCCACTGGCCTTCGCGCATTTCAAAAATTAACAATGGAAGATGAAGAATGACGAACAAATCCACAATGGAAAGGCCCAAAACATAGATGAAAACATGTTGGGCACTATAGAATGGAAAATTCAATAAATTGTGCCAAAATAGTTGACACAAACCTGGCCTGGGCCAACAATTTTCGACTACTCCCACATTTACGCCGATTTCGACTCAACGTTGAGAGAACATTGCAAATCATTACAATCACAAGGCTGATATGGAATGAAAAATATTAGACTATTATTTATGTAATTTGCCGAAAAAATTTTGAAAATGTCGAAAAACGAGTAGATAAAACCGAAATAATTATAATGGTTTAAGAAGGGATTATTCTAAATTCTCAAACCATATAATACCCAAAATTGAATAGTGCTGGTCAAGACACATTGAATGGTATATAATTTGTTTAGGTTTGGTCAAAATTAAAAGGTATTAAACGGCTTACTTAAACCCATTTTGGTTTAATGATTCAAAACTAAATTAGAATTGGTCAAACCTAAGCCAAAACATAAACAAATGGTATATTTTGACGAGATCTATCCAATGGATTTAAGGCTTATGGATCTAGGATCGGCATTTTTATTATTTTTTTCCGGAAATTTTAATGTTTTTCTTTGTTTTTTTGGCAAATTAATATTTCAATGGTCTTGATTTTGGCACTAACCCATTTCCGAGTGTGCCAAGCAGGAAAAGAATGGCATAACCAATGCAAAATGCCAATTTCACATTTCGCCTCATTTGCATTTCGGCTTCGTCAATTTCCTCGTCAAAATATTCCTCCTCCACTGATTGGTCCACGCCCGAAAATGTGGCATTCAAAATTGTGCCATTCAATTGGGTCAAATTCATTGTCAATATTTAGGGCCTAAAAATGAATATTGATCATTTTATTTTGGCCAAAATTTTGGAAAAATTGGAGAAATTTGGAAGGACAAACGTGGGAAAAAAGGAAAGGAAAAGCATTCTGGACATTTTGCCATTTTGACTTGTTCGAAACATTGGCCATGGGAATGAAATGGGAAAGGGGAAAGAAGGGAATGGCCACATAAAGAAGAACATATATTTTAAATAATTGCAATGGAAAATATTGCCATATTGATGCCTTTCTTCAATATTTCGGACCACCGGATATGGATAGGGACAATCTTCTTCTTGGCCATCTTTGCCCCTCATTTTCCGACACAAACCCAAAAAAATGTCACGCTTTTTACGCCAATTGGTTTTTTCCCTCTCATTTTTTGTGGCTCAGTCAATAGTCTGGCCAATGTGGCCCAATTGGAATTGAGCGCGCAAAAACACATTTTTGTGTTTGCATTTGGGTAATTGAGAAAGGATGAAGGGGGATATGGATTTGGGGCAATTTTGGTTAGAAAACAAGGAAGGGAAAATGAAGGAATCAAGGAACACAAGAATCACAGATTAAAATACAATTTTGGGGCAAAAATAAATTGCAAAACATAGATTATGCCCTTTTTAGAGGATAATTCATTCATTTAAAGAGTTTAAAATGTTTATAAACAAAATAAAATAAATTGGAAAATGATGAGTGGCATTATTCGAAAGAGGTTTATTTATTTGGCCCAATCCGCCTTCTCCATTCAATTCGACTTTTTGAGGCGGCCGCTCACAGAAGAAGGAAGGAAGGAGGAAGCGCCAGTGAGGCCTTGGGCAAACAAAGGCAAATGGCCAATTTTCGGGGAGGGGAAGTGAGCCTAATGCGCAGAAGTAAAAAGTAAATGGAAGGGGAAGGGAAAGGACAATCTTTTGAGTGGGCCCACGGGGAAAACATTGAGGCACAAAAAAGCCAAAAAAATAAGTTTGTTTCAATTCTCGTCATTGCCAGCAGAAAAATAAATACGATTTTGAGCCATTTTGCAAAAATTTACCCAAAATATTTGTGTACAGAATTAGGCTGGGAAATTAATTGCAAAAAATGATGGAATGAAAAAATTTAATGGGAATGAATTAAATTAGCAAAAAATATTTTGTTGAAAGAATAAATGGGAAATGGTTTGCAATGGTTTTTGGCCAATAACTCAAAAAGGCTACTTTCAATTTTGGAAGGCAATATAACATTTTGAAGGGCTGACTTTCCTCTAAAAAATAGCCTAAAAAATTTTAAAGAACTAGAATTCCAAGAATCAAAATTTGAAAAAAATTCGAGTTCCTTTATAAAAGGCATTTTTCTATAATTTTTTAGAAATCAGTAACTTTATTATATATTTTATAGAAACTAACATCTTTCATGAATCATGATATATCTTTTTCCCTAATTACCTTATTGCACAGAAGCCATTAAAACGATTGAAATATCTCTATTTTCGACCTCTAAAATCATTTAATTTACTCAAAAATTTGTGTGTCAAAAATTAGCTTTTTTAAGGCCATAAAACACAATCAAATTTGTAATTAATGAAAATCTAATCTACATTAAATATACTAATTCTAGAAAAAATATGTTATGGCCATGATATATGGCCACAAAAAACGCAGAATTTTACAATGAAAAATTTCTATGTAATATTATAACTATTACTTATGATGAAAAAGAGCAATGATGTCATTCTTAAGTGAAAATAAAAATTTTCAAACTGTAAAATAAAAATTTGAAATTGAAACTTCCAAATTTGGATTGGAAATTTCATCAAGACCCAGAAACAATTCCAAAGTGGATTGGGGAGGCGAAATGGATATGAAGAAAATGTTAATTGGGCCCATAGTAGGGAATAGCGTGAAGTGATTTTGGCCACAAAAAACCTGGGAATAGATGAGGGGAACAAATCCAATTTTGGTGGGCCAATGGCCTTTCTCCTCCTCCTCCTCATCCCCTCTGGGGAGTTGTGAGCATTTTTGAAAAAGAGAGGCAAGTGCATTTTTGTGTGGTTGGTCAATTTGTTGGATGGAAAGTGTTTGGGGGCACGGAGGGAAATTTGATTTGCCGCCAAAATAGGGAAAAGCCTTCACGGGGGGTTTTGGGGAAAGGATTGAAGCGAACAAAAATGGGCAGAGGGCCATGGAATTGGCCAAATGAATGAATGGAAACAAAAAAAAGGACTGAATTTAGAAAAAGAAATTTATGGTTTGAAGAGAATTGGCCTAATTAAGTGGCCAGGAAATGTGCGCGAGGAATAAATTCGAGATAAAACTGGGAATAATCGCCAATAAAAATTAATTTAATTTAATAAAAAATAAGAGCAAAAATTGTTGCCTATAATTGGAAGCTGATTTATTTAAATTGAATTGGAAAATTTGTGGCATATTTTTGGAAATTAATGACCGTAACTGTAAATTGTAAAGGCAAAAAACGGTATTTTTTTGGAGATAAGCGATAATGGTAGACGGTGACAGTGCCCAGCCCTGGCGGAGACGAGAATAAATGAAATAAATTGAAATTTTAAAATTGTAAATAAGATTTTTCAATAGCAATGGAATGCCCTTATTCCAACAATTCAATTCCACCATTTTCAACTTTTCAGACCCTTTTGGCAATGAAGAGGTCCAATTTTCCGTATTGATCAAGTCCAAAAAATGCATTAAATTTTATTAGGCCATTTTTTTAGAATTTTTTGGGATTAACGAGATGAATGTGGATAAAACAAAGGAATGTGCCGTTGCCGTTAATCATTGTGCCTCCTTTGATGAATGAATGAAAATAATGTGTAAAAATGAGATATTTATTTAATAAATTGATTAATTGAATTTTAATTATGGTTTTTCAATGCCTTTAGAATGCCATTTTTCCCTTCATTCATTTTCAAATTGGTCAGAAGCAGTTCCTTCGAATGTGCCAAAATAATGGATCACAATTTATGCATGGAATTTTCCCATTTATGGCATCATTCTTTTGATTCAAATGGCAAAATGGCCTAATTGTGCCGTCAAATACTTTTCTATTTGTGCCATACAGCCACCGAACTTAGACTAAGTGGTAATTGATGGCATTTCCAGCCAAATGCCGGTGGCCTTCAATGGGTGACTTGGATCAATCATTCCGGCATTTTCAGCCAAATTCTGTCATTTTTGGTTTTGTCTACTTCAAATTCTTTGTTTTTGATCCCTTTCTGCTGTATTTTTTTGTCAATCAAATTCAAAAAATGACAAATCTGCCTTTGACAATTTTCTCGCAAATTCTATTTTTCCTCCCCCAATGCTGCCTAAAGCAATTCCCATGAATGGTCTGTTGTCTGTTCATTATTTGAAAGGTCAAAAAGGTCATCCCAATCAAATAGTCTCAATTTAGCCATCCCAGAAAATAAATTTATAATTTGTAGCATTTTATTTCCATCCATCAATTTATTTTAGATTCCTTCATTAACAATTTTTCCACCAAAATAATAAATATCTCAATAAATTCCATCAAATCCAATCCATTTCAGATCAAATCCATTTGATTAATTCATTATTCGGGTAATTACGATGCAACCAAAACTAATTTTTGTGCGCAATGTAACAAAGTTGGCAATAAAAATTGGATCAAATTAATTTGATTTTTTAATCCCCTTTTAAGGAAAGCCGTCAAAACCCTCAGCTGTCTTGTGCTAATTTTTCTCGCTTTATTGGTATGTAAAAGGACAAACGAATTGAATCATTAAAAATTCCATACAGGTCAACATTCCGGCCACAATAGCTCAAAATGAAAAGGAGATGGCAGAATTGCTTGCTGAAATTGGCCAAATGAAAACGGAAATTGCCCAAATGAAAACGGAATTGCGTGAACAAATGAAAGCGGAAATGCAGAAGGAAAAGGCCAAAAATGCAGCGGAGGAATTTTGGAATCATTTGAATGAGAAGATAGTTGACAAGTTCGCCGAAAATGAGAAATTGAAGACAATGAGCTGCGGAAATGGAACTCAACAGCATCAGGGTAATAATGGGTGTGCATTTTTTTTGCTGAAAGATCAGTTTTTTGATTATAACTTTTTTGTCCCGGATCCTAGACCCCAAAACAATTTAGCATATTTGTAGAGCTCACCGAGACGCGTCGATTGATATATAGTTTTTCGGGTTTTGGCCACAATTAAAGGTATTAAACCGTCTAAACCATATTTTGGTTTTTGGTTTATAACTTTTTGGTTTTGGTTCAAACCCCGACTAACAATAAATCAATCGGCGCGTCTTGATGAGCTCTACAAATATGCTTTATCGTTTGGGTGTCTAGGATGTAGGATCAAGCACAAAAAGGTTATAATCAAAAAACTGATCTTTCGGCAAAAGTATGCATTTTTCGGCAAAAATATCTCTCGTAAATAATTGTGGATAAGTATCTTATTAAAGAGTTGTTTTGATTAATATAAGACTAATTGGTTGTGGATAAGGTTTTTGATTTTTACTAATATTGGAATGGTCTAATTCCTGAGCTCTGGGTACCAATTTTGGAAATATCGGCTTTAGGCTCCGTAGAGACTCGAGAATGGATCCATCAGTCGACTCGTCATGGATGGTCGATATAGTTTATGGAATTCTAATTTGAAATTGATTCCAACCATCTTTAATAAATCAAAATCGTTTTGGTGATTTAACCAAACCATTTTTGGTTTATTTACTTTTTTCCTAAGTCTAGGTGCAGGTTTAAAGTTGGAATAGGCGAATGAGCTTATTCTCAGTCATTGGGTTTCTATGAAGTCGAAATTTTCCAAAATTAGCTCTAACATTCATATGCATTTTATTATTATTATTGTTTAACCAATGATCATTTTTCTTTCTTCAGCAGATGATGTTCTTCCTTGGTTGCTTTCGATTGCCAGCAAATTGTCCCCTGATTTGTTATCCATTTTCATGGGCCTCATCATCGCCATTTTTGCTTGGAGAACCTCGGACATTTCTGCTTTGCGTGAGAAGATCTCCAACCTGGACAACTCAAAAGCAAAAGCAGAAGACATTCAGAATTTGCGCTATCAAATTGTGGCCTTGGAAATCTCAAAAGCAAAAGCAGAGGACTTTGAGAAACTACGCGATCAAATTGTGGCTCTGGAAATCTCAAAAGCAAGTGCAGCGGACTTTGAAAATTTGCGCAATCAAATTGTGGCCCTGGACAACTCAAAAGCAAGTGCAGCGGACTTTGAAAATTTGCGCAATCAAATTGTGGCAAAAGCAAATGCAGCGGACTTTGAGAAGCTACGAGAGAAAGTTGCAACAATGAATGGCTACTTAAAAGGAATGGAGAAGAAGGTGAAAGAAACAACCACACACGAATGAACAAAATTCCATTTGTTTTTACTTTTTAACCACCCATCTTTAATTGACATGGTGATTCCTTTTTCATATGTTCCTGTGACATCATATTTAATTCGATATTTCACTTTTGCCATCGAATATGTGTTTATTATTTTTTTGTTCTATCTAAAGTTGATTTACCATTTGTTGCTCACTTTTTTACGGGACACAGAATAAATAAATAATTAATTAATTACTTAATATACCCAATATCCAATTTATTTACATTTCACTTGTGAATTTCAATTTTCATACTAAATATTGTTTTTGATTCCTTCACGACGGGTTTAAAATGGTCTCATTTCCCAAATTATTTGTTACTTATTAAACATTTAACAATTGAATTAGTTGTCAATTTCACTTGGATTTTGAATTCTTCTAAACCACATTTTCCCCCGTTCCTTGCTTCAATTCAATTTGTTGCTTGAATTTTTGTGCTACTCCTAAAACCAATATATTCCACTGATTTAGGCATACATTTATATGGAAGGAAAATCGAGAAAACAACAAAGCAAATTCAACGCGACAATCTCATACACTTAATTTTTCTTTTTTTCACATTAATTTGATCAGTTTTTTTTGTTAATGAATAATGATTGTTCTGTTTTTAAGCGGCACTTTTTATGGTATTTCTCTGTTTATAGTTTATAGATCCGCTTTTTTCGTGAGCAAGGCTAAAAGTGAATAGTCCCTCGCTTTAGGTGTTAGGTAGGATTAGGATTGGAGGATAGATATGCTAAGATGAAACCCCCCATCTTATCCGTAGGCTATCCCCGAATTACTATAATGTATAATCCTAATCCTGCCGATGAGAAGAACTATAGTGGGAACAATTCACTTTCCTTGTCCCAAATAATCATCATTCAAATTTTAAAAAAATTGTTTGAATTTTATATTCTTCTCAAAAATTGCTATAATTTTGAATTTTACAATTTCCAATTAGATTTTTCTCTCAATTGACTGTTCTGCAATATTCTTTGCTCTTTTTTAGTCATAATTTTCTGCATCACATTTTGTTGAGTTTCGGCTTCATCCCACCGGTTTTCTCCACATATTTTTTTATTTTCTTCAATCCATCTCTTAAAGACTATTTGGCCAATTCTAAAATTGTTGATCCGTCCAAAAATCCACTAATGATTGAGAAAGAAGTTCTAATTCTCATATATAATCCAAAAAACCTCATTCTAATTATCTACAACCCTCTAAGTTGAGGACCCAGAACTCCTGGCAGAGTAAAATTAAAAATGAATTTTTTATTGTATTTTCTTAATTCCTTAAAAGTGTACAAATTCACTTAAAATTGGTTCAAAAATGTCCACAAATTAAGAAGATCCTCAATTTTTCCAATTTTAATGAAAGATGGAAAATATTTCCCCAGTGCTTTTAAAAATATATATTGTATTTTATTTCAAAATTATCACTTTTGTTTGTGCCATTTTTCATTTTTCCTCTCTCTAAAATTGCTAATTTTCATCTCCTCAATTTATTTCTGGCCAATATTCGATGCCCAACTAATATTTCAATTTTCCCTTTCATAATTAATTATATAATTTTTATATTTTTAAATAATTTTTATTTTCCTTTTAAGATTTCAAATCGTATTGCTGCCATTGAATCCCGTTTAGCCATGCCATCTTCAACTTCTAATGGCCATTTGCCAATGGATCCGGCATAGTGGTAGAAATTAGCTGGTTTAAAAAAATTTAAAAATTTGGCATAGATGAGATTATCCAAAATATATATTTAAAAAATAGAGAAATAAGCATTTTAATTAACGGCATAAAATTATGACTCTGGCCCTAATATTTATTTGGGAAATTAAAATAAATATTTTCCCACAATTTCTCCGTATTTGCCTTTTTCAAATTATAATAAAATTCTTTTATTATATTAATATTTTCATTTTCATTTTAGCTCCTGTTTCTGCTCCAGCCAACACACTTTTTGCTTATCAAATCATATATTCTCCATAAATAATGATTAATGAAAATGGAAACGGATGGAAAAGAAGAATGATTTACTATTTTTATTTATAAAATTTTCCAACCAAATGTAAATTTTTTAAAATTCACCTTTTTTAATTATCTTCTCTATTTTTTCTTAAAAGAAATAAAAGTTTTTTTTCGGGCAAATGATTTTCACATTTTAAAAAAAATTATCAATCGAAAGTTTAATAAATAATATAGAGGCGAACAAAAATAATTAAAAAGAAGATTAATTATGAAAAGGGGAAATGAATGGATGGTTAAAGTTAAACTCACTGAGCAAAGTGAATTTAAAAATAAATTTTTTATGTATTTTATTAGTTCCCTACTACAAAATCAAGTAAAATTTGTTCAAAAATGTCCACAAATTAAGAAGACCTTCAATTTTTTGAATTTTTTAACGAACTTGAAAAATATTTAAAATTCGCTGGAAAAATTAAATTATTTTCTGGCTACAAACATTGTTGCCTATAATTGGAGGCTGATTTAAATTGAATTGAATGAAAATTTGTGGCACATTTTTGGGAATTAATGGCCAGCAGAGGGAATTTTTGTGGTACAATATGGGAAAAATGCAATTTAGGCAGAGAGGACGTAATTTGGCCCATTCAAAAAAAAAAATGTAAATTTGCACCGTTTCCATCTACTCCATGGAAATTGAAAGGGAAGGGGGAAAATTTTGGTCGATTAAAAAAATTGGAATGAAATTAAAATTTGCAAAATTTTTGTTGCTAAAAGAGGACAGGGAAATTAGGCTTAAATTTAATTAAAAAATAAGAAGAATTTTAGGAAGAAATTAAAGCCGATTGGGAAAATTAAGAAAAAATTAAGTCAAAATTATGGTGAAATTTAAATAGAATATTAAGCGGAAAATGGGCCAAATTTCTAGAGAAATTTAGATTAAAATCAATCAGAAATGATAAAAATTAAAGAAAGTTAAAATTAGTAAAAATCATTCTTTAGAGAAAAATAATAATTTTCCACGGGAATCAACAAAAAACAGAAGGAGAAATGTGGAAGAATTTGCCAAAGGAAAAAATATTCCCCCAAGAAAGACCAAGGAATTGGAAGAATCAAAATTAGAAGATGTAATCCCATATTTGGAAGTGACGACAAATTGGAAGGGCTTAAATTATGTACAAAAATGGAATGGCAAAACAAAATGGTGGGAGGCATTGGCTGGTGCAAGGCAAAAATAACAAAACCAATTAAAAGGCTACAAAAACCATTTTGGATTTTTATTAATTAAAAGAATTGTAATTAATTCTACTGCAAAATCATTGAATTTATCCACTAACTTTTATATCAAAAAATCAACAATTTATGAGGATAGAAAATTGTGTCAAATGAGATGTTATTTTGCCAAAGTTTACCTATTAAAAATTAATTATCGACAAGAATATATGGCCATTAAATAACCAGAAAAATTCATTGGCAAAATTAAATGATTTTCTGGGTAAATTAAATTAAATAATATTAGCCCTTAAATTAAAACCCCAAAAAATAATTTCAATCTACCAAATTATCCAATTATATAATAAATTCAAATTTCCGTGAAATACTTTATTTCCACCCTTCTTTGCATCCGCAATTATCCACTCCCACTTATTTCTTTTTATTTCCATTAAAATTGGCCCCAAGGGGAATTTCCAACTGTGATAAAATTGTTGGAATACGGACAGATTGGAAAATGAGAAAAAATTTATGAAGTCCACAAAAATGCCAATGCTCCAAATTTTGTTTATTTCATCAATTTTCTTACAATATTCTTTGTCAATTCATTTGCTGGATAATTCGGTATCGCCAAAATGTACCAATATTCGATCCGAACAATTGGTCGAAATATTAATGCAAAATTATAGTCGGTGCGTTTTAAAAAGTGGCAAATCATAATGGAAACAATTTTGCAAAAGATAATGCATAATTTGACGAATAAATTATTGAAAATGGCGAATAGAGTATTTATCCATTCGATAGATCTCGTCAAGACGCATCGAATGGTATATAATTTGTCGAGTTTTGACCAAAAATTAAAGGTTTTAAACCGTTTAAACCTTATATGGTTTTTGGTTCAAAACTATTAAAAATTGGTTAAACCTAAATCAAATCGTTATCAAACGATGCATCTTGTCGAGATCTATTGAATGGGTATAGGGTTTGTGGGTTTAGGATAAATTTATAAAGAGTTATACCGTTTTATTTTATTCACCATATTCAATTCTATTCGCCATTTTCAAAACTCTATTCGCCATATTCCATATTCTATTCGCCATATTCGATACTCTATTCGCCATATTCGATACTCTATTCGTCATATATCATATTCTCCATATTCGATACTCTATTCACCATATTCGATACTCTATTCGCCATATTCGATACTCTATTCGCCATATTCTCCATTATCGATATTCTATTCGCCATATTCTATACTCTATTCGCCATATTCGATATTCTATTCGCCATATTCTATACTCTATTCGCCATATTCGATACCCTATTCGCCATATTTAATACTCTATTCGCCATTTTCAATGCTCTATTCAACAAATTCTATAATCTATTCGCCATATTCTATACTCTCTTCGCCATATTCTATACTCTATTCACCATATTCTATACTCTATTCGCCATAATCGATACTCTATTCACCATATTCTATACTCTATTCGCAATATTCGATAATCTATTCACCATATTCTATACTCTATTCGCCATATTCAATACTCTATTCACCATATTCTATATTCTATTCGCCATATTCGATACTCTATTCGCCATATTCTATAATCTATTCGCCATATTCGATACTCTATTCGCCATATTCGATACTCTATTCGCCATATTCAATACTCTATTCGCCATATTCAATACTCTATTCGCCATATTTGATACTCTATTCACCATATTCAATACTCTATTCGCTATATTCAATACTCTATACGCTATATTCAATACTATCTATTCACCATATTCAATACTCTATTCGCCATTTTCAATACTCTATTCGCTATATTCAATACTCTATTCGCTATATTCAATACTCTATTCGCCATATTCCATACTCTATTCGCTATATTCAATACTCTATTCGCTATATTCAATACTCTATTCGCTATATTCAATACTCTATTCGCTATATTCAATACTCTATTCGCTATATTCAATACTCTATTCGCTATATTCAATACTATCTATTCACCATATTCAATACTCTATTCGCTATATTCAATACTCTATTCGCTATATTCAATACTATCTATTCACCATATTCAATACTCTATTCGCCATTTTCAATACTCTATTCGCTATATTCAATACTCTATTCGCTATATTCAATACTCTATTCGCTATATTCAATACTCTATTCGCTATATTCAATACTCTATTCGCCATATTCAATACTCTATTCGCCATATTTGATACTCTATTCACCATATTCAATACTCTATTCGCTATATTCAATACTCTATTCGCTATATTCAATACTCTATTCGCTATATTCAATACTCTATTCGCTATATTCAATACTCTATTCGCTATATTCAATACTCTATTCGCCATATTCCATACTCTATTCGCTATATTCGATACTCTATTCGACATATTCTATACTCTATTCGCCATATTCTATACTCTATTCGCCATATTCGATAATCTATTCACCATATTCTATACTCTATTCACCATATTCTATATTCTATTCGCCATATTCGATATTCTATTCGCCATATTCAATACTCTATTCACCATATTCTATATTCTATTCGCCATATTCGATACTCTATTCGCCATATTCGATACTCTATTCGCCATATTCGATACTCTATCCGCCATATTCAATACTCTATTCGCCATATTTGATACTCTATTCACCATATTCAATACTCTATTCGCTATATTCAATACTCTATTCGCTATATTCAATACTCTCTATTCACCATATTCAATACTCTATTCGCCATTTTCAATACTCTATTCGCTATATTCAATACTCTATTCGCTATATTCAATACTCTATTCGCTATATTCAATATTCTATTCGCCATATTCTATACTCTATTCGCCATATTCGACACTCTATTCGACATATTCTATAATCTATTCGCCATATTCTATACTCTATTCGCCATATTCGATAATCTATTCACCATATTCTATACTCTATTCACCATATTCTATATTCTATTCGCCATATTCGATATTCTATTCGCCATATTCAATACTCTATTCGCCATATTTGATACTCTATTCACCATATTCTATATTCTATTCGCCATATTCGATACTCTATTCACCATATTCTATAATCTATTCGCCATATTCGATACTCTATTCACCATATTCAATACTCTATTCGCTATATTCAATACTCTATTCGCCATATTTGATACTCTATTCGCTATATTCAATACTCTATTCGCTATATTCAATACTCTATTCGCCATATTCGATACTCTATTCGACATATTCTATATTCTATTCGCCATATTCGATACTCTATTCGCCATATTCAATACTCTATTCGCTATATTCAATACTCTATTCACCATATTCAATATCAATACTCTACTCTATTCGCCATTTTAAATATTTCCCAAAGAGGATTAATAATTAACGGATTTTGATTTAGGATTAAAAATAAATAAAATGATCTAAAAGAATATATAATTTAAGTATAGATATTAGAGCTAGGTTTAGAATTTAGATTTAGATTAGGTAGGCGACCATGAGAATAATTTGCATGAAAATGCCAAAAAATGATAGCTAGGCAGAAATCCAGAAAACTCCTC
The DNA here is from genome assembly GCA_030063045.1 of Pratylenchus scribneri. Lineage (NCBI taxonomy): Eukaryota > Metazoa > Nematoda > Chromadorea > Rhabditida > Pratylenchidae > Pratylenchus > Pratylenchus scribneri. The sequence goes on from JAQSEB010000116.1 coordinate 64,528, forward strand.
TAATATTTTTTAGGAGTATTGCTCCAGCAAATCCGGTGGCCGTCCAAGTGGAGGCCACAATTCAAGACATCAATGAATTGTCCGTAATGAGCAATTCATTCACGGCCGATCTTTGGTTCAGTGCCATTTGGCACGATCCTCGCCTTAGTTTTGCACATTTGGAGCCATGCCGAACGAATCTTTCATTCGATGAGACTTTTGAAAAAGTTTCAATTTATACAAATTGGAAATATTTAATTTGCCAAAATAAACATTGAAAATGTCGAAAAGAGTATTATTTAAAAGTCTGAAAAAATTGTAACGGTTCAGAAGTATCATAAGTATATATTACTCGATAGATCTCATCAAGATGGATTATTTGATAGTGTTTTGGTTGTGTTTAACCAATTCTAAATAAATTTAAACCATTAAATCAAAATAAGTTTAAACGGTTTAATACCATCTAATTTTGACCAAACCATAACAAATTTAATACCATTCTATGCATCTTTACCAGCTCTATCCAATTTTTGGTTTATGGTTTGAGAATGTAGGACAATTATCATTATTATTTTGCCACATTAAGTATATACTCATTGCACGACATTTTCAATGATTTTTTATCGGCAAATTAAATATTTATATCCTCGTATTCAAATTAATCATTTCTGTCTTTTTCCCAGTTTCTTTGGTCACCAAATGTTTGTTTGGTTAATACAAAATTGTCCCGTGTCCATTCTTCTCCAAAACCCAATGTTCTTTTGATGATTTTGGCCAATGGCACTGTTTGGCTGAATTATCGTGTACTATAATTCAAATAAATATATTTTTTTAATTCATCATATTTTGCGCAGGTCCAAGTGGAGGCTCCATGCCAATTTCACCTTTCCGATTTTCCAATGGATTCGGCACTTTGTTCCCTCGTTTTCGAGTCATATTCATACAATACTGCCACAGTGACCATAAATTGGATGGAGAGGAATGCAGTCACGTTGCCTGCTGGGCATCAGCAAATCAGCGCATCCGACTACCAATTGACGCACACAAAACATTTTAAGCATACGGAGGTGGGTGCTGATGAATACTTTATTAAATGCGACTGTATACAATTTGATTGTAGCCTGGGGCAATTCATTTGGTCATAATAGATAATTCAACAAGGAAACAACCAATTCGGCAAAGTGATTATCACATTTTAAAGCTCTAAATGTCCTCTAAAAATAGCCTTTCTAATTTTTTAACAGTAAATTAATCTTCGGAATTGATTATCGCTTTTTCTCTGAAAATTCTGGTTTATTATATTCAAAGATATTTAATTTTTTAAATAAATTAAATAAGTAAATTATTTTATAGCAATTTTGTAAAGGACACTTTGAATTTTAAATATTATACGCCTTCTCAAATTGGTTAATGCCTTTTTGATTTAAATATTTAAAAGAATGACTCAGTGATACTCAATATGCAGTGCATAATTGCCGGCTAAAATTCATAAAAATATTCTATAATATTCACCAAATTTTAGTACTACAAAGCGGGGGAATGGTATCGTCTGACTGTGCAGATTGGTTTTCGACGTCGCTATGGCTATTATATTCTACAGGTATTTCATATTTTAAGGAAATTTGTATTGTATTACTATAAAAATTGCTTAAATTTTTGGCAAAAAAAGTGCCATTTTGTGAAAATTATATCATTTGAAATGGCCGGGTTTCCTCTACAAAATGGCTTATTTCTTAATTAAATCTTTTTGAGATTAACTTATAAAAATAACGAATAGGTCTATGCCAACATGTACATCAATGTATTCCTCTCCTGGATTGCCTTCTGCATTTCGTTGAAGGCATTGCCTGCACGTGTTATCCTCTCCGTCAATACTCTCATGTCAATGTGCCTTCAGGTACAGTAGCATCAAATATTTCAGCCATGATTCTTCCCATAAATTGTAGTTTGGCAACATTATCAGCTCGCTGCCACCTGTCTCCTATGTTAAGGTAGGAAAGAGGGAATTGATGCTATTCCGGATTCCGGGTATTGGAATGTGAAATTCTGACTTATTATTATTAGCCTTTGAGACAATAATCAATTCGAGAAGAAGTTATACTTATATAAATTGAAAAATTAAAAGTGTCCTCTGCAATTTTGTTTTTAAAATTTTATGTATTAAAACGTTTAAAAATTACATATCTATATATTTTTTAGTTTAATAAACTCCTATTTATGAGGAAAAGTCATTTAGTTTAACAAATAGTTTTAAATTTTCTAGTTTAGAAAGGTCAATTTTTAAGAACAAATAGGGCTTTCGAATCGTCATATTGCCTTTCCTGATTGGTTTGGAACGGTACACTTTATCTTTCGAGTTCTAATTTAAGTCAATCGACGTGTTCATGTTCGCCTGTATTGCATTTATATTTGCCTCATTGTTGGAAATGGCCTTCATTGCCTATAAAGTAATTTTTGAATTCATCCATTTCCAAATATAATCCACATTTTGAAGGACAAGAAAATGTTTTTGCGTTCATTGCGCTTCAGCATTGGCATTGGCTCTTTGTTTGATTTGGCCTGTTTGAACAATGCAATGTCCCAACAAAATGATGGAATGGAATTGGGCAGTCGAAGTATTAGTGGAATTAGCGGAATGCGGACAGAGAGGGACTATGGCTCAATTGGCTGTAATGGCGGCTTTGAGGAAATGCCGCCAAACAGTCGAAGATCCAGTCAAGTAAAATAAATATTATTTAGATAAGGAAATATTTAATTTGACGAAAAATATTGAAATTGCCGAAAGAATTGTAATGATTTAAAAGTTTATTAGAATCAAGCAAATTTATTTCTAATTGATAGATCACAAGTTGACTCACATTCGATTATAATTTTGCTTTGGTTTAACCAATTCCAATTTAATTTTGAACCAGTAAACCAAAATGTGTTTAAACCGTTTAATACCAATTAATTTTGACCAAACCATAACAAATTATATCCAATTCGATGCGTCTTGACCAGCTCTATCCAATTTTGGGTATATGGCTTATGAATTAAGAGGACAATTCCTTAAAACTATATTCTTTTCGGCAATTTCACATCGGCAAATTAATAATATCCTTTAATAGTGTTGGAATAAAATTTTTGCCATTTCCCTGTGACAGAGTGAACCCATTGTGATGGAGAATTGGACCGAGGAGGAGGCAATGCCCCAACTCCAAAAACATCTGATGCGTCAAATTATGCGAAAACGTCGACGCAATTTCCTTTCACGTGGCCATCGAATTGATCAAATTTCATTTGTGCTTTTCCCATTGGCATTCTCCCTGTTCAATGCCCTTTATTGGACTTATTATTTGAGCAAACGACAATAAAGTTATCCCACATAATTGACAAAATTATAAGATGGTTGGAATTGGAATATGAGAGATTGAAAATATATTCGTTTTTGACCCATAACTCACTCAGCAAGGATTTAAGCCAATTTTGGAAGCGATATACCTTTAGATCGGCCTGAATTCCCTCTAAAAATAGCTTATTAATTAATAAGACATGTTAAATTTTGAAAAGATTTGAAAAGAAATGCCTCTTCCCTTCTGCTTTAATGAAGGGTTGTAATCCTCGATTTCGTTTTAGTTCTTGATTTCTAATTTTTTTAAAATTGAATTTGAACAAATTTAATGAAGCCTTTTTATAAAGGATATGCTGAGCTTTCAAATGATATATCACTTCCCCAAATTGGATTTAACCTCGTTGAGTTATTAAACAAAATATATGAAAATCAACCCTTGCCATCATTAAATTTTATCACATTTAAAATTGCGAATTTTTCCAAATCAAATTAAATACAATTTTCGGCCTATTTTCATCTCCTTTTCCCATCTCCAAATTCCCCACTGCCTTCATCATCACCCCATGATTCATTTTGCAATTTGGTGGCCGTTACCACCACATAATCCAACAATGGTTCAATTTTGATGACTGCCTCGCCACTGCCTTCCTCCTCATCATCATTCCCTATTGGTTGTTCCGGCATTTCCGGTGCTTTGTTCAAAATGCCAATTTCTTCTTCCTCATTGGGCTTATTAGCCTCTTCTGCTGGATTATTCTGCATTGGCTCATTGTTGGACTGATTTGGCGCCGGATGGTTTTGAACTGGTTCGGATTGTTCGCCTCCTGGCATTTCATTTCGAATTAGCTCATTTGCCTCCTTTTTCACCATCCGAATTTTTGCTGGCCCAGCATGAAGTGCCTAAATTACTTTAAAAATTCATTCAAATTCCCCTCAAATTCACTTGTTTATCTGCCCTTTTCGGATACACTGCCCAACAAACGAATCCATGCCTTTCGTGTTCCGAACGGAATGAACCAATTTGCAATGTCCCATCGCCATGATCTCGAACTCCATAAAGTCGTCCAGCTTCAACTCCATTTTCCAACCGCCAACTTAGCTGGGCATCCGGATGGCCAGGAACAGTACAACGTAGAATGGCAGGTGAACCCTCTAGGATGGACTGCTCCCAGGGGTGGATCACTGGGGTTCGGGCTGAATACCAGGAAGGGATTCATTTCATTTTACATATTTGAAATTAATGGAATTTTTAAAAATTTGCTTCTTTAAATGAAATTAAGAAATAGCATTTTGAGAATGCTAAGGACGAATATCGACAACAGGATATGCTACATTTCTGTTCATTTATATTATTTAAAATGCATTAAAAAGATGGAATTGACTTTAAAAATTGAATTTAAAGAGGGCAGCAGAATTCCCTCCTTCCAAAAATTTTTTAGGCCTTTTTTCCCTTATTAAGCTTATTAAAATTGGCTATCTCTTGGAATTTTCCCAATTTATTCCAATTCCAATTTTGCCTCATTCTTAATTCCACATTTTTTGGCTTTCCTCCTTCTCTCATTATGAACTCACGTGGTTCCACCTGCAAATGCACATGCGAAGATGGAATGCCCGATTCGGTGTCCACGCATTCATATGTGCCCGCATCGCCTTGGCCAACGGTGGAGAATATCAGAAAAGCGGATTGGCCATCCCTTTCCACTAACATTTGTTGTCGATGCCCAACCGGGTGAATTTTCCGCCAAGCCAATTTATGGGCAGTTTGGCAATTGGCAAATTGGCATTGCCAACAGCGGAAATGGACTGGGTCACCGGCGGATGCAATCATCAAATATGAGTCCACTCGGGGCTTTGTTGCCGCTGATGAGGATGCGGAAGGTGGTGTTGGCAGTGGTGCCTCTGTGGATTCGGTGGATGGCGCCTCGGTGACCACTTGGGAATAATTCTGAAAAAAAATTTATGGATAAATTTATTATTTTTTGTTTTTTCTTGGAATGAAATTTGCATTTTGCGCATAAAATCAATTTTTTAATTGCATATTGCATAATTGATCAGCTGATCAATTTTGGTTCAATTTTCCTTTCAATTTTGGTTCAATTTTCCTTCAATAATAAACAATTTTAAAAATTTAAATAAAAAAAATCCTCTCAGTTGGTATTTAATTCATTAAACCGACGACAATTCGGTTTTTCGTGAATAAGGAATAAATGCAGGCATCATTGAGGATTCGAACTTTAGTCTATTTTGAAAGTGTAGTCAAATCCGATAGCCATTTGGCTATTGGCGACCGTGTTGACCATAGATTAATTCTAAATTAACAAATTTGGGAGCTTTGGATTATTAATAAAATATAAATTGGTCAAAGAAAAAATTGATTAAATCGATGGAATTTGCACAAAGTTTTGGCCAAAAATGCGGCAAAAGTGACAAAAATCGGGAGGCTTAGAATTTTCTGGCGAATTTAATTTTTATTACCAATAATTTTGATATTAATTTAATTAAATGGTAAATTTTTAGAGTTTAAAAATTTGCCGCACAATTTCGATTGCCATCCACTCACCTCCTGTTTTGGTGCCAACACCTCAAGTCGAACTGGTTCCGACCGTCTAATGGTGTCTCTCTCCCCTGTGCCCCCATTATACAATGGCACAGATTCACAAAAATATTTGCCTTGATGCGCGGCCGTTGCCTCCTCAATTTTCAAAGTGCCATCGTTGAATTGTTCGGCCCCCGGAGGTAATTCTCTTTCAAATTCACCATTGACACCGGCTTTTGTCCATCTGGTTGGTCCGGTTCCATATTCACAATGGAAATGGGCAGACACACCGGGTGGAACAATCAAATGAAGTGGTTGGGCCAAAGGGACGACTTCTGGGTCTGAAAAATGCAAAAATGGCATTGGAAAGTGTCTATGGGACAATTAAGTACGATCGATTCAGTATCTGAGCCATTCTTTTGTCCATATCTGAACAAGGCTATATCCAATCTAGGAAGGCGATATACAATTTGAAAGCCCAAACTATACTATCTAGTGGCCTTAATTTAATTTTATAAAATTTTGGAATTATAAAAGTTACATGCTTTTGAATACATTAAACTCAAATTTTTAGAATAAAAGCTACTTAAAACATTCTTTGAAATTTTCAAAGAAAAATTAAGCCACTTTTTAAAGAACATCTAGGGCTTTCAAATGGCATATAGTCTTCCTAAATTAGTTCATTCCTTATTGCATTATAGGCCAAAAGAATTTGCTCAGATACGAATGACTATACTAATAAATTGTCCTTTGGATTGGACCAACTTGTTTGATTTTGGCCCATAGCAATGGCATTTTCCTCCTCTGTTGAACATTTTGGACTTAATGCGACCAACAAAATGGCCAATGTAATGAGGCCGAGCAAAAGGAGAGCAAGTAAGCCGAAAACGGCCAATCTAATTAAGCGGGATGAAAATGATTGGATTTGGTGGCCATTTTCTTCCTCATTCATTTTTAATTACAAATTAAAGTGTGGAATAATTCACATCAATAAATTCTCAATTAATTGAAAAATTGGAGGTTTGGAATATGAGAATGGGAACAGTTGTTCATCTTTTTTGATTTATTCTATAAAATTTCATAGAGCTTGAATTGAGGGATTGGAAGAAAAAGGTGAAAGGGATTGGGATTAAGATTGGGCCAAATCCAAGCAAAGTGCAATCAAAAATGGTGAACTGGGGGGGTGATGAATCCAGGATATTCCAGACTTATAAATTACCCAAGCAATTCCAAGCTTGAGAATAATGTTCATCTAATTTGTTAAATTGAATCTAAATTTCAGTTAGGACCATAAAATTGAACTTTTTCACTACATAATTTTTAATAAAATTTGGCTAGAAATATCATTTAAATTTTATTCTTGAGATGTACTTCATTTTGTTAAAATTTTTATAAATTTTTCAAATAATCAAACTCAAATTTTGCCCTAATCCTTTTGTTTGTCCCACCTTATTCCCCTCCAAAATGGGTCCTTCCTGTATTGTTCCAATTCCTCGGCCCCAATCAATGCAATTTGTTCGCCTTTTTTCGAACCAATTGGTGGATCGAATTTCTGCAAAAAATAATAATTTATTAATGAATTTATTCGTTCACTTTTTCTGCTAATCCGCCTCCAGTTTCGGCATCTTTTTCCTTGGCTTTTTCATTGTTTTCATCCGATCCATTTTTGAGCATTTTTTCACGTTCTCCTTCCTTCCTCGAGGCTGAATGTTCTTCCATTCCCGCCGGTTGATCATCGGCCAATTTTTCGACATTTTCTGAGGCCATTTTTGGCACAATTCCCTCTTAAAATAAAGGCCAAATCAAACAGAGCACTTTTTGATGAATAATTAATGGGAAAATGTGGTTCAAAGAATAGGGGAAAAATGGAAGGAAAATTGGGAATTGAAAATTGATGGAAAAAGGGAACGAAGAATTGTTGAGAATTTTGCACAAAAATATTTACTATGTTCTTTTTGGGAGAAGGGCAATGGGTCATAAAATGAATTGATTTTGGGCAGAGTCAAATATATTTTTACGGTTAAATGTACTTTGATCAATGTAATTTTGTTTTGTTTATTATATATATGAATGTTTAAATCAACATTTTTGGCCAATTATGACCATTTTTAGCTTGAAAATTATTTGTCGCCATTTTAAATCGATTCATAATAGGAATAGGAGAATGTCTATATTTTTGTCTACTACTGTTGATGAGCCAAAATTTGATTCTGCATTTTTATTTATCCAGCTGTCACTTTTGTCCATATAATGGATAAAATTAATTCAAGCAAAAATGAGCAAAACGGTGGCTAATATTGTCGATTATTTCCCCGTGTAAAATATGTCCAAAAATGCTGACCATGCAAAGGCCAAATTGCACACATAAAAACCCTTTACCCATGGGAAATACGCACAACATTTATTTAATATTTTTATTCGGTTCGGTGTTGATAAGAAGCAAAAGATGAAAGATAAGAAGGAATTTGTCGGGTTTTTATTTGTCCCATCATCTCAAAATGAGACCGGCAATTTTAATGGTGGATTCTGGATTGGTTTGTAGCATTTCGATTTCTTTTTTATTTTTGCAAATTTATAAAAGCACTCAAAAATTTTCATGAAACTTTTATCAGCATTTTAAGCAAGAATTTAAGAAGAAAATTAAAAGGGAATTGCCGATATTTTTATAGAAAAGGATCAATATTTTATAACATTTAATAATTCGAATAATTATTTATTAATTATGGGCTAAAAAAATTTAAAAAAAATCAGCATAATATTTTGGGATATAAATTTTAAAAATATTTTACATTATTTCAAAATACATTGTATATAATTTCTAATATAAATTTCTTTTATTAGTTTATAAGGAAATTTTTAAATAAATATTATTGACAATGGAATAAAAAATTGAAGAATAGAGGAGCACAAGAACTTGTAAAAAAGAGATACTGTATCGGAATACTGTATCAGCATCAAGAGCAAGGGAAAAAGGAAAACTCATCAATGCCTTAAAAAGGTTGCTTCAAGGCAAATTCATTTTTAAGTATTTGGAAAAGAAGGAAATAAATAAATGAATTTTCACATAATCCCAAAAAAACAATATTAATATTTTTCCAAATATTTTGGATGTTAAATTAAAAAGCCAATCACACTTTATCACTTTTAAATGCTAAATTTGAGCAAAAAAAGAAAATAAAATCAACGAAAAAGAATGAATGAAACGAAAATTGTTCCAATTGGCAAAATATAGGTGAACAGCAATTTTGCCACCAAAGATTGACCATTCATTGGGAATGCCCCATTATGGGGTTTAGGTGCTGGACCCGGCGTGGGATGCGGATAACTGGCCCAAGGGAATTGCCAATGCAGCGGTTTGCATTCGTGCAAATGTTTTTTGGCATCTTCGGCACGATTTTCAGGGGACAAGGCCGCCGGCCATTTCTTCTGTTGAACACATGCCGTCGAATGTGGGTGGAAAAGGCAGAGAAGAATGTCGACAAGCTAACATTAAAGAATGGGGGAATAAATTTAAATTAAATCCTATTAAACTTGAGTGCGCATTTCCGCCAACGACATTGGGTCACAAGTGTTTGGCACGGACAATTCGCGTCCTCGAACCGACAATCCAATGGATGGGAATACGAAGAAATTTCTTTTCGGATCAGAAGGAGGAAATTTGATGGCCCCGGCAAATTGGTCGAATTGATTGCCGCTATAAAATTAGGATGTAAAATTCATTTTTTCCTAATACATTTTGGAAATAGGATATTTCCAAAAAAATAGGTCAATAAGGAAGCAACAAATATGAGAAGGAAATTTACCATTTGAAAGCCCTAAATCTTTTATAAAAAGTGGCTTTTTAAAATTTTCAAAATTAAAATAAATTAAAATATTTCGCAAAATTAGCCTCCAAAAATTTAGATTTTTTCAAAGACATTTTTAGAAATTTCTAAATCTATTTTTAATAAATTAAAAATGTCAAATTATAGAGGATAATTTGAGCTTTACAATGGTAAATCGTCTTCCCAGCTTGGTATGGTAACTGACTCATTGAGTTATGCCCAAAAAAAGCCCATCTACTTAACTCGCAAAACACCCTATCTTCCTTACGTGATCATCATATTCGTCAATTTGCTGAAATCAAAGCCGAATTTTGTTTTGATGAAATCCGGTTGATACAATGAATTGACCGCATCCGGATTGTAGCCAACCAAGGTGCTCAACCATTTTTGTTTGCATCTTTAAAAAGAAGGTTAATGTATAGATGTGATTATTTCAAAAATAATTTAACCAAAAAGTCTCTTTTTATATATCAATTTTATATTTCATTCCTATTTTTTATCAAACTTGATAAGAATTGTAAAACATTTAAAATATGAACCTATTCGTGGTAAATATGTTGACATTTTCTTACAAAGAGGCGCTTAAATTAGTTAAAATTTATGCTAATTTTTGGCATAATTAACCTAATAATAAATGTTTATTTGTATTTAATTTAATCTACTAAACAATCTTTGTATAATAATGATTTAAAAACCAACTTTGTTTTCAAATAATCTTTGTCAGTGCATTGTGCAAAGAATGCATCATTTTTGCCACCAGCCGCACAATTATCATTTGACATTTCCGTGCACCGTTGGAAATTCATTGCATGCAGCTCATTGTCATTCATGTCCGCCTCAATCACTTTTTGGTATTTCAATTTGCTCAGCCCACTCCCATGATGGGCATTCATGAATGTGCCAAAGGCATGTGCTTTTCCCATGTCATCTTTAGTGTTTTTCAATGCTTCGCACAAAACCTGTATGGTTAATAAATATTCAATTATTCTAAAAATTCCCTCATCTTTAACCTCCAAAGGCCAGATGTACTTCTTGGCCTTTTCGTCAACGTGTGGCACATTTTTGCGTGCCACCGTCAAACGCAGCACTTCCAGCACATTAGCCTTCATGTCGTCCAAATCCTCATTGCCATCGTAAGAAAGTGTATTTTTGACGGTATCCAAACTTGTCTGATTCCCGGGCTTCGCCGTTTTGTCAATGTATTGAAAAATTGGCTGAACCAGATTAAGCGAACAGCCAAATTGTTTTAAAATTTCGGTCATTTTATTGTCAAATTTAGGCGATAATGGCGCATCCGGTGCCAATGCCAAAGGCGATGGGGAGGCAGCCCAAACGCTGTAGAAGATTTTGGGGGATATTTGATAGAATTGGTGCAAATGGAAGATTAAAAGTTGCATTAACACTATGTTGCTTTAACTCTTATAATAACTAAGTATGATTAAAAGATTTTTATATTTTTATTTCTTTCTGGAAGTTTTAATCTAAGTTCTTTCCGGAAAGTTTTAATCTAAATTCTTTCCGGAAAGTTTTAATCTAAGTTCTTTCCGGAAAGTTTTAATATAAGTTCTTTCCGGAAAGTTTTAATCTAGGTTCTTTCCGGAAAGTTTTAATTCTAAGTTCTTTCCGGAAAGTTTTAATTCTTTCCGGAAAGTTTTAATCTAAGTTCTTTCCGGAAAGTTTTATTTTCTTTCCGGAAAGTTTTAATCTAAGTTCTTTCCGGAAAGTTTTAATCTAAGTTCTTTCCGGAAAGTTTTAATCTAAGTTCTTTCCGGAAAGTTTTAATCTAAGTTCTTTCCGGAAAGTTTTAATTCTAAGTTCTTTCCGGAAAGTTTTAATCTAAGTTCTTTCCGGAAAGTTTAATCTAAGTTCTTTCCGGAAAGTTTTAATTCTAAGTTCTTTCCGGAAAGTTTTAATCTAAGTTCTTTCCGGAAAGTTTTAATCTAAGTTCTTTCCGGAAAGTTTTAATTCTAAGTTCTTTCCGGAAAGTTTTAATCTAAGTTCTTTCTGGAAAGTTTTAATCTAAGTTCTTTCCGGAAAGTTTTAATCTAGGTTCTTTCCGGAAAGTTTTAATCTAGGTTCTTTCCGGAAAGTTTTAATTCTAAGTTCTTTCCGGAAAGTTTTAATTCTAAGTTCTTTCCGGAAAGTTTTAATCTAAGTTCTTTCTGGAAAGTTTTAATCTAATAAGTTCTTTCCGGAAAGTTTTATCTTTTTTCCGGTTAGATTTGTGTTTCATTCCGGAAAGTTTTATTTTTCTTTCCGTTTAGATGGAAAGTTTATTTTTCATTCCAGATTATTTTTTATGTTTGGTCTAGGAAAGATTGATCGTGATGAATGGGAATTCTCTCCCCACAAACAATTTTGGCTTTTCCTTCTTTGGATCCTTCAATGCTTGCATATTCATCCAAATGCCCAATGCGCCAGCATAATCTTCACCAATGAGGACAGCACGTTGCATTGGAGACGGTCCAAGATCCATGCCATTGACGACTTCTCGAATGTCATCCAACACTTCCTCCACACGCAAATGCGTCAATTTGTCAACTTTCTGCAAAATATATTGGGATAATAGTGATTACTGTTAATTGAATACTATTGAAAGAATGCTCTCACATTATAAACACTGGTGTCCGGATTATTTGGCTGATAGCCTTGAAATGAGTCGCCATAGAATCGATGCTCCACAAAAAGGATGGCCGCATTCAACCGTGGAGCCATATCTTCGAGTAAATCTTGCTGAAAAACGAAAAAGAATTGGCCTTCCAAATTATTAACCAACCATTTGGCCCATGCACTTTTCCAGCCATTGACCACAAATTCCCACCAATATTGGGCCCTCCTTTTTGTCCGTATGGAATGAGTCCAACAGTTGATATCTTCAAAAGCGGGGATATTTTTGGTTGAATTTAATTAATATTTCATTAAAATTCCTGTCGCATCTACTTAAATCCCCTCGTTTTCGAATTACTTATATTCCTTGAATTTTCTCACCTGATTTTGAATAAATTCGCTTCGCTCACATCCTTCACATTTCGGTTCAATCGAACTTGAAATGCGCCTTTCGTATATTTGTTGATAAAATTGGAAGATTTGGCGAAAGGCGGCAAAACGGCGAATGCCAAAATAAATAAAGTGAATAAATGAATGCCAATATTCATTTTATTCTCTGAGAGATTCAATTTTTAAAATAAGGAATTAATTAAATTGGCCTAAACTTCTTTCCTACTGTAAATGTGACCCCCCCCCCCCATCTTGAAAAATGTGGTCTCAAATTGAAAAGTGAATGGAAGCATCCAAATAAAAAGGTTTGGGAGAATGTCTCCATCCCACAATCATTTTTATGATCATTTTTTGAGGGAGTGGCTTTAACCCTCAAATAAAATAATTTTATGGCCCATCTGACCGCAATTAAAATTATTTGATTTGATTACGTCTTTGAATTTTTTGTTTAAATAGCAGCCAGTGATTGGCTGGAGGTTTATTGGAAATTGGAATGTAGTTAGGCTTTGAATGATTATATATCAAGATGGAAGTGGGTACTATGAGTGGCTTATTCAGTTTTTCGCGTCATTGCATTTTTGTGATGAAATTTCTGGATAAAATTGTGCCAAAATATATTATTAATACAAATTAGGGTGATATTGAGCATATGGGCGTTTTTTTAGTCATAGGCATAGTTAAAAAAAGGTAACAACTATTCGGTAAAGCAATGTCGATTGTGACTTTCGAATGTTTTGAAAAAACTATTTGTATAATCGGCTTTTCCTTTCAAAATTCGATATACTCAAAGATATAAAAAGTTAAAAAAAAATGATTTTAATAATGAGATATAGGCCAAAAACCCATGTACGCATTCAATCGACTTTATTTAGCAGATATATCCTCTCTTTATTTATTTAATTCTATTACAATATATTATAAATAAAAATATTTTAAACTTAATTTATGATGAGTCATAAAATAAGCAAAATTGATTTCATTATTATACAGAAATATTAATTGAGAATGGTGTAATCAGAAAGAGCAAAAAAGTAGGCAAATGCCATGCTCATTAAATTTTGGGTAATTAAAAAACCAGGGGGAAAGGATGCAGCGGATGCTGTTGTGTTTGTTTTTATGACAAATTGCCATCCTCCATCCAAATATTGAAAAATGAATTTGGGGTTACTGATCAGCTCCCGTCCATTTGGTTGTTGCCATGGCCGTTCACATTCCCTCCCCACAAAATCATGAAATTATTCATCATCATTATTATTTTTTATTGCCCACTGTGCAGCAAAATCAGCAGCCAATCAGCAAAGTCGGGGACCAAATTTGGGCAATAAAAAAGTGGGTAAAAAACCATAAAGTGCTAATGTGGGAAATTGAGGGAGAATATTCGACGGAGGCTTCCATATTTTGTGATTTTAGATATTTGTTGAGAAAATGTTTGCTTTTGCCCAAAAGGGGTCCAATTCTGTTATTTTATCATATGATGATGATCGAAGATGGAATGTGAAAATGGCAAAGTGGCCTCGAGAAAAAAATGTGCTACTATTTCCACTACTGCTGCTCTTTAGAATTAGAATTGAAATGATGGGATTTCCAACGATATAAAATTATGCAATGATGTCATAATATTTAGGCCTTACAATTGTCATGATCTGAAAATAGTTTCGGCTTCATTCGTCACGTCTATCTACAATCTACTCTACATTGAATGAGCCTAGCCTGAATATTTCTCTTGAAATGATTTCGAATTATATAACCTTAGTTAGGGCATTTCAAGTTACCGTTTCTTGTTCATAATATTGTCACCGACGTAATCAGAAAATTCTAACACAAATTGACGAAAATAAAGATTTTTGATTAATATTTTAATCCATCTTTTAAGAGAATTCCCTTTTTTATTTTATTTCATTTTTATGTGTGCAAATTTCTTCGGTCATTATTTTTGGCACGGCTGCTGGAATTGGCATTCCTCTCTTTCGGCTGTTTCCTTATTTAATTTCCGGGGTTTGGGTTTCCTCCGGCCACAATGAAAGAAACAATGCCCCGAATAAAAAGGAGCTAACTTTGTTGCTTTTGGTTTTGTGGCCAAAATTGGATGGCCATTGAATTGGATAATGCAAGAAAAGACTGCGATAAAATGGCGGAAAAGTAAAGTTGAGGCAAAAAGGAAGTAAAAAGCCAGAGAGAAAATGTGCGCGACGATTTGCCGTTTTTAGGTAATAATTAGAGTGACAGCGAATTATTTTTTGTGGTGGCTATGTGAAAATAGGCTAATTGGAGAATTAATGAATGCGAGGCAAATACGAATAAAACATTGATTATTATTTTAGATGCCATGGTCGGCAATTTTCAATAAACTTTTTCACCATTTTTAAATAATTTTGATATCAAAAAATTAATCAAAATTTTTATTGGTCAGAAAATTATGGCCAAAAACATTAGTAACAACTAATACAAAATTCACATTTTATTGTTAATTAACAAAATTTCAATAATAAACAAAAATTTTACTAATATTTAATTGATAAATACTTAAAATTTTTACAATTTTTAAAATGCCCAAATTTCTTCAAAATATGTAAATTGCGTGCTTCCATCTTCATTCCTTCTTCAAAATAATAATAATTTATAACTTCTGCTGTTCATTTCGGGCCGATGACCCCCTCCCCCTGTCCATTTGCCCATCATCCAATCCAATTCCGCCCACCCCCAATAATAATTCCCACCGGCTACTTGTCCTTCTGGCTTATCCGCCCCTGAAATCCGATCCTCCTTCATTCCTTCACCTCAATTCATCCACCAATTTGCGCCACAAATCCATCAACTCCTCCGTCTCCAATGCTCAAAATTCCCTCATCAAATCAGACGGACAAGGAAGAAGCATCGTCAGACTGAATGAATTTTTGTTATTTTGTACATTTTTGCGTGTTGCGCAGAAAACAAAAATCCGCTTTAAAAAATTCAGCTCAAATCCATTACAAATCCCTCTACATAATATAGCCGGTTTTCCATGTTCATTCTTCCATTTTTTTGGTCATTTTAATCTAGCGAACCCCCAAAATTCCCTTCCCCTCAAGGGAATTTTGATTGTGCCAATTTAGGGGAGGAGAATGCCAATGCCAACTTTTCTTCAATTTTCGCGTTCTTTCGGCAATTTTTGTGCCACAACAAAATAGTATCCCCTCCCCAATCCCGTCCACATTTCAAATTGGGCCCAATTTGTTCCCCCAACCCATCAACCCATTATGCAATTCTTTGGCAATTGCCAATTGTCCATCCATTCATCGTCCTCATTTTCCCACAATCCCCTCTTCCCCCTCTTATTCGGCTAATCCATCATCATTTTCATGTCCAAATCCGAATCCTTCCCCCATTTGCCCAATTGTTCCCCCGAGGGGTGGTTGGCGTGTCCATCAGGAATTAGCTCATTCAATGGATTTGGGGGAAGAAAGCAAATCCCGATGCCAATTCCCTTCGCCCTCATTTGGCCAATTGGCCATCAAAATGGGCAAATGAGGGAGGAAAGGGGAAGGAAGGAATGAATCCCGGTGGAGTGGACATTGGACAATGAATGAGTAGGATGGATGGATGGGCATAAAACATGCTGCAAATTTTTGTGTATTTGCCATGAATTTTGTGGCAACAGACAAAGATGGATTGAATGGGGATGTCAAATGAAAATTGGGCTGATTTTTGCAATAAAGCTATGAGATATTACTTATTTTTTTAAAATTAATTTCTCTCAAAAATTTGAATTAATTATGGGCAAATATTTTTGTTCTCAAAATTTTTTAAAAATTCTTTTGACTACGATAATTCGGGTTGCATATGATTTAGACCTTTTCCATAGTAAATATGTAGATGTAGATTGTTGGAAATTCCGCAACTAGGTTCGGGTATGATTTGAAAAAATGAAAGCCCTAAATTCATGCTTTCTAGCCCTAGGATTTATTAAACAAAAAAATTAGAAAAATTTTAAAAATATATAAAAATTCCAGCAAATTTTTGATCTTTTCCTAAATGTTTTTTTTATTGTTGTTTTTGCCCTGAATTTCCCTCAATTTTAGCCCATTCAATGAATGTCCCTCTGTCCCCCTTCACTGTACCATTTCCCAGCATGAGTCAAAAATGTGCTATGGCCTTTGGGTATTTTCATTCCCCCTTGTCCCCCTCAGCCAACAGCAAATTGCGCATTGCGCGACTTTTGCCCTCACTTCTGCTGAATGGAATGAATGAATGAGGCCTGAATTGAAATGGCTAAAAGCCACTTTTGAGTTGAATTGGCCTCAAGGGAATGAAAATGGGTGGGGAAGGGATGCAATTGGCCAGAAGCAAACCACACAAAATTGCAGGGCAAAATGGTCGAAGAATGAATGAATGAAAGGAGGAAATAGGGAGTTTGGGGGTGGGGGCTATTTTTGTGAAGGAAATTGGGGACAAAATATAGGGAAGAGATGCCATTTTTGGCGCATAAAAGTGGGCATCTTCTTTCATAAAATATCATAATAGGGGATTTGGTCATAACCAAGGGATTTATGTGACATTTCCATAAAATGAAAAATGGTGAATATATGTTCTAATATTTTGAAAATTCTCCAAATTCTTGCCTTAAAAATGTCTTAATATTGAGTATTTTTATGGCCATAAAACTTGGCCAAAGATTTTCACCCATTTTTAAACTTAATCTATAATCTTTTAGTTTGGTTTTAAGAAAGCTTTGGAAAAATTAATTAATTTTAAATAAAATTAATATTCTCCCATTAAAAATTACCCAATAAAACATAAGCTTGATTGGATCATATTACCAAAAAATGAATTGAACACAGAATTAAATGTTCAAATTCATTCCCTCTCCTACATCCTTCAATTCCCCTTTTTATTTAGAACAATAGTAAGAAGGTTGTTGAGATGAATGGATTGGATTGGCCCCATCCTCACCCAAAAACGAACGGTAAATTGGAGAAATAAGCAGTTGGTTTCCCGCTGCGCAATCAACCACCTCTCTCAATCCACCGCCCTCAATCCGCCTTCGCTTCTCCCTTTGGCCCATATTTTTCACATCCTCTTGCGAATTTTGTCGGGGCCATCCTTTGTTTTCTTCTGCCCACTTCCAATTGCGCACTTCCTTCCCCTCATTTTATCCTTCTCAATTTTCATCAATAACCCAGCATTTAAATGTTCGCTTTCTATTGTAAAATTGGCCCCTTCATCATTTATTATTTTATTTATATTTTGATTTTATTGTCTTCATTATCTTTCTATTCATTCAAAAGGGGCAGCCATAACTTAGTTTTTAATCATTTGGCCCGGATAATTATAATTCTTTAAGAACTAAATAAATTTTTATATTTTTTTTATCTAATTAAAGAGAATGCTTATAAGAATGGCTATCCGAAAATAAAAAATTTATTTAAATTGATTAAAAAATGATGGAATTATGATCGAAAAATTATTAAATATTATTTTAACTAGCCATGTTTTTACGAATTTTTTTTTGAACATAACTCAACTAGATTTAAAATTCCAAAATTTAAATCATTAAAAACATAAGCTTTTTTAATTATATATCAAAATACAATTAATCTAAACCACTAAATTTATTAAAAAATATTTTCATTTCTCATTTTAACAATTCTACCTAAATCGAAGACCAATTTGCTTCCCCCACTCATTATATTTTGTTGAGGTCAATGAATGGGCATGGCTTCTTCTGGCAACATTCTCAATTCCAATAACCAATAAGCAAATGAATTATTCACATAATTTTTACCTATATATTTTCCCTTCAAAATATTCTCAATTTTTCTCCAAAATTGTGTACTCAAAAAATTGTGTCAATAGTTGAACATTCCGAAAAAATAAATTTGCCTAATTTGAAGGAAAACATCGTTATCTTCCCCGCTCGCCACCCTTAATTCATCTTAAAATTAGCTTAAATTCATTCAACAGAAAATTGAATGATTTTTAGAG
Organism: Pratylenchus scribneri; assembly: GCA_030063045.1. Classification (NCBI taxonomy): domain Eukaryota; kingdom Metazoa; phylum Nematoda; class Chromadorea; order Rhabditida; family Pratylenchidae; genus Pratylenchus; species Pratylenchus scribneri. The sequence continues at coordinate 83,156 of JAQSEB010000116.1, forward strand.
GAAATTGCAAAGTAAAACAATTGTTGATAAACCGAATGATTGGCAAAAATGTTACCTATAATTTTTGTGTTTCATTCCAGAAAGTTTTATTTTTTGTGTTTTCAGGTAAGTTTTATTTACTTTCCGGATAAGTTCTTTCCGGAAAGTTTATTTTTCTTTCCAGAAAGTTTTAATTCTAAGTTCTTTCCGGAAAGTTTTTTTTCTGGAAAGTTTTAATTTTAAGTTTTTTCCGGAAAGTTTTAATCTAAGTTCTTTCCGGAAAGTTTTAATCTAAGTTCTTTCCGGAAAATTTTAATCTAAGTTCTTTCCGGAAAGTTTTAATCTAAGTTCTTTCCGGAAAGTTTTAATCTAAGTTCTTTCCGGAAAGTTTTAATCTTAGTTCTTTCCGGAAAGTTTTAATCTAAGTTCTTTCCGGAAAATTTTAATCTAAGTTCTTTCCGGAAAGTTTTAATCTAAGTTCTTTCCGGAAAGTTTTAATCTAAGTTCTTTCCGGAAAGTTTTAATCTAAGTTCTTTCCGGAAAGTTTTAATCTAAGTTCTTTCCGGAAAGTTTTAATTCTAAGTTCTTTCCGGAAAGTTTTAATCTAAGTTCTTTCCGGAAAGTTTTAATCTAAGTTCTTTCCGGAAAGTTTTAATCTAAGTTCTTTCCGGAAAGTTTTAATCTAAGTTCTTTCCGGAAAATTTTAGTTCTAATAAGTTCTTTTATTTTTTTCCATTCCGGAAAATTTTATTTTTTTTTGTTTTTCATTCCTGAAAGTTTTTTATGTTTTAATTCAGGAAATGAATTAAAAATCAAAATCCATCTAATCAGAACCATTTGTCCTTCCATGCGTGTGGCCAATGGCTATTTCAGCTGCTGCTTTTGACCCTTTCCCACCAATTCCCCCTCAACCAATCTTTAGTCTCGATTTTTCGCCTGATTTGGCAAATTCATCTGCTCCCTTCCATCCAATATTTGCCATTGCCCAAAATGTCAACCCAATCTTTCCATTTCCCCCTCCAGTTTGTCCCCATTTCCATTATATTCATCATCCACCCCACTCAAAATGGGGGCCACCTTGGCCATTTTCTTTGCGTTTTTTGTTCTCAGCCATTGGCCGTGGGAGAATTTAGCCCAATATGAGGGGAGTAAGCCAATGAAGTGGACAAAAAGGAAATGAAGCAAAAATGAAAGGGAAGACCCAATCCCACCATGGAAATTGCCAATATTTTGGCCTTGGACAATAGCCACATTTGAGGGCAATGGCCAAGGCCAAATTTGAGGTCAAAACTCAAAACATTTCCTAGCTTCCTCCAAAAAAGTTGACAACTTGAAATAATATGGAAATGCATTAAAGAGTAATTGTCAAAAAGGGATTAATTTTTGGGAAAGTTTATGGAATTTTATGACAAATAATTTTGAATTAATTCCACATTAAATTTTTTAATTTAATTTTGATGGATTAAAAGCTTTCAAAAAGCCTTCCATTAAATCCAAGATTCAAAACATCCATTATTCCATTCCGTCCATTTATTTCCACATTTTAGCCACTGTCCATTTTCTCCCTTTTCTCCTTCTTCTAAACCAAACCCATTCCTCTTCCTCCAACCTTTTTGTTCATTTCCCCGTTCTTCAAATTAATTAACGCCTTTTGCCCACAATGCTCATTCCCGCCTTCATTCGCCATTCCCGCCTTCTCGCCACTTTTCCCCAATTTTGACCTTCCCCTCCTTCCACTCTCGGCTCTGATCGGATTAGCTGCCCCTTCCCTCTCCCATTTATTCACTTCAAAATCCTTCTGCTCGGCCTTCGCCGATCCCTTTGTCTTTGTGCGGGGCTTTTGCTCCGCCTTTCCTCCTTTTTCTTTGCTCGCTCAAAGGGGAAAAAAAGAAGGCAATGGCCTCACAGTCGCCCCCAACAAAATTCGCCGTTCATCCCTTTTCCCTTCCCATTCCCAGTGCCCCTTTTTTATTTGCCCTTTGCATTTGCCGCTCTTTCCAATAAGCTAAAACAGAAGCCAACAAAAAGTGAAAAGGGAATCAGGACAAACTATAAGCCGCTTGTGGATTTAGGCCAAAAGCCGGCTGCCCCAACAGATGATGAAGAAGATGAATTTTTGATTGGTCGATTTTTGTGTTCAAACAGCTGAAATTTCGATTCAATTTCTACGTTGCCTCGAAATAGGACGATTCAGTTCATTCTTTTTACCGTAGCTCAACAAGGAAGCAACCAATTCCGGAAGGCGTTATGCCATTTGAAAGCCCTAGATATCCTTTAGAAAATGGCTTTATTTTATTGAAAATATAGCAATTCACAAAATAAGCAGCTTTTCTTCACGAAATTCAAATATATTATTACAAAATATAATACATACAATTTATAAAAATAAATTTAAAGAATTATTTTAAAGCCTCTTTTTAGAAGACAGTTTGGTCTTTGAAATGGCATATCTCCTTCCCAAATTGGCTATTACCTCGCTGAGCTATGCCTAAAAGAATGATCCAGGTTCTTAAAAGGGTTGAAACTTCCTCTATTGTCCTTTCCAAATGTATTTTTATGCCATTTTTGTTAGGAATTAGGATGGCGCAATAAATTTTGGGACATTCATTGGCCATCTTGGCACCCAAAACTCTTAAATAAAAAGCAGATGGCCCAATATATTCCCTTTCTAATTTTAAATCATTTTCCCTTTCAAATACCCTTCTCCCCTTTGCTATTTGCCCAGAGGGCGCATTCCCATTTCGCCGAGAATGGCCAAATTTCGTTCAATTCCCTCCTTTAAACCAGCTGTCCATTTTGTGTTTGCCTCCCCAACTAATTCCCCCTCTCATCACTGATGAGATGACCGTTGGCCGCTAACTCGGCCAACAATCCACCTTCCCCTCATTCCATTCCTCCCCTTGAGCAAATCGCGCGACCACCGAGGGCGAGTATTCCTTCCCCTTTATTCCCTCTTAAATTAATTGGCCCCCTCCTTTTTGCCTCAATTTTTGTTTGTTTATTTGCTGGGGATGAGGCCATCATCGCCCCCCTCCACTACTATAATCCAAATTTGGGTCTTCTCATCCATTTAAACCTGCAATGTGGTTTATTTCATCGTAATTTTCAGCAAATATGGCCACTATTTTATTTCAATTGATTATTTCCTTCATCATTTTTCATTCAACAATTTCCCATCGGATTGATGGCCCCGAATTTTGTGATCAAATTGACGAATGTTTGACAAAAATTCGGAAAATGGCACAAGAGAGTAACCGATTTTGGTTTGGCGATTCGTGGCGATTCAATTGCGGCGGTGGTGGCCAACAAAATGGAGGAGGAGGCCAAAGAGCGAGGCAAAGGAATCGAGTGCAAGGGGTAAATTTTACAAGGGAAATGTCTTTGGACTAATTCGTGCTTAATGAGTTGTTATTAATTATGTTTAAATGCGACATTTGGGATTCATCCATTCAAAAAGTCTGCAGCCAATTTTGTTTTATAATTTCGCAAAATTTTTACATTCAAATATTTTCCTAGTAAAAGAAAATATTGGATGGATACCCTCAATTGAAAACAGGTGAGAAATATTTAGGGTGGCCCTAAAAATCGTAGAAAATTGAGGCCACATTCTGCTGCTGTTGCTGTGGTTGGGGGCAAATCCATAGCAAAATGTGGCGTCCATCACCGTTGTCCGTCAATCACTTTGATGACCCAGATTCCCAACCCCATCGCCTTTCGGGCACTTCTGCTGGGCTGTTGACTTTTGGGTCCTTCCCCTCCCTTCTACCAAAAACCCAATAAACCGTTTATCAAATTGCCACACATTTTCATTGAGTATTTGGGTTGAATTGGCCAAATTAATTGTAAATGCAGCAGAAAATTGGGATGAAGGAAATCAAAGAAATGAGGTCAAAATATTGGATTAAAAATGGAAAATAAAAAATGCCTGGAACTATAATTAAATTTGGTGAAGGACAATTGAGTTGCATTTTAATTTTACTCAATATCTCAACAAGGCAATAGCCAATTTCGGAAGGCGATATAATATTTCAAATTCCACAGTGTCTTCTAAAAAGTGGCTTTAAAATAATTTATTTTGTTTCATTTGTTCTAAAATAATTACATGTTTTTAAGTCTAAACTTTACAAATTATTTAATTTTTTTAAAAATTAAGTAAGCATCTTTTTAGAAGACATTAAAGATTTTCAAATGGTATATATTTTCTTGTTGATCTCCGGAAACAAGATTGGTGCTTCATACTTCTAATTCTAACAAGATTGAATATTCCTAAAAATGCAGTTTTCAAAAATTAAAACGAAAATTAAAAAGGGGATAACAAAAATAAGATTTTATTATATTTTTTTTCTCTTTAGAATCCACTAGATTGCCTTAATCCCCCGGAATTGGCTCCATTCGCCAGCCTTGGCAGTCGCCTATTTCGGGTGCACACATTCACTCCCGCATATTTGGCCAATTTGCGCATTTTTCCACGAATTAATTTCCAACCAAGAACAGGTAAATAAATGAAATAATACAAGTATTCAATTTTCAGGTTTCTACCATGCTTGTTCCCACAATTTTGAAGTGAATGTGACGGAGGAGGAAAGATTATTTGGTCTTGCCGGACATCCTCTTGTCCAGCCCATTCCAGGCTTTCAGACCCAATATCCACCGGATTTGAATTGGCCCGAATTGCATGCAAATCAATCGCACATTGTGCTCATGATGGATGTGGGATGGGGCAAATTGGCCTATTTGGCCATCGACTTTCCCAGGGACACAAAAGTGAGAGCAGGGAAAGTTTAACGAATCTTTCGACACTTACATATTGTCATTTAAAACTTTCATTAAATTAACTTTATTTAATTGATCAAATATTAATTATCCAGAAAGTTATGGCCAAAAAGCAATAAAATTTATTCTATTTTGGCCCATTTCTGCAAAATCTCTCAAATTTACCAATTCTTTCTCAAATTAACTCATTCTCATTCCTATTTTATCTATGAAATGAAACCAAATGGATCAGTAAAATTAATACTAAATATGAGAACTGTGAAAATTTGCATTAAAGGTACTTGTACATTTTCAACCAGTCGACAATTTCCGCCCAAAGCAACCAACTCCATTAGCCGTGCTCATTTTTGAGTCTCCCTCGATGGAACGCAAAGCTATTTTGGAGGCAATGGAAATGAAATGGATGGGTGCACAGGGCAAAATGCGCGAACATTTCGAATTGAGCAAATTCATGTTGGAAAATCGACTGGAAAGAGGTAGTAGGCAAATTTAATTCAGGATGATAATTTCTAGGTCTAATTGGCCTGAATTGGGCTTTGATTGAGGCTGATCCGTTCTCAATTGAGAAGCAACGAATCCAAGGAATGCCCGACAATTGCCATTCCCTTATATTACAAAGTGAGTTCCAAAAAGGCATGCGGCGATTGAATATTAGGCCAATATTTTTTTTGGGCAATGGCTCAAAATGGCAACAGCTAATTTAGGGTAGGGGAGCTATAAACACCTTTTTGAAAGGCCTGAATAATTTACCTTATAAGATTGCAAAATTTTATTTTTTAATTCTTAGAAATGTAAAAATCTGATATTAATTCGTCAGGAATCGAATTCATCTTCGCACTTTATATCATCAAGAAATGTAAATTTTTAGTAGAGGAGACAAAGACCTTTCGGATGGTATATTGTATTCCCAGATTGCCTCTAGCTTATTTGAATTTGAGCCAAAAAAATTAAAGAAGTATTCATCTTATTTCGACTAATACCATTTCCACACCTTTCAGAGCTAATCACGGATCAACGCTGGCATTTTGTGCAAACATTTCCCCTCTCCATCGAGCTTGATTCCTCCTTATCCGTTTCCGTGGCACAGCCTCAATCTTCATTCCAAACTTGTTGCCATTCTCAGAATGCCCAGGCAGAACAAATATTCCTCGATCCATTAGCTGATTTTCAAATTCCGACGATTGCTTTTCGTCATGGACTACCAACCGTAACATCAATGAGACAAATGGAAAGTGCCGGCGAACCAGCATATCAACGAGCTTCACGCCATTATATTGGTGGGAATTGAATTTTTAAATGCTATAAGCAATGTAATAAAGAAATTCGTTTTTAGATTCAGAAAAATTCTAATAAAAACAGAATCACAATTTAGAAATTGAATAAAATATAATCAGAACTTATTCAAAATTTAAAGTAAAAATCTACCCGGATGAAACACAAATCTAACCGGAAAGAAAAATAAACTTTCCGGAATGAAACACAAATCTAATCGGAAAGAAAATAAAACTTTCCGGAAAGAAAAATAAAACTTTCCAGAAAGAACTTAGAATTAAAACTTTCCGGAAAGAACTTAGAATTAAAACTTTCCGGAAAGAACTTAGATTAAAACGTTCCGGAAAGAACTTAGAATTAAAACTTTCCGGAAAGAACTTAGATTAAAACTTTCCGGAAAGAAAAATAAACTTTCCGGAAAGAACTTAGATTAAAACTTTCCGGAAAGAAAAATAAACTTTCCGGAAAGAACTTAGAATTAAAACTTTCCGGAAAGAACTTAGATTAAAACTTTCCGGAAAGAAAAATAAACTTTCCGGAAAGAACTTAGAATTAAAACTTTCCGGAAAGAAAAATAAAACTTTCCAGAAAGAACTTAGAATTAAAACTTTCCGGAAAGAACTTAGAATTAAAACTTTCCGGAAAGAAACACAAATTTAATCCAATGAAATACAAATCTTTCTAGAATAAATAAATCTGATGACTTTTAGAAATTGAAAATATTAGAATAATTGCTAAAAATAATTGTTGAAAAACACTAGTAAAATCCCAGCCATTATAAAAAAAAATAAATAGACCCTGAATAATCGAAATCAGAATAAAAATAAAAACCAAAAAAATGTCATTCACTTCCTCGATTTATTTTCATCCAATTCTCCTTATTCAAGTTTACAACGATGAACGATTCACATTAGCCCTTTTCGACCCCGACCGTCGTTATCTTCATTGGCTTTTGGTGGACATTTCAGCGGAGAATTTGGCGGCTGGCAATTTCCAAGAGGCCAGCACCGTGGCCAATTATTTGGCTCCAATCCCGACCAAACCTGGCCAATGCATATTTGCCATTTTTATGCTCTTTCGTCAACCAAAATCTGAAGATTCCCCGTTGGCCGAATTTTTTGACCGTGACCATCCCTTACGGCATAGTCAATGCCAAAGTCGACATTGCGCCCATCGGTTATATTTATATTATCTCGAATTTTTCATACCATAAAATTCATTTTCAAAGGGCCGATTTCAATGTAGAACAATTCAAAGCACTCCATCGACTTCATTTGTCCGCAATTAATTGGGCAAAAATTTGTTTCGATTTATTCGAAGCTTCCCATCAAATTTCTTTATTGCGGAAAAAGCCGGAATTGATGGAAGGCATCGATAGGACGGCAAAAATTTTGGATGGAAAACGGAGTAAAAAGGGTACAAATGGAGGGAAAATTTGGTTAGTAATTAAGGGGAGGGGATGCCTAAATTTAAATTTATTTTACTTTTCAAATTTGCAGGGATCGAGCCGAACGAGAAAGGCAAATTGTCGAAATTTGTTCGCATTTTCCGATGAATTCAACGGCAACAAATGGCGATAGGGATGATCAAAGGGAATGCTTGGATTTGAGTAATTCATCATCAAATTCCATTCTTTGGATTGGATGGATTTATACGGCTATATTTTTGGGAATTTTATTCACATCAATGAATGGCATTTTCATTAGTTGAACTAATTCATATTATATCAGATTTTCTTTCACCTCAATTTTGTCGCCTCACACATTTTTCTTGCCATTCCAAAAATCTCATTTGCCCATTTAAAAACGGGTTTTCACATAATATTTCCTACAAATTTTTTATCAGAGATATTTCCAAAAAAACATTGTTTTGTATTTTTTTCATTATTGAATAAAATTGATTATTGGTCAAATGGAAGGAAATTTTGTTGAATTTGGTCCCAAAAATGGTGTGAAAAGTTAGCAGATTTGATTAAAATATTTAAAAAGGAAATAACAAAAACATTTTTAGGGTTAATTGGGACATATTGCCTTCCGAATTCCGAAGCATTTCTTCATAAATTTGTGATGATTTTAATGAGTGGATTTCTGTGTGTGATTTCAACCGCAACAAACCTTCCTATTCGCCACTTTTTTCCTTTTCCTCTTTCCCTTTTACTTTTCTGCCCAAATTCGAGCGCAAACGGAGTTCACGCCAATTTTCCTCTTCTCACCTTAATTGAATTAGCGAAATGCGCGGCCCTAAATGTGATGGCAGCCCTAAAGGTACATCAATTCATTTCCCTCAAATTATTTTGTCTCCAAAATTGTTTCTTTCTGCGATTTTGGCCATCAACAATTCAATATTTCGCCATTAGGGTTTCAAAGCTCAAGGAACCCAAAAATTATTCAATAAATACTCTTTGTTAATTTCAATGTTTACAAGGAAACCAATTAATTAAATAAAAAGAAACAAGATGGAAAGGCATGTCCGACCTCGAATGTCCGCTTTGCGCCAGGATTTCAAGAGGCAATGGGCCATATTAAGCAATAGAAAAGGTGTGCAGAAATAATGTTATTTTATTTAGGCCAAAATTATTATATAATAAATTACAATTTTTTTTACTAATTTGGTAATTTTGATACAAAATATGAATACCTCATTTTAGTCATATTTAGCAATCTAATTAAACAAATGAAATATTTACAAATTAGGATATGACCATGGTAATTGATAAATGTGTTGGTATTTGCTTACCAAGATAGCATAAATTTGACAATGAAGGCAATATTCATTTTTAGCATTCTAATATAATAATAATAAATCTTTTATTTAATTATAAATGAAATTAATAATTTGCTATGTATCCTCTATTGCAGAAATTCAGTTCATTTGGCCCCCGGATTGCCCTTTAGAAGTGCGCGAATTGGTCGGACCCGAGAATTTCGACTCCAAGAATCCGAAATATACGATGCCCTTCTATTGGCGCTCCGATGCGGTGCCGGCCACTCGAAGCTGGTTCGTAAAAATGTCTAATTTGATTGAATCAGAGTTTAAAAATAGAAAAAAGAGTGGAAAATTATTAAAAGATAATTCCACCTTTTTCCTTAAAAAATAATTTTGCCTCTTTTCTAAAAGAATTAAAAGGGATGACATTGACTAATTATTGAAGTCACCCGAATTTAACCTATCTTAAATTTGAATATTCCACTGCAACCCCTTTAATTTTAGGGCATTTATTGTGTGCGCAATTGAATGTGCATTTGGGCTGATCTGCTTATTGGCCAATGTTCTCCATTTTGCGCTGTATTTGCCACGGCATTCACCCTCCTCCTCCTCCGTTGTTGTCCCATCCACTGTGCTTTTCGTCACCCTTTTTCAATTGTCCATTTTTTATTCATTCAAGGCAATTCCCGCAAAAATTTCCCCTAAATTTACATTTTAGGCTCTTTTTGTGATTGCAATTTTCACGCGAAGTTCTCGCCTCCTTCGTGTCCAACTCATTTTCCAATATGTCACTTGTGTTTTCCTTTTGCTGAATGCCAGCTTTACATTGGCCGCTGATTTTGGTAATTTGAATTTATTGTTGATTTAATTTATTATCGGTTTTCAATATCATTATTCCTTGGTCATTCTTTGTACCATAGATCAAGAAGATAGTCATCTTTTTGTTAATGGGGCATACAATTTGAAAGCCGAAAGTGCTCTCTACTAAAAAACCTAAATTTTACAAAATCCAAATTTTTAAAAACATATCTTTGAGTGTATTACTTATTTTACAAATTGTTTAATTTTTCAAAAAATTAGAAGAGCCACTTTTTAGAGGACATTTAGAGCTTTCAAATTGCATATCGCCTTCCCAAATTGATGAAAAGTCCTTATTAAAATTGCCCCATTTTTTTATGAAGGTGGCTACGATGAGGAGAGGATTTATGCCAAAAGGGATCCATTGCTGATTCGATTTGTTGCCTTCCTCTCATTGGCATTCATCATCGTTGAACTCTACCTTCGGCTGATGACCGTTCCGGTCTACAAATTTTTGCGAGATTTGCGAAAATTTCGTCATGCAATTTATGCATCCAAATGGCGATATCGAAAACGAGTCTATTTCACATATTGTTCACTGATGATGGACAATTTGCTGGAGCAAAATAAACGAAACAAACAAAAGGTAAGAAGATGGAAAGTTTTGGCACAAATATAGGGCAATGAAACTATAATCCTTACCCGAATTTTGCACATTAATCTTAGTAAATTAATAAATTTATTGCCATTTTATAGCCCAGGGTTTATTGGGTCTAAACTCTAAACTTAAAACCCAGCAGCAGGGCTCTGGAAGCCAACAAAAATTGGTACCTCGGCATTTTTTCCTTCATGGCCGATTGGCGAAGATGGGGGTGGAAACGGAGGTCGCGGGTTCGAATCCCACTGAGGGCTAATAATTTTTTAGAGTTTTTCGATGATGGGGATTTGAGGTTTATTTTGAGAATTAAACCGGTTTAAAGGTTTAAACCGGTTGTGCGCGAGTTGAATTTTGATTAGAAAAATGCGGAATGGATTCTTTTATGAAATATAACCATTCTAGGAATTTTATAAAGCGCGATAGCGCTTTCTTTCTACTCTCCAAACGTATTCCTTCCTCGCTGGTTTTTTATTGAGCTATATCTTTTTGTCTTTTGATTTTTCTGATTTGAAAATTAATTTTTCTTATAGTAAGTAAATCGACTATGGAGAATCCGAAAATCATATTTTTAATTTTCTAAACCCATTAGATTCAAAGCTAAACCGGTTTAAAACCATAAAAAGTTTAATAAGCTGTATCTTTTTGTCTTTTGATTTTTCTGATTTGAAAATTAATTTTTCTTATAGTAAATCGACTATGGAGAATCCGAAAATCATATTTTTAATTTTCTAAACCCATTAGATTCAAAGCTAAACCGGTTTAAAACCATAAAAAGTTTAATAAGCTATATCTTTTTGTCTTTTGATTTTTCTGATTTGAAAATTAATTTTTCTTATAGTAAATCGACTATGGAGAATCCGAAAATCATATTTTTAATTTTCTAAACCCATTAGATAAAAAGATAAACCGGTTTAAAACCATAAAAAGTTTAATAAGCTGTATCTTTTTGTCTTTTGATTTTTCTGATTTGAAAATTAATTTTTCTTATAGTAAATCGACTATGGAGAATCCGAAAATCATATTTTTAAACCTCTAAACCTATTAATTAAATGGATAAATTAAATAATGATTTTATAAATAGAAAAATCGCTAAAAGTAAGATGGTGCAAAATTTGGGTAGTTTTTAAATTCTTAATTTGAAACAAAAGAAAGGGGCTGCATAATTCCATTCAAAAATGTAAATAAAAATTTAAGCAGGTCAATGATGATGATCAAACACTTTTGACCTCGGATGAGAATAGCAGCAGTGTTGGGAATGGGACACTTTTGCAGAATACAATTGTGCCAACATTGGCTGGACCAACAATCAAAAGAAAACATCATAAAAAACATTCAGCCGAAACAAATCAAGAACAACCGGAGGGGACACCTCCATTGAAGGCAAAACATTCTGCCGGCGGCGAAGAGGACAAATTATTGGGGGAGGATGAAGAAAAGTTAGCAGAAGTGATTAACACGAACAAAAAGAAGGTATCATTGGCGGAAACAACCACTGGAATTCCATTTTGGTTGGCACATGAAAGCAAATCCAAAAGATTGGCGGTAAATTATCCATATTTATTATAGGTGTTGTTGTTGATAAATTTGCAAAAGGAGATAAATGCTTAATGCCCATAGATTCATGAGAATAAATTTAATACAAAAAAGGATTTTCCCCCAAAACTTTTCGCCATATTTATTATCAAAAACGTCATAATTAAATGTGCTTAAGGAATAAGGATTAGGTTTAAAATTAGGGCTAGAATTTAGATAGAAAAGGAATCTATGAAGCGAATAGTCAATTTTTTGGCATCAAAAATGTTAAATAAATTCTTATTATGGTTAATTAATTTTCATCATTCCACCACTTTTTCCTTCTTTTTGAAGTTAAAAGTGTCTTGGGGTCGAAAATGGATTTAGGCCATTTTTTTAAGATTCTTTAAATAGACAATATTAAATTGACGATTTCTTAAATAAATTGATTGGCATTTTGAAAATTTTGGTACAGTATCAACAACAACAGCAGCAACAAATGCAAAATGGTGTCCAGAGCCATGGCCATGGGCAACATCTATTGATGGATGGAGCCGACACTCGATCCATTGGAGCATCGACAACAACGGCCAGGAAATTGTCGGAACAATCGGAGACAATCAAATTGATTCAGGAGGAATTGAATAGGAAGGCAACGGAGGAGGGCCAAAAGAGGAGGCGAATGGAGGATCAAAGCATTTTGGAGGAGGAAATTGGCCCTGCCAAAAGTGCATCCCAAGAACAATTAGTTGAGGTTGAAGAGGAGAATTATGATTTGGAGGATCCAACAGATGAACAAAGGCAGCATTTATTGGCCATAAAACAAAGGTATAATCTTTTTTGACTCATATAATTTATGGATTAAGCAATCTTATTAGGTAGAATCTAGTTTAAAATTGGGTCTGTAATTTGTCCAAATTATATGGCCTCGAAAAAACATTATTTTTGACAAGAAAATTTTTTAGCAAATTAAATATTTTCCTAAAACAAAGGACACCAACTCCGCCGGCAAAGAATTCAATGGAGGAGGAAGGAATGAAAAAGGTACATCAAAGGAAGATAAAATATCCCCCGGAAATGGTCAAAATTGAAATGGAAGGATCCCAAGAAATGGCACCAAATGTTGGCCGAAAACAGGCACAACAACACCATCAGCATTATTCATCAGAGGAAACTGAGTAAGCTTCTTTTTTTTTATTTATGGGAATTTTTAGTCAAAATTTTTTGTGATAAATTTGATAGAAGGTTCAATACCGCCGATTTGGTGGATTATTCATTCTTTTGTTTATATTTCACCGAGGCAATAATTAATATAAGAAGGGATATATCTTTAGAAAGCCCAAAGTGTCCTCTTTAAAATGACCATATCAAATTACAAAATCAGTTAAAAAAATTTACAAGTCTTTGAATTTAATAAACTCTAATTCTTTGGGAAAAAGCTGCCTTCTATTATACAAATAAATTTAAGTTTCCAAAAAATTCAAAGGCTACTTTTTAGAGGACATTTTTAGGGCTATATCATATTTGCTTTCTTGTTGAGTTATGGCCAAAAAATGGCTCAGACTTTACTGAAAAATGTCCTTTTTTGTTTTAGTTCTCGTTCCACGCATACTGATGAACATTTGGCCCCATCAACAAGCAACCGGAGAGCCCAACATTCGAGTCCACACCGAATTAATAGCAGTGGACGGCATGGCCATCGAACAAGTCGAATGAAATCACCGAATAAAAGAGAAATTGGAAACGGGAATCGAAGCATCAAAATGAGCGTTGGCGATGGCCCATCCACCGTTTTGGTCAAAAAGCCACCAACAATGGAGGATTTGTTGCGAAGAACGGTGGAAATTCGGGTGGAAATGAGTCAAAGAGAGCTGGAAAAATTGTTTGGCCGAGCCCAGGGAACAGTGACCAAAGCAGAATGGGATGGAAAACCGAGGGAACTTTGATGCGCGATTAAATTATACAAATACAAATGGAATATAATACAAATATTTTCGCATCATATTAAAACCAAACCAATAAATAAAAAAACTTCATTTTTGGGTAAATTTTACATAAAAAATAAATAGAGGTATTTTTTACCAAAACAATTTGACACTTTAAAGGCCATATTTATTGACCCAATAGGCAATTTTGAATATGGGTTAGAAGAAATTAAATAATGAATCGTAATTGGCCATAAAAATGCCAGTTTTCCGCACTTTAATTTTATGAAAAAAATTACATATAAATCAATTTTTTGAATGAATAAAATTTGCATAAAAGACAAGTGAGAATATATTTGGAAAATTATTCATTAATTATTTTTTTATTTTTGGGCATTTCAAAGTGAAAAATCTTCTGGCAATTCGGCAACTGAAAAATAAACTAATTAAAATATTTATTGAATTAACTGACCTGGATACCACATATATCGAAGGAAAAGCAACAAAATAAGCACATTGCCCATTGAAAATAGGAATAAAAAGCAATAATCAAATCGGGAGAATACTCGATTCCATTCACGTTCCACCTTTTTTATTATAAATTTTTAATTAACTAGGGCTATAGTTTAGTTTCATTGAAATTGGGACAAATTCTGTTTGTTTATTTATGCCGGAAGTAGAATTAAATGAAATTTACTAACCCGAAATATGAGTTTTTGTAACAAATTTTGTTTTAATTTTATAGATCTCTCTGATAGAGGGATGAATTAATTAGAGAAATTTGATTGAAATTGCAAAAAGTTAAGTTAAATTGGTCAAAGTTGGGCCATTTTCATAATATTGTTTATTTAATTAATCATTTTGATATTAAAATGCTCTAGGCAAATTTAATTGTATCAATATGTATTTTGTTAAGCTTTTTGAAATATTATTTTATTATTATTAAATATTGACAAATTGGCAAAATTTGTTTTAGCAAAATGCAGATTACCCCCCGGGCATTAATTTAATAAATTCATCAGACAAAAAGAATGAAATATAAATTATCATTTTCCACTCAATTCCCCACTCTCTCTATTCCCAAATTCTTACCAATTGCCTTTCCTTCCTTTTATCAATTTTGTCGCGGAACTTTTTCTGCGCATCCACCACAACTTGGAGTTGGAAATAGATGGCAAGCAGCTCGGGAATTTTCGGCCTAAACATTAATGTAATTAATAAGCTAAAATTAATTTGAGCCCTTACAATCCATTTGGATTCCCTGCATTCGCTCGGCCATTTGCATTGGCATTTTCCCCTCCGCTGCCTCCACTTTGATTCAACGGTTCGCGGCTGTCACGATAGTGTTTATAGGACCGAGGTCGATATTCCAGATTTGGTTCCAAATGAAGATATCTACAAAAAATTGTAAATTTGGACTAATAAAATGCCAAATTTATTTGCCTATATGTTCGTTCCGAAGGCAGTTCGCCATTTTGAATGAGTTGACGGGAAATGGCCAACAAAAACATACTAACACCAACGCCCACCGCACAAAGTACAATTGCCAAAATAATGTAATAGCCGAGCAATGGAATGGAATTGGAACGGGGCATTGCGGCGGAAACAATGTCCAACAGGACTGACATGGCCAACAGGGAGCCAAGACCAAGCGAGACCTATTTTGGGGTGTATTAAATTGGTTTATTTTGTTGATGTTAAAATATTTCCCAAGGGTTAAAATGATAAGAATTTGGGCATAATTCTGTCCAATCTTTTGGAAATCTTGGTAAGGAAAGTGACAATATTTATCATGGAGAAAGTTTGAACTAATCTTACCAAGATGGTTAAATAAAATATGATTGAAATTAGGTCAAACGTGTGTTTTAGTATTCCAAATTATCCTTTAAAATTGAAGGTGTTATTGCCATTTTTTTGTCCGATCCATCCCAATCTTATTAAGCGAATGCCACCATTTTACCATGGAATGTTCAAAGTGAAAATATAGGCATAATCCTTACTAATATGATCAAATATGAATGAATTGAGGACAAATTCATATTTAAATCACAAATTAGACTAGAGATTAGACCCAAAATAATTTGTTTACAAACACTTGCCTTTTCGCCTCTGGGCCCATCATTGGTTCCCGGTGTGAATATGCCCAAAATGCTCAATGCGGATATCAAAAATGTTGGTGCCACTATCACCGTAATATAGTAGATTGGCCGTCGACGCAAATGCATTATATAATGCACTTCAACCCTTCGTTCACCATCTTCCGAAAATTTGGTTCCTCTCACTGAACAAACATTTGGAAATATGGAATTTATTTCATTTTGAATCCATTTTGTCGCCATTTATAATATAATTCATCACAAGAAATGAACCAATTTAGATAATTTTATTCAAATTAAAGAGCAGACTTTTGGCTATCAAATATTTATTAATATTATTAAAATTTATTCAGAAATTGTTGGAGCTTCTTCCCAAAAAAACATTTAAAATGATATGGATTAAATAAATTTATAGTGGTTTTCTTTACTTGGCATAACTTTATCAATTCTGAATACCTTTAAATAAAATTAATATCATTCGATAGCCAATAATCAACACTTTAATTTGATAAAAATCATTAAAAATGGTCGAATTGATTAATGAATTATTATAAATAGCAACAAATTCGCTAATCCATTTCATTTGGTGATTGACCTGTCACATTGAACAATTCCCATTCTGCATTCCCAGAAAAATATGAATCCTTTGGTGGATTTGTTGCATTCACGTCCATTTCATGAACACTTAACAGAGGCGAAGCTTGGGCAATGGCACAGAATTGGGTGTCGAATGGGAAAAGCTATGAAAGAAATAATTTTGGCAAAAAAATATAAATAAAAGAAAAGAGTAAACCCTGCTTTGTTTTTTGGCCCATATCTCAAAGAGGCTACGGCCAATCTTGAAAAGCAATATACCATTATGAAGGGCTGACTTTACCTTACAAAGTGGCTTCAATAAATTTTTGCTTAATATAATAATTGAGGAATGGGGTTGCTTTTTCCCAGAAGAACTTTAAATTTATTGTTCAAGTTCTCAATTTTCAAACCGTTAATTTTTCTAACAAATAAATGAATTTAAAGAAAATATTTATAAGCCATTTTTTCTAGAGGTAAATCTGCGCTTTCAAATGACATTGCCTTCATCCTAAATTGGCCCTTGCTTCATAGAGCTATGTGCCAACAAAGCATTGATGTATTCAATAGGCATTTTTGAATATTCTACTGGGGAAGATGGCTTCTCACCGAAATGTTAAGCCTACAAATGCAGGTCACATAATGTGGAATGTTCGCTTTTATTCGGCCATCATTCGTGATTCGAATATCGAATCGGTTTTCGGTCAACATTTCTTTGTTATCCATCGAATTATAAATGAACATTTTGGGCAGCCAAACATTGGAATGCGGAATGACAATTTGGCGAAGGCCACCGAATAGTTCCGGGTTCCAGGATAGCCTTGGATCCGTCCATTTCTGTAATTTACATTTAAAATAAATAAATAAAATTGCTTATTTTTGCTATGGAATACCGAAAAAAATTAAAATATGGCCATTTTATTGTCAGGATTTTGAAGGATCGAAATGGATATATTAATATATTTTTATTGAAATGGCAAAAAAGTTATGACCAAAAAGCAGCAATATAGGCCAAAATCCGGGCAATTATTTCATTTTTGGCCATAACTTTCAGACTTAATTAAACTTTGTTCAATTAATTTGATATAAAAATGAACTAGAGGAAGAGTTTAATCCATTTGTGAAAAAAATTAAATTATAATTTGAAAAATTGCTTAAATTTGGACATTGACAAAATTCTATTTTTCCCATGAACGGTTAAATAAATATTTTGGAGCCATTTACCTGAATGTGTGAAATGACGAATGAAGCCACTTGCTGATTTTCTCTCTTAAATTGTTTTAAATTACCCCCAATAATGCCATTCCCAATTTCCCCTAACCAATTCCGTGAGAATTGCCAAAACAATGGTCATTTCAATGATCACCGGTCTTTGCTGATCGGAAAAGGGCCGAATGCGTTTGTCATAGCCGCTGAACAAAAATTCCAACAAATCGCTGGTGGATTGTTCCGCACCAATTGAGGGAGGGCCAGCCAATTCGCCAACCAATGATGAAAACATTGAAATACAATTTACTGATTTTTCGCTGAATTAATTGATTGAATTTAAAGAGGGATTTTTGGACGACTGTGGGATTTTCGGGTGTCTAAATTGGCACTTTTTTATTATATTTGAATAATCTATTTGCCAAAAACTTTTTTCTTCCCCAAAAATTGACGACCGGCGAATGCAAATGTGGGAAGAACGGAGGAAAAAATATTCGGGTGACGGCGGTAAGGCAAAAATATAATGGGAAGGAGGAAATGGCAGTGGCGGCGACAGCAATTGACGGCGAAAAATGTGGGCCAAGTTGGCAGATTTATGGGGAAATTAAGGAATGGGCCCATCCACTTTCTCTTTAAAAACTTGCAAATTTGACTCACAAGGTTAAGTCAGGGAATTTTTATTTGGACAAATTGAACGACGGATTGACTATTTATAGGAAGGAATAAGAAAAAATGAATAAATTGTCAGAGGTTTGACTTATTTTGGATTAAATTTGGGTTTAAGGAACATCAAATTAGTCATAATATTAAGTTTTTGAATTTAATGTCGGATTGAGCGAAAATGCCATTGCAAAAGATTTGAATAAATACCCAAAAATGTCGGAACAAATGTTATTTTTTACCTATATTTATAAAAAACACTTAAAAACACAGCTGGCGAACGCTGTACGTAAACCATTCCCTCACATAAAAATATGTCTGGTTATGATTTTTTGGCGGAAAATGGAGCACAAAAAAGGCCAAAATTGAAAGTGGGGGAAAAACAGTGAATTGCTTCAAATATTTTTCCTTTTCATTTTTTTGGCCATATTTTTGGGAGAAGTCAACAGGAAAGGCAAAAATTTTTGAATTGTGTTGCGTAATTCACTTATATAAGAGAAAAAACTGAAAGTCAAAAAAGCAAATTTGTGAAGGACACTTTTTTTCTGAATGAGGCAAATAAAAAGAGAAAATGGAAAGAAAAGGGGAATGGAAAGATTTGCCGGCGGGTGGCCTTCGAATTCCCCTGGCCAAAACAAAATATTCTCCCTCAAATATGGCCATATGGCCTAGAAACTTGCTTTCCTGTTTTTATGGCAAAAGAATAATTAATGAATTGGAAAGGTTTCCAAAATTATTTGGACAGAATGAAATATTTTGTCATTGGTAAAATTTCCACAAATTTTTTAAAGAATTTTTCATTTTTACTTATATAGTGAAAATATTAGCCCAATTAGGGGTTTAAAAAATGTGATAATTAAATTTAAGTGTAATTTTTAGGGAGGAAAAATTAGTAAAAAAAATATAAGAAACGGTTCAAAATTTTAAATGGAACAAATTAGGTGGCAAAGTTAGTTAACAATTATTGAAAATGAAAAATAAGCTTGGAACATAAACCTGTGGAAAAATTGGAAATGGAAATGGTGGCAACTTCTTATTTAATTTTAAGAAAAATAATTCAAAAAGGTGAATGAAGGAATTAAATTTGTTCAATTGGAAATTGGACTTATTCAAAACTTTTCTAAAAGCAAAAGAGGATGCTGAATTTTATATCGGAGTGGGACGGTTAGTGGCGCGGCCGTTTAGTGGCGAAACCTAATAGCTAGGCGCCTAATGAATGGTTTATAATGTTTTATATATCATTGAAAAGAGCAAAAAATTCTCTATCAGTCCATATAAAAATCAAATTTTAAAACATATTTTTACATTTTTTAAAATTCAAAAACCATCAAATTTGACACTATTTTGCCCATTTTTATTAAAAAAATCACAACTTTTTTTTATTTAAGACAATATAAACTGTTTTTTATATCATTCGATAGATAATGCATTGCTCTATCAAATGAATATAAAAACATTCAATATGGTTTAGATTAAGATGAGTTATAAAGCAAAAACTGGTCCGCCACTAACCGGCCGGCCACTAACCGTCGCGTACCCATTTTATATTATGATTTTATATTTAATCACTCACTCAACTCCTCTAGGAATAGGAATGAATATTACCAAAGAGATGTGTACTGTACCAATTTCTTTGCCCAATGCCGATGATGGTGCCTAGGGCACAATTGGTCATCAATCAACATAAAATGAAGGGAGGAGGAGAATGAAAAAGCCCAATGGGTACCCATCTTGGATACTGATAGGTGGAATAATTGATTCAGCGTCAATTGAGGATATTTGCAAATAAAAGGTTTATAGGGTGTTACTAATAATTAATATATTAAATTGGTTAACAAACCAATGAAGAATAGGTATTAGGCTAAAATAGGGGAATGGTTTTGGCATTCTGAATAATTAAAAGGACAATGTGTAGAAATTTACCTCTTTCAGAATTATTTCTTTTTGGCCTTACAATACAATGAAACAAATGCAGATGACTCTTTTCATTATTTTACATGGAATTCTCTGGTTAAATTTAAAGGGTACTAAATGTGAATTGGCTAAATAAGTTTACACGGCAATGATCAACAAAACACACAATTTTTGACCACCCAACATTTTAATAAATTTGCATTTTCTTATAATTAAATATAAAATTCAACTCATTTATTCAATTGGAAGAAATTGGTGAATAATTATTAAATTTTTTGAAGTTAAAAAATCCGAAAAATGTTGAAATTTCTTCCTTTTCACAATTCTTCTTATTTGGCATTGGTGCCATCGTCCGTCCATTCGTCCTTCTGCCATCTCATTACTGTCCACCACCCTGCTGGCGGCGCTGCCACATCTCACGGCGCTTGTGGTGATTGGCCCATCCACGGCGTGCGGCCTCACTGCGGCGCTGACGAGCCTCCTCGCGGCGACGCTAAAAATGGACGGATGGGATTATTAGAAATGAATGATAAGAAATGGAATATTACGGTACAAATAACCTCTTTTAATACCATACACTTTAATAATTCCCCACCCTTGATTTTGAGGACTTCTATAGCTGAGGGCATGTCAAATTGAAAAGAAATTTTTTATCGAATTTTCTTAGTTCCCAAATTAGGGTATTCCAGAGTGGGTTTTTAGGAATGTATTGGTTTTAAACCCATTTTTGGATTTTTAGAAAATATTGGTTTCAGCCTTCCAATTTCGGTTATATTGAGCAAAATTTCCAAATTTAGTTTGGGACAACCCTACCAAAGATCTACAAATCCGTTTAAATTTTTGTTCAAAATTTCCAGATTAAATACAGTTTGAGCCCAAAATTATCCCAATTTTTGACGGTTTGAAAATTAATTCCCCATGGGGTATTAAAAGAGGTTTAGATTAAAAATTCACCTCCTCCTCTCGGCGATTTTCCTCCTCGCGGCGACGCTAAAACAAGAAGGATGGGACATTGTTTTGCAAGCAATGAAACACAAAAATTCACCTCCTCCTCGGCGCGACGCTCCTGCAAAATGGGAAATTGAATTCAAATAAATTTAATGAATTTTAAATTTACCTCCTCGGCACGGCGCTCCTCGGCAGCCCGCTGCTCCGCTGCGCGACGCTCCTGGAAAAAAAATAAGAAAAATTAAAAGAAAATGCCCAAAAATATTTGAACCTCCTCGGCGCGGCGCTGGCGCTCGGAGTCGGTCGAATGGTTGGAATTTGACGAAGACATTGTTGAAGATGTCAAAATTGGAAAGTTGAAAAGTTTTGAGAGGTTTTTGGAATAAGGCTGAAAATAAAGGAGTCAAAAGTTAATTGGAGTGATATGGAATTGGGAAATTAGGGTCATTGAAATTTGAAAAATAGATTAATAATTGTGAAAAAAGCCCTATATTTTTAAGTGAAACTTTAGCCAAAAAATGAAATTCCTTAGAAAAAGTTTTAGCATGTTGGCAAAAAGAAAAGGTTTGGATTAGATGGATATTTGGAATGCTGGAAATAAAAAAGAAAGGAATCAAAAGTTTATCGTAGGGACTTCAAAATTTTTAGGGGTGAAAAACTAATGAAATATAAATGAAAAATGATGGAAAAATTAAAAATTTTATTGAAAAGGCCTATCAAAATGGCCATGATGAAATGAAAATGTAAAATGAAAATGATGGAATGGATATGGGTGGCTCCGGTTTATATGGACCGAATGATGATAGCAATCTCAACAGCAAAACGGCCGCTTGGTCCAACTCAACATTTGCGGCTAATTTAACTGTGAAATTAAATTAATAAAATGACTGATCGGGGTGGGAAGGGGGGAGGGGAATTCATCATCAACTTCCTTTTTTCTATTTTTTTGCTGTCCAAATTCTCAGTGCTTTGTGGTAAAAGTATTTGAAAAACGGATGTTGATGATGTTGAGACTGTGCAAAAATTTAGGATTTAAATTCCGGCCAGTCATCATATTGGGACATTTTTTATGATCGATAGAATGAAAGAAAAAAAAAGCAAAATTTAATATTTTCGAAATCCAAAATGGACTTGTTTATTTCATATTCAAATAATGACACTACTATTTAATGTAGAAAAAACACAGAAATTACCGAAAATTTTGAAAATATTGAAAAGAACATAATTATTTCCTAGTCTCCCAAATCATCCAATTCATAGATCTCATCGAGAGACATTAGGATATTATTGCCCTAGGTAAATAATTATAATAAGGAATTTTATTTAGAAAAATGGGTATTTTTGTTGTAAAAATGACAAATTCTTGTTAATATTTGGTTTAAGTTTTGATTCAATTCCGGAAAGACTTGTATACTCCGATTAGATTTGTGTTTCATTCCGAAAAGGTTATTTTTCTTTCCGGTTAGTTTTGTGTTTCATTCCGGAAATTTTAATTCTAAGTTTTTTCCGGAAAGTTTTAATTCTAAGTTCTTTCCGGAAAGTTTTAATTCTAAGTTCTTTCCGGAAAGTTTTAATTCTAAGTTCTTTCCGGAAAGTTTTAATTCTAAGTTCTTTCCGGAAAGTTTTAATTCTAAGTTCTTTCCGGAAAGTTTTAATTCTAAGTTCTTTCCGGAAAGTTTTAATTCTAAGTTCTTTCCGGAAAGTTTTAATTCTAAGTTCTTTCCGGAAAGTTTTAATTCTAAGCTCTTTCCGGAAAGTTTTAATCTAAGTTCTTTCCGGAAAGTTTTAATTCTAAGTTCTTTCCGGAAAGTTTTAATCTAAGTTCTTTCCGGAAAGTTTTAATTCTAAGTTCTTTCCGGAAAGTTTTAATTCTAAGTTCTTTCCGGAAAGTTTTAATTCTGAGTTCTTTCCGGAAAGTTTTAATTCTAAGTTCTTTCCGGAAAGTTTTAATCTAAGTTCTTTCCGGAAAGTTTTAATCTAAGTTCTTTCCGGAAAGTTTTAATCTTAGTTCTTTCCGGAAAGTTTTAATCTAAGTTCTTTCCGGAAAGTTTTAATTCTTTCCGGAAAGTTTTATTTCTTTCCGGTTAGATTTATTTTTCATTCCGGAATGAATTTGTTCCGGTTGGATTTTTATTATTGCGGAAAGCTTTGTGTTTCGTCAGATTGCATTTTTCTTTCATTCTGAAAAATTTTGCTTTTCTACACCCGTACGCAAAATAATTTTATTTATTTTTTAAACCCTGATTTTTAATTAATTTTTGTATATGAACTCTAAACAATACTCAAGAGAAATACAAAACTTTGCTTTGTGTTAAGACTTCCCTGAAAGAGTAGCCCTTAAGGTACTGTAATATAAAATCAAAGTAGGGATTCGAATTACAGCTTCTTTTATTTTCATCGTATTTTCTTTATTGTTTCCTTATATTTCTGATTGTTTCGATGACTTAGAATAAATTTTGAAAATGCATTGTCTAATTATTACCGATGTAAATTTATTTAATTAATTCGAAAATAAAATAAAATTTCACTAATATTATTTTTGATTTTTTTATTTTATGCAAAATTATGTAAATGTGCACAAAAATGGATGGAAATGAATATGAATTTATGTTTGAATTAATTCTCCTGCTTTATGTTTCAGAAAAGGGTGTCAGGTCGACTTTTGATGTGTTGCTGGAGTTGAGGCAAAGAATGAACAGCTTTAAAAATGGGAATTAAGAATAATTTTGGTAAATAATTCCTTAAAAATATGCTCTTACCACGGCAATGATGTAGTACTCGGGGGAATCTGTCAAGAACGTCCGGACGCCCATAGGTCAATGCCAAATCTGCAAATGCTGCTCCGTAGAAGTCGATCCAAGTCAACTTTAGGAGTGGAGATGGGAATATTTAGAAACGATTTGAAGAAGGAATTTGTCTTTCATAGATTTTATTATTAATTCATGCTTTTTTATCTTGAAAAACACAATTAAAATTTGTGCCCTGGGCTAAGGTATTTATTTTAATTTAACAAGGGAATTTGGCCTATGTTTGAACAATTTAATTTACTTATTTATCAGTCTAACTTGAATTGATCATGGTTGGAGAAAGAAAGCTTACAGCATAAAATAAAAAGTAACAAAATGAATAAAAGGCTAATAAGAAAAGCTAAAGAGAGGAATAGTAAATGTGGCCAAGGAAATAAAATAAAATAAAATAAAAGAATGCCTGGAAAAACATAGCAAAAATTACAGCCCAAATTTCAAAGTTCCAACCTTATCGCCAACCAAATATCCGGTGTTGTTCAATTCCAATTGCCGTTCAAATGTTGGCCCAAAATCGTCGGTGATGCAAGGCAAAAAACATTGATTGGCAAGGGCTGGCATCTGAAAATGAATTCAATTATTCAAAATGTGAATGAATGGGGTTTAATTGTGCCTTTTCCGCTGGGATTAATCCAAGTAAACAATTCACAAATGGTTTAATGTACTCAAAATGGTCATTGATTCGTTGGGCCAATTGGGCACAAATTGCTTTCTCTTCGGCTGTTTCCCCTTCAAGGCCTATTAAAAAGAATTAGCGCAAAAAATATGTACAACTTTACCGAATTTTTCGCCCAAATATGCCAAAATGACCGAAGTGTAACTAAGTTCAAATTGGCCATCCACAATCAATTTTGGCAAATGTGGCAATGGAAGTTCTTGAATTGGGAATTTTGATTCATTAATTTTACATTTGGGAATTATTTTATCAAAAGAAATAACCAATTCGATAAGGATATAAACAATTAGAAAATCTAAATTTCCTCAAAAATGTGGCCTTTTAATTTTTAATATTTAAATCAATTTTTAAGATAAGGGCTTTTCCTTTAAGAATTCATGTCTGTTACGCACAAAGGCATTTAACTTTTTAAAAAAAACTATAAAATTTGAAAAGGCATATTTTTAGAGGATATTTATGGCTTTCTCATGGCTTATGGCCTTCGAAAATTGGTTAATTCCTTGTTGAGATATGGTAAAGGCTACAGTATCAATGATACTTAATTGCCTTTTATGTTTTATTAGTGATTATTTCAGAGAATTAATAAAATCGAAAGGAAATTAATTGCCTATAAGCAAACTAAAATGCCAATTTCTAATTTTTATATTTTCATAAAATTTAAACATTTTCTTAAGTTACTGATGAGTAAGCCTCAGAATCATTGATTTATTAAGTAATTGAATTAGGCTTATTAAGTTATTTTAAGTCAAACTTTGCAACAAATTATACCAAAAACCAATAAACTGACTGTCTTTATATTTGGTGAATTCAAGGAAATTCTCGCGGCTATCCTCGAATGGATGTTGCACATAGTTGAAAAGCAGTCGAATTGGTTCAGCCCTGGCCCGCAAATTCAAATATTTAATTTTGTATTTGGACATTCGAGTGCTCGTCTTTCGGAAACGCCTATTTTGATGGGAAGGAATTT
Organism: Pratylenchus scribneri; assembly: GCA_030063045.1. NCBI lineage: Eukaryota > Metazoa > Nematoda > Chromadorea > Rhabditida > Pratylenchidae > Pratylenchus > Pratylenchus scribneri. Next base: position 108,623 of record JAQSEB010000116.1, read on the forward strand.
AATAAATAAATAAAATTTTATATTAAATCATTCAAAAATTTCACATCAAAATTATTTTAATATATGCTAATTTGAATGTTAAACAAGAATTTGCCCTAAATTCATCCATAGTTGACCATCTTGGTAAGGATTGTGTCAACATTTTTGATAATTTCGAGTTTTTATTGTAAATAAATAGTAAGAAATTAAATGGAAAGTCGCCAGATTTTTGTTTATTGCCATCATTTCAAAATTAAAACATCCAAATTTTTAATAATAATTTCATTTGCCACAATTTAATCATAAAATTTATGTATAAAAAAGACTTTGGTGATGCCGAATGCTTTCGTTGAACAAAATGATTGTTGCTGTTGAATTGTGGTCCCTTTGGTGGTCGATGCTGAAATGATTCGGATGCCCTCAACACTGATGATGATGATGTTGCTTTTTTGTCTTTGCTGGATGATGGAATTAATGCCAATGAAGCAGATGCTGACGAAGAAGTGCCAATGCCAACAACACGTGAAGAAGTGCCTTCCTTTGGAGGTGATGGGCTTGAACGATGGAAATAGAGACCGGCATGATCAATTGGCATTTTTTTTGGGGGGAATGGGGGAATTGGGAGGGAAATGAGGATTGTCGCCTATTCTCAAGAGAGCTATGACGGGTGGATTTGAGGATTTTGTGGGATGAAGTGGGGAATAGGAGGGATTTTGAAGGAATTTAAGGTTGACAAATGGACCGGGGTAAAGTCAAAAACGATTGCGGAGTGTAATGTGTCCTGAGGCGAGGATCGGTGAAAAGCGTCTCAATTTTCCATTGGCCATAAACTTGGCCACAAATGTTTTTAATAAGCAATTCCTATTTGCGCATTTATGAAATTGGCCAAACCAAAAATAAGTTCTTCATGGGAACAGTGTTTAAGTTGAATCAAAAGAAATGAGAGTGGTTGGCAAATTTTAAGCGGGTGAATGCAGGAAATGAGCCGAAAGTAGAGAAATTGATTGATTCGGTTCGAGACTGGAAATTCATTTCATCCCCTTGGGGCAAGGGTTGCATTGTGGAAAGTGGTTTAAGAGAAGATTTGTGTGGGATTTGGCCAATTGTTGTGTCCTCTTCAATCCTTTTTAATTTCAATTCACCACAAATTTTCCTCCTTCAAAATGGGGAGAGTGGGTGAAAATAGAACCGAGAGAGACAGCAGATGTTGGAATTCATAAAAATTTAATTGAGGAAATATTTTAATTGCCAGTAAAACTATTTTATTTTGCCACCATAAATTTCGTACTCATTGACCTTAAAATGCCGAGAAAACTTTTGTACTGAAAAAGAAAATTTTCTGGTGAAAAAAAAAACAATTTTTATAATTTTAGTAGCAAATGCATTGAACCATTTAATTTGAGTTACCATCATATTTTCCAAGTTTAAAAGCAAAAAAAATATGGAAAGCATTTTTAATTATTTATGGAAAGAAAAACAAATTACTCATCCTCCAAATAATTCGATGCTTTTTAAAAGAGAATAACAATCATTCAGCATAAAAAGAATATGCATATTTTCCAATTTTCCAGCTGTTGAAAATGTTATGCAAAATCCAAAATTAACTAACTAATTAATGAAGATTGGCTTCAAAAAAAACAACATTGACATATTATATATTAATAGCATCAAAAAATTATATTTTGACCTTTAAAAATAATTTTTTACTAATTACCGAAGACCTCATAAAGCCTAAGAAGGTCGAATTTTGCCATTTGTCAATCTTTACTTTGTGTACGGCAAAAGATGGATTATTGGTGCCAAAATGGCTTAGCCTAATTCTAGCAAATAATCATTTCTAATTTAGAGAAATTTAAATCAAATTTTTATCTTTTTGTCAATTGTTCTCTTTTGCAAATCAATTGTGCCATTGCTTGGCTTTTCCTTTAATTTCCCATTTTTGGCCATTCCTTTTCCCACCAAAATCAATTTATTATTATATTAAACATTCTATTTTTCACTCTATTTTTGAGCTAATAATTTGGCGTTGAATGTGCGCAAATTTGATTAAATTTATTGGCCAAAAAATCACAACTTTTCCGGTTAAAAACCACCCAAAAAGTGAGAGCAGAGTTTAAAAAGAGAGCAGCAGATGTTAAAGATTAGGTGTGGCCTCACAAAAATGAATTGAATTAATTTTCCATATTTGATGAGAAAATTAATATTCAATTCAATAAAGTTTTTTTATTCGAACTTTCCCAGACCATTGTGAATATTTTTTTATATTTTGAATAATTAATTTTCCCATGGCATTTTATCAATTCAATCATAAGAAAAACCATTCTTCCGTGCAAAAAAATTCTTCAACCAATTTCATACTACAATTTTGTCCTCCAAATTTTCATATCAATTTTACGCATGAATGAAACAATTGTCTGCTGAAAATGAGTCCAAATTTTGTCCTAATAATTCAATGGAATTGCGAAGAATTGCGTGCTTTTATATTAATTCATATTTCAATGGAATTTGGGAGGAAAAAATTGTGAATAAGTTGCCAATTTATTGAAATGCAATACGGTCGAATTGCTGAATGGATTTTATATTTTATTCCCATTAATTAATTGGCCCTCCTACAAATAATTTATTTTCCCCTTTGTTTTTTTGCCACACAAAATTGGGCGCGGCAAACTAGGACAAAAATGGCACACATTTATTAGGGTGGCATATTCCTGTGTGCTGCCATTAATGACGACGTCCCACAATAATTTCTCACCGTAAATATTATTTTCACTTTCCCTCATTCAAAGCCATTCATTTCATTTTTCCATCCACATTTAAATAATTTTATTTTGCTTAGTTCCATCCAATTTTCTTTGTACTTTTATTTAATTATGGCCTCAATTCCAAGCAGCAGGTTTGCCGAGTCATTAATAATTCCGGGTCACATGAGTCCAATTGAATTTTCCGAATTAGGCTAATATCTTTAAATTTCAACAAAATCATGCCTCTAAATTCACAAAAACAGCCAATCAGCAAATTAAAATAATCAAAAAATGTTGGAGAACGAATAGATGCCCTAAATCGAATGTTTGAGCCGCTACTTTTATTCATATCTCAATAAGAAAACAATCAAATCGGAAGGCGATAGATTATCATTCGAAAGTCCAAAGTGTCCTCTACAAAATAGCTTATTAGTTTTATAACTTAATTGAATCTGGGATTCGTAATATTTGCATGTTTTTAGGTTTAATAAATCCAAATTTTCTAAGAAAAAGTCAATTTTTTACAATTTCTTTAATTTTTTAATAATTAAAAAAAATAGAAAAGCCACTTTTTAAAGGAACATTTAGTACTTCAAAATGGCATAGAGCCTTCTCAAATTGGTTTCTTCCTTATTCTGTTAAAAATAAAAGTCCAAAAGAACAACAAGATACTAAAAAAAACTGTACCCATTGATCCTGTTTCGAATTAATTTCAAATTAGAATTTTCCCAATTATTTCCATTTTTATTCGATTTTACCATAAAATAAATTCACCAACAATTCACCAATAATTTTTCAGCATTTTACCTCCAATTTCCTCCTCCCTCCCATCAAAAACGATGACCTATGTGCCCCAGGGCAATTGCACTGCTGCCCTTTTGTATATTCGTTATGAGCCACTGTACATCGTACATTGGTGCCAATCTCTGTTGGCATTGGCCACTTTCATGCTTTGCCTAATTAATTTGCCAAGGAGTCATCCATCTTATTTTTGGCAGAAAAAGGCAACAAATTCCACAATTCCCTCCATAAATTTTCATATAAATGTGAAGGTTATAATTTAGGATTTTATCATCGAATTAAAATTGGCATTTCTTTTTTAATGTAGATTTTACTGTTCGGTGCCCTTTGCTTTTATGCCCTCCATTCAATTGTGATGTTTGCTATGCATTTTGGCTATATTGTAAGAAAATAATACTAATAAATTATTAAAATCATTACAAAATTTTGATGGCATTTTTAGAGCATAAATTTGGCTAAATTAATTGGTATTTTTACAATAGTTCCTATATACTCTAATGCCAAAATCCATTCTATCTAAACTTATATGAATAGACCAATAAAGAGAATATATTTTTAGGAAAATTTGAACAAACCATTATCCAACATTGAAGTTTAATCTTTTCGATTCCAAATCTTTCCTTATGGCAAAGTTATTTATTTATCCCTGTATTTTATATCAAATTAAAACAACATTTAAATATTTTTATGAGCAAATAATTTAGGTGATAGACTAATTCAAGGTCCCATAATGAATGAATGAAATTACTCCTCTTTAATTCGTAAATAGTCCACATTTATGGCCCCCAAAATATTGAACATTGGATAAGAGATAGGATAAAATTTTGTTATTATTTTTATTCACATAAAATAATGCCATTATTCCACAATCCACAGGTGCTTTTCCACATGCCAATCTTCTCAAACATTTGCCTCTATACAATCAGCACTTGGAAATGCCTTCTTCTTCGAATTCCCTCATATATCACTGGTCAGTTGATTACTTTTTTGGTATATTAATTAATTCAACAAATTTTGAATCGTATTTTTGGCATTCAGTCCCCTAAATTAATACAATATTTGATATCAATGATTCAATTCACCTCAATAGATTTAAGATCTATTTTTGATTATCCGTTGGAGAAATAAATTTGACTTAAAAGTTCAAAAGTTTGCTAATTAAAATGATCCATTGATGAAAAATTTGCTTTTAAATTAATTTTATAATATTTCATCATCAAATGCCACCTTTAGGGATGGGATTTATACTTTCTTTTTTTGAAAATTTTTTAAAAAATACATTGAATTATTTAAAATTTCATATTTTGAGTTTATTATAATAAAATTTGCATATTTTAAAAAGGATTTTCCAAAATTTTCTTATTTTGGATTTGTCATAATTAAACCTCCTCCTTTCTCCATACACTAATAAATTCATATTAATTAAAATTCAAAATTCAATGCACAGTTGCCGGCTTCACATTCGCCCATTTGGCCCTGTGTTTTGAGCGGACCATTGCCAGTTGGCAAATTCAATCATATGAAAAATTTTCGGCCAAATTGGGCATTGCCCTCCTCTTTCCAATGTTCCTTTTGCCAATCGGGTGGAATGTTTGGATTTTCCATGAGGAGAATTTTTTGGCAGACAAATCATATTGTATGAGTTCCAGCGAGACGAGCAGTCCCCGGATGTTGGAAATGTCCTACACTTTGATTGGATTGGATTTGTTGGCCGTACTCATCGACATTTGCCTTTATGCCATCAATAAAAAGCAGAAAATGAAGTGAGAAACATTGGGAATTAATATGAAAAAATTGAATGAGGGAAAAGGAGAGATGAGAAGGAGCAATTAATTATGTTTTAGGCAATATAATTAATTATAGATCTAATATATTTTGATGATTTTTATATTAATTTAAAGAGCTTGGTTATGACTATCAAAAGCTATAATTTTATTTATTTTGGATAAGAATTAGTGGAGCTAATATGATAAAAATTGAGTGGGGGACTTGGAGCAGGTTCATTTGTTTTCAGCAATTATAATTAATTATAGATCCAATATATTTTGATGAATTTTATATCAAACTAAAGAGCTTACTTATGGCTATCTACTAGAATTAAATTTATTTAATTTGACTGAAAATTAGTAGAACTAAAATGAAAAAGGCGGAGAAGTAGATGGAGTAGTTCAGCAAGGGGAAATCGATAATAATTCTTTAAATATTGAACTGCTTTTGATGATTTCGATATCAAATTAAAAAGCAAACTTACTGCTATCTAATGATATAATTTTTTATTTTGTTTGGCATCGAATTAGTCAAGTTATGTTCAAAAAACTTTCATCATCGTGTACCAAGGAATTTGTAAATATTTCTAAAAGTTTTTTGAGCATATCTCTTTCATTTGAAAGCCAAATCAAATAAAATTTATATAATTACAAAACCAATAAATTTCTCTTTAATTTGATACCAAAATCATCAAAATCGGTTCGGCTTTAAATTAGTTATAATGCGGAAAGTGAAATTCGCACATACCCTCTGGCAAATTGGAAGTTTTTTTTAGGATTTTATTACTATTTTTTTAAATTTCCCTCTAATTATTCTATAATCGAACTATAATTTTTATTTTATTTATTCAATTTGACCCAATTTCTACAGGAAAACAATTGGATATTCCCTTGGCAAATCCTTCCAACTGCGCGAAAATGATTTGTCAATTCGGCTTATTCTGCCTCTCTCCATCAGCCATTCATTTTTGTTCATTTGTTTCCTTTTAGTATATTCCGCGTTGAAAAAGATTTTCAACGAATCCGATGGATTTATTTATGCCACTGTTGTGGAAAGTGCACATTTGGTGGGTATAATAAGAAAATGGGCAAGAATTCCAAAAATTATTTGGGATTTTTCCAAGAAATATATATTATCCAAGCTAATAAATATGAATTTGGCCTCCATTTTATCTAATTTATTCCAATTTTGATAAGCCCAACATTAAATATGAAGATCAAATTTGTAAATGATCACATAATTTATCAAAAATAAAGTCTATGACATTGGCAAATTAGTCTAATAGAAAGAGAAACTATATTTGTTTGAAAAATTTTGTTCGTTGTAATTAAGAGAAATATATATCCATTTTTAAATATATTCAAATTAATTATTGATTTCCAGATTGAAACACTCTACACATTTGTGAGTGTTGGACTATTTTTGGTGTTGCGCAGACGAATTGCCGTCCAAATGCACAAAACAACAATTGTGGAGTTGAAAAGAACAAAAAGTGAACGAGCAAATTTGCATGCCGTACAATATCAAAAAAATTGGTGAATTCATTCATTTATGAATGATCATTTTTATTGTATAAATTTGAATATTTTTATGCCATATAAAATAAATTATTTTTCTTACTCATTTTTAATACAATTTGGTGTATATTTATGCCTACTTTCCATTCATCCGCTTCTTCCCTCAAAAAAAGCCGTTTTAATCCCCCGGCAATTTTCTGGGATTGACCTCCTATTCAACCGCGCATTTACCCAATCACTAAATCCAGAATTTCTCTCAAAGTCCCTTTCTTTTATTAAATTCATCCAAAAATGAAAATGTCCATCCAAGTCAAATTGTTGGCCTCCATTTTTCTTCTTCTCATTGGCACATTTATTGCCATTTTTGCTACAATTCAAGTGCTAAATCGCATTTGGGACATTAATTCAATGTTGGATATCCATAGAGCGGAATTTGCTGAAAGCGAACGACAAATTCAGTTCGTAACCAATTTTTCTCATTATTTATTCTCTTGGGAATAAGGATCAGAAAAATTTGTGAAAACTGGCGGATTAATGGATTTATCTTATTAATATAAATTTATGTTTAAGTATAAATGGATGTAAGCAAACACTTGGCCAATGAAATATTTTGCTTTGTAATTATTTGATAGTGACAATTTTCCAAATAAATTACTCATCATTATGTCTATTTAGTATAAAACCTTTTTTGAAATCGACAAAACAAAAATTTTAGAAACAAAATACCTTTTATTAAGCTAATAGCCGCCTATTCATTTGGATATAATTTAATAGAAAATAATCGAAAAATTTTAAACATTTAAGAATTTATTGAATACTTCCAGAATAATTTAATAACATTTCTATGAATTATTTAATCCTAATTTCTATTTAACATCTTTCCTCTACTTATACAGTACCATTTTCCCACAGAGCCAATCTCCATTCATTGCTCCAACAGTCACGTTCGCATTCGCTTGGAAAAAGTCGACGATATCATCGTCAAATTCACGCCTCCGCCGATGATGATAGCTTCGAGGAAATTTTCTCAATTCCGGATCCTCTATTTTGTCGATGTGAAGTGGATCACCGTTGTCCCGCAGGGCCACCGGGGAGTAAAGGCCCACCAGGTCAAAATGGAATTCCTGGTATTTTAAGGCAATGAGTTTCTGAACCCAAAATTGAACCATAAAATAGGTCAACCAGGTCCGCAGGGATGGCCTGGATTGTCAGGAACAATGCCACCAATTCTGCTGGATTTTGAACACAATTGTCGAATTTGCCCAATGGGAGAAAGGGGAGAGCCGGGACGAGTCGGCGTGAGTGGGAAACCGGGAAAGGATGGGCCAAGAGGAGTGCATGGGAAACATGGCAAGGTTGGAAGACGGATGGAAAATAATAATTAATGAATTTGCCAAAGATGAATATACAAACGCCAAAATTATAAATGGTTAAGGGTTTATACTATATTCACCAGCCATATATACCCTATTGGATAGAATTGGTCAAGACGCATTGAATAGTATTTATAAAATTTGTTATGGTTTGGTCAACAATTAAAGGTATTAAACGGTTTAAACCCATTTTGGTTTAATAGTTCAAAACCATAAGATAGAATTGGTTAAATCCAAGCCAAAACGTAATCAAATGATATCTCTTGGCGAGAATCTATCTAATGAATATAATGTTTATATGTCTAAGTAAGATAAATTGCTGTTTCAATCATTTCTTCATTTTCAATATTATTTTCGCCAAATTAAACCCATAAATATTTAGTCCGGTCCAAGAGGCAAAAGAGGCTCACCTGGTGCCGCCGGTAAAATTGGATTGTCAGGGAGGCAGGGGCCAAAAGGAACACCGGGGAATGCGGCCATTTCCGGGTTGAAAGGATCAACAGGGGCCAGAGGAAGGCCAGGAAAAGTGGGCAGACCAGGGATTTCCGGTGAAGCTGGACAAAATGGTAAAATTTACTTTGATTTTGATCAATTAAAATATTTTTGTAGGCAAAAATGGATTGCCAGGGCTAAGTGGTGAACCAGGTTTGTTGACAATGGCATTTCCTCTTGACATACTTTTGGGGACATTTTTCAGGTCAACAAGGGAGAAGGGGTCGAAAAGGTGCCCCGGGGGAGGCAGGGGAATCGGGCCTTGTTGGTCAACCCGGCAATGATGCCCTCTACTGCCCGTGCCCTCGCGAGAAACTTCGCCAACAATTGCTTCGTCCAACTGGATATGGGCCCAAAAATCCATTGGGAAAGCGAAGACCCACTGGCAGAGGAGTCCATCATAAACATTCAAATGATATTGCCAAAAATCATTCTGAACAATAAAAGGATGGAAATTTCGATTAAAAATGAAGCCAGAAAGATGAATTTTCAATATCCCTTTGAAATATTCTTCTAATAATCCAATATCTTATAAATTATTGAAAAATTTTTAAATATATGTGAGAAATTAGGTACCAAAATCAAAATAGCAAATTTATTTTATTAAATAACTAAAATATGAATTTGAGTGTATTTCAATCATATCTGGCCATCTTGGTAAGACAATGTATAAATTTACAAATTGGTCATATCAATAACTAAATTTGTGGCATTTTAATTTCATACAAAAATTAGACATAAATTGGTGTCAAAATTGAGGCGTAAAATTCGTTCTTAACATTTCTAAAAATAGAAATAATAAAAATTCAAGCATTTTTAAACAATTAAATTAAAATTGGATTTAAAATAGAATATTCTCTAATTCTTTGAACAATTTTATTTGCTAATTATTTTCGTTTTCTTCGTCTCCTTCTTTCAACATTTACGAGAACCGGGAAAATGTGTGGCCTTTGTCCAATTCTTCTGTTCAATTCATTCACTTCGTTTTTCCTTCTATTGCAAAAACCACATGAACGAGAACAAATTTCACGCATTAATCGGCCATAAAAGCCGGAATTATTGCAATAAGACAGCCAAATTGGGCAAAGACGAAGTTGGTCTTGGCAGTCTTGAAAAAGGGGAAAAAATTTTAATTTTGAATAAATAATTCCATAAATTAAATTTGTGCCAAATTTGGTTATTTCTTTATCTTCAAATTAGAATTTGACTTGGTTGCTAGATATATGATTGGAATTTTTAGAAGATTATATGTAATTAAATTTAATAATTGGACTCTAATAACTATTAAAATAGTGAGAAAAATTTTCCGGAACAACTGGAACAAACATAGATTAAAACTTTCCGGAACAACTGGAAGAAACTTAGATTAAAATTTTCCGGAACAACCGGAACAAACTTAGATTAAAACTTTCCGGAACAACTGGAAGAAACTTAGATTAAAACTTTCCGGAACAACCGGAACAAACTTAGATTAAAACTTTCCGGAACAACCGGACAAACTTAGATTAAAACTTTTCGGAACAACCGGAACAAACTTAGATTAAAACTTTCCGGAACAACCGGAACAAACTTAGATTAAAACTTTCCGGAAACAACCGGAACAAACTTAGATTAAAACTTTCCGTAACAACCGGAACAAACTTAGATTAAAACTTTCCGGAACAACCGGAACAAACTTAGATTAAAACTTTCCGGAACAACTGGAACAAACTTAGATTAAAACTTTCCGGAACAACCGGAACAAACTTAGATTAAAACTTTCCGGAACAACTGGAACAAACTTAGATTAAAACTTTCCGGAACAACCGGAACAAACTTAGATTAAAACTTTCCGGAATCTAACCAGAAGAAAAGCCACTTTTTAGAGAATATTTAGTGCTTTTGAATGGCTTATCGCCTTCTAGAATTAGTTAATTCTTTGCTAAAAGCTAATGACCAAAAGAACAATCCAACTATTGAATTGGCTGTGTATTCTCAATTGTCATATTTCACATTATCTCACCATTTTCGTCCATTTCTTTTGCCACCATTTTCTTGCCATTTTCCGTCTCCATATTTGGTATCATCATCGGCTTATTTTGTGGCCCTTCAACACGGTTATTCACCCGCAAATAGAATGGAATTGTCGATGCCAATACCGTAGGCTTTTCGCCTTTTTCTTCATGTTGATGAATTATTGTGCCGGCGGCCACAATTGGAGAAAAATGAAGGGAAGGCGACGGTGGTCTTGGCAATGGCCCTTCAACGGAGGAAGAAGGTGATGAGGAGGAGGAAATGGGAAATCGAAAAGAGGAGGCCATTGGTAATGCGGGAAATGAAGGAATTGGGCCAAATGGAGGGGAAGGAGGAAGAGGTGGTGGCCCAAGGATGGAATTATCGCCGGTGAATTCCAAAGATTGCAATGAGGAAGGAGGCAGAGGGTCTGGTGGCAATTCGGGTGAATTCTACAAAAAAAAGAGTACTGTATGATTAGGAGAAATATGGGCTTAAATTATACTTATATTTTCCTTTTGCTTCCTCGAAATAAGATGTATTTATAATCTTTATTAATAGTTCATTTAAACAATGGCCAATATCGGAAGCGAATATAACTTTCGAAAGGCAAAAGTTTCCTCTACAAAGTAGCTATATTATAAATTTCAAAATATGAAAAATTTTAGAAAAAATCTCTTTATCCATAAATGAACGCGAATTTATTCTCATTTCCCAATTCTCCAGTGAGGTGTCTATCTTTTTATTATTGAATTTTATAAATTTAATATAGCCAAATTTTAGAGAAAACTCCAGCCTTTCGGATTCGGATGGTATATGGCTCTTCCGAATTGGCTAAAGCCTCGTTGATTTATTTAACGAACATTGAAAGACCCTCTAATCTAGCTTATTTCAAATGAAAACAAATTTTTAAACTCACAAAGCATTGATACATTTTGTGAATTTTTGCCAAACTGTGAATGGAATGAACAATGTAAATTAATATGTAAAAATATTTTTTGCATTCTCCTTACTCGATTGCACTAAAATCGATGGCAGAACCGATCACCTGAAAATCGCGGATGCTGTAATCATCCAAATTCTCTCCCAATTTATATTCGGATGGAATTTTTAATTTGCCAAAATAAATACATTGGAAAAATGTCAACAAAACTATAACAATTCCCGAAAAGAGTATATAAAGTTAAAATATTTTTTAAGGGTTTATCCTACATTCACAAACCATATACCCAAAAGTGTAAAGAGCTGGTCAAACGCATTGAACGGTATAAAATTTGTTATGGTTTGGTCAACAATTAAAAGGTATTAAACGGTTTAAACACATTTTGGTTTAATGGTTCAAAACTATATCCTTTCAATCAATTTTTTGGCAAATTAAATTCAATCCATTTCAAACCGCTGTCATTGTTGGTTCTTTGGCCAACAATGTTTCCCGTCCATTTCGGCTGAATGCCAAGCTATCATAGTGCATAATGGAATGATAATCTGTAAAAATATTAAAATATTTAAAGGAATTTTCCCCATTTTTTTGACCATATGTTTGGCCATAATAATTACTCTCCACCAAATCCACTCGGCCAAATTGATCGAAGGCATCTTTTCAAAGGAAGGTTTGAATTTAATTTTAATTTATTCGATGCCTCGGTCAATATTCTGCCATAAAATGACCAAATAATTGTCCCGATCCCAGCGTTCATGTTCATGATAAAAGCCCACTGAATGCATCTAAATTATGGATTTAGAGAAATATTCCAAAATGGATTTTTTGTTTTTATAAAAAAGTGGCAAATTTTAACATTCTGAAATGATGACCAAAAGATTTAAAGACCGAAATTGAACAGTTATCTAATTACAGCCAAGTGTAACTAGCTTTCTTGCTATAATTCACCAAAAAAGCAATCAATTCTGGAAGGTTATATTATACACCATTTGAAAGACCTAAAATGTCCTCAAAAATTGACTTTTATAATTTTTGAGAATTTGAAACAATTTGTAAAATGAGTGATTTTTTCTTAAAAATTCTGGTTATATTTAATGACATGTAACTTTTTAAAAAATAAATTTTAAATGAAATATTTTAAGGCGACTTTATAGAAAAAATTTTGGGCTTTCAAATAACATATAGCCTTCTAAAATTAGTTGATTCCTTGTTGGGCTATGGTCAAATTTGAAGGTGACCAAATTGTGCATTACCATTTAAAGGGGAGATGTACTTATTTAAAAAATTGTCATCAATCCAAATAAATGTGCCTAGGGTGAATTCATTTTTCGCCAACCAATTCATGGATGACCGTATCCAAATGAAGGCATCCATCGTCCAGGGAAAGTTCCTGCTTTCCGCCGGCACGACCCACATCCGAAAAGCAGCTGAAAGAAATTGAATAATTTATTTTATTTGCCCAAATTTCACCCATCAATTTTGCCAATGTAAAGGAAATCACGGTCAAATGGGGTTTTAGGCACGAATCGGATGCATGTTCGACCTTGATATTCCTTTAGAAAAATTAAACTATTAAATAAGAGGATAGTGAAATTGACAAAATGGCACTCAAAATTTTCATGAAAATCAGTTATAAATTGAAGCTTAATTAATAATATTTTATAGATCTGATTCAAATTAATAAAATAAAGAAAATTTGATGGATTTGATTGACAATGCAAAAAGTTATAATGACAAAATAGGCTAAAATCGAGCAATTTTTGTTTTATGACCATTATTAAATACCGGAATAACCGGAAAGAAGTTAGACAAAAATTTTCCGGAAACTAACCGGAAAGAAGTTAGACTAAATATTTGATCAATCATTTTTATATCATAATGTTCTATAGAATGAACTCATAATAAATTTATAAAAATTTTATTAGTAGCTTGAAAGATTTCTGTGATATTGACCTATTAAAATTAACCAAGTTGGATTTTCCAAAAAAAGAAAAACGTCAGATAAAAATCCAATAAGACCACCTGAAAAGCCCTGGCCAACACGGCTCTCTCCCTTTCAGTGTATTCCACACTGAGCACATACGGGATACGGCCATTCGGCCATTTTTTGACCACATTTGCCACTCCATTGTAACGTCTTCGACTATTTCTTCTCCTCATTGAATCCGCCGACATTTTCCTTTGTTGATTCCGTTGCCTCTAATGAATATTTTAATGGAAATTAGAGGAAAATATATTTTGGGAAAACACCCTCCATGCGGCTTGTCCACGAATATCGCCCCGGAAGAATCGTTGTTGCGTCAAAATGCTGCTATATTTCCGTCGTGCTTTCACATCTGAGTGCATGAAAATTTTAATATATTATTTCCCATTTAAATTCCCGCATTCCTCTTCTGGTAATAATCTGGCATTTTCCAAAATAACTAATTAAATAAAGGCCCAAGAATTTGGGGATTATGTTGAAACAGGAAATTTATTGCCATTTCAGTACATGGGACAATTTTTTGGCCATATCTCAACTAGAAAATAACTAATTCAGGAAGCCATTTGAAATCTTTAAATTTTCTCTAAAATAATTTGCTTTTTTTTAATTTTTTTGAAAACAAAACATTTTAAAAAAAGTCGGATTATTTGTTTCCCTCTAGAACTATGACCAAAAAATTACGCAGACACTGAATCCGTGGAATTCATCAGCTGGGAACGATTTTGTGTTTGATTTTTCCGATGGCAAAATTTTTTAAATGATTTCATTTCCCTCTGGACGAACCCAACAAATCCTTGTATTTTCGTGCATTGTGAAAGTCTAATTCTGTCAAAAATGTTGTTGGCTCTTCATCGAGAGCCTTCCGAAAATCGGCTGCCGTCAAAAATTGCTGTTGACCATTCAAAGGGCAAACTTTTGGGGAAGCAAATATAAAATTTGGCCAAATTAAAAAGTGGGAACAAACCAAGGAGGAATAAAATGAAAACAAATCGAATGATGAGTTGAAAATGGTTTAGGTGGACGAATGATTTATTCAAATTGGAGGAGGCATTTGTTTTGAATGAATTTGGCATTAACGAAAAAGTGGCTTAATTAATTAATTAATTGATGGGGTAGAAAATAAGAAAATGGGGAAGATAAAGAGAAATAATCCGCGGAATATGGCGAAAAAAATCATCCCAAAATCTTTCAAAAAATCTTTTGCCTGTCTATTGGCCGGATGGACGGAAATGACGATAAAAGCCTCCACCACCAAAAAGCAAATCCCCTTCCGGGAAAACAGCAACAACATCAAACAGGGTAGGATGGATGGGTAATCCCCGCCGATTGGGTGGAAGATGGTCGCGCGCAATCTACTTTTGGCTTATTTGCTTCTGATTGACTTCTTCTCACTTCCATCGAGACAAATAATTTCCTTCCTGTTTACTTTTGTCGCGCACATAGAGACTAGAGAGTTGTTTGCTCTTTTGATGATTGAAAACATATGTGACATCCTGTTGTGGCCACAAGAAAAAAAATTTGATGATGAGTTAAGGTCAACAAAATGGACAGAAAATATGGAAAGAAACATCTTCTTTTCCTTATACTAGCAGCACAGGAAATTAATTTTGGCCAATTATTTTGTTGTGGGGACTAAATCTGGGCCATCCTTCTACCGCCCGAATATACTGGGAATAGCCACCAACGGTCCAGCCATTTCCAATCTTTATCGTCCCAGAACAACACAAAGTGGGGGAACACATTTTTGTGGCTTTGATGATGAGGCCCAAAACGAGTCCAAATCCTCCCCCCCCCCATTCCTATATAGAGTATTGCGCCCTAAATCGGCTTATTATTCAATTGTGGCGCGCAACATTTTTCAGCAGGTGGAGGATTGTGGCCTATTATTGGAAGGGAATGGTCATGGAAAAAAACACAATAAAATAAATAAATATCAAATTTTATTTTTGCGAATTAAATCTAAAATTCAATATTATGGTTTTGAGTATTATCAAAGGAAAAATTGGCAATTCAAACAAAAAAAAATGGGGAGTACAACACAGAAAATAACAATAAATAATAATAATATCAATGGGAAAAAGGTGCACGAATCATCATTTATTTTTGGCTTCTTTTAGTCCTCTGTAACATATAGACTAGCGGCGAACACAATATCCCGTCGAATTGCCGTACTTGTCTCCTCCATTTTGTCGGCCAATTCCGGATTGCCCACAATCATTGCGGCCTTGCCCACATCTTTGCACACTTCCACCAGCCGTTGAATGCATCGCACAATGATGCCCTCTTGCGCATCCGAAAGTCGCATTATTTTGGCAAATTCCTTAATAAATAAAAATTTAAAGGATTAATTTAATTTATCGAATTTTGTGTCGAAAAACCATAATTTTTGTGCCCATAAAAGTGATTAAAAAGGACCAAACCCTAATTAGGCTCTTAAAATAAATTATATTATTCCTAGTCAAAATATTTCCAAAAAAAAGGATAATTTCTAGCAATTGGGGGTTGGGTTTTGGGTAATTCATTCACTGATAATTCCCCATTTTAAATATCCCTTACCATTCCACTGGCCCATTGATGCACAACTTCCATCAATCCAAATTTGAGTTCGTCCAGCACAAATGAATTCACTTTGCATTCCTTTTGGATTTTGTCGATTTTCATGGCTGCCTCAACCAAATCCGCTTCCAACTATAATAAATAAAATAAATTTAAATATTTTATAAGATTTGATAATTGAAAAGCCCCCTTTCATTTTTGAATTTTTTAAATTTATTTTTTTTATTAATTTCCTATTTCCTGGATTCGGTTGTTACTGTACTATAAATTCCTAAATTTCCTAGAGGTTAATAAAATTCACTTTGATTTGCCTACAAAAATGTCGACTCTAGTAAGAAATGCCATATTTTTTTTTAATTTTTTGATGTTTGGGAAAAAATGCTCCGGGGTTAATTCAGAATTATTCCCCTGTATTTTTGCCCACCTACCTCTTTCAACAATTTGATTGGCACTCTTTCAATTTCCCCTATCGTCGATTGTTGTTGTGGTTCCTTCATTTCCACCGTTGGCTGTTCTTCTCCGGTATTTTCCTCTCCATTTTGTTGGCCATCTTCTCCATTTCCTCCTCCTCCATTATTATTTGCGGCCATTTGTCCATTTCCTCCCCCAAAAATTGCTGCTCTTTGCCGGTTGATTTTGCCATCAAATTGGAAAGTCAATGCCGAAAACATTGCGGCAATTTCGGGCGGACTCCGATCGTTGAATTTGTTGTCCAAGATCAATTCCGTGATCAGCAATTCCTTTAAAAATAAATTCTCATTTTTAATTATTTGATTGATTCAAAAACCCAATTTTTCTATTATTAATTCAATTTTTGAAGTGAATATTCCTATGAAATTTAAAAATAAATAGGACAAAAATCTAAATTCCCCCTTTCACTCACTTGATTGCTGATTTCGCAAGCCAATTTGCCTTTGACGCTGACCATATTCTGTTTGTCGATGTAGCCCAATGCCCGGAGCACTTTGATTCGGCCCGCATATTCACCGGAGAATTGCAAACTGTCATATGAAGTTTGGTAGGCCAATTCCTGCTTTGTCTCCTCCAATTTGCGTCTTTCATTCGCATTTTCCATCTTTAATAAAAACATTTATAAAATGATTTAAAAATGATGTTTAAAATATTGGAAAAAATAATTAAATATAGCCTAAAAAATTTCAATGTTTTAGCATAAATTTTTCGGAATTTAAAAACTTGCCAATTTTAAAATTTAAAAAAACAAATAAAAAATAATTTAAGTTGGTGTCTAATATTTATAGAGGGGCTTACGATTTACCGATTTGGACAAAGTTTTATGGTATAATAAATTTCCTTAAAAATCCCCATCTTTAAAATAAATAAAATATAAAAACTTGCATGTTCTTTGATGTTTGGACATTGCCTGCATGGAAATCTCTCCGGGTCCAAAAGCATTTGCCGCCGGTCCTTCATTTCCCTCAGCTTCATAACCAATTCCACCTCTTTTTTATCCGTATCATCGCCCAAAATGTACAATAATTCTGCGGCATTATTTTGTTGTGTGGCAAATTTGTCGACCATTTTGTCCATTTCCATGAAAATTGCCCGAGTTAGCTTTTCCACTTCCTGGGAAATTTGACTGTTTGGATGGGCACGAAGACGGTGATGTTCATCAATTATTGATTGGGCAGTCTTTTCACTCTGTTTGGGGATTGATTTTTTGCAAACTCCCATCAAACTGAACAAAAAAAAACAGTGAAATTAATTGTTTTTTGGGTCGATTTTTGGCACTCATTTTTCACTATGAATTATTAATAAAATTTTTAAAACAATTTGGACTATTTTGAAGCATATTTTGATATAAAAATGATTAATAAGTTGAATTGGGTCAGAAAACTATAGTCGAAAAAAATTAAATTTAGCAGATTTTGGACTGTTTCTTGCCTCCTTTTTGCCTAATTTTTATGTAATTTTTTTTATTAAAATCTGTCAATTTTTTAGCTCTATAAATTCAGTGCAAATCTATTATAAATTTGATTGGAAAATATTTATTGCCCACCTGTCTATTCCAATGTCCTCTAAAATTGTGAATTTTGCATTGTTCACGAATGATTGGCCAATTCGCAATTTTTCGATTCCCTCAATTCCATTGGTCAGTGCATGATTCAGCAAAAGTGCTTCTTTTTGCCATTTTTGTTCCTTTAAAAATCCAAAATTCATCAAATTCAAGCCATTTTTACCTCTTTGCTGAGTGCTTTTTTGTAAACAATTTCTTTGACTTCTCCATTCATTGATGATGAATTATTGCTTTGGAATGTTGGCACAAAAAGTGTCATCAAAAATTGGCCATTATCCAATGAACGAGTCTAAAAATTTAGAATAATTAAACCAATTTTTAGAGCATTTTTACCCCCAAAATGACGGCCATTCTTCCGACAATTCCCAATGGATCATGATGAATGAGAATGAGACGGCCAATGCCAAATAATTTTGCATCTTTTGAACTTTTTGCCACCAATGCCGTCCAAGTTTGTGTGAATGCCTCGTAATATTGGCGAAGTTCGAGGCTGTAATCCGACAATGATGGATGGCTATTCACTGGTTGAGGATGGCAAAATGCGCATTCAATTTGGGGCAATTTGACAATTTGAGCGTCAATCTGCAAAGTATCCAAATTAATTAATAAATTACTACTTAATTTACTTGAAAAAATAATTAATTTTGGCAATTTTTTTAATTGGCAAATTTAAAGTCATAAAATGTGGTCAAATTCCTTTTCTGAATATGATTTTAGCATTGAACTAGTTCATAATTCTATTTATTTAATTCCAAAATTCGCTAATTCTTTATTTAATGCTAATTTTTGGATTTATAAAATTGTATATTTTACCTCTTTCAATCGTTCCTTTTTGCTCAAAACCATTCGCAACGATGCCCTCTCCACATAGGAACTTTGGAGCATATCCTGAATGGTCATGTGCTCGACCCGAAGTAAATTCAACATCTTTAAAATTTTTAATAAATCAAATTAATTCAAATTAAAACAAACAAACCATGCTATATGTCATCCTGAATTTGGACTCCAATTTTATTGGTTTTCCCTGCAAATTAATTAATAAATTTAATTGAAAAAAATTGAATAACCTGAAGAACTCTTTTCAGTGGGTCAATTTCCATTACGGATGGTCCCTTTGCCAATATAATAACCGTTCCAGTTGTGTCAAGCCCTCGCCGCCCCGCTCTTCCAGCCATCTTAATTTAAAAAAAAATAAATATATTTTAATTGATTAATAAGGACTCTATCCGAGCCCTTTTGATAGAAATTTAATTTTTTTTCAAAAGTTAAAAATTTTTTTCGATTGGATTAATCTAATTTTTAGAACATTTTAATATCAAAATTTAATTGTTCAGAAAATAATTTGGATTTTTTCTTATTTTGCCTTTTTGGCCATTCTTTAATTTACTATACTAATTTGCTAATAATGTTAATTTAATAATAATTTATCCAATTTAATTTGCACGACCAAACCTGAACATATTCCGTCGCATTGAGCAGCCTCTTTTGCTTTCCATCATGTTTCTCAATTCCATCAAAAACCACCGTCCTGGCCGGCATATTTACGCCCATTGCGAATGTTTCGGTGGCGAAGAGGATTTTGACCAATCCTTGTTGGAAAAGCATTTCCACCACCTCCTTGATGATTGGCAAAATGCCGGAATGATGGACGGCAAATCCTCGTTTGCAATGTTCTTGCATCAGCAAAACCTTCAAATTTTTGGCATTTTTTCTCAATAAATTATTATTTTTACCTGTGGCAATTCTTTGTCCGTGCCGGTCAATCGATCGATGCACCGGTTGAAGAAGCGATGAATTGCGGATTTTTCATTGGCGCTGGTCAAATCCACGGATTGGAGGAGTCGGGCGGTTTCATCGCACCGTTGGCGGGAGAAAATGAAAACAATCATTGGGAGGAGTTCTTCCGTCTTCAAATAATCAATCAAATTGATGTAAATGTTTTTGTTCTGAACAAAAAAAAAATAATAATTAAATTAATAAATTTTTTGATTACATTTTTGTTGATCAACGCCGGATGATTTTGGCTTGCATTTGACCACCCCCGACCGCCGGGACCTCCGCCTCCTCCGCCCTTTTGGCTCTGTGCCTTTTTGTTCTTTGCTTCCACTGCTTTTTGATAACTTTAAAAAGTATTAAAAATTAATTAATTATTATTAAATAAACCCGGAAGTAATGAAGTTTCCTTCGCGGAAAATGCAGAATAAATCCTTTTTTGTTTTTCCATCTTGGCCAGTGTATAAATGATGAACCAAGGGGACTGGCCTTTTCAGTGTTTGAATTACGTAGATAAAACGTTGTTTAATCCGTCTAAAATTTTCTTCCAATTAATTTTTTAAAATTGAATTTGACTTACCCAACCCAATCGGCAAATTCCAAACAATTCGGGACGGTTGCACTTTATAAAACAAATTTAAATGATTAAAAATTAAGCAAAAACCTTAACATGACAATTTTCACATGGGATGGCAACATTATTAAAACTTCTTCCCAAACATGGCCTCTCTAAATTAACCAATTAATTCACCAGATAAATAAATTCCATTAAATTTACTTCAATGTCATTGATGTAATGAACTTCATCGAAAATGACCCATTCCAATTCGCGAACAACTTCCGATCCATTATAGAGCATTGATTTGAGGATTTCCGTTGTCATAATCAGGCAATATGCATCGGAATGAAGTTGAATGTCGCCGGTGATTAGGCCAACATCGCCGAAGGCCTTTTTGAAATCCCGAAATTTTTGATTGCTCAGCGCCTTGATCGGCGATGTGTAAATGACCCTAAATTTGAATAAATAAATTTTTTATTTGTAAATCAAAAACCTGCTGCTATTCTTTTTGCACAATGCAACCGCATATTCCGCCACAACTGTTTTGCCTGCACTCGTATGGGCCGCAACAAACACTGAATCGCCCTTTTCCATGAAGCAAATCGCCTAAAATTATAAAATATTTACTTTTCGTATTTATAAAATTGTTGTACCTGTTGTTGGAATGGATCCAGTTCGAAAGGATACTAAAATAATAATTATATTTGGAATATGATCAATAAAATGAATACATTCATGGCCATTCCTTCTTTAATTGTTTTATATTCTTCAACATCTTTGCTCACATCCAACTTTATGGCATGTTTAAAATCATTGTTGGATTTATCCTCTTTTGCGTCCATTTCTTTTAAATTTTTTGATAAAATCATGAAAAAATATATTCATAATTGATAAGTAAGCATTGAATATTAAAATATCCGAAATTGGTAAATAGAATAATTCAATGATGATTAAAATTTTATACGATAAATCTTCTCTTTAATCATATAATAAATAGAAAGACAGTCAAAATTTGGGTATCATTTGGATGGATATCATCTCCTCAATTCATTTAATCAAATCCATGCATATATCAATCCGAATTGTCCGAACTGAAAGAAAAATATTCGATCAAATGATTATTTGTAAAAATGCACTAACGAATTAATAGTCATAAATCTGCTTTTGCAATTTCTGTTTAACCCCATCAGACAAAACAATTCCTTGAAGCAGTTGTTTGAATGCTCGCGCCTGCTGAATATCCAAATCCACAACATTTTGTGTGCGCACGTCTGTATAGAATGAACGATGGGAACTTAAATGTATAATATAGAATAAGTGTTAAAATACTTGGATTACCTCTCAAAAACAGAAAATTTTGTATGACATTCGGGATTTTTGGTCAAGCTTGACAGCTCTGCCATAAAAAGTGTTTTGCTTTTGTGTGTACCTAGCTTGCCCTTCAATCCATGTAATTGATTTCGAGTCACGAAATCTTAATATGAAGGATTAAAAATTTTAAATTGAAAAAATTAATTACCTTGTATCGACAAGTGCGCACTGCACCAAACGAGTTCACAGGCAATTCTAGTATCGTTTATTTTGTTGAATAATTCAGCGAGTTTCAAAACAGTATCCGGCGTATGTTTATTTCCTTCCGGGAAATCCTTCTGAAAAAGGAACAAATTAAAAAATTTTTTATTTCTTAAACATTACTTTCTTGCAAACTTGGTCAATACACTCCTGCAAAAGTTTGCTAATTTCAGCTTCATTCGGCACATTTTCGTCATAAAGTCTCTTAATTTAAATATATTTTAATGTTTTGGCTGCTTTCACTCAAACCTGATACGAAGTTTCCTTTTTTGGAAAGTTGCGCACGACACTGATCAAAACTTCTTCCATTTTCTTCACCTTTTCTTCACCATAAATTTGTTTAAAGAATGTGGTTAACATCGGCACAATGGTCGCCATTTCCAATGCTTTCTCGACCTTTGGTTTATCTTTTCGCCAACTCCTCGCCATCTCCATTTCTTCGAGTTTTTTATGTTTGTTACTCATATTCCTTACAAAAAATAAATTATAAATAAATGACGTATTTGAAAATGATATTAATATGGAAATTTCAATCAATAATCAATAAAAATTACAAAATTATTTAGATTTTATACATAATTTAAATATTCCTAAATTAAAACAAATCAAAATCGGTGATCGATTTGATGGTCTATCATTTGTTCATTAAATTTCTCTCTTTTATTGTCCTGATCATTTCATTAGCCAGACCACCATCCACATTCATGAGGTGATGGTTTAGCATTTCCGCCGATATGCGAGCGTCTCTTGTTAACTCGGTCCCACCAAAGCTGTTCGCCGGTTGAGCAAATATTCTTGTTCTTTTCCTATTTGTTGAATTAATAATTAAACCAGAATTATCTCATAAAGTATTTACCGCAGAGATGATCCCAACTTTGACAATAAAATACATGACCATTAAAAATGAGCCAACATAAATGAAGAATGAGCGCGGTGTGTTTCGCATATATTCAGATTGTGTTAAATCGGCGGCATACCATCGAAATATTGCCGGGTCCATGACCACCCCTTGCTGCAATTTTTGTAAAATTAGTTAAACAAATTAATAATAAGAGTTAACCTTATATTTATATGTATGCGGATCAAATTGTCGTCGCAAATATTCTTTCTTCAAAATCTAAAATTATTTTTTTTAAAAAGTGGCAAAATTTAATTTTAGACCTCTTTGACCCTGTAGCGCCAAAGCACGGCTTTCTTCTGTTCATCGGTCAAATTGTATTGTTCCCCTGGTAAGAATTCCATTTTTCCATGAGTCTCATAATAGCCCAACACTGGATCCTGCCATAAACCCGGATTTTTTAAATTCTGATTTGGAGCTGGACGAAATAAACGAAGTGTAGATTTCATTTCTGAAAATTTTAATAATTAATTGGAAAAGATTTCATTCCAAAATAATAATTCCACTAAAAATAAATCAAAATCTTGATTTTTGCTTGTTCATTGTTCAACCGTTTATGTTGCGTTCTTTCTTTCTTCCTATTTCTAGTTGGGTTTGGTTTGGGGGTTGTTTCTTGTTTGGGGCTTCGAGCTTTGGCTTGATCGATTTTTTCGATGAGAGTATATGTTAAAATGTGAGGTATATAAAGAAACAAATTAAGACATAATATCCCAAAAAAATAAAACTTAATTAAATTTTAATGAATATCCCTTTCAAACACGCAATTTTCTCTCATTCATTCCGAATTCATCCTTTTTTCAATACAATTCCAACATTTTTCAGTGCAATTCAGTATTATTAATTTAAAATTTACATTTTTGAATATATTAGTCAACCTATTATTAGATTTATTTTCTTTTTCCTCTTATATTTTATTGTTTTGTTCAATTTTCTCCCATTTTCCGGGGCAAAATTTCTTTGCTTGAGATCCCCTTCCAAAATTGGCAACCAACCAGTCGAAACAGAACACACAAAACTTTGACTTCATTATGATTCCTGCAGAACAATGGCAAAACCACTTAGCAACAATTTTTTAGCATCGTTTTGTACCAAAATTCACTCAAACAATTAGAGGGGGGGGGGGGGGGGGAACAGGAAAGGACAAAAGTGGGAAGGGATGGCACCGACGAGAGCATCGACCATTTCCGGGGCCATTTTTGCTATGGTTGTCATCCTTAATCACCATTCACCAGCAAGAACATTGTCCAAATTCCCCCATAGCCATTCATCAAGACTTTAAGATGTAGGGAAAAACAGCCGATCTTTAGTGTATTCAAACGCCATTTTGGAAGCCACAACACAGAATTCGTACCTTGAATTCACATCGTATTCACACTTTTGTTCTCCTCCCTGCCTTCAATTCAGTCAGCATTTGAATATCGTCATTCCTTCAACAAGCCGGTGACAATTCTCAGAAAATGTCCCGCCCAATTTTCATCCACACCTTTCTTCGCATCCACATTTCCACCACACAGAAAATTTCGTCGGCAAAAGCCACAATTTGGTGGCCAAATAAAATTTCCGTGAATTATGCTGCTTGGGTAAAGTGTTCCACTCACTTTGCTTCCCCTCAATCCATTCGTCCATTTAGGCCTTGAATTTGAATGGGCCATCAAATTGGCGGCGCTTTCGGCTTCCAGCTAGTCCTCCCCGAGTTGGGGCCACCTTCAATTTCCTTCACCCAAAATGCCCAAATAAAGAGAACCAACAATTTTTTTGTGGGCAATTTGAATATTCAAACAACACATTTAACTATTTGGGAATACTAAAATAACTCAAAAATGCTTTAAATTGTTATTCCTCAAACCCAAAATATTTGGTCAATTGTCTCTGAAGCCTAAAAATCTCTCAAAATAGGAAATATAAATTAAAATCATGGAAATTGAAGATTTTTTATTTAAATTTTATAAAATTTAAGTTCAATTCTAATAAATCGCGTCTAATTATAATTAAAAAATGGCTGCATTTATCCCAAAAATGCTTCTCTCCATTTCCCTTATTGCCATTCTTTTTATGGCACATTTAATGGCCTCAGAATTTCAAGCAGCAGCACCAATTGTGAGTCCATTTGTAGATGGAATCATAATACCCACAAAAACACATTAATTTGGCCACAAATTTTATGTCAAAAAAACTGCAATTTAAGGCCATAAAAATTGGTCAAATCTGGCCACATTTTAAAACCAAATCCTGCCTAATAAGTCCAACTCTAACTTAAAAAAACCAAGTACTTTTCTATGGCCATGTTTTATGGCCATTTAAAAATGCCATTTTTTACTCATTTTTAAATACATTTCCCCTCATCAAAGGCCGATGATTCATCAGAAACAGCAGATGAGATGATGGCCACAAACGTCGACAAACGAATCCCATATCCAAGGTGTGCCAAAACTCATTAATTCCCACATTTTTATGGAAATTTTGCCATTTTTTCAGTGGATGGCGTCAACCTGGCCGTGTTCGTTCATTCCATGCCCTGGAAATGCCGGATTTTAACCGAGGCCGTTTCAATCGTTTCTTTGACTATGCCCAAAGGCCACTCTTCGTTCGCTATATGCGATCATTTGCGGCACCCGGAGCAACAAATTTGTAAATGAGAAGGAAAAAAGTTGAATAATTCCAAAGGTCAGAATAAATCCCACTGACTTTTTATCAACATTTTTGCCCGTAATAAATGAAAATAATTAATTTTATAATTTCAAAATAATTAATTTTCAAATTGTACAATGAGTTTTGGACAATGTTGTGGATAATTGGACAATAAAATTCCTCCAATTGGACTAGATTTTGCTTCCGTCATCTCCATCATTTTCATCCATTTTTCGTCCATTTTTTCCATTGTCAATCCTCTCATCATCCTTTTTCCCGCCATCATTTTCCTTTATTACTGCTTCTTCGCCGTCAACAATGCCAAATTCAATTTTATTATTGGCCACTGCTCGAATTGGAATTCGGCTGCCTCCATTTCCGCCTGTTGATGTGGAGGAGGACAATTCCGGTTGGGAGCGGCGCCTCCTTTTTACGGAATTCGACAATTTTTGTGCCACATTTTGTTGTTCATTTTGATTTTGTGGCTCTCGATTAGTACTTAGATGTTGGCCAAAAAGGATTGAGGAGGCTGGGCTCGTTATTTTTCGCTAAAATTTAAAAATAGATTCGGGAATTTGTTTGGATGGTGGTAGAGGATGATTAAGTCCGGAATCTCGCCGTCTTTTTGGTCTATATATCAGTGAGCCAATAAGCAATCTGAGAAGGCGATATAGAATTTCAAAGCCCAGAGTATTCTCTAAAAACATAAAAAGTAGATTTCGAATAATATTCATTTTTAAAAAAAAACATATCTTTGAATGTTTAAACCTATTTTTGAGGAAAGGCCATTTGTTTCACAAATTGTTTTGAATTTTTAAAAAATTATTTTAAAGGATATTTAGGACTTTCCAATAACATATGGCCTTCCTGAATTTCATTCCTTATTGAGGCCAAAAGAATGGCCAAGGGACTCAACAGTCCTATTTCAATTCGATGGATTTATTTATTGGGGGAATGTGATTCACACACACATTGACATTGTCCAAATTTGTTGAATAGCAAACAATGTTTTTGGGTGGATTTGAATGTGTTGGCGCATGAGTGCTCGTGTTCAAAATGTCCATATAATTGTCCTAAATTTGGAAAAAAAATTGCCACAAAAATTTATAAATTCCACCTTAATATCATCTTCTTCCGATTTTCTTCGCCTTTCCTGAATTCGTCGCAATTCCTCAATTTTCCTGTCCAAAAGACTCGAAAATATTGCATACAATGCATCGGCATTCTCCTCATTCATCAAATACTGAAACATTCAAAATTTGAATTGGATATTCCCATTTTTGGCACCTGATCAATTTCTTTTGATTTTGTCGATGCCGCCCGGCTAACTCCCCCATTCATGGTTTCCCTATAGGCGGAAGCAATTGATTGGGTTGATGGTTTTGTACATTCCTTGTTTGTGCTAGAATGTGTCAATATATTTATTCCAGATTTATATCTTGCTCACTTTTTCATTTTGTTTCCAATATGAGCAATTTTTATGGCTTCATGAAGCTGAAAAAATGGATAAATTTCCCATATTGTCTAGTTGAAATTAATGGTTGGTAATTGGTTAATTTAATTCCGGTAATAATTATATATTGAATTGGTTAATTTTAGAAATATAAATGCCATACAAAACAAGAATAGGCTCATTAAATTCCTTATGGTCGATTTAATCTGTGAAATTTTAATTTCAATCGGCGTTAAAGCTTGGGAAACTATTAATAATCCAAAACAGGATTGTTTTAAACAAAAATTCCAATTTTAAATCAAGTTTATGACGTTCTGAAATTTTGCCCTTAAAATAAATCATTATGAATGACTAATCAGATGACCCTTTCTCGCACCTCTAGGACATTTAGTAGCCGAGATTTCTAAAATGAATCATTTAAAAACTTCTTTAATTCCTTAAATAATCAATAGCCAATATAAACCATAATATCTATACCGTAATTTTGTTGTAAGCCCGCACAATATCGCTCGTATCGAATGGCTTTCTCTTCACATTGCGCATCAACATTGGCTTTAATAACTTTGCATTGATACGCTCAAATGTGTCCCTAATGAAATGTCGCCCCTTTTGTCCAATGATGTCCTCAATGCCGGCCATTGTATAGTCAAAATATTTATTGTACACTTTTTCCACCATCATTTGTTCATAATCCAAATCGGCCTTTTTCACTTTGAGCAAATAAAGCAATGGCCGGATGGTGATGCCCATCAAGAATACGGTGAAATATATAACAGCAATGCTTAAATATATTGAGGAAATTATTTAATAATTGATTGTAATTTATTCTGACCAAGTTGTGACAAACATCCTTTTTGCTTCAATTGCTGCAGGCAAAGAGACAACCAATCCAAAGGCGATGGCACCGCGAAGGCCACCGTAGCACAGGACAAATTGGTCAGTGAAGGAAAACTTTTTATTCCGAAAGCGATTCAACAGAGCACATTGAACAAGGACACCTATTTATGGATAGAAAAAAAACAATGGAAATAATCAACCAATGATCCGAAAAAGGAGACAAAGTCCAATGGTGATTGCGACGAACATTGTGTCCCAATGATGTTTACTCGAAATGGTGGAAAGACCGAGGAACATGAAAATGGCAGTCTCGCTACATTGTGCCAACATTTTGACAAAATATTTGACGGATTGATTGGCATCATGTGATAGATTGCCCTTCACATATTGTTTCATCATTATTCCGCAAGCAACAATGCTGTAAAAATTAATTCTCAGAAGTGAATTAAAACAAAAATATTACGATAAAATGGCGCTCATTCCAAAAAGTTCAGCTGTTAAATAAGCCAAATATGGGATAACAAAAACGAAAACCGGGGCAAGAATCTTCACGCGACTCGTGAATCTGTTGATGAATGGAAAAATAAACAAATGGAATGAAAAAATACACCGTGTCAAAATGGAAACGAGAAAGGCAAAACCAAGGCCAATACAGATGCCACCTAAGGCAATGACGAGAAAGGAACATGCACCGGCTAAATAATCCATCAAATCCAAATTCTGGATGCCGATCAACGTGAATTTGCGAAACATTTGATAAAGAACCTGTGAATAATTCAAAAACTAGAAATCAAATGTGAATAATAACTATAAAACAGAATTGCTATCCGGAATGAAACAAAAATCTAACCGGAAAGAAAAATAAAACTTTTCACGAAACACAAATCTAACCGGAAAGAAAAATAACTTTCCGGAAAGAAAAATAAAACTTTTCACGAAACACAATCTAACCGGAAAGAAAAATAAACTTTCCGGAAAGAAAATAAAACTTTCCGGGAAGAAAATAAAACTTTCCGGAAAGAACTTAGATTAAAACTTTCCGGAAAGAAAATAAAACTTTCCGGGAAGAAAATAAAACTTTCCGGAAAGAACTTAGATTAAAACTTTCCGGAAAGAACTTAGATTAAAACTTTCCGGAAAGAACTTAGATTAAAACTTTCCGGAAAGAACTTAGATTAAATCTTTCCGGAAAGAACTTAGATTAAAACTTTCCGGAAAGAACTTAGATTAAAACTTTCCGGAAAGAAAATAAACTTTCCGGAAAGAACTTAGATTAAAACTTTCCGGAAAGAACTTAGATTAAAACTTTCCGGAAAGAATTTAGATTAAAACTTTCCGGAAAGAACTTAGATTAAAACTTTCCGGAAAGAATTTAGAATTAATACTTTCCGGAAAGAACTTATTAGAATTAAAACTTTGCGGAATGAAACACAAATCTAACCGAACAATTTTTTCCGGAATGAAGAAATCAGAAAATTAGAATACATAAATAAAAATCATAATTAACAAAAAGAGAATTGCTTTCCCAAAACATCATATAAAAATATTGGTTTTTAATGATTCCTTTGAATTTTTAGGTTAGTTCATTGTAAAATTGAACAAAACAAAAACAAACCACGCTGACGCCATCATTGAACAAAGCTTCACCAAAAACATTAATGAAAAGGAATTCGTTAACATGAATTTCCTCAAAAACGGCGATCACAGCAACCGGATCTACGGCACTGATCAATGAAGCAAAGAGAAGAATTTCAAAGGGAGAAAATGGGACGGAAAATAATTGGAATTGGCCAAGCAAGAAAAGACTAAATCCAATGGCCAATGTGTTCCAAATGGTACCGGCAAAGGCAAAAAGCATGACGGAATCCCAATTCTCGAACAATTGTCGATTTGGCATGAAATAGCCTGCATTAAAAAGCGAATTTAAATAAATGCCCATTTATTTTAATTAACTTGCCGGCATCAAAAATGATTGGCGGAAGGAGGTAGAGGAAGAATGTGCTGGATTTGAGTGTGAACAAATCATAGCTAACATGCAATTGTTGGAGGGCATAGCCAAGGACCAGGCCAACAACAATTAGCAAGGCACTATCCGGAATGGCCTCTCCAAATTGTTTATGGACGTGGAAAACTGATTGAGAAGCATGCAAAAATTATGGATCTAGGAAAATTCGCAAAAAAATGCTTACGGATTTTGGCAACGCTGGCCAACAGAATCCAAGTGCTGACCGTGAATGGCTAAAAATGTTCAAAAAAATATTCTAAATATTTCCATTCCGTTATTTACCGTCTCAACATGATGCCAATCAAGGGAAAGAATCTTTATGGAGAATTTTAAAAGTAAAATATCTTTCAGCCTAATTTACTTGGAAATGACTGGGTCTGGGCTCTTCTTCTGCCGACTGGCCATTAATGTCGAAAATAGGATGTTCGTCGGGTTGCGCTTCCCCATCCACTAATCCCGCCGGCAATGAGCCATTCCAAAATGTGGTCAATGGCGTCATTATGGTGCCATTGATTATTGAGGGAAAAGTGTGGATTGGAAGGGGGAGAAATAGCAGGAAAAATGTGGGCAAAATAATTGCAGAAATAATACCGGGAAAATGATGCCATTCCATTAATGGAAATAGTCAAAATATAATCTAATAATTCAATCGTTTATTCGTATTTCTTGTAACTTTTACTTATATAAATTGGATAAAAATGAAAAAATGACGATTTGGGTTTATTTTTGTTTGTTTTCTTCCCATTTTTAGTTCATTTTGTGTGATTTATGGGTTGCAGCCAGCACAGATTTTAGGAGGGGGAGCGGGGGTGGACTGATCAGGAATGATGATCAATGGGGGAATATAATTCTTTTATTAATAAATTTTGTTCGAGAATTCCACACGCCCCTTCTCTATAAAATAATTATTTTTCCTGCGCAATTGATCGCCCTCGCCCTGGGCATTATGTGGTTTCATGGAGGAAATCCTCTCATCAGTCTCTTCTGAACAATCCATTTTTAAAAGGTCAAAAAAGACTATGTTAATCAGCACAGAACATTGAAATACAAGTTTGAATTGGGATTTATTCTGCGCAACGATGAATTTATGAAGGACAAAATTAAAGGGGGGACGATTGTCGATTGTTTACGACGTCACTGCCTAAACCGTTTTTTGGCCCATAGATCAATAAGGAAGAAACCAGTTCGGATGTGCCATTCGAAAACCATTTAATGTCCTATACATGCTAAAATGTTTCATTTCCTTACCAAAGAGATCACATTTTTTGTACATTTTCTCAAAATATTTAAAGATTTTAGAGACTTTTAAGTTTTAAGGTTTTCGGATGACACATGCCTCCTTCCTGAATTGGTGTTGGTGGCTTCCTTGTTCAATTATATTGGCTACAAAAGTCTTGTATCGGAAAATGGAGATGAGGATAAAAAGTATTGTTTTTGTAAACATAAATCGAGAAAATTGAAGAATGAATGAATGAAATTGGCTGATTTTAGATTAATGGGAATTGGGGAATTGTCAATTGTGTGGATTTGCATAATAAACAAAAAGTGACAAGGCAAACAGAGGAAAATAAGTGTTTCAAAATGGAATGTTCCCAATTTTCCATTGAAAAAACAAACAAAAACCATTTTTTCCTGGAAAAGAAAAGGAGACATGGAATTTTGTAACATTTTTGTAAGGAAGAATTATGAATTCAAATATATGGATTGTTTTGTGCGTTCGATTGTTGACCTCATTCAAATCTTCGGCCCCCAACCAAACTTTATTGGCTCATCTATTCCCGCGACTTCGCCTCCCCTTTTATTGGCCCAATCTACCCTCAAATATTTAATATCATCCCCCAAAAGTCCCATTTCACAGTCAATTCCCGAATAAATTTCACATTTTTCCATCAATTCTGCCCACAAATGTCATCGATTTCAATGAAATTGGGGAAAATATTGGCCAAAATGCAAATTTGTGAATATTATTGGAAAATATGATGAATGGATTTGAATATTTTCGTCTAATCATCACATTTTTCATCACATTTTAGTCCTTTGTTTGACAAAATGTTCCCTTCCATCCGGGACGACAAATGCAACGGGCGGTGGCGGATTTGGAAACGGACCAACCTCGTCCATTGCAACCAACATCGCCGGAACATTTGGCTTAAAGGGTGAATTTAGGAAAACCAAAACCCTGACTGACTCTCTTTACAATTTGGACCGCAATAGCCGCGTCGACAAAGGCAAACTGGCTCGGAGCGAAGGCCGAAACAGAAACCGTTGGAATTGCAGTCGGATGGGGAACAACCCTAAATGGGAATGGGGGGATTATATTTGGAAAATGTGCGCAAATTAAAAATTAATGACCAAATAGGAAGAAGTGATTTTGCTTAAGGTTAATTGGTTTTAATTACAAATCAGAATTGGGGCAAATTTACAATTACAAATTAAAATGGGGGAAATCTACAAATCATAATAGTAAAAAAACAATAAAAATACGAAAAAAATTTACTATTTGACTTGGAAATGGAGGAGGCACAAATCTTCCCTTCCTTCAGGCTATAAATGGGAAAAAGAAAGAATACGGTATCGCTTTTGTTGAATATGAAGAAAATTGGGAATTTTAGGAATTTTCTTTGAGACAATTCTCTGGAAAATCATTTGTTAGCCCAAATCCTTTCTTTCAGAAATTAAAATATTTAATTTTAAATGTTAAAAAGAATTAGAAAAATGGAATAATAATAAATCCGGACAGAACAAAAGAAAAAACTTAAATCCATTCCTAAGCTAATTAAATCGAATAATGTTCTATAAAATTTTTTTGTTTCTGACAAATTTAGAGTAGCCGAAGGTGGAAAATTTGTACCTATTTTATAGAGAAAAAGTCAGCTTTTTAAAATTGAATATTGCCTTCCCGAATTGGTCACTCCTCATTGAGCTATGGTTTAAAAAATGACACAAGTACTTTATTTCCCCTACATGCAAGTTTTGCAAATTAAACCAAATGTGAATTTTATTATTCCATTTTCATTTTTCGTTAAACTCACCGCCCCATCATCGCCTTCACTGCTGCTACTGCTCGAAGTAGGTGGCCTTGCCCTATTCCGAATGCCAATGGCCAAGAGAACGGCGGGAACTGTGGATGAATCGGTCGTAGTTTTCGCTGTCGTTGTTGTAGTTTTTGTTGTACTTTTGGTAGATTTGGTCGGACATTCCCCGGATTCTGAAGACCACCAATCACAGGAAGAGTCAACAACCCACTATAATGTGTAGTGTAGATGATGATATAATAAGTAAAACAAATTTAAGGCAATTTAAACTCGGAAATAACCAAGTATATTAAAGCTTAGAATATGGTTTAAATCTTTGCTAAAATTAGGGCACCAGAGAAGCTTCCAAAAGGAGCCAGATTTGACAACAATTTTTATGGCCTAAAAGATGCCATTTTTGAAAAGAATTTTTTATATTTTTTGCCAATAACAATTCAGTTTCCCCTCCTTAATTTTCTTACTCGACGATGTGCTTCACATCCAACCATCAACAATAAAAGTAATTGAAGGAGGAATAATGATGATGCGTTGGAATTCAATACAAAAGTTAGCATTTTTTCAGCAAATTTATTTGCAAATTGAATAATCGAGAATGGAATGGCAATGGGAAATTTCCCTGCCTTTTTCTGCCGTTTAGTGTTTATATTTATTATTTACAATATTGGGCATGTTTCCGCCTCCGCCCACTTGCGCGTATATTTTTATGTGCTCCCCCCCCCCATATATTCAGCTGATTTTTTATTTTAGGTAAAAGTAAAAAGTCTGATGAGCCACAAATCCCTTTTATAAGGATTAAACGGCCAAAATTGCGCAAGGATAGTAAAAATTTTTATTTATTATTTTCCCTTGCGCAATATTCCACATTTTTTGATAAGATTTAATGGGCCAATAATGTAACCTAATTCCCAGTAAATTCGTCATTTTTTATGTTCTCAATTTGCATTCCCTTTGTAGGGGAATATTATAAATAATACAGTGTACAGTCAATGAGTACTTTCGCCATTTTTTTGGCCATAGCTCAAGGAAGCAATCAATTTTGGAAGGCAATATACCATTCAAAAGCCCTGAATGGCCCCTAAAAAGTGGCTATAAAAATAATTTCTTTCAATTTAATTTTAAAAAGTTACATCCATTTTAACGCAATAAACCCAAATTAATAGTGAACATTCACTTATAATTATAAAGTTTTCAAAAAAATTTTTGGCAACTTTTATAGACCACCATTTGAGTTTTCCAATGGTTTATTGCCTTCCAGAATTAGTTTATACCTCGCTGAGCTATTGTTAAAAGATTGGACTAATTTCCAATATGGATTAATATTTGAAAATGGAAAAAAATTCTTGAATATTTTTTTCTGATTAAATGGCAAAAAACACATCAAATTTTAATTTGGAGGAAATTGGCCAAAAATATGAGGAAAACCACAAAAATAAAATGTCAAGATGCTCCAATTCTTTTCATTTCCAATTTCTCCATCAAATATTCCCCCATTCATTCAATCGCCTCAATCGGTGTCGCCGGCCATCAATTCCCAGAATTCTTCGAATTCAATTTTGCCACTGCCATCCTCGTCAATTTCATCGACGGCTGCGTCCAAATCCTTGTCGCTGAGGTCCGGCGCAATTTCATGGAGCAGACCTTTCAGGGTTGGGCGCGAAATGTAGCCATTGCCCTATAAGGGAAAATCAAAATTCAAAAATGTCAGAAATTGATTTTGGTTTCGGCTTTTTTTTAATCATCATAAAGCATTAATCTATGGCTCAATTAATTCATTAGGGTCTCTTTTATTTATAAGATTTGAATGGATTTGATCAGTTTGAAATCAGGTTATTACCAATTGAAATTTTGGGTTTTTAAACCGGTTTAATATTTTTAAAACTGAACAATATCATTCCAAAATTAGCATTTTCCTAACTAAATTGACCATGTTGAATCGAATGAGCCATAAATTAATTCTCTTTAATGCCTAAGAGCTAAGAGATATGGCCATTTATAAAAATTAAAATGTCTGCCACTAAACTATTTTGGTGGTCAATGAAAATCAAAATTGGCTACAAGACAAATAAATAAATATAATAAACATGCCTCTTTGTCGAAAAGACGGAAGGCCTCCTTCAATTCCTTGCGCAATGTGTCCTTGTCGACGGTGTTGGCCACTGTGTAGACGAGGGCGCAGAATTCGTCGAATTCAATTTTGCCGCTGCCATCTGCGTCGAATTTTCGAATCAATCTGCAAAAAATTAGTGGAAATATTTATGCGGAAATTGGCACAAACTTTCGCAGTGTTTTCTCGTCAAAATCCTGCTCCATTGCATTCATGATTGTGCCAATTTGGGTGGCCATTATGTAGCCATTTTTGCCACGGTCGAACATGTCAAAGAAGCGTTGGTATTCCTCAATTTGGGAGCCATCAATTTCGGCAAGAATTTCTTCAATGTTCTCCGCCATTTCTTCTTATTATTTCTTCGGATTATTTGAAAGGGAGAAGAATGGCTTTGGATATTGGCAATGGCTTGATCAGAGAGAGGGGATATGGCCAGAAGGCAGCCAGCAAGAATTGTGAGTGGGCGGCTGGCTGGCTGGCACAAATATGTGTTTGGCCGTGGGAGTGGAAATAGAGGGGAAATCAGCGGAAAATATGGCTCCACAGGCAATCCACCACCACAACAGCACTGGCAGGGCAATAGAAGCATTAAAATGAATAGGGGAAAAAGGGGGGATTGACGTGTGGGGCAAATCAAGGCAAAAGGAGGGGGTTCCGGCTGGGACACTTGTCCATTTGGCCAATCCCTCTGATGGATTCAAAGCTTAAAGGGAGAAGAAGCAGAGTTTTGAAGAGAATAGGGAAGGGATTAAGTGAAGGATTTAAAAGGGAAGAGATTTTGATCGGTGAATATTGAGGAGGGGATAAAGCTTGATCAAAGGCAACTGTTCCCATTGAAAAAGGCCGATTGATTAGAAAGGAAGCAAGGAAAATGGAAAGAATAAAAGGAAAAGCATAGAAGAAGCAACAGCGAAGATTTGAACATGTTAACATTTTGAAGAAAAGCCGGACGGAAATGAACAGTTGTGCCGAAGGAAGGATGGGCTGGGTCAAAAAAAGAAAGGGAAAGATCCCAATGAAGAAGATTGGGCCCAGCAGAGGAAAACGTTACAAATTTTGATGTTGGCCAAATGAACGAAATGGATCAATCAATATTTTGAGCCTCCCAAACTTTTTGCTTTTGCTGATTCCTTTGCCCTAAATTTTTTCATGTTTCAGCAGCGCACAAGAAAAATTTTTTTAAATAATTTTTAATAATTAAAAATCCTCCAATCTTTCACTATTTTTCGATATTGTGACAATTTTATGCAGCCAATGATCTAATTGGGCCATTCTTTTGGCCATATCTCAACAAAGAAGTAGCCAATTTAAGAAGGCAATATGCCTTTTATATTCTTTAAAAAGTGGCTACAAAATTTTTATATAATTTTTCTAATTATAATAGTTTTATGTCTTTAAATATAATAAACCCGAATTTATGGATTCAAAGCCATTTATTTTATAAATTTTTAAATATTTTCAAAAATTGAAAAAGCAACTTTTTATAGAACACTTTTGGCTTTCGAAAGGCATATTGCCTTCCAAAATTGATTGCTTCCTTTTTGAGTTATGGCCAAAAGAACAAGCCCGCGTATTTACATTCATCTCCTACCAACAATTTTATACCTCTTTTTCTAGCTAATTCCTATTATCACCCAAAACTTCCGCAAAAATGTCGGACACCGTCTATGAAGAAACCCGAGTCTATACCACATCCACCGGACAACGTTGGGTTCCGGCTGGGCCAGCCTATGCCTATGATGGTGGGAATGTGGAATGTAATCCATGGTTGGACACCACCTACCTTCGAACACTTCCGGGCCTCCTCAAACTCATTGTCATTTGCTTCAATTTCCTCTGCTTCATGTGCGTCCTAATTGGGGGCCCCGCCTATTATGCGGGGGTTGGCGGTGCCACTTTTGTGTCCGTCTTTGGCTTCATCATTTCCTTGACTCTGCTCATTCTCTACCTTTTCCATATTGTCGATCAATGGCCTCAAATTCCGTGGATTGTTTGCGTGCGTTTTTTTGGGGTTTTTAGGAGTAATTGGAAGAAATTTGGGGCGACTATTTCATTAATGGGGGAAATCGGAACAGCCCAGGGCCAACTTGCCGTGGGCGCTTATATCTCATTAAGGGATTAACCAATTTTGACAATTTTTGTATCAAATTAAAGAAGAGGACTCCTGATTATCCAATAAAATTAATTTTATTTATATTGATTCAAAATTGATGTAGTTTTGCCCATAAAACTATTGTAAATTTTGCTAATTCCTAGTAAAAGTAATTTAAAATGCTTTTATGGACACAATTCCATTAATTCTTAATCAACTCAAATAAAATTAAATATCAAAGAGAGAGCCAAAAGTGTGCTCTTTAATTTGATACCAAAATCATCAAAAATTAGTTCAATCTTTAATTAAATATAAACGGCAACAAATTGGAATATATCCAAATTATTGACATTGTTTGCAGGAAATGATCTATTGTTTTGCCTGGACCATTTTCTATTTCATTGCCGGCTCCGTGTTGGCGGTGGCTTCGGTCAGCCATCCGCATGCTGCTGGATGGGCAATTGCTGCGGTTCGCAAAAAAAAAAGGGGGGGGGACAAAAATTAAGGAAGTATTATTAACTGATTAGGCCATTTTATGCATAATTAATAGAATTTGGAAATAAATCCCTCAATTAGTGTACAAACACCCTAAAATAAGCAAAATGACGTCTTAAAATTGAAATAAAATCTAAAATGCAACCAATTTTGATAAGGCGATATGCCATTCGAAAGCCCTAAATCTCCTCTATTAGTGGCCTTTCTAATAATTTTATGAAAAATATAAATAAATTTATAAAATAAGCCATTTTTACTTCAAATATTCTAGTCAATTATACTAAAAAAGTTTAAGCCACTTTTTAGAGGACACTTTGGGCTTTCAAATAATATATCTCATCCCTGAAATGGTCATTGCCTTTCCGAGATATGGGCCAAAAACAAATTGCATACAAATTCTCAATCTTAGTTTTTACTACAGTACAACTTTTCCCTTTCCTCGATGCTCGATCATGAGTGTTAGAAAAATGCCCTTAGGCACCATTCTTGTCACATTACCCTTCATTTTTATTGGCTGATCCCAAATTGATTCATTCGGAATTCAATTTCAAATCCAGAGACCAAGCATTAAAATTTAATTTTAATTAAACTTTTTTACAGTTTTTTGGCTTCTCCGCAATGTTGGCCTATGCATTGGATTGTTACCTAAAATTCCTGGCCTGGAAGAATAATGAGAGGGCAATGGGCGGATGTGGCGCCGGCGGTGGAAGGGGCGGATTGAATAGTGGAACAACCACGGCAAATGGAAGATACGATGATTATTGATGAATGAAAATATCCAAAATTTTTGTCAATTTTCATCATTTTATTTTGCCACCAATTTTTGTGTGCATCATTCAAGTACAAAAAAAAATTATTCATTTTCTCATTTAAATTTTTATTTTTCAATGTTTTTCACAGGAATTTTAAGTCCACCAATTGAATTTCCCACACAAAAATATAATTCATTTTTTTTCAATTTTTAATTTAATTTGGTCTAATTATTTAACAATTTGAACGGGTAAGATGGAAAATTTTCGGTAAAAATGATTCGAATAACAATTTTCCCTTAAAAAAGCCAAAAAAGGTCAGATAGAATTTAAAAATTTGTTTCTAATTATGGATTGTTAAATAAATACCGGATTTGCTTTATGGCACGCATTTTGCGAACCCAACAAATTTTTAAAATAAAGAATGATCTCTGTGTATTTATTCGTGCCACAAAATACACCCAACATTAAATCGGTAGCATAGCATTTCCGTTAAAAATTTTGTGCCAAAAAAGTGACACATTTTAGAACGAATAGCTCTGAGCAAACAATGCCAAAAATATTTGTGTGTTGGCAAAGGGAAAATGGCTAAGAATTATGATCTTTCGTGACATTGACATGGGAATTGGGCCAAAATATATCCTCCAGAAAGTATTTAAGGGCAATGAATGTGAAAATTAAAATATAGGAAAGAAAAAGCCCATTTTAAAGTGGGAAAAGGAATGGAAGATTGGGAGAATTTTAAAGTGGGAAAAGGAATGGAAGAGTGGGTGGCACCTATCAAAAGATTTACTTTTGGGAATTCCCTCTTTCCATTGTATTTGTGATGTTTGATACAATTTTCAGCAGAAGTTAAACCTACGGATGTATAGTTTGTAGATTTCTCCCATTTTCAAAGAATTTGCCACAATTTTTTGATGGCATTTTTGTTCATTGCGTGCCATAAAGTATTTTTAAGTATTTTTAATGCTGAAAAACATCATTTTTTCCATTCGAATGGAAAAAATATTTAAAACAGGATGTTTCAGTCCCACCGTTTTAATTGGGAAATTAATTAGGCAATAATTTAGAAAGCAAGTGTGGCCAATTCAGAAAGGCTATTTGCCACTTGAAAACCCTAAATATCCTCTAAAATATTGGCTTTTCTAATGAAATTTAAAACAATTTAAATTAAGCACACCCAAAAATATTATATATTATAAAGTTCAAAGTCATAAATTCTAAAAATGCCAAATTGTAGAGGATACTTTGGGCTTCCGAAAGGCATATTCGCCTCCCAAAATTGGTTGTTGGCCTCAAAGAGCTATTAAATAAAATATTGGCCAAAATGATTGTAAACAATATATTGTCCAAATTATTGTAATGAACCCTACCGATGAATATTAGCTTTTCAGGACCTTCAAATATTTTGATTCCTTCCATCAAATTAATTCCTAAAATGTTCCGTACAATGTTCGCCTCCCGTTCCATTTTACCTTCACCCCTTCATCGGCCTCATTCCTCAATCAGCAACAGTTTTGACGAGGATTTGGAGGAAAATAATGAGAAAATTGTAAAAGCACCTTCCCCACATAATGGCCAAATTGTCGATAAATCCCATGAAACGGAATGCCTTAAATTCATTGGCCGAAGTATTGAAATCGCGGAACATGGGTTGGAATTGGAAAGGGGAAAATGGCGAAAAAATATAAAATTGTAGAATGCGCGAATATGAAATGAGTGGTCAAAGAATTTTGGCCGTCAAATTATTCAGCGAAGTTCATTTGCTGCAGGGCGAATGCCCGAATTGTGGGGCACGACTAATTCAAGGTGAGGAAAAAATTGGAAAAATTCGAGTCAATTTTTTCAAGTGAATATTTGGAATTAAATTTAGCAAATTTATTAATTTAGTAGTCCCGAATGGGAATTAATTAATTTGATATAAATTGCCAAAAGTTATAACCAAAAAGGCAGCAAAAATAGACCAAAATCTAGCAGTTTCAATTTTTGACTAAAGAAGTGAGAAAATTGATGAGAGAGTGGGAAAAGAAGGCGCAATGTTCCCTTTCTCCATTGGCTGTGTGCTTTCCATACAATATTTTGCAGTGTGGAAATGGGGTCAAAGAAGAATGGATGGATTGATCAGAGGGCGGTAGAGAAAAGAGAAAAAGGGAGATAGACAATGCTAAATGATTGGTCCATTTCTATCTTCAATTTGGTCCCTTTGGCTGCTTCCCACACAAAAAATGTCGAAGCTATTGGGTCATTCTATATAAGCGATTGGCTCATTTTGCGTCGTGTGGGGTCCAGCGGAGTACGGTCCTCCTTGCGGAGGGTCAAGTACGGTCAGCAATACTGCAGGGCCAAAAGCAAATTCAACAATTTGCAAACACTTGGCGGTGTAGACATAAACGAAATTGGGCATACGAAATAAGCTAGCTACCTGCACATGGCCCTTTGGAGAAAAAGGTTGTAATGCCTGTATGTTCAGTGGAGGTGCGTGGGGCTTTCCTAATATAGGCTATGTTAAAAATACACGCAAGGAGGATGGGCAAGCCATGGCCCAACCGAATTGCAGTTTGCAAAGAAGACCGACTTCTTGACCCAATGAAGCAGCTGAATCCCCCAAATTTTTTGAAAATTTTTTCCCTTTCAAAGTAAAATGAAAACAGACAACAAATTAATGGTATAATATTATTAATAAATTGAAATATTGCTGATGAGATAAAGTATATATCCCCAAAATTTCCATAAATTACTTTGAGATAATTCAACATTTTTTTCTTGGCCAGGTTGCCTAAGCCAACAACGCATTCTCTGTCCCCAACATGGTTCTGTGTACAATATTCGCACTGGCCAATTGGAGGGCGGCATTGGCTTCCATTCGTTGAGGGCATACGAAAATCGAACGTTGGAAGGAAATGTTTTTGTCAAATTCCCGTTGCACCTTTTTGGCCGCCGTTTTGAGTTGCCAATGATGATGGCATGCCCTCGGCGCTATGACTATTTGGGAATTGGGAACAAACCAATTGTGATTGTGGGCGCAGGTTCAGAACATTTTATGCTTTAATTTGCCCGAAAACATGATGATTGAATTGTTTAGCCATTCTTTTAACACAGCATTATACGAATTATTATTACCATCCAATTATTTGCAGGAATTGCTGGCATCTCTTGTGCATTCACCCTTCGAGAGAAAGGCTATTCCGGTAGATTGCTGCTTCTCAGCCGTGAACAGTGTGCTCCATATGATCGAAAGTCTTTGTCTAAACGAATTTATGTCGAAGATGCCTCCTCCTCATTTGATTTATTCCCAAATGATTCATCCGAATCTGTCTATGACCGATTATCGTTGGAATTAGTTTTGGGCTCAAATTTGCGAGAAGTGTCGCCAAATGAACGAATGATCACGGTTGAGGCCAACAATGGCCAAAATTAGTTAATGTTTTTTTCATAGTCTATTTTTATGGCGGTTTATTGAATTAAATAGAAAAATATAGTCCAATATTTGATCCAGATCCAGAATCAAAAATTGTTTAAGGTTAAAATTGGATTGAAGTGGAAAAGAATTCGAAAAATAGAAGAATTGGCTGAATTATTTAAGGGTGTGGCCCAAAATCAACCTGAAGCTAAAATAGAATTATATTTCTCCTCATAGCCAGATGAAATATGCCTATTTGGTGCTTGCAATGGGCGCTACGCCCAAAAAGTTGGCATTGAAGCCGGAAGTGCAGAAGGATGTCCTCTATTTGCGCACATTGGATGATGCGAAAAAGTTGGCTGCAGAAAGTGCAGGAAAAAGTGTGGCCATTGTGGGTGCTGGAATGTTGGGTGAATTGGCTACAAAAATTGCATAATATTTCTACATTATTTGCATAGGCATTGAATTGGCTGGAA
Organism: Pratylenchus scribneri; assembly: GCA_030063045.1. Lineage (NCBI taxonomy): Eukaryota > Metazoa > Nematoda > Chromadorea > Rhabditida > Pratylenchidae > Pratylenchus > Pratylenchus scribneri. The sequence continues at coordinate 150,876 of JAQSEB010000116.1, forward strand.
CATTGAGAAAAACGGCAAAAAATGTCACATTGTTTGGCAAATTTGCGTCTTCACTTGGTATTTTTGGCGAAAGTGTTCGGAATGAAATTTTGGATGTAAATTTTGTATTTATATTTATATTTTTTAATTCAAAGTGGCTACACGAAAATGGAGTGAATGTTATGAGAAATTCATCGGTATACGATTTTGAGCGATGCGGCAATAGAGTGCAAATTTGCTTCAATGAGATTTCCACTGGCATTGGACTCTGCGCAATTGCCGACAAATTAGTGGGGGCAATTGGTTAGTTCTCAATTCCAAATTGAATTTGAATTAAAATCTTTTTAATACCAGAAATTGAAATTTTCACAACTCTAACATAAAATTATTTACTTAAAAACATTTTGTGCTTCACTTAGCCTAAAAACATTTGTGTTTCACTTAGCTTAAAAACATATTGTGTTTCACTTAGCTTAAAAACATTTGTGTTTCACATAGCTTAAAAAATTTGTGTTTCACTTAGCTTAAAAACATTTGTGTTTTTGTTTGCTTAAAAACATTTGTGTTTCACTTAGCTTAAAAATATTTGTGTTTCACTTAGCTTAAAAACATTTGTGTTTCACTTTGCTTAAAAACATTTGTGTTTCACTTAGCCTAAAAACATTTGTGTTTCATTTAGCTTAAAAACATTTGTGTTTCACTTAGCTAAAAACATTTTGTGTTTCACTTTTAGCTTACAAACATTTTGTGTTTCACTTAGCTTATAAACATTTGTGTTTCACTTAGTTTAAAAACATTTGTGTTTCACTTAGTTTAAAAACATTTGTGTTTCACTTAGCTTAAAAACATTTTGTGTTTCACTTAGCTTAAAAACATTTGTGTTTCACTTTGCTTAAAAACATTTGTGTTTCACTTAACTTACAAACATTTTGTGTTTTTGTTTGGTTAAAATATTTTTTGTGTTTTCTTTTACTTATTTTGTGTTTTTGATTGTTTAAAAACATTGCTTAGAAACATTTTGCTTCCAAAAACATTCCTATTTTGATCAGGATAAAATTAATTATATTTAGGAGGCAAAAAAGAGTAAAAGTTCAGAATTTTGATGAATTTCTCTCTATTCAATCATTAAATTTATGATTTTTCCTAAAGGCATAATGCCCTCTACTAGCAATTTAATGAAAGCAAATTTACGAATGGACGCAAAAGGCTTTGTATTGGTGAATGGTCAAATGCGCACAAGTCAACCGGGCATTTTGGCCTGCGGCGATTGTGCCAGTGTGCCATTGAATGGTGCGCAACGCTTCAATTGGTCACATTGGCAAATGGCACAGCATCAGGGTAAAAAAATGGAACAATTGTGGGATGGGAGGACGAGGATTGTTGCTGTTTTTGTATTTTTTTTTATTATTTTCGCTGTCATTTTCCAGGCAAATTGGCGGCCCAGACCATTTTAGGCATTCGAGAAGAAAATAATATTAATGCGCGTCCGCCAATGTTGACGGATGGGCATAAACCTGGTGGACAGCCGGACCACTATGTGCCTTTAATTTCGTTGGATTTACCCAATCGACATTTGACTTATTCGGGATGGCCATGGCAGCAACCGGAAGAACGCTTACAATTCGGCTCAATTCGTGACAATAATTATATTGGCTATCATTTTAAGTTGGTGAAAATTAAAATGGAGGAGGTTATCCAATAAAATTTTGATTTTTTAGGAATGGAAATGTTGTGGCCGTCGTCAATTGTGGGCCAACAAATTTAGCCATCCAATTTATGGATATTTTTGCCAAAGATATTAAAATCAGCAAAGAACGAGTATTAAGGTGAGTAACTGTTAAGTTAACTGGTTAAATGCTATTATTCCTTCATTTTTTAAAGGAATCACCATCATAATTGGACAAATTATTCTGCATATTAAACTCATTCCTCATTTTTATTTATTTGATAAATATGTATACAAAAATGCAAAATAAAAAATGAAAGACAAAATAATATAAATTTTCCCATTTTACATATTCCATTCCTTCCAATTTTCCAGCCCATACATTCAAGGTTGACTCATTTTGTTGTGTTTTGGTGGCAATTTTCCTCCTGTGAAAAAATGCATTAATCCGGGATTAATTTCAGTTTATTCCCTAGTAAAAATTACCCAAAAAAATTATATATGTTAATTTTGTTGACCTTATTTTATTCATATTTGGCAATCTTCGGCAAATGTCAGCATTTACAAATTAGGACAGTAAATATTTTGTACATTTGCTTGCCAAAATTAGACATAAATTGGATAAAATTGAGTTCAAATTTTTACTTAACATTTCTAATAACTAATTTGTTTAAACCCTTCAGAAAATTCTTAGGGTTAAAATTAAGTAAATTTTATCAAATTTAACCTATAATTTCCCAATATTTCGAGTTTCGACCAAGTCCTACCTTTAAAGCGAAGACGCGGTTTCTCGATCATTTTTCGTGGTGGCATTTTTGCCGATCTCGGATGCTTCTTTATTCCTCCAATCCCATTCAATCCCATTGGACCATTGCTCTCACTGTAGGGAATTCGTTTTCGCAGCTTCAAATGATGATGGGGACCTTTGCCCCCAATTGGACTATGGCCAAATGCGAGCATGGCCAAGAGGAGAAGGACAAAAATAAGGCAATAAATTTTATGCATTTTTCTCCTTTAATTGGGCTGAAAATTTGAATAAAAGATTATAGAAAATATTAATTTTTCTGTAAATTAGTCAGAGGAAAATTACGACCAAACGTAGAGGAAAATGTCCCCTTGGAGGATATTGAGATTTGAGTTGAATGGCCGAATGGGAGGATTGGAAGAATGGAGTTAAAATTGTCGTTGTGGACACACAATGGGGCCATCATGGACCATTGTGATGGATGGATTTGAGCGGATTTTGCGCACCTCTGCTTTGGAGATTTCGACAAGGATTTTCCAAAAATAACCGATTGAAGTGTTGGATGGACTCTCGAAGAAATCGAAGGGACAATTCAAATGTGGAAGAGGGGGATTGGAGGGGAACAAACCAAATGGAAGGAGAATTTGGAAGGACAATTTCATTGGAGGAAGGAAGGAGATGACCACAACAACCACCCAAGTACATTCGAGAATATATTCTTGGGGGCTCATTCAACAATATTATGTCGAATATATTCCACATTTGCTGGGGTCCTTTTGGAAATGGAGTGTTATTCTGCTACTGCGCAATTCTCCTTCACATTTTTGAAGTGCGCGCGGAGTTCTCATTTTGACCAATGTGGGGGAATGTTTCTTTGTGTGTGTGCAGAGATTGGCCTAATTTATTATTGAATTGGACCAAAATAAATCATATTTTATTATAATATTTTTTATTTAAATAACGGTTTAATTCTAATTCTAATACATTTAAAAATATGATTTTATTTGAAAGGCGAGGAAATATGAATATGCCCGGCGGGAAAATGGAATATATTTTTAATAATTTATTTTTGGTTGAATTTTTCTGCCTCATATTATCCAAAGTTACAACTCACAAATTTATATAAAATTCCAATAATGGAACAATGAATTGGTCATAATAATAATAATAATAGCATTAGATTTCAGGCCATTCAAAAGCTTCAAAAACTTCATTTTCTTAGCATAGAATAACCCAATAAGAGATTTAAATTAAGCCTAAGCCTAATATATTATAAAAATTCAATTGAAAAATAAAAATTCATAAAAAAAATATTCAAATTTTCCAGATGAACATTCACAAATCCTGAAGAGATAGGGGAAGGAAGATTTGAGCTATAGAAGAAAAAAAATAAAAAATAATGAGCAAAATAATGGAAAATACATTGGAGATCACTAAATAATGTGCCCTTTTGGGACATTTTCATCATCTTTAAATTATATATTCTCATGGAATTCCGGCAAACAAATCACTATGAAAATGTGCCAGCCGTTCCAAGTCCAACTTGAATGTGCCTGCGATGAACAAATTAAAATATATTTCCCAATATACAATACCATCTTTTGCCCAAAGTGAACTCCAACTGTTCACGGCAATCAAATATGGTTGGACGCCAATTGTGTTCGCCTTCCGTTGGCGGCCCCAACCAATTATTTTTGCACAATGATCATAGACGTGCAATTCACCCGGTTGCAGATCGAAATTGTACACTCCTATGGATAAAAAATATCAAATTAAAATATGTAAAACGAATTCATCTTTTTTTGATGCTTCGATCCCGGTAATCCAGAGTCCAAACTTCCAAATTGGCCATTATCTCCATAACATTTTCAGCATTAAAAAAATTTTAAAACCATTTTATCAATCCTCTATATGAAGAGTATTTTTGGTTTTAAATGATTATTCATCAGAATAATTGGCCAGAAAGTTATGGCCAAAAAGATAAAATTGCCGAATCTTTACCATTTTATTATACCATTTTTTTAAAATTTTTATTAAATCCACTAATTCTTTTCTAATTAATTATCTCATTTATGATATGACTATAAAAAGTTACAAATTTACTAAATTTAAAGCTCAGGGTTGCCAGAATGTCCCCCCACGGGGGGCATTTGCCCCCATTTTGAGATTTTGCCCCCTTTTGTGCCCCCCGAGCCGAGTTGCCCCCCAAATGCCCCATTTTTAAAATTTTGTCATTTTTTCCCTATTTTATTATTTTTTGGTCTAATTTTTCGCTGCGCGGCAAATTTTTGGTCTAATTTTTCGCTGCGCGGCAAATTTTTGGTCTAGTTTTTCGCTGCGCGGCCATTATTGGAAAAATTTTTGCATTGGCACTTTTTAAAAATGCCCCCCAAAATGCCCCCTTTTTTTACTGAAAATGCCCCCCAAATGCCCCCTTTTTTTCCAAAATGCCCCCCAAAGTAAAAATCCATCTGGCAACCCTGTTAAAGCTGATATTCATTTCAAAAATTGATTTAATGCCAAATAGTATTCATTACAATTACAGTTTTATTGTGCCAAAATTTAGTAAAATATTTCTCACCATCATGATAGTGCATGAAACTCTCAAAAACACTGAAGCAAAGCATCACCGGACCATGTGCCATTATTTCACGTTTCAGCAAATCCACTGTGTCACGAATGTTGCCCCGGAATTGGCCACTCTCATTCAGCTTCAACCGTTGCCGAAGTGATTCCGGAAAGAAATTGATTTCCTCCTCGTCCAATGTGCCCAATTTGTAGACATATTTGGCTGAAAATATTATTTGATTGTGCCGTAGGATAATTAAAAAATAGGGAATAAATGGGAGCAGTCTAATTGGGTGAAGATTATTTGAGCGCGAGGCTTTATAACGCGTTAAGAATTGAAATATTTTTGGAGAATTTATTGTCATTTTAAAGAGTTGGAAATGACCTATCGAATGATATAAGATTCATCTGGATTAGTTTAATATTATTCATAAAATTATGATAAAAATAATTGGGTAATCTTATTCTTGAAAGCATATTTTAAAGACCAAACCAGTCCATTAAGGAATATACCATTTGATAAATAAAACTTTGCGCTTTAAGACGACACAAATTTTGTAGGAAAAAGTTTAGTGTTTGCTAAGTTATAGAGCATCAAAATTAGCAGTACTCCCAGTTGGTTTGCCCCAAAGTCTATGGGTATGCTGTGCATAGTTTACATCTTCTTATGGTCAAATGGTTCCAAGCTTAATCCCATTATTAAATCTAAATCCAAATCCGTCCGTTAAATAGTCAATTTAGATTTCCTCCAAACTATTTAATTCCATTCCCTCCGAAAAATTTCTTTTGGATTCACTGTGGGCAATTGAAAGAAGGGTAATACGTAATACCTAATACGGTACCTCAAATGTTCATTTCCCTCCTCTTCTTCAATTCCAAACCTAATCCCATGCCTAAATATATTAATATAAGATCTATATCCAAATCACGTTAATTTAGACTTCTTTCTGCCAAGCCATTAATTCCATTCCTTCCGAAAAATTTCTCTTGAGATTCCCTGTGGGAATATAAAAGAGGGTGGTAATACGGTACCTCAAATGTTCATTTTTTATGCCCCCTCCCCACCTTTATGCCTTTTTGGTTTCATTTTTGGGTTGGCACATTTCCGTTCGCCCAGCAAAGAACAATTGCCAAGTCCCCTGGGTTTATGGAATTCACTGGGTGGGCATGGATAGCCACAATCGCGGGCAATTGAATATGGGAAACATTGGTCGGAAACAAGGCCTAAAAATGAAGGAAAATATTTACATATTGCTTTGGGTCTTATTAATTAACCTTGTTGATGCCAATAAAGGAATGGGAAGAAGGAATTCGGTGCCCCGGTACATCTTCAATTTGGACATTTTGTTTGAATTAATGATGGATTTACCCTCCACAATAATCGCAACATTCCACCAATTGTTGTGTGGAAAGACCCTCTCGATTACGGCCATTCGAGGCAATGCAAATTCGGTCGGAGATGACGGAAATGGCTGCCACTGCCTTTTTTTGGGAAATGAATGTGCATTATTTAATTTTAATTTGGCCGCAATTCCATTTTAATGGTTGCTTATTTGGGCCAAAATATGTGGGACCTTGTCAGTCAGGCCAGAGCCAAAATTTTTCCATCCATATTTTATAAAAGAATTCAAAATGAAAATTGGTAATAAATAGTGAAATTTTGGAAAATTGAGTTCCGCCGAAAAATCGAATTTTGTTGAGGAAAAGCCACTTATTTTTTTTAATTGTTAAATTTTCAATGAATCGGTTTTGCCACTTTTTAAAGGACATTTATGGCTTTCAAAAGGCATATTCGCATTCCAAAATTATTTAATGCCTCGTCGAATTATGGGCCAAAAGAATTGAATGTTACAGCGGTAAATTATCCAGTTTTGTCATGATATTGATCCGAAACTTTCAATGAGAAAATGTTCAGTTTTTAGGTTAAAATATAAATAAAAGTCAGAAATCGGACCGAAGACAGACTTAAAGACCATTCCCTAGATCAAGACAAGACCCTAGAAAATCCAAGAAAAAAAACTCGATTTAAGTATTCCCCATAATTTTCATATTCAAATTTTATCATCATGAATCAAAAACATACCCAACATGATCCGCAACCTCCTTGGTCTCGAACCCTCAAAATGGATTGGGCACATTCGCCCCATCGTTGGGCGGCATTGAACCGATCTGGGACCGCTTGAATGCCTTGTTCCAGTGCCAAAATGTGCCGGTCGTAGAGAGGATAGAAGGACTAATATTAGGGAAAGAATTCATTCATTTATTTAGACTATCCGAATTTAGCGCACTTTGATAATATCTTATTCGTTAAATTTCAAGCTAAACTTCTATAACATTAATTTTTTGTCTATTTTTGTTTTATTTAAAAGGTAAAAAAATTTCATTGAAAAAATTTGGGGGGTCCAGCTGCTTCATCGGGTCAAGAATCGTTCTTCATTGCAAACTGCATTTATGTGCCTTGTTTTTCGTAGTTGCATCCAATTTTTTGGACATTTATGGCTTTCAAATGGCATATCGCCTTCCCAAATTGGTTACTTCCTTGTTGAGATGTCTTCTTAAAAGAGCCGAACTTGACTCTCGGCAAGGAGGACCGTACTCCGCTGGACCCCACACGACGCAAAATGAGCCAATCGCTTATATAGAATGACCCAATAGCTTCGACATTTTTTGTGTGGGAAGCAGCCAATGGGACCAAACTGAAGAAAGGAATGGACCCATCATTTAGCATTGTCTCTCTCCCTTTTTCTCTTTTCTCTACCTCCCGCTGACCGATCCATCCATTCTTCCTTGACCCCATTTCCACACTGCAAAATATTGTATGGAAAGCACACAGCCAATGGAGAAAGGGACATTAATTGCGCCTTTCTTTTTCCGCACTCTCTCATCAATTTTCTCACTTCTTTAGTCAAAAATTAAAACTGCTCGATTTTGGCCTATTTTTGCTGCCTTTTTTTGTTTATCATAAATTTTTGCAATTTCCATTAAATTGACTAATTTTTTTCCTACTAAACACATCACTATCCTAGCTATAAAATGATATTGAATTTGCTAGGTTTAGTGCTAATACAAAATTCATGTGCGAAAATCACCCAATTTGATTACTTTCTCCAAATATTGTTCAATGTCTTTCAGCCTGTTCGGGTCCATCATGAAAGTGGAATTCAGGGGATCGAAATTGTCCGTGAAATTGACCATTTCGCTGAGTGGTTTCAATCTTAGGCACAAATAATTTATGCAAATATTGTGCATTTATATTTTACCCAATTGTGTATTTGTTCACCCGGGCATTCCACGTTGAATTTGGGTTCATGTTGATGTTTTGCACCAACAAATGTGCCCTTTCCTTTTCGCCATTCGCTTTCCATAATCTTTTGAATCCGCTCCAATCGGAAATGGAATCCTCCGGATTTAGAAGGGGAAAAGGGGAAGATGTGGGTGGCACAGGAGTGGTTGAGGGAATTTGATGGTGACGATTTTTGTTCGAATTTTGATGATGCCGACTGCTGGAATGATGCACGGAACGGACATTTTGATGCATGTAACGAGGCTAAAACACATTTGTTTTATTTGGAGTTTTTCCTTTTTGCGAAGGTTCACACCGTTTGGATGTGGACCGTTTAGGACTGGCTAAATTTGTCACTTCATAAATGGTGAATTATTAAACCCTTTTCAATTAACTTTGAGTCATTTTAAAGATAAAAGTGTTGGCTTTCAAATGGTATATTTCATTAATGGATTGAATGAGCCTTTAGGGCAATTATGATTGCCGGAAAAGAGTACCTTATTAAGGCCATTTTTATTATCATTCATCACATATTATTGACCCTAATTCTTGTGATTTTAAGCCAATCCTCCCGAATTCTACATCATTCAATAGATCTAATTAAGCCCCTTAATTTAATATCAAATTTGACTAAAATATTCCCATTCTAATGCCATATAAAGCTTTGCACCCAACTTGGGGCTATCGCGTACGGCAAAAAAGCCTACTTGATTTCCCGGTTTGAACAATTGATAGAAAATGAGGCCAAACAATGCAAAAAGGATGATGAATGCGAGAATGGCACCGGCTGTCAGAAGAAAACGTTTCGCCGAATTCATTTTGTCAATGCTCATTGTACTGTTCATCTTTGTTGATTGGGCCTTTTTCCCGTTTTCACCAAAATTTTAATTCCAAAATGTTTTATTTAATTTGTCCGATTTTTTTGTTGTTCAATCATTTCAATTTGTTGGAAATTGGGCAGAGCATTTGTTTTGTTTTGGTTTGAGTGAAAATTTTTCTTGGAGGAAGAAAATTGTCTGCCGATCGTCTCATAAAAATGATTGGTATGGCAATTTGTCGGTGGAGGACGAACGACCCTAAAGCCGGGAGTAAAGGGCGGATTTGAGGTGAAAAGATGATCGATGAGGCCGACTGCTGCTTTGTGTCCAAAAGGCTTTTGGAGGAAGAAAAAGGACTTATTACACGGAAGCCGAATTGAAAATGTGATGAAGCATTTTGACAGGAGCACCCATGAGAATTTTTACTAATAAAAGTCCTTTGGCAATTCCCTCCTCCCTTTTGGCTATTTGAAAAGAAAGAAAGGAGAGGAGGGAGTAGGGATAATCCACCTGCAATGGCCATATATCATAATCATCATTTGGGGGCCAATGCTTTAGGATAACCACACACTCACAGTCAGCTCAAATATCATTGGAAAAGTTTTAGGCTAAAAATCAGAGGCAAACACATGATGTGGTCGCCCATTCAGAGGGGATTTTGATGGATTTATGGATAATATAAACATGGAATATTGAGTAATATTTGTGTAATAAATTGCCAAGAAGTCGGGTTTTGCGGTCTTCAAAATTAAGGATTAAATATTTTTGCCACAAAAATTATTATTTTTGGCATATGATTTTTGTGGTCATTTATTTTTATCCTAATCAAGATTAGCTTTAGGGCCATTGAAGGTCCTAGGATTAGGAATTATAGAGAATTCAATGTTTTATGGTCTCAAAATAGCAAAGAATGCGTTTGTGCCAAAAAAAAATAACCACAAACTAAAATAAATTCATTATAAAAATGTCCAAAAATAGTGAATATTAAATTGAAAAATGGAAGAGGATTTGTGCCGGATTTATTATATTCATTTGAAAAAGAATATTCCAATTTGCCAAATGAACTGCTTCAATTCTCGAGATATTTTTGGACTTATTTTTTGTTAAAGGATTATACCCCTAGGCAAAATCATTTCGAATCCTTCCATTTTAATTTAAAAATGTTCAAAAACTCAAATTACAATTAAAATAAATTGCTTCACCACAAATTCAGTCCATCCACATTTCACCATTTTTATTCAATATAAACTAACAATAATAAAGTGAATATAATTTTTTAATTATTTATTTACCCGAGGAATTAAAAAAAAACAATAATAAAATTCAATATTTAAGCAATCAATTTCTCCAAAAGGACCAAATCGCATCGTTGTTCCATAATTTCCATGACACGTGTTTTGGTCAGGCCCATCACCTCAAATTGTTCCAATTTTTGGTCTAATTGATGTTCAGGAATTCGGGGAAGTTCATCTTTGAGTAAAATTGCCGTCGGCGGAGGAAGTGCCAAAAGGCGAAGTGTGGAAAGGACATTGACGCATTTCTAAAAGGAAAATTCATTCAAAAATATAAGTATAATAAATTTAACTCACTTCATTGAAAATGTCGAATTCACTGGCCCCCTTGGTTCGTCCATAGCAATGATTGAGCAAGGGAATTAGTGCATGGGTTGCGTCGAATAAAATTTGTGCCGCTCCACGATATCTGAATAAATAATCAGAATTAAAATGGATAGAAAAGGGGAATTACTGTATTTAAAATGCCCAAAAAAATTATAACGGTTCAGTGTTCTATCATAGACACAATTAATCCTATACCCAACTGAAGATCTCGAAACGATGCAACATTTGATTATGTTTTGGTTTGGGTTTAACCAATTCTAACTTAGTTTTGAACCATTAAACCAAAATTGGTTTAAACCTGTTTAATACCCTTTAATTTTGACCAAACCATAACAAATTTATATACCAATCAATACATCAAAAAGTTCTATCCTATGGACGGTATTAAACTCTTCCTAAGTATTCTTTTTTCGCCAATTTGAGTATTTTTTTTGGCTAATTAAATATACCCATCAAAAAAAAAACACCCACCCAAATGCAGTTTGTGAAATGACACATTGGTCGAGGGCAGTCCACACTTCGTGATTGGTTAAATGATGCAAAGTGAGAATGGAATCCGGCGACACATTATCCACAAGGAATCCAAGTAATTCGCGCACTTTCCGTAAGAATGGTTCCAACGAAGGTGTGATGTCGGTTGGCCGCGGTGGCCCCTCCCAATCGTACCATTTTTCTCTTGAATATGCATCCAATTTACGGCGAATGGCATCGGCAAATGATTCACACAAATTCCGTACCTTTAAAAAGGAAATTTTACAAAATTAGTTTAAAAATTTTTTAAAAAATTATAAAAAAAAATAAAAATGTAATTTATTAAAATTATTTCTATTTAAAATCCAAAAAATATTTTAATATTTTTATTAAATTAAAAAATTGTCCACCTTTTGTCGCCAAACATGTCTATAGAGGATTGCACTCTCATCGAATGTTCCACGGGTCAGTGAATTAATTGTGGAATTTGCGGAGGAGGATGAATTGTCCAAAGATTGATGGCCGCCGCCGGATTGAAGTTGTTGAAGGAAAAATTGGAGCCGAACAAATTCGGGCGAATCACTCCAATCATCCAGGATCAGGGTTAAATACCTTTAAAAAATGGAGTCGAATTAATTTAAATATTTTTAATAAAAAATTTTTTGAGCATATTTTTCTCGATAATTTTGGAATTTTTTTTGGATTGTTCATTTAAAAATTTTCCCAAATTAATTTAGTGGAAAAACTATAAAAATTAAGGGGTTAAATGAATTTCCCCACAGGAAAATATCAGTTGATTAATTAATAATTATTAAAGTTTTTATAATATTAATATAATATTACCACTATGAAGAACATTGTGATACAAAATGATTGATAATATTTGTTTTTAAAAATAATATTTTGACATATTTTTTACTTTTTTTCCTAACTTTTTTACATTTTCTATCAAATCCAATAATTTCTTCTCTAATCAATTCATCCTAATTTTGGCTAAAAAATATTACTAAATTTGTTTAACTTAATGATAATATTAAATTTAAAAAATTGTTTAGAAAAAATGACTCACCAAAGTGCATTCATCAATTGTGGATATGGTTTGGCAAATGGATTGTACAATGCTTGGCCAATTTGAACAATTCGACTGCGAAATTCGTCCACAATGACCAATTGGAGTTTGAGGAATCGACATTGGAGACGCCAATCCGGAATGGAGCGATACCGCTCGGAGAGGGATTGCATCAGGATGACAAAGGAATCGGCAAAATTTGGCACCAAATACTGGAAAAAAAATTATTTAAATTTAATGTCTTATAATTTTTAATTTGAAAAGAAAAAATAAAAAAACCGATAAAATTTTAAAAGATTTAAATGTTTTTTGTTATATTTCTTTGATAAATAAAACAATCTAATCAAGCATTAATTGATTATGGATTTTGGTTGGATTAAATGTTTAAGTAGTTTTGAATTTAAAAAATGCAGAAAATACATGCGGACTATTTAAAATCTTTAATTTTGGCCAAACCATGAGAAATTAAAAATTATTTTAATATTCGATTTCTGATGTGTTTGGATAAAGGATAATTTTTAATGAATTATTTAATGATCTTTTATTAAATTCTAAAATTATTTCGGTGTTTTATCTATTTTTTAACAGGTTTAAGCAGTTAAATTAATATTAATTTCGATCAAATTATTAAAAAAATACAAATTTAAAACTATTCGATGTATATTTATCTACCCAAATAATTTATTTAATTATAAGATAGAATTTTACTTTCACAAAGCATAAATTTTTTAAAATATTTTTTTTGTATTTTTATGTTAAATTATTCCATTAAAAATGTGAATAAAACTGACCGGATCAACATCGGCCGCCTCCTTGTACCGTGGTTCATATGCATCAGGATCGGCCAAAATTGAGTCGACTCCGGCCGAAAGAGTGTCCCTTTCCAATTTTATCCAACATTCCATTGCATCTTTTGCCTCGCACAGTTCCGAAACCACATGAATGGCACTTTCTTCCGGGTATTGATAATTCTCCAACATTTCCTTCTCGAATAAAACGCATTCATCAATTAAATGGGAAAGTTGCCGGCGGTCATGGACAAATGCATCGGAACGCAATAATTCCCGACATTTTAATGAGGCCAATCGCATTAAATGTTGCAGGAATTGATCTTTGGCCGATTGTTTGGATTCGGGATACATCTTTAATAATGAGGGAAATTTGAATTTTATTTAGGATTTAAATGAGAAATATTTTAATTTGCCGGAAATTTAACGGTTCAAGAGGTTTATCTTAGACAGACTCCTACCCAATCGATATTGGTTTGGGTTTAACGAATTCTAACTTGATTTCAAACCATTAAATCGAAATCGGTGTAAACCGGTTTAATACCCTTTAATTATTGACCAAACCATAACAAATTACCTATATACCATTGTATATGGTTTTTATGAATATAGAACAAACCATTATAGTTATTTTGGTATATTATACTCTTTTTTTTAAGAAATTTCGATATAATTTGCAACAAATTAAATATATTATAATTATTTAGTAAAAATGACCTCGAGAAGATAAATTTGAATATGTTGCTCAAAATATTCCACGTTATTTTCGGCCCAGTAGGAGAGTTGTGTGAAAAACCATTCCGGTTTTGTGGGCAAATTTGTTGCCTTTTCTCCGTAAAAATGGAAATTGAATCTTTTGGTGAATTCCTGCAAAACCAATTCCAATGGTTCTTCCACCGGATGCTTTGAATTATTTTCCCCACCAATTGCGGCCAAATTTTCCATATTTACCTTAAATAATTTTGAATAATTTATTATCAAAAAAGGAGGACAAACCAATTTTAAACATTTTAAAATTTGAACACTTTGAATTAGCGGAGAACGAATTGAATTAAAATCAATTGGTTCCTCAAAGGGAAAATGAATTCGTGCAAACAAATTGGCCAGGGAAGAATGCAATTCAAGTTGAAGGAATTGGACTAATGAGGCGGATTTAACGGAATATTCCCGATTGCATTGTTCATCAATTGAATACTTTTGGTAAATAATTATTTTAATTAATTTGAATTTGTATAATTACCTCAGGAATATCTCGTGGTATTTTTAACAATTTCCTATAATTTTCCAATAATTGTTGGTAACTTCCTTTCCGTAAACATCTTCTGACTTCATCCAACAAATTTGTAAAATATTTTGAAAATTTCAAATAGCCAATTTTTCTCTGCATTCCACGTAATTCTTGAATTTTCTTTGCCAATTCAGGTGCTTCCTAAAAACCATAATTTCAATATTTAATTTATTAAACAACCTTTTCAATTTTATTTTGTAGTTCTTTATCCAATTTTGAATATTCCAATGTTTGTTCGGAAATATTTTGACTAATTTGCTTGAATTTGTCCTTTAATTGTTGTAAAATTTTGTAAATTTCTTTCAAATTTTCTTGATGAACAATTGACTCAATCTAAATAAAATTTATTTGAATTTTTAATTTAATTATTTCTAACTTCATATTCTTCTTTTTTCGCTACCAATTCCTCGTACAATTCACGTACGCCTTTAAAATAACTTCTCAAATCATCTGCATTTAATTTGGCCAATCTTTCGCGAATTCGAATTGTCTAAAATGCAAAAATAAATGGATTATTTTAAAGGATAGAGACCTGATTAATTTTATATTGATCAATTGATCCGGATGAACTTATGGGAACAATGCTCTGAATGCTACATGAAGGCGCAGTTTTAAAATTGTCGTCGTTTAAAATAGAATCATTTGGCGAAAAATCAGTCATTTCCTGAAATTTAATTTTATTTTCCGTTTGTTTCAGAGAATATTAAGGAAATTTTACGGCATCGGCATTCAAGATTCGTGATCTGTGGCTGGCATTTAATTAATAATTTGCCTAGAGCTAGGGCCACGGCCACGATCGAAAATTAGCGATTTTGCTAAAATAAATCTCTAATAAAAAGCATGACATGTGGGATATAGAACGATAAAAAATGAAAATAGTATACAAAAATAAAAACTGGGATGAAAAGAATTAAAAATATTACATGTTTTCTCTACTTTGCATAAATAAATCTCTAAATTTAAGCGAACAAATATCTTTTAGTTTTAGCTTTTAGGTCGCAATCGCAACTGCAACGCGCAATTTATAGGTGGTTGTGCGTTGTTAGTTTAGCATCGCAATCGCAACATAATCATCAACATTATTCAAATTTAAAATGTTTGCTTTAGGTAGGGCAATTTCCCATCCATCATCCTAAAAAGTGACATTTTTATTGCTAGGGATGCACAAAAATAAGAGAAGAGAGCAATTAATTGAGATTTGCAACTTTGCTTAGGGCCATTTCCCATGACCCAATCCATCTCTGCACAAATCATATTCATTTCTAGGTCATCCAACCACTTTTTTATAAACAATATGTCCTTCCACTCCTTAAAAGTAAGCAAAAATCTGTCGATTGACTATCCACGTCCACCAATTTTTTATTCATAAAATTTTACCAGACTTAAAAATTTAATTTAAAGATAAGACATTTATTAAAAAGCAATCATGAAAAAATGTGGAATTGTTACTGATGCTGATGAACAGTTTGTTTATGTATGGAATAATGAACTCGGCTTCAAAGAACTCAAATTTCCAGTAAATCCAGAAAATAAATTGGAGGTTAACTTTTCAAAAATAAAAAATATCTAATTTAAAAATTTAGCCTGGAGATGTTGTGAATTATAACCAGACACGTGCTATTCACGAGGTTCAGAATATGCATGACATTATGAGAGAGACTGAGCATGAATTTGCCATTCAAAAATCCAAAAAACCCGAAATCAAGTGGAAAGCTCAAGTTCGTTTGACATTCGCGCCGGAACACACAGAGCAATACCAATCGGTGATTAACAAAACTCAGCATACGGATTATGTATGATTATGAATTTTAAATTATGATATAAAAATGGCATTTTAAGCCTGTGAAAGCTGTTGCCTACGCTGAGGATATTCTATGCTTAGAAAATACACTGATGATGGCCCCTTCATATAATACAGCAGAGATCAATTATGAAGTTGGTTTGGTTTACCATGGATTTATAACAAGGTAAAATTTAAATTGAATTTAAAATGTAAATTATATTTAGAGTTCCGAAATCTTACGAAATACCTGTGGAAGAGGTCGGAAGTCTTTTTGTAATCCTTGGCAAAAACTTTGCGGTGGAGACGGATCTAACAGTTGCAAATAGAGTCCTGCAAAAATGCGTTCGTTTTTTATTTTTAATATTTTAATAATTTATTTTTTAGCCATGGAATTCTATGCAAAATGGAACAAATAGAATTAGTGCTCCAATTCGTTCGGCAAATACAATTTTCAATGTAACATTTTTAATCTTAAATTAAATTATAATGCATTTTAGGATGAATTTGATGGACAATCTGACAATGGATCGGTTGAATGGGATGCTTTGCAAAATCCAACAGAAAATGCGCCGGAACCTCGCATGGCCAATGCAAATGTCCAAGTTGGATTTTTTACATTTTAATTATTTTTTATTGATTTTAGAAACCAACATACAACAATGAACCTCCAATAAAGCCTCGCATGGCAGCAAATGGAAATTGCAATGTAAGATTTTTTAGATCTTTTAAATATTTTTATTTGATTTTAGGAGTCAACATTTTCTCCAGCAAAATCTGGCATGACAAATGCAAAACGAGCATTTTCCAATGAATTTCGATCTTCGACCCAAATTCGTCGTCAGGATTCACCGACTATTTACGATGGTTCATTTATTTAATAATTTCAATGGTTCAAGCAATCCTAATTTTACAGAAGAACCACTTGCCGTCAAATCTGTTCCACCGGATGTTCAACAAATGGATGGAAATATTGGATTAATTGTTCGAACGGAGGAGGAATATTCCGTTTTGTGGAGTCCCATTCACGATTTGGTCCGAATTCAATTTGGCTATAATGAGGCCGAAAATCCACACAATTTACCAATAGTAAGAATTTAATATTAAACAATTAATTAAATTTGATTAAATTAAATAGTATCGAGTGGGCGAATGGGCACAATATCTTTGTTGGGAGGAATTATCCACAATTCATGAGGGATTACATTGCACATATACAGCCTATTATATTCAAAAATTGCAAAATGTTCGCGCTCCAAAGGAAATATTTCTAATTGGAAAGAAAATTGTGGCAAAACTTTCGCTGAAAAATCGACGAAATCACAGTCGTCAATTTTCGCTGGCAAAAGATGACTTTTTTGGGAATATTCTCTGCAGCGCCGGTGATATTTTATTCGGCCGTCAATTCAACCAAAATCGCAGTCCAGTCAAGGTTTTTTAATAATTAATTAAATTTATATTTATTAAAATAAATTAAAGGTTTTGGCCATTTACACGGAGGAATACAAATATTCAAAATGGGTCGCTTTTGCCTATCAAAATTACGAAAATAATTCATGGGAAAAGGTTTAAATTATTTAAATTAAAAATAACTAAAATATTATTTAAAGGTCATTGGTTTGCCATCATTCATTATTAAAAGGGAAATTGTGGATTTTATGAATTCCCGCGGAATTGGGGCCGAAATGCAACCATCGACAAGTCAACAAAGAGCACCGGAAGAGGAGCTGCATTTGCCTATTAGTCAACCGATGATGAGTGATGAAGAAAAGCAGCATTATTTGGGCGAAAAGGTGCAAAAATCTGAATCAAAATTGGACCAAAAGCCTCTTCGTTTCCATCAACCACTCCGCAGCCTGTTTGAAGAGCCAATTGAACCGCAGAGGAAAGGGCCAGTGCCACAAACACAGCAACAAAATGTGGAAGAGGAAGATGAAGAGGAGGATGAAGAAGAACGATCCACACCCGATTCATTCTATCAAAACAACATTCCCCGCTTTCGTCCACCTTTATCCGTAACAATGGTCAGTGAAAGTGCTGCGGACGATGATTTTTTTGAAAACATCAATTGGAACTGTCCTCGTCCATTTTCGCCACCAACCACTGAAGAATTGGCGAATGACCAGTGGACTTTTATTGTTCAAAACAACGGCCATCAACAAGAGGAACCATCATCTTTGGAGGAGGCAGAAAATCATCACAACCAACCATCTCAACCGGAAGAAGAAGATGAGGAAGAAGGGGATGTTCCACAGCAACAACCGGCAACGGCAGTGGATCCGGATGTGCCCTTAATTGATTTGGATAATTTTGATGATGATTTCATATTCGAATACAACGCAAATGCCAATGCCAACCCAAACAACACAAACACATTGATGGATCAACAAGAAGAAGGAGAAGAAGAGGGAATTGTGGTGCTGGAGAATGGAGAAGAAACAACAGTGGGACAGCAACAAAATGGAATTGGGCAACAAAATGGAATGGGACAACAAATTGGGACAATGGGACCGCAAAATGGAACAACGATGAATGGAGGATTACCATTATCAGAGGAAGAGGAAAAGTTGCGAAAACAACGCGAATTTGAAGCATTTTTGGCGGCAGCCGTTGAGAAGAAGAAAAAGGAAATGAAGAATTTGCTTGAACTTTAAATTAAATTGCCACACACAATTTTGAAATGCTCTCTCGTTTTCATCTCTATAAAAACACACACATGATTGATCTTCAACGAATTTTGTTTAATTTTAAATTTGTTTTCTCTTATTTATCCCCAATCCTGAATGCCCTTTACCCTTTCATTTCATTCATTCATTTTCGAGCCGGGTCAAATTTAATGTAAAAATGACCATCCATCCATCAGCCATCAATTCCATTCATCACATTTAAAATTCCATTTTTTTGTGCTTTAATTCAGCCAGCCTATTGTTAATAAAATATTCGGATTTATTTTTATTGAATTGAATTAAATGGCAAAATATTTGCCATAAAAATGTTTTAATTATTTTACAAATTTAATTTAATTGAATATTCAAGGGAATTAATCACATCAATTTTTAATTAAAAAATGTTGTCAAGAATTTTGCTGACTTCCGTTCGCGGATATTCCACTGAACAAACTGGGAATGTCGTCAAAAATTTGACAATAATTGGCTCTGGACTGATGGGCTCCGGAATTGCGCAGGTTTTTGGAAAATTAAATAATTAATTATAAAATAAATTCTAGGTGAGTGCCCAGGCCGATTTAAATGTTGTTTTGGTGGACCAAAGCCAACCAATTTTGGACAAAGCAAAGAAAGCAATTGAGGGAAGTGTCAAACGGGTTGCAAAGAAACAATTTGACACCGAAGTGGTAAATAATCAACAGTAAAAAATTAATTTAATTCCAATCAATTTTTTAGGATCAAAAGAAAATGGTGGATCGTGTCCTGTCGAACATTTCATTGTCCACCAAAGTTGAAGAGGCCGTTTCCAAAGCGGATTTGGTGATTGAAGCAATTGTTGAGAATGTTGCGGCAAAGCAAGCATTGTTTGCCCAAGTTGAAAATGCCATACCCAGGTATAATAGCATTGGAAAGACCTTCGCCATTTTAAAGTAACTCTAATGATTGAACATATTTTGATGATTTTGGTATTGAATTAAAGGGTAGACTTTTAGCCATTTATTGTTGTAAATTTTATTAAAATTGGTTTAAAATTGATGAATTCGGGCCCAAAAAACCACTGAAAATTTAGCTAATTCATTTTAAAAGTTAGTATATTAAATGGTATTGTTGGGCATAACTCGATCAATTCTGAAACAATTTAACCAATTGATAGCCAAAAGTCTGTTCTTTAATTTGATAAAAAAATTTCAAAATAGGTTTAGTTATTAAGTCGACAAGTTTAGATGGAGCTTATCCGATAATTCTCTTAAATTTAAATTGTTTTAATTTTATTTTTTTTAGTGACGCCCTGATGGCCACAAACACTTCCTCTCTGAAATTGGCCGATATCGCAGCAAATTTGAAGAACAAAGAACGTTTTGGTGGACTGCATTTCTTCAATCCGGTCCCAGTTATGAAATTATTGGAGGTTTTAATAATCGGCGATTTTATTAAAATATTTCTTTTAAGGTTGTCAAATTCCAACATACCAGCGATGAAACATTCAATCGTTTATTGGATTATGGGAAGAGGATTGGAAAAGTAACCGTGGTTTGCAAGGTTTTTTCGATATTAAAATTAGATTAAAAATTGTAATTTATTATTTTAAAGGACACTCCCGGTTTCATTGTTAATCGCCTGTTGGTCCCTTATATGTTGGAAGCAATTCGAATGTATGACCGCGGGGATGCCAGCAAAGAGGACATTGATTTGGCAATGAAGCTGGGCGCCGGCCACCCAATGGGACCTTTCCAATTGGCCGATTATGTTGGACTGGACACTACCCAATTTATTCTTAAAGGTTTTTATCTTCCTTTTAATTTAGTACAAAATAAATTATCCTAGGTTGGCATGAAAAGTACCCGGAAGAAGTTTTGTTCACACCGGTTAAATGCCTTGATAAACTTGTTTCGGAAGGGAAATTTGGAGTCAAATCGGGCGAAGGCTTTTACAAATACGGAAAATGATTGACCCAAACAAATCAAACGGGATGATTAAAGAGAATGCCTATTTAATAATTAATACAAAAATTTTGACATATTTATGATTCATTTTATTACATTTATTTAAAAATAATTTTATAAAACAATTAAATAAATTTTGTGGGTATAAAAATGTGTTCCATTCATAAATTCTTCACTCTTTTGTGTGCCGGTCAGCCACCAAACCAATCGAACCAATTCCACGTGAACAATGGCAATCGTTTGCGTAAAATGTAGAGGCAAACACCAAAGTAGAGAATTAGGCAGAGAACAATTAAAATTTTGTCGGTTGTTTCTCTTCTTCCATATTTGGATATTAATTTTCCTCCGCTTCGAATTGTGGATGAAACTGCATTGAAATTTGAATGTGATTCGCGTAGAACGGTGGAGGAATGGATGAGGGCGGATGTTGTTTGTTCCGATTGTTGGACCTTAAAAAAATTGAATTTAATATTGGTTATGGGAAATAATATTTAATTGGCAAAAAAATATTTAGCTTGCACTTAACCAAATCTAACTTAGTTTTGAACCATTAAACCAAAATGGTTTAAACCGTTTAATATCCTTTAATTTTTATCGAACCATAACAAATTATATACTATTCAATGCGTCTTGGCCAGTTCTATCCATTTAGATTTAGGTATAAGGTTTGTGAATTGTAGGATAAACCCCTTTAAACTATTATAATTGTTTTGGTTTTTTCAACATTTTAATTATTCCGTAAAATTAAATATTATATATTATCCAAAAACGAACAAACCTGTTCACTCATTCTCGCCACCAATGTTCCCAAATGCTCCGTTGTTCGTTCACTTCTCGCCTTCAACGCTTCCGATCGTCGATCATAGCCTCCCCGTCGGGCAGAAGCAGCAAATGTTCGCCGAAAAAGTTGTTCTCGTAGTTTTCGCTCCTTTTCCGCGTCGAAATTTGGTGCAATTTGACGTCGCATTCTACTTAAATTTATTTATTTATATGGAATGGAATTCAGAAAAATAAAAGAAAATAAAACTTATTGAATTTGAATTTTAATCAAAATTCTTGATAATATTTTTATCGAATGCAAAAAATGTAAAATGATGAATAAAAAAAATGATAAAAATTCCCGTTTTCAATGGAAATGGAAGGACGGTTCAATATATTGGGGCGGCTGGGTTGTTGTTATTGTTTGCGGCTCAAAATTGGAATTAAAAAAAAAGAAAAGTGAAACCGTGAAATTATGGGAATTGGAGGAGGATTATTAGAGAGAGCCAACAATTATTTTAAAAAAAATATAAGTTTCATTCTTCGTTTTGATTTGGATGGCATTCGTCGGCTTTATTTATTCAAAATGGCTCAATTCAGTTGCTGAGTGAGATAATTGGGCAATTCCTTCTTTCGAGTATCGGGCGGAAAAGCGGTCGGTCCCCAACGGCTTGCCTCCAATGCAGTGGAAAATTCGTTGTTCGAATTCAGGAGGATGGCATTGTGCTCTTCGGCGGATAATGGCTCAACATCTTAGAAAATAAATTATTCAATTGTTAATTTAATGAATTTACCTTCATAAACTGGCACTGCCGGTTGTTTCGGTTGAGTGAATTGAGTCGCTGGAACAATTTGTTGATATGATGGTACGGCCATGGGTGGCATCAAATTGACCATAGGGCCGGGATGAATTGAATGTGGGAACTAAATTTATTAAAGCTAAAAATTATAATTATTGACTCAAACCTGCGATTGAATATATCCCCCACCGCCTTGTTGATGATAGGATTGGCCTCCAACAATGTACGGCTGTCCAGCGAATTGTTGCTGCGGCAAAGGAAGAGCGGCACCAGTGCCGAAGCCGGCCATTCCATGATTTGGTGCCAGCTGAGTCCCATAGGGCGTAGCAACGGCAATCGGTGCAACCGGCACCATTCCGGGCATATATTGCATTCCTGCTGACAACATTTGCATTTGCACAGGTAATTGTCCGGCTAAAATTAAATTTCATAAAATTTTCCAAAAAATTCTTTGCCTCGAAATATTAAAAAAAATACCCATAATTCCTGCTCCATGATATTGATTGTATCCGCCCAAATGACTGCCGTGACCTCCGCCCATTCCACCGCCACGTCCATGTCCATAACGGCCAGTGCCACGAGTTTTTGGTCGTGCCAATTTCAAGAAGAGTTCGCGTCCTCGAAATGATTGCTTATTCATTTCAACCTTAAAAAATTAAAAATATTTTTAAATATATTTTAAATTTTACTAATGCTCTTTGCTGGTCAGTCTCAGAAATGAATCGAACGAATCCTTGCTCTTTGGAGCGCCCTTCCTCATCCTTATAAACTTTTGCGCCACGGCATGAGCGATATTTTACACCGAAGAGCTAAATTAAATTTTATTAATTTAGTCTCAAAAATTATTTAAAAAATACTCGAAAGAGGGCAACATCATCAACATCAGGGGCCAAATTGTTCACAAAAAGATTGTATTCCACTTGCCTAAATTTAACAAAATTACTTTAAATTAATTTTCTGCTCACATTTGATTTGGCGAATTTGCAAATGCCAAATTGAAACGGTAAGAACGGTCATTTGCGAACTTGAAAAGTAAATGATTTAATGTTTATTTTAATTAAAATATACTGGATTTCCATTAACATCGAGAATGGCAGTGCGGGCCGATTCCTCATCGTGGAATTCAACAAAACAATATGTGGCTCTCTAAATTTTATCCAAATTTTATTATTTTTATAATAAATTTGTTAGAATTGATACCATACCTTTTGTCCAAGTTCCGTTTGTGTGGTAACCAATTTCACATGGCGGATGTCTTTGCTGTATTGGCCGAATGCTTCGCGAATGAAACTTTCCTCCCAATCCGGGCTCAAATCGCCCATCCAAATTGTGCAATCCTGCGACATTCCGCCATGATGATGTTGGCCATGGCCATGTTGCTGTTGATATCCCCCAGTGACGGATTGTTGTTGAATTTGCGGTGCATTTGGTTGCGGTTGTTGTGGCGGCGGTTGCGATGAGACAATAACGGCCTCACCTCCTCCACCAATCATTATTTGAGGCTCAGTTTTGATACTTTCCATGCTAGTGTCGTTCATCTCCATTTTCATTTGTGGCACTTCTTTATTTACAATTTTTTTTTGTAGGCAAATTCTTTTCAAATTTTCAATGCTTCCCTCCTTCTCCAAAATTAAAAAATCGATAATTATTAACCTCTTAATTTTATAAGATGATTGGTAAAAAAAATTAACCAAAGTTGATAAAAGCTTTTAATTAAAGTTTAAAAGGTTTAAGCCCGAACCCGAAAAGTTCGTATTCGTTCGTTTCGTTCGTTTGCTTTGCTTTGCTTTTGCGCTTTTGCCATGTGCGTACCAATTTTTTATTTTTTCTTATATGAAATATAATGACAAAAAATGCGCTAAAAATTTCTTTAAATATTGAAAACAAACCGGGAATTAGTGTTTGTTTGGGTTGTTTTGTTGACTTTCGGGATTGATCTTGATTCTTGAATTAGTATCGCGTATCGGTATTGATTGATAATATATTGGTCTATTATTTCTGACCCTCTAACAATTGGAAAAAATAATCTGGGGCACATAAATAGCGATCCAAATAATAGCGGAACATTTTATTTCATTCAATTAAAGACGCATCACAATCTACTTATCCACACATAGTTGCCTTGCCTCTATTTATTTTTAAAACCTTTTTATAAATGCAAATTAAATTTATACTTTTTAGATAAGCAAATAAACAAGTTAATTCGTTAAATTATGGCATTGGATGAAGAATTGAAGGTTATTTTAATGTTTATTTTTAAATAAAAATAGTTTTTTAGGAAATATGGAAACGAATGGAAAAAAGGAAGAGTGAAATGGAAAAAATAAATACTTCGGGGCAAAATGAGACACCAACAACTCCGAAATCAGCCAAAATACCGACAATTCCAAGGCCGACCCAGACTCCAACAGTTTCGAAGCTAATTTGGACACCGCAAAAGCCATTGACGCCACAAAAGCCGCCGGTTTGGACACCACAAAAGTCAGTGACGCCACAAAAGCCGCCGGTCAAGATACCAACACCTTCAAAGCCAGCCGTGTCACCAAAAATTCCTCATCCTATTCTTGAGGTTTTTGGCACTTCATCTTCATCAAGCGCAAATTCAATGTTTGGTGGAATGTCTGCTTCCAATTCCATTTTTGGCAGCACCATGTCTGGCTCTGTTTCCACAAGTGCAACAATTTCCAATCCAATCGACGAAGAGCCCATCGAAGAAGAAGAAGAGCCAATTGAAGAAGAAGAGGAGCAAAATTCCCGGCCAATAACTCCATCAGAAGCAGTCGACAAAACACCAACAATTTCGTCAAGGCCAAAAACCGAGATGCCAACAATTCCAACAAAACCACCTCAAATTGTTGAAGAGCATCAACATTTTCGGCCAATAACTCCAAATGATCAAATTATCGGCTCACTTTGGGACGACATCAACCGGGAATTGGAGAAATACAAGGAGTCCAAAAAGAAGAGTCAAATTGATCCAAATTTGAGTCCTCGCAGTCGTTATGGAACATTGGAGACCGGCGGCGGGCACAGTATTTCCAGTTATCGTTTGCAAAGTATGACAATGAAACGTGGCGTCAGTGGAATGAACGACTCAACATTGTCCACCAGCAATGCCTCATTGAATGGTTTGTTGGAAACTTTAATTGTATAACCTAACTATTAATTAAGATTTATTTAGATTAGTGCTGGTTAGATTTTATAAAGAACATTTTACTAAAAATAAACTTTCCAAAATTCTAGTGAAGGGTCCCCTACTTACTTTTGAAATTCCGTACCCAAAATTAAATAAATTCCTATTTGGAATTAATTTTTAAATATTTAGATTCAAAATTGCCCGAAAAACGCCAGCGATCGGATTCGGACAGTGTTGGTGGTGGTGGGACCAAAGAGAATGTGGATGAAGCGGATGGAAATGGCAGCACAACCTCAACAACATTGACGGCGGAACAAGATTTTCAAATGAAGCGTTTAAGTGAAATGTTAAATGTGCAACAGGACCAAATTTGTCAGGCATCCAGGGCATTGGCTTTTTGCCGTCAAAATGACCTTTTTCGCGGAAGCAAAGAAGAGGTTTGTTTTAAATATTGAAAAATAATTTTTGGCTACACTAGCGAATTTATATTATACAAATTTTTTGAACGTCTAAAAATGATCTGTAAAAACACATAAAAGTGAATAACAGACCCGAAAAAATTATCTCCCCTTATGCGGGTTGTTACTTGGTCCTCTTTGGTGGGGATCGAAAATTTGCAAAAAAATTTTTAAAAATCTAAAAATTAATTTGAAGGTGGATGCTCGTCGCGCATTGCTCATTTCAACCCAACGTGGAGCCGCTTTACGTGCGGAACGTAAACGCATCTATAATAATCGTGCCTTCTCAAATTTGAATGAACCAAAAGGGACGCTGGCATTCAAATCAATTTGTGTCCGATTAAACCGTGAATATGTGAGCAATTACATCAACCATCCAACAAGTTAGTTTAAATTTGATAATTATTTAATAATTTGGTATTTGGTTGGACTCTCATTTAAATAAAAACTGAATTTTTTAATTAAAATGCTTACGAGTTTTTGGGGTTATGAGCAATCCGAATTTTGCATTGGTTTTTTTAACTCTGACTACATTGTTCAAACAGTTCAAAAACTATTTAAAAATTTTTATTTTGGTCGAAAAAAATGACGCAAAAATTTTACAAAAAAAAATAAAAAATTTAACCCTTTTTTAAAAAAGGGATCTCAACAAAACCAAAATATTTAAAATCTTACTGTTTACAAATTTAATTCTAATTCCAGTAACAAATCGATACCATTTCATTGTGCTGATCAAATGCGGCGAACAAGTTTTCCACACAACTTTGAAATCCAGCGAGGATTGCATAAAAAGTGGTTTCATTGAATTCACTCATCACATCAACATTTCCGGCATTTCACCCGATTTTATTTGCCATTTGGAAGTTTACTCATTGGTATGAAAAATTAATTTAATTTTATGCAATTTAATTTATTTTTTGCAGAAATCATTGACCGATGGCACAGCGGCCGGTCGAAGTGGGCACAGCAAAAAGGGAACTTGGCGTCGAATGGTGATCAGCACACCGCTGAATGCATACACCCATACATTCAGTCAGTTTTTTGACATTTAAAATTAATTTTATTATTTGAGATTCGTGATTAAATTTTAAAGCCAAAAATGATGATTTTTAGTCAAAAATTTGATTTAAAAAATTATTCATTTTATGATCCAAAATTGCTTAAGAAAAATTTTTCTCAAATTTATTTGTTTATTATTTATGATGTTATATTATTTCCGATAGTTCGAAATCGAATTTTTAGGTAAAACGCAAATATATTTTTTGGCCAAATAATGCAACAAAAAAAAATTAAAATGAATATTTTTAAATTAAAATTTTATTCTAAATTTCAATGTTTTTGACACTTATTAATTTAATCCATATTTCTTTCAGACAACAATACAACCGGAAATGTGCACGCCAATCGTCCAGTTGGCGAACTTAATTCGGGCTTCTCAATAATTGGCAAATGTGCCATTACTCGCCAGCTGATTGGACGTGAAAAATTCTCACTGATTGATACGGTCTACCCACTGGATGGATGCTTGATCCTCAACATGGACTCATATCCGGACCAGAATTCCATTCAACAATGCCAACATCGTTCATTCCTTTCCCTCTACCAAATCATCAGTGGGATGGGCTCGTGGAATCGATATTGGTGTGTGCTGGGCAATGGGGAGCTGAATTTTTGGCGTTATCCGGAGGACGAGGCCACCAAGGTAAAATTGGGGTAATGTAATATTCTAGTTCTAGGTAACCCATTTTTTGTAAAAAATTTTGCCTTTGAGAATTTAAAATTTTTTATAAGTTTTAAAGTTTAGGGATTTCGGATATGACATATGACATTAATTTTAAAAATTAACTCCGACAATAAAATTTTGATTCAAAAACCGGTTTACAAAATATTTCATATTTTTTCATAAAATTTCTTTTAGATTTTTAACAAAATAAAATTTGTGCAATCATCGAATAAATAAATTTTTGATAGTCGTTTCATTGAAAAAAATTTTCCAAAAATGGGGAGATTTGATTGAGAATATTACCATAAAATTAAATTATTATTTCTAACTAAAAAATGTAAATTAACAGAATCCAACTGCTCATTTGAAATTGTCATGGTGCATTTCACAAGTGACCGCCGTTCCCCAATCGACGGCATCATTTCCGAATTCAATGCAATTGGACGTGATGGAACCGCCCAGAGTGGAAGGAGAACATAAAGAATGCATCAGGTGGGGCCATCTTTTTTATAAAAAGATAAAAGAATTTAATTTGTTCAAAAAAGTCACTAAATTAAAAAAAATCTTGCCGAAATATGGCATTTTTGGGGCCAAATTTTTTTGGATAAATTAATTTATTCCATATTTTAAAAATAATTTAAACATTTTTTTCAGAATGTTATTTGCCGCCGATACACCAGAAGAAAGGGATTATTGGATTCAAGGAATAAATCAGGCCATCAAAAACAGCAATCTTTGGCGATCGACCAAACAACACAACATCGGCACCAGATTTCCATCCATTCAACAATGTCAATGAAATGTGTTGAGGAATGAATGAATTACAGTATGGCTGATTGAATGAAAATAGTGAATTTGCCTATTTAACAAAATATGACCATCCTTTCCCCCCACTCCTCTGCTACATTTTCTCCAAAACTAACCAAACCCACCCATCGACGATGCAAAGAACCCCAAAAATTCGATGTTATTTTGACTGACCCACCACCACAAACCGCACATTTATTTAATTTCATTGATATTTAATTTTTATTTTGATTAAATACGAATATATATTGTAATTGTCCCACTCCATCATATTACGCATTTTTGACATCCTATGATAGTTTATTGGTGAAGGATAAATTTGTTGTGGAAGAATCAAATGGCAGAATGTAAAAAGAAACAAATTTGTGACTTGACTTTTGTTGTAAAAATAACAAATTTTGTGACTTGGTTGGATGCTTTTCATTTGTGAATATAGCAATTATTTTGCAAAAAAATTCTCCCTTATCTTTGGCAACATTTGTAAAGCCAAAAGAATAAATTTGAGCCTTTCCCACCCAAAGCAAAAGACTAGCCACTCCTTTTTTGGCCAGAGGCTAATTTTTGTTAGGGGATCCCAAGGGAATATGAAGCGAAATAATTGAATTCAAAAGCCAAGAAGAAGGGTACAAACAAGGTCCACAAAGCTTATTTAGGTACACGGCCAAATTCCCATTCTTTTTGTAAGATCAAAGTTCAAAAATTATTTAGTATTAATTTTAATTTTGTTGGTATATCCATTTTCATATCAATTCATCCTATTGGTTAAATTAACTTATTAACATCGATCATAACAAAATAAATTCAATTTATTATAGAGAGACAAACATTAATTATGCCCGGAAGGAATAAATTTAATTATATGCAAATTTAAAGGCTAAAAAATTATCCAATTTTGCGAATGGATTAATCAAATCACCTCTCTAGGATTTTTTATTGTTTTTTCCATAATTCTGGCACAAAATCCAACCAAAATCCAATCTTTTTAAAGCCACTAAATTCCATCAAGAACATTCAGGCGAAAATTTTCAATACTAAAAACAGCGGCGGCTTCGGAGGGGAAAATGCGTGGGAAAATGCTATATAAATGGACCGAGACTCTTGGCCATAGGTTGCATTTTAAATGCAGGGAAATGGCGGTGATGGAGGAAATGGAATAAAATTGATCATCATTCGTGAAGGAGGTTGTGGCTTGTGGCCAATGGTCCCACATTCTTTCCTTTATCCATTTTCATGTCTTTGTTTTCACGTCATAATATATTTTATTTTTGCCATTGGGAGAATGCGTGTCTTCCACCCGTAAAGCACAATTTGTTGCCAACACAAAGGGGAGGGAGAGCACAAAAATGAATTGTGAACAATAAAGGAAAAAATCATTCATATTCATTTCTATTTTTGCACATTTTTTTAAATTGGCACATTCAATCGCATGCATTTTGGATAATTTTAATTGGAAACGTGATTTTGCATAGTTTGCCTACCTCAAATTTGATCCTTTTGATGAGGTGTTAAGCTCTAATTAATTAATTAATCTGTACCCTCTCCTTTATATTTAACATGCGAATGCAAATGACTAATGCGCAATGATCCTCTCATCTCATTAAATAATTCCCTTTCATTCATTTCCCCACTCATCCCTTTTCATCTTTTTCAACAGTAAGTAAATTTTTTTATATTTTTAGTATCCAATTAAGTCAAATATTTTTCCTATTGCGCACATGACATAAAATTAATTGTAAACGGTTTAACGCTACAAAAGTTATATGCAAATTTTGCCACGCCCTAACGACCTTTCCTAAAAGGGATATCTCCCTAAAACCTTAATCTTTCACAATTCAATCCAAATTCCAAATATAATCAAATTTTTTCAATCCCTCAATATATTAAATTAATTCAATAAAAATGCTACATTTTCCCACAAATTTTTAATTAAATATTATTTGTTTTCCCTTTGCCACTATCATTCAGAAATCTTCTTAGCTTTGAATTGAAGCACTTTAAATATATTCCCATTAGACTTCAATTAAATCGAGAAAATCGAATAGATAGTCATTCTTTTGGCCCATAGTTCAACAAGAAAGCAACCAATTCAGGAAGGGCGATATGCCTTTCGAAAGCTCTAAATCTCCTCTAAATGGTGGCTTTTCTAAATTTGTGATAATTTTCGACTTTTATTCTAAAAATCAGGTTTAATACCTCACATGCAAATTTTTTGTTTTGGAATTCATAAAATTAAATTATTAATAGATTAATTATAGACTAGGACACTTTCGGCTTTCAATTCAAGTGGTATATCGCCTTTCAAAATTGGATATTGACTTGTTTAGATATGGGCCAAAAACTAATTTAGTTATTCAATCGTTATACCGAACTGTACCGATAAATAATTCATTAAAATGCTCTTTATTTTCCCACGGATTTTAAATTAAATATTCTTTTATTTTCCTTATCGGGCCAGAAAAATCTTCTTCCTCAGTCAGCATTGAAGCATTTAAAATATTATCCCTTTGATTGAACTTTTAATCGAGAAAAGTGCATTTTTAATATTGAATGCTTTTTTCCCAGACTTTCCAAATAAATTATTGCTTTAACAGAATTGTTTTAATTTTATAATTGGCCACACAAAAATGTTCCTCACTGACGGTATAAAAATAGAGATTTGGATAAAAATTTTCCCCTTAATTTTAAGAATCCATTGTTCGTTGTTTGCATCGCCTCAATTCCCTATTTTGTTCCATCGTTGGCATTCCACTTAATCTTTTGCTCATTTGGCTCATTCATAAGAGGACCGTGAAGGAAATGCGCGTGTACAGGTGTGCCAATGGCCAAAATTGTTTATAAGTTCCAGAATAATTGGAAGAAAAAAAAAGAAATGGAATAGGGTCTCATTTTAGGTCTAATAGACTTTTGTGCCCTCAAGTCTCATCAATCAAATTACGACAGCTTTTTTTCCCTTCGTTCCTCAAAAAGTTTCCCCCAGTCTATCGTAGCCAATAAGCACCCAAATAGCGCTGATTGGTTAAAGATGATTCCGCATGTTTTTAGTTTAGAATAATTCCTTCTATTCTTTTGGATTAATTCCGTTTATTCCTAGATTAATTCCATCTGATTCCGCCTGTTCTGATTTTAATAATTCCGCCTGTTCTGATTTTAATAATTCCGCCTGTTCTGATTTAAATAATTCCGCCTGTTCTGATTTTAATAATTCCGCCTGTTCCGATTTTAATAATTCCGCCAGCAGTTCTGATTTTAATAATTCCGCCTGTTCTGATTTTAATAATTCCGCCTGTTCTGATTTTAATAATTCCGCCTGTTCTGATTTTAATAATTCCGCCTGTTCTGATTTTAATAATTCCGCCTGTTCTGATTTTAATAATTCCGCCTGTTCTGATTTTAATAATTCCGCCTGTTCTGATTTTTAATAATTCCGCCTGTTCTGATTTTTAATAATTCCGCCTGTTCTGATTTTAATAATTCCGCCTGTTCTGATTTTAATAATTCCGCCTGTTCTGATTTTAATAATTCCGCCTGTTCTGATTTTAATAAATCCGCCTGTTCTGATTTTAATAATTCCGCCTGTTCTGATTTTAATAATTCCGCCTGTTCTGATTTTAATAATTCCGCCTGTTCTGATTTTAATAATTCCGCCTGTTCTGATTTTAATAATTCCGCCTGTTCTGATTTTTAATAATTCCGCCTGTTCTGATTTTAATTCCGCCTGGTTAAGAGCTGACTGAAATTAGTTTTAAAAGGCAGAAATAAGCATAATTAAATTTCGAACTTGAATATTCCAAAAAATATGATTTAGTATGAATTTCCCTTTCTCATCAATTTATTAACTATTAAAATAAGTATGATGAGAAAAAGACATAAAATTCCTTTTCAGCCGTATTTTGCTTCAAACTTGCTGCACGGATTTGCTCTTTTTGTTGGTGAATGAACTGAGCCAACCAATTTTTATCATCGATGGTCCCGTGGCATTAGGCCTTTTGAATGGCTCGATGCGTAATTCTGCAACCGGATGGAATTTTGCCGCCTTCACATTTTGGCTTTTCAACTTTTATTTTTCCATTTTCGGCATTTGCGTCCAATTCCACTATCGTTATTTGACACTTTGCAGGTATCAATTTATGTTTGTTATTTCAAATATTTCCCATATAGAAAACGAACAATTTCAACGTGTGCCCATTTATCCATGTTGGCCATTGCCTCCGCATTGGATGCTGCCATTTTTGTCTTTTTCTACTTTGTTGCATATCCGAAAGAGGGAAACCGGTTTTTGGAGGATCAAGAAATGTTGGCAATGTTGGAAGTTGGAGAAGGCCATCATCAAAATGGAACAATTCGGAAATATTCACCATTGACCCTTTCCTTTCATATTAACATTGTGAGTGTGCCATCCGAGGAATCGCAATTCCCATAAAAAATTGACCACAATAAAAAGGAAAATTAAAACATTATCCAATTGGGTTTCCCCTTGAATCAAAATAATTTCCAGCTTCAGCTGCCAATTAGTTGGAAATTGTGGTGCCTTTGCCTGGTATTGACCATTTCTGCCTGCTATACCATTATTGGCCTCTGCACTGTTCGTACTATCCAACATATTCGAAAGCATTTGACCGAACACGGATTCAGCAAATTGAAGGAGGTCAACAATCAGTTGAATGCCACACTCATTGGACAGGCAAGCTAGCACATTTATTCTTTTTGTCATAGTTCAACAAGGAAGAAAAAAATTGGATGGCGATGGAGATATGCCATTCGGAAAGCCTAACTTTCCTCTAAAGAGTGTTTTTTTTGAAATATTTGTGATTTTTCCTCATGAAATTCGACTTTTTACATATATAATTTTTTTCAAAGGTGGATTTCATAGAATTTAAAAGCCACATTATAAGGATATTTTGAGCTTTCAAATGGTATATCGCCGCCATCTCAGATTGGTTATTGCCTAACTGAGCTATGGCCCCTTAATCAGATCCATTGAATCCTTTATCCCATTAGTACGTTTATTTCATTTTTCAAATTTTTATAGCAATCTTTTCAGTCTTTATAAATTAAATTAGCATTTTTTACATTGCCTCTGGTCCCTTAAAAATTTTTCCATAATTATAAATCTATTCAATTTTATTTCTGCCAAATTCATAAGTAAACAAATGCATATTTCTTGATCCAAAAATCAAAAAAGACCACAAAATTTTATTCGGGGATTAAAGACCAAATAAAGACTAATCTTAATTCTCTCCTAAAAAAGTAACATAACAATTTTCTTAGAGTAGACTTTCAATCGTAAATTCCTCCTAAATCCTTCGGCAATGTGGAAAATTTGCCTTTTAAAATCCGCATTTTTGGCCTTCTTCCCAGAATTCATTAAAAATATTTTCCTCTTTTGACCATTTCCTCTCATTTAATCCATTTTTCCCATTTTTGGAATGTTGAAAAGTTTGAAAATATTTTTTCTAGTCTTTTTTATGGGAATTTCACGTGTCATTCCATTCCCATTTTATCCTACAATTTCCGGCACAAAACTTTGATCCTCTTCATTTTTTTCCATTTTAAGCTTTTATTTATGCCATTTTGATGGGAAATGAATCTGATTCTTGAATTTTCATGCCTCCATCAATTAGTGCCATTTATTTGGCCATTTTGACGGATGAATGAGATCTTTGAAAAACGAAGAAATGTTTACTTGGAATTTTAGCAAAAAAGACTGAGGGAATAAAATTTATTATAATTTTTAAGTCTTGTGTTAGGGAATAATTCTTTTTGTACATAATTTTATAGGTTTAAGTCAACTCTTTAATTCACTGTAAGGGAAAATACTTCTAAAACTTCACACACCTAATATACCATATCTACAGTATTGTGCTGTTCCCTTAGGCAAAATCAACCAAATAATATTTTTATTCTCCTTTCTCCATTTTTCGATGTTACTGCCTGCATTCGCCTGCCTAATCCCCCTTTTCTGTGTTGCAAATGCGCTGATCTCGTCCAGAACAAGCAGGCCCATTCTTTATGCCCAGATGTTGTGCACCATTCCCGAGGCATGGCTGCCCGTCCTCAATCCACTGATTACCATTTTGGCCGTGAAACCCTATCGTCGTTTTTTTGCCATCCGCCATGGACCCAATCACCACCACACTCCGCCCATTTGGACCAGTATATGTTCGTCAGTAAATAGGTAAAAACAATGAGAAGAAGTTTAAATGAATCAAATAATATCTTTTGGAAAGGAAAACACGAATTTGACATTATTTCAGTCATTCTTATTATAGAATCTTACGCTTTTTCCTTTTCTATTTTCTTAAAACATTTTATGTTTCTTGCTTAAAAACATTTGTGTTTTTGTTTGCTTAAAAACATTTTGTGTTTCACTTAGCTAAAAACATTTTGTGTTTCACTTAGCTAAAAACATTTTGTGTTTCACTTAGCTAAAAACATTTTGTGTTTCACTTAGCTAAAAAACATTTTGTGTTTCATATGGCTTAAAAACATTTTGTGTTTTCCCTTTCTTAGAAACATTTTGTGTTTTCCCTTTCTTAGAAACATTTTGTGTTTTCCCTTTCTTAGAAACATTTTGTGTTTTCCCTTTCTTAGAAACATTTTGTGTTTCACTTAGCTAAAAACATTTGTGTTTCACTTAGCTTAAAAACATTTGTGTTTTCATTTGCTCAAAAATATTTGTGTTTTCGTTCACAATAAAATCAAATTTCTTTATTCTTTAAAAATGAAGCGCATTATTACGGGAATGAAAATGGAAAAATAATGGATTTTTCCCACTCATACAGAATTGGCCAATGGCCTTCCACTTCATTTCTGAACATCCAGCAACAAAATCCACAAGATCAGCAAGGAAGCAACAATTTGAAGGAAACAGATAGCCCGGAGGAGGCCATTTTGACAATTGAGACGGGCGTTGGCACAAACAACCCATCGAGGGAAATGACAAGGACAATTCAGCAGAGAATTGTGAAATCATCGACAATTTAATTTATATAAAACTATTTGTGATTGATTCATCCAAAAATGCCAAATTAATTTCCAAATATTTTCATAAATTTTTAATGCCTCATTAAAATCGTTAGGGAATGATTCAGTGCTGGACAATTCTTTTGATTATAAATTAAACGACACATCACAAATACTGGAAGGCGAAATGTGAAATTCATTTGCAATCATTTAAGCTTAAAATGCATCAAAAAACATAGTAAAAGAAGATTAATTCACTCAGCCAATTTTTGCCATTAACAAATTTATTCCAGCAAAGTGCCTCCAATCCAAATGTACTTTGCGAAAAGCCTATACGGACATAAACAAGGCCTTCTTGCTCATTTTTTCCTATATATTCATTTCCTGTAAGTGCCACCGCGCACATTGACGGCCGATTTTTGTTGCCTTACATTAAATTCAGTCTACAGCAGCGCCTTTCTGGATGGATTAAATGAAAATTGTTTAAGAAAAAAGTGAACGGCTATGCCGAAGAACAATTTTGCTTTTTTCATTCAGATTTTTCCCTTTTTTTGATTGATATTGGTACTCGATGGAGAAATAATATTGTAAATAAAAATAAGGCCAGAAAAGCAAAAATTTTCATAATCAATTCACAGTTTTTGCACAGAAAAATGCGGTTTTAATATTATTATATTTGTCTTATATTTTCATGGGATCAATTCTATGTTTAAATTAAAATTATCAATGAAAATTTACTTTATCCAGACTTTATCGTTGAAAAAATTTTGCCTCATTCAAAGATCTGCTACAAATGCCATTTTTGCACCAATTTGCCACAAATTTGTTGCGCACATTTTCCGCCACAATAAAGTGCAATATTTACGAAAAGGGGGGATTAATTTTTAATTTTTTTTTCCCAGTAATTCATTTCAGCCGGTCGTCGTCTATAGAATTGAAATTGAAAGCAACAAAGATTAATGGATTGGGGGAAAGCCCGAATTGGCCAATTTCAAAAATACTTAAAATGCTCAATTAATGCCTAATGGCCATTTTTGAATCATTGAATAATTTAAATTCTTTCACCTTTCTTTCCAATTTTTCATTTTATAATTTTATGAAGCAGAATTATGCTGATTGATGAGTGCCTGGGGCCATTCCTTTGGCTATAGTTTATTTAATAAGGAACTAAACAATTAGCTGAAAGTGATGTGCCATTTGAAAGCCATAAATTTGCTCTAAGAAGTGGCTTTTCGAATTGTTAACTTAAAATAATTTAATAGATTAAGCAATTTTTTTAAATAAGGATTTGACACTTTGTACTTTCCACTGGCATAACCCCTTCCAAGATTGGTTTTTGCCCCGCTGAGATATGAGTCAAAGAATGACCAAAACGCATTGTAGTGGCGGTACTGAATCGTACTTTATTCCATCCATATTTTGATCCTAACTGCAAAAATAAGGCGATTTTGGTAGGGAAATGTATTTATATTTGTTTTTGTGGTTTTGGAGTGCAAAAAATATTATTTCCATTTGATTTGGCCAAAAAGCGCATTGGTGTGCCAAAGTGAATGGAATGTTTTTGTACTTGGGCAAAATGGAAGAAAAACACACAGGATGGCACGGATGGGTGGTGGATCAGCCATAGTCTCTGGTCATTTTGGATTTGTGGATGGCACAGACCAAATCCTAGAGAAAGAAACTTCCATCAGAGAGGGGATTTGATTCTGTTTACATCCAAATTCAAGGGCCACTCCTTCCATCCCTTAAAAGCTCCATAAAAGGTCAAGGCTCAGTCAGCAGGCACACCAGACTTTCCTATGTAAAAATATTTTTCAACAATTTGGCCATTTCCTTTGCGCAATCCCCTTCCCCCCCCCCCTTTCTCTCATCTTTGGTCCCCAATTGGTCTATGTCTAGAAGGGTTTTATTCTTAAGAGGTCAATATATTAATTTTTTTAACACAAATTCAGAAAAATTTTATCATAAACGTCAAAAAAGTGTGGCTATTGGATTCCTTATTCTTTTACGCGCCATTTCCCTTGCGCAATTCCATTCTTTTCCCTCTTCCCTTCTCATTTTTGTCCTGGCTATTGTTTTATTCATAGAGGACAATAAAAAGAGTAAAATATTCTCAAAAATGGACGTCAAAAAATCGCCAATGAAAATTAGAAAGTAGAAATGAAGGAGGGGAAATACGTTCAAATCCCTTTTGTGTTTTCATCTTTGGTCCACAAGTCTAGATGAGGCTGGTCTAGGCTCATTGTTTTTCCAAAAGGGCAATATATGTACTTTAATGTCAAAAGTAACAGCAAATTTTGTTAGGGACGTCAAAAAGTGTCGCCAATGGAATGGAAAGAATGGAGGAAGTACGCGCCAATTTTTGGGGAAAGGAAATTACAAAATGATAAGACGCCGTCAATAATTCATTTTATTAGCAAAAATGCAATGTTTTTCATTGTTTTTGCAAATGAAAATGGAATATATAAAATGTGGGAATAGACAAAAACAAAAAATATTCTTCCATTTCCAATTTTGCACGGGTCCAGCCGGACTTGAATTGTCCCCTCGCACTTTTCCCACTGACCAAACATATTTTGGCTTATCATTCATTTTGGTTGCCTTATCAATTGAAAGGATGGGGGAAGGAAAGGAATTTTTGGGCCAGAAGCCAAAGAAGATACCAAAATGAGGGGAAGAGGGCTGTGGGAAAGGACCATAAAACATTGTTGTGAATAATAAAATATTTGTTGGAGACAATGGCAAAAACATTATGAAAGGATGGATGGCACAAAGTCCATTTGGAACAGCCGCACTTTTACTTTGCTGCCATCAATTCATTTATTTATTTATGCCATTCTCTCCAACTCTACAGCAGGTTTTGATTGGCCTTTATTCCATTCAGCCAAATGGACCAATTTCCTTCTTTTCTTACAATAAATTTTGCCATCTTAATTAATCCATCAATTTATGTAATGGCCAACTTATTTCCTCCTTTTACTGTACTACTTCCTCCCATCAATTTCTTCGGAATTGCCTATGTCCATTCAATCATTTTTTAGTCTCTTTTCCCACTTTGGTACCCTTCCCCTTTGATATGCCCTTTGGCATCTGATAATGAATGAGGCCATGTGAAAAAAGGCCCACCTTTCTCATTATAGTATTCTACTCCAATTTATACTTTTGATTTTCCCTACGGGTTTTGCCAATGGATTTTCCCCTTTCCCCTTCTCCGTGCACCGTACCTCTTGGCTAGACAACCTTTTTCCCTTTTTCCAACTTCCTTCCTTCAAATGTGCCACATTTTGATCCAAATAAATTGAGTCATTGTCTCCATAATTTAACCTATTTTTTCTGATTTTTCCCTATGTTTTTTCATTGCCATTTCCTTTGCCTTCACTGACTGATTGATGTGAGTCCATGTGAATTGCCACTTTTTCCATCCATCAATTTCTTTTGTGCCAATCTTCAACCCCATTTTTCCATCCATTCAATTCAATTGTTTCGCGCGGTCACTTTTTTAGGAGACAATGGAGGGCATTCAACACAAACTACTTATTCTGCTGGCCAAAAATGTCAATTTTCCTTTCTTTTTTTTATATAGGAGGCCGGAAAATTGCATGTCCCAAACATTAATTGGCGATTTTTGATTTCCTCCAAACAAATAAAAATGAAGCAAACAAACATCAAAAGGAATTGTCCAAAAACTATAATTTTAATTCATTTTTTTACAATATTCCCTATTCCTCCCCCACAAATTTTTCAAACAATTGTCCCGCAAATTCCAACAATTTTCGTGATTTCTTTTTGGAATGAATTCTTTTTCGAATAATTAGAATACTTTTGAATTTGTTAAAATTTGGATTATTCTTAAATTCATTAAAATTACTCGCAACTTTTCGTGTTAAAAATTGGACATTTTATGGCCATAAAATTTGGCCTTTTTAGAACTTGGCCAATACTTAAATTTTTGGCCACATTGTTTGGCACGATAATTTTAGGAATGCTAAAAATTTCTTCGAAAAAAAGTAAAATTGTAGGAACAAAAATCAAGCCAAATTATTTCTTTTTATGAATTTTGTGGCCATTTTTCCTCCTTCTTCAAATTAATTTTGGCGAAATTCTTTGTCTGGTCCATTTCCGGGAAATAATTTCCAATTCAAACATTTGACTGCTGGCCTCCACCTTCCGCTTTAATTTTAATTTTTGATGTTTTAAATAAACGGAAAAAATAAAAGGTAATGGGGATTGGGGATAGTCACGTTTCACGATAAAAAGGGCAAAAATGAAGGAGAAAATGTGTTCATTCGAACAATGAAAAATATGTTTTTAAAATGGGCCAAATTGAATATTTTTCACCAATGTTTTCCTGAACAAAACCTAGACAAATTTTCGCATTTTTGTGGCCATTTTTCCGCCTTCTTTAAATCAATTTGGCCAATCTTTATTTGGTCCATTTCCATAAATTTAAATGGCCTCCGCCTTCCGCTTTAATTTTTGATGTTTTAATTTAAATTTGATCGAAGTTCGTAGGGGGGGGGGGGGGGGAGGGTAGTCACGCTTCAAGGAAAAAAAAGCAGAGATAAAAGCACAAAATAGAAGCAGGAAATGTGTTCAATTTAAACAAGGGAAAATGTGTTTTTAAATCCGGCAAAAATTTGACAATTTTTACAATGTTTTCCTGGCCAAAATGGGGTACAATTTGTACCAATCAATCACCCAAAAATTAGTACAATTTAATTCCCCAATTTTACAACTTCCTGCTTTTCTCAGCTTCCATCAACAGATTTTTGTATTTTCGGCGGTCAAAAACAACACTTAAAGGAAATTGGCCATTGCCATT
The DNA here is from genome assembly GCA_030063045.1 of Pratylenchus scribneri. Lineage (NCBI taxonomy): Eukaryota > Metazoa > Nematoda > Chromadorea > Rhabditida > Pratylenchidae > Pratylenchus > Pratylenchus scribneri. The sequence goes on from JAQSEB010000116.1 coordinate 191,027, forward strand.
CCTCATCCCTGATTAATGTTTGATTCCTGCCAGCCGCGAAAATGAATTTATTATAGTGCGCAAAAATATGACTGATGACTGCCGGCTGATATTCAAATTGAAAATAAATGAGGGAGGAAAATGTGCGGGAAAGGCACGCGGATTACATCCCCAAAAGAAAGATTTGAAAAGGGATTTTAGAAGGAAACTTGTTTACGGTTTCTGAATCACTTCCACAGCTGTCGCCTGCTGATTGAATACCTAGACCATTCATTATTTTTGGTTATAACTCAACAAGGAAGTAACCAATTTGGGAAGGCAATATACCATTTGAAAGCCCTAAATGTCCTCTAAAAAGTGGCTTTTAAAAATTGGGAAAATTTGAAACAATTTGTAAAATAAGCATTTAAAACCGTTTGTAAATTAAGCGACTTTTCTTCAAAAATAGAGGTTTATTATACTCAAAGATTTATTAATATTTTAAAATTGTTATTAAAGAATAATACTAATTTTTAGAGGGCACTTTGGACTTTCCAATAGTATATCCGCTTCCAAAATTGGTTGCTTCCTTATTGAGTTATTGGCCAAAAACCCATCGCAGTTAATAATATAAATATGGTCTCTCGCCTGATTGAATACCCAGACCATTATTTTTGGCCATAACTCAACAAGGAAGCAACCAATTTTGGAAGGCGATATGCCGTTTGAAAGCACTAACTTTACTCTAAAAAGTGGCTTTTTCTAATTTTATGAAATTTTAAAAAATTATTAAAATAAGCGACTTTTCTTCAAAAATTTCGGGTTCATTATACTCAAAGGCATATAACTTTTTTTTAAAATATAAATTTCTATAAAATTTTTGAATTTATATAAAATTTTTGAAGCCACTTTTTAGAGGAGATTTACAGCTTTCCAATGGTATATTGCCTTCCTAAATTGTTTTATGCCTTGTTGAGATATTGGCCAAAAAACCCAATACAATTAATAAATGGTTTCTCTCTTTCTCATAATAAAAACTATAATAAAAAGGCCTCTAATCGCCCAATTAAATTTACTTCCAAAAACATCCATTTTTACAGTTGCTAAATTGAATTTAAAATGCCATCATTAAAATGGCCAAAAAACACCTCCTACATTTCCTCAAAATAATTAGCAATTTACCAATTAAATATGTCCACAAATAAACGCAAAAAACACAAAAAATCCTTAATTATCCTCCACCCACAATTTCCTTTCGAAAATATCCAAATCCATTCCGCAAATTCCTACCTTCCTTCACTCTTTTTAATGCTTTAATTGTGCCATTTTGCCTCCTCTACCATTTGGCCATTTTTTGCGCTTTTCACATTCGGGCAAAAAACAATGGAAGGAAGGCAATTTTTGAAGGCCAATAAAATACTGGCTTCTCTACTCCCAATCCATTCTATCGTATTCCCTTAATTACTAAAAATGCTTTTTCCCTCTAATTCATAGAACAGAAAATTGAGTAATTGCATAGCTTTTCGGCTATTGCTTAATTCCAAAAATTTAGCCACTTTTTAGAGACTATTTATGGCCTTCAAATGGCATATCGCCTCCCAAAATTGGTTACTTCCTTGTTGAGATATGGCCAAAAGAATGGACCCAGATATTCTGTGCTTTGTTTTCCCTCACCTCTCTATCTTCCACCGTATTCCTCTTTTTGTGCCAAAAATAAACTTTAAATAATTTCCAAAATTGGCTAATAATTTCATCCATTTAATTCCCCACCCCCAACATTATAAGCACACAATTTCCAAAAATTTTCCAATTTCAAAAAATTATGCTCTTCCATTTTTTGCCATCCAATATTGCGTGTTTTTTTGAATGAATTGGCCAAAATTCCTCTGATTGAATTCAGCAAATTAATTTTGCCTATCCCCCCTTTCCCATTTCCACCCTCCAAAAATGACTTTTCCCAATTTTTTGGACCATTTTTATATTTGTACTTTTTTATTTCACACCTAAATTTGGAAGAGGGCTAATTTTAATTTTGTTAAACATTTTTGGTCACAATTTTTTGCCCATTTCCACTTTTGATGTCATTCACATTGGTGTCAAATTTGGCATCATCAAATTTAATTTTGGCATCACAAAATTTTCCCTTTGGTGCTCCCTTCTTTGTTCTTTCACTCAAATTGTACTGTAATGAAAATTCTTTGACCGAAAAAAATTTGGTGTGAAAATTGGATTATTAATTATTTTTGACATCATCAATTTTTGGTGGGAAAGGCAAAAATAATTTAATTTATGAGAGAATAAATTTGGATCAAAAATATACATTGGGACAAATAAAGTTCACGGCATTTTTAATAATTAGGTCCAAAAAATGGAGAGCAGCCTAAGTTGTTGCCATTTAAAATAGCTCAACAATAATTGAATCAATTTTTATTATTCTGGTATCAAATTAACGAGCAGATTTTTGGCTATCAAATTATATTAATTTTATTTAAAATGTTTCAAAATTGATGAAATTATTCTCAAAAAATAATAGAATTTCGTTAATTCTTAGTAGAGGCCATTTTAAATGATTTTATGAGTATTCATCAATTCTGAATCAAATTTAAATAAAATTAATATTATTAGATAGCCAAAAGTCTGCTCTTTAATTTGATATCAAAATTATTTAAAAATGATTCAGTTTTCGATGAGTTATTGTGCCTCAAAAATGTGGCATTTTTATGGGCCAATTCACCGATTTAATTGATTTAAATTGGGGGCAAAAGTTTAAAGTGTCAATGAATTTATTTTTGGATTCTTTTTAATTATATCATGTTCTGGATTTGCTTTATAATTTCCTAATTCCATAATTCGCTAACCTATAAAGATTCAAATTATTTCCCCGAATTATCATCATCCGATGGAATCCACATGAAAATGATGGCCACAAAAATTAATACTAAAAATAATAAAAAAAGAAGAATAGGTAAATGTCATTTTTGTGCCTCATTTTTGGGTTAATCGGTCGGGGGATGACCTTTTTCCCCTGCATTAATCCTTTTATTACTTCCTCCCCATTTTTTACAGACGACGATGAGATCATCCATTTGGGGGGAAATTATTGGGAATATTATTCAAATATTCATGGAACAAAAACAAAAGAAGGTGGCCGGCAAAAATGCCGGAAAAGTAAAAAAATCAGAGAGATTAATGAATCGGCAGGAGACCAAATGGACAGAAAATTGGGTACAAAAATGGGACAAAAATGATTAATAAAAATGTTTTTTGGCCCCCACAACACACAAATCATTCATTCTCCAAGCATAAATTGTCTTTTATTGTGTGGAACAATTTTTTGGCACAAATTAATTCCTTTTTTACCTAATTTTTATGGAAATTAATTTCTGGATACTTATTAGTAATAATAATTTGGTGAAAAAGTATTGAAATTACCGAAATAATACACAAAATACTAAAATAATTAATAATGGTTTAAGGTTGGTTTAATCTACATTCCCAAACCATATACCCAAAATTGGATAGGACTGGTCAGAATGCATTGAATTGAATATAATTTATTATGGTTGGGTCAACAATTAAAGGGTTTTAAACGGTTAAACCAATTTTGGTTTATGGTTTAAAAGATTAAATTAGAATTGGTTAAATCCAAGCCAAAATATAATCAAATGATCCATCTTGAGTCTCGACTAGTTTAGGATGTACATAAACTAAACCATTATTATTTTTCCTTCAATTTCAATTTTCGGCAAATTTTATATTTCATTTAATTTTTCAGTTATTTATATAGAATCCAATCCTCTAATTTGCCCAATCACTAAAATCCAATTCCTTATTAACTTCCTATTTTTGACAAATAAATTTCATTTTCCAATTTTAAATTTTCGTCAATTTGACTTTTGCCCAAAGGCCTCTTCAAATTGGACAATTTCCCTCTGACTTCTGATTCTGATTTTATGTACATTTTGAATTTTTGGCATCCAAATTTTTGTTCATTTCGCGAATAATAATTCTCAGAAAATAAAAAATATATTCAAAATCGCAATTAGAAATATACCTATTCAAAAAATGTTGACTTTTGGCACTACAAAATTCCTCCCCCACCACCCTCCTCTTCGGGTACGATAAGTAAACCTAGCCTACTATAAATTTGGGTCCCCCCATCCATCCACACAAAATTCACGTTGGGTTTTTGTGCTTTGTAATTGAACAAAAAAGTGTCCAAAAAATTTTTGGCTAATGGAAGAATAGAAGAATTGGCAACATAAAATTTGGGAAAAATGCCAAAAATGGGGGAGGAATTGTAAATTTGAATTGAATTTGTGTGTTCGCCAAAAATGGGACAATTTGGAGTTTGGCCAACCAACCAACCAACATTCATTCACGCAACAAATTTATTTAGAATTTAAAATGGAATAAAAAATGGAAATTGGATTCTGCTGGGAGTGGGAGACCATAAATATTTTTATTGTCCTTTTTTTGGTGAAAATTTAATTTTGTATTTATTTCGTGAATTTGGAATTAAAAATGGAAAGAAAAATGATTGCATTTTCAAAAATATAAAAATAATTATTGAGGTTAATTTTGGAATTTTTTACGCAATTTTTGTTAATTTCCCAGCGGCCACAATCAAATTATAATCTGTTAAGGAGGATTGAGTACATGCATTGGGTTTTTTGGCCATAAGACAAGGAGGCTCAGGCCAGTCTTGGAAGGCGATATATCATTTAAAAGGGCAGACTTTACCCTATAAATTGGCTTAAAAATATTTTCATTAAATTAAAAAATTAAAAAATTATATTGCTTTGAAAACAAAGAGGGAAAATGATTGAATATATTTTTTGTTCAATTTTTTTGATTTTTTACCAATATCTACGTGAGTCTTTAATACATCTCGTAGAGCAATATATCATTTAAAAGGGCTGAGCTTTCTCTACAAAGTGGCTTCCAAATATTTTTCAAAACTCATCGTCAAAAATTTGTTTTAGCGTCTGACTTCTGCGAGTAGAAAATAATCTAGTTTTCCGGGGAAAATTGCATTTTTCTTAAAAATTTTTCAATTTTCAAAAAACATATTATAGCCACCTTTTAGAGGACATTTTTGGCTTTAAAATGGTATATCGCCTTCCAAGATAGGTCCAAGCCTCATTGAGCTATGGCCAAAAAACCATGCAAAGTACACACTCTCCATCATTGATCATCCTTCAATTGATCAAAGCGCATAATTCACCAAGGCCGAAAGGATTGTCCATTATTTATTGTTTTTGTTGATTTGGAGATCTTGTGAAGTCTTTTCCATCTCTCGAGATGGATTACATGCTTTTTTCTTTCCATTTCTCCTCCGCATGGATTTTCCTCAACCAGACAATCATCCCCCCCCCCCTTCCTCACTAATCATTGTCGTCAATATTTTTTATTTGTGCTCATTGGTCTCGCGCAAATTTATACCAAGAAAATTCGCCTCAACATTGGGAGAAATCTCTGTTTTCACGTGAGGATGTCTTCACAAAATAAAACAGAAATCTAGGTAAATCAAATATCAAATTTTCACATATTACCTCCCCTTCTTGTTTATTTATTTATTTTTTGCTTCCAATACAAAACAATTTCCTAATAAATGATCATGCACATTTCACACCCAAAATATTCATTTAAATCATCCCAATTCTGGTGGCTATCACAGTCTCCATTCTTCAGATTTCCGCTATCAAAAAATGACCCCAATTCAATTTTCGTCCTGAAATTATTGTCCGACAAAGCCAAAAATTGGTTTTGATATATTCGGATTTAAGCCAAAAATATTCTGTTAAGGATGGATTATGCCAAACTTTTGCCCAGAATGAGGACAATATGATAGCGCATGATACCCGAATCGTTACTAATTTTTACACAAAAAGCTTGAATTTATTCATGCCTTTATTCTATCGTTAAAAACCCAATAATTTTGGGTATTCCTGGGCCCAAATTCCATACATAAATGAAAGGAAAATATTAAGGAAAAAAAATAATAGAATAAAAAATTGGTCAAATTGGCACATGAGACATGATTTGGCAATTTTCCTGCACTTTTTTCTTACTATACAAAATCCATTTTTGTTTCTTTCAAATTTTGGCCAAACTCCTTGGCCCATGGCTTCAATTCATTCAAAAATTTATGGCCAAAATTCAAAGCTTTTCCCATTTTTATTATTTGCTCTTTGATCCTTTCCCCCTTTACCCCCATATTATGCGTTAATTCCTGTTGGCTCACTTTTCGCCCTCCACAAATTTCTTCAAAGATTATAAAATAAATTTTGAGGAAAAATAAGCAGATTAAAACGCTCTCCGGCGCCAAAAACACACATAATATTTTCTCCCAATAATAATTTTTCTTTTTTGTGGCCGCCGCCTTTGAAAGGGCAAAGATTTTAAAATATAAATGGACAACCAAAAATATTATATACCAAAAGAGGGGGTCAAAATGGTGTTTGAGCCTCAAAAATTTGTCAAAAATCCGCAATGTTTGAAATGAGGAGGGGACATTTTGGCGTGCGCGAAAAAATAAAAGGCGGTACCGCAAAAAAGTGGGCGGTCCCACAAAAAGCAAATCACAAAAATTTGCACTTAATGTGTGTGCGTGGGGAATTGGGTGGGATTGGCTTCCACAATTTTGGCCGTCGTCTTCGTCCTTTTTGGCTATTAATTTCCTCCTTCCCCTTTCATTGGGCGCACTATTTAAGGTCGCCACCATTTTTAGTTTTTCCTTCATTCCACCTTCATTCACCCCTCCTCCTTCTCCTTTTTTGGCCAACAGTAATTTAGTTCCCTATTCCTCATTTTCAACAAAACAGTGTCTTAAATTTGCCCCAAACAATTTTTTTGTATTATTTATTTGATCAAATTAAAATATTAAAGGTGATTAATTTAGAGCTGATTATCTTCAAAATAAGAATAATTTTTTGTGCCAAAATTGTGCCTAAATCTAACAAAAAGAAATTTTTAAAAAATCCCAATGAAAAATTTTCTAATTTATTTGAAGAAAAGCTTTAACATTGAAAGAGTCCTAAAGCTTTGATAGGATGAACCTTTTTATTGGTTGCATATAAAATTGAAAAAAAATTTATTTAATTGACATTTGATGATCTTGTTTAGGCTTTAATTGTGTTCTTTGAATTTGGTTATAATTCCGGTTTAAGCCATTTAAAATAGTGCCACGATTTATCTCTTTATGACAAAACAAAAAATGAAAAAAATAATATAAAATTTGACTCATTTCAAAGACCCAAGAATAAACAATGCCAATGTTAAGCCTTTCCCATTTTTGCATAATTTTGGAAAAGAAAATTAAATTGTCTAATTTCTATTATTTTGCCTTTTTCACTTTCTTACCTAATTTTATCGAAAAAAATAAATAAATTGTCTTTCCCATTTTTAGTAATTCACAAAACATCCATAAAAATGTTCAAAATTGTCTTCTTCTTCATTTCCCTTTCCATCATTTGCTTTTGGCCACAACCCGCTGCATTCAGCCATCATCAACCCATTGTTGAGGATGACCAAATTGAGGCCAACAATTTGGTCCTTTTGGACGACAATGGCCAACCATCCCAATCGGCTCCAATGATATTTGCGGACGAAAATGCTGAAAATGTCAATGATTTGCCCGCTGGCCCATTTCGCTCTGCCGCCAGCCCAAATCGACCGAATATTTTGGTGCTGATGGTCGACGACCTAGGCTACGGTGATTTGCAAAGTTATGGGAATCCAACACAAGGATGGACCGAGGTGGACCATTTGATGTCGGAAGGTGTCCGATTCACGAATGCCTACGCGGCCGATTCAATGTGCTCACCGAGTCGTGCCGGCTTCATGACTGGTCCGTCTATTTTTGGGGAATGGGCAAAGCGAATTTGTGGAACAATTATATGGGATTAAAAATGTGGGGATAATTGGTTTAGCCTTTAAAATGGAAATGGAATTAAAAATAATAACAAATGGCTTAAAAACACAGAAAATGGATGGTATTAAATACTTTTAATTCTTAATTATTTTCTCAGTTAATATATCAAAAATCGGTTTTGGGCTAGGACCAAATAATTTGTGGATTCGGCCAAAGAATTGTTTTTTATAAATTCAAATTTTTTTGAACTAAAAATTGGGTAAATTTTGACAAATGTCGCATCGCATCGTCTTCATCGGATTCTGCTCTTTGTTGAAGTACCTTTAAGGCATAATATTAATATTCAATAAAATTGAATAATAAAACGATTAAAATTGGAGTAAAAAATAATATTTTAGTCAATGGATATTGTTTATCAAATTCTAATTTATCTTCACAATTTTTTCAGGTCGTTTGCCAATCCGTTTGGGCATTGTTGGTGGGAATCGAGTGTTTTTGGTGACAGACACCGGCGGTTTGCCCAAAGAGGAGCCAACAATGGCGGAAATGCTCAAAAAGCATGGCTATCAAACTGGGATGGTCGGCAAATGGCATTTGGGCATCAACGCTTTCAACCAATCCGATGGAACATATTTGCCCGGGAGGCGTGGCTTCGACTTTGTTGGCCTCAATTTGCCGTTCACAAACAATTGGGAATGCGATGAGACAAAGGACTATTTCCAGAATGGGCCAAATCCGCTGAAATGTTTCCTCTACAGTGGAGATAAGGTAAAAAGGGAATTCGCGCACCCAAATGATCCACCACAATTTTTTAATGAATATTGGCTTTGGAGCTCTCCAAATTTTGATGTCTTTTTAGAGAAAAAAATTTCAAAAATTACAAAAAACTCTCAAAAAGCTAGGCAAAATTGGCTAAATTACGCATTTTTTGTTTTCTGGCCATAAATTTCTGTCCAAAAACCTTGATAAATTTCTTAATTAAAAAATGGCCAATGCAGGCATAAATTATCCAATTTGATCCCTATTTAAAGATTGTCCAACAACCAATTCGATTTGAGAATTTGACGACTGATTTGTTGGCCGATTGGCGTCTTTTCCTCGAGAATTATGCACTGGCCGATCCTAGTCGTCCATTCTTCTTCTATTTCTCATATCCTCATGTTCATTCCACCCAATTTGCCAATCATCAATTCAAGGGAAAATCGGAAAGAGGTGAGTGGAGAATTGCCACATTGATAAAAGTAATTGTATTTTTCCTTACAAAAATAAAATAAATCATTGCTTATTTCCTAATTTGGTTATTCTTTTGGACAATCTTAAGTATTCTATTTTTTTGTTTTCTGCTGAGCCCATAAAAAACGGAGGGAAGATTCCCGCGGAAGGAAAGATACTTAGATAGATTAAAACTTTCGGGAAGGAACTTAGATTAAAACTTTCCGGAAAGAACTTAGAATTAAAACTTTCCGGAAAGAACTTAGATTAAAACTTTCCGGAAAGAACTTAGAATTAAAACTTTCCGGAAAGAACTTAGATTAAAACTTTCCGGAAAGAAAAATAAACTTTCCGGAAAGAAAAATAAACTTTCCGGAAAGAACTTAGATTAAAACTTTCCGGAAAGAAGTTAGATTAAAACTTTCCGGAAGGAAGTTAGATTAAAACTTTCCGGAAAGAACTTAGATTAAAACTTTCCGGAAAGAAGTTAGATTAAAACTTTCCGGAAAGAAGTTAGATTAAAACTTTCCGGAAAGAACTTAGATTAAAACTTTCCGGAAATAAAAATAAACTTCCGGAAAGAACTTAGATTAAAACTTTCCGGAAAGAAAAATAAACTTTCCGGAAAGAAATTAGATTAAAACTTTCCGGAAAGAAAAATAAACTTTCCGGAAAGAACTTAGATTAAAACTTTCCGGAAATAAAAATAAACTTTCCGGAAAGAAATTAGATTAAAACTTACCGGAAAGAAAAATAAACTTTCCGGAAAGAACTTAGATTAAAACTTTCCGGAAATAAAAATAAACTTCCGGAAAGAACTTAGATTAAAACTTTCCGGAAAGAAAAATAAACTTTCCGGAAAGAAATTAGATTAAAACTTTCCGGAAAGAAAAATAAACTTTCCGGAAAGAAGTTAGATTAAAACTTTCCGGAAAGAACTTAGATTAAAACTTTCCGGAAAGAAAAATAAACTTTCCGGAAAGAAATTAGATTAAAACTTTCCGGAAAGAAAAATAAACTTTCCGGAAAGAAATTAGATTAAAACTTACCGGAAAGAAAAATAAACTTTCCGGAAAGAACTTAGATTAAAACTTACCGGAAATAAAAATAAACTTTCCGGAAAGAAATTAGATTAAAACTTTCCGGAAAGAAAAATAAACTTTCCGGAAAGAACTTAGATTAAAACTTTCCGGAAATAAAAATAAACTTTCCGGAAAGAACTTAGATTAAAACTTACCGGAAAGAAAAATAAACTTTCCGGAAAGAACTTAGATTAAAACTTTCCGGAAATAAAAATAAACTTTCCGGAAAGAACTTAGATTAAAACTTTCCGGAAAGAAAAATAAACTTTCCGGAAAGAAATTAGATTAAAACTTTCCGGAAAGAAAAATAAACTTTCCGGAAAGAACTTAGATTAAAACTTTCCGGAAAGGAAATAAAACTTTCCGGGATGAAAGAACTTAGAAATTACAATTGATTTTTGATTTCAAGAATGAAAATAACGATTTTTTAAGAAACTAAGAATCTGAATTTAGTATTAAAAATCAAATTCACTTAAGCAAAATGTGTTTTCAATATTGCTTATTTTCTCATATTCCCTCTCCATTATTTTGTAGGACTTTTTGGTGACAATCTAAATGAGATGGCTTGGTCCGTAGGCGAAATCATTGGTGATTTACGTAAATATGGGCTGGACAGAAGCACATTGGTCGTGTTCACCTCCGACCATGGGCCACATCAAGAACTATGCAATAATGGAGGGTCAACGGCTGGATTGAAGGGTGGCAAATCGAATTCATATGAAGGCGGATTCCGAATTCCATTCGCCACTTGGATGCCAGGCAAAGTACTCCGGGGGGCTGTATCCAATGAGGTGATCTCCTCCCTCGATTTGTACCCAACATTTGAAAGGCTGGCCAAAGGAGAAATGGTAGGCAAAGGGAAATATTGTCAAATTTTTAATTATTTATTGTGAATTAAGCCTGATTCAACCACCGGAAATGATGGACAACAATTCGAGTACAATCCGCAAAGGAAATTGGATGGAATCGACATTTGGCCAGAGGTAATATTCCGTCAAAAGAATATGTAAATTATTATCAATTGCCCATTCACAGCTCCTTGGCTATTCCGCATCCAGCGGTGTCCTCTACAATGATGTTCGCTACCATTTGAACAGTTTGAAGGTGCCGTTGAGCGAACGCCGTCCCCTCTTCTTCTATTGTAATCGAAATTTGATGGCCATTCGATGGAGCAATTATAAGGTTGAAAGCAGTCCGTGTTCCCCTGCCAAATTTCCTTCCTCCATAGATCCACTATATGACATCGCCAATCTTCAAAAACTTCAGCAAAGATCCAAATTTGGAGGAATTTTGTCCGGGTGGAAAACCAAGAGCCGATTGGTATGAATCCACTTAATCCAATTTATAATTAATTCCCTTTAAAGGTATGTTAGCCAAACTTGTCCGGAGCACCAGTTGATTCGACATGACCCACCGCTAGTCTACGACCTTTACCGTGATCCATTCGAGCTATACCCATTGGTGGACACCGGCAGTGAGGGAATTGTGCATCACGTCTTGCAAAAGGTCAGTCGCATTTTGGCCGACCATCGACAGTCCATTGTGGCCGTGCCCGAACAGTTGGGCCATTTTTCGCGAGATGTGACACCGGTGAGCCAAAAAATAATAATTGGAAAATTTATGTCAATTTTTAGTGCTGCAATCCGCCTCATTGTCGATGCGATTTTTTGAATGGGGGAATGATGGAAGAGGAGGAGGAAGGAATTCGAATACGATCAATTTCTGGAAATGGTGGGAAAAAGAAGGAAAAACAAGAGGAAATGGGCGAAGAGGCAACGGATGATGGAGCCGATGGATTCAGAAGATAGTTGCGGTTAAATGGCACAGCAAAACGGTCGACAATGAGCTTATAGGCAACAGGAGAACCCAAAAGAGCACATAAAGCAAAAGCACAAATCTCACATCTAATAGATTAACTCAATTTCAATTCAAATAGTTTCCCATTTTCCGTCCATTTATTTGGATCAATGGTTGATTGTGATTTCGATTTGTAAAATTAAATTGCAAAATATCTATATTAAAATACATATTAAAATCTAATCAAAATTAACCATTCTTTCCTAGCCATATCAATCTATTTCCCTTACTTCATTCATAGTTCAAATTGTATTTACCATTCAAAATATTATTTTTTACACACCCAAACATGGTTTTCATGTTTATTTAGTGATAACAACAAACATGGTATTTTTTGAATATTTATCCTTCCCAAAAATTCATGATTCCTCAAATTCCAATTTACCCAAAAATCCAACGATCATTTCTTCCAATTTAATTCAATTTTTTATTCCCCAATTCCAATTTCCCATTAAATTATGTTCCCAATTTTTGTTTGTATTTGTTGATACCTTTTTCGCCCAAATCCAATATCCATTCCGTACAAATATCCCAAGAAATCCATCAAATCAACCAAAAATGATCTTCTTTTTGAATAATTTAATTCTATTTATATTTTAATTAAATTATTTTTCATTTCATTCATAATTAATAAAAAAAAAAATTGATCACAAAATATCATAAATACAATGCGCAAAATATTAGAATAATAGATGGAATTTATATACATTTTTTAAAGAGATTAATGATGGTTTTTATTTGAATTATTTCAAATTTGGGAAATTAGCATTTTATTAATGGCCATAATTTGTTTTTGCTCATTTAATGTGTGCTTGCCGCATTGTTTGGGTTCATTTGCTGTTGTTGCCTTCTCGTGCTACTGACCATTATCGTATTTTTTGTTGGGGCAATTCCGGCTACTCGACAACCACGCAAAAATTGCAATAATTCCTTGTTGAATGCAGTCCGATAATCTTTGCTAATTGCAGAAAAAACAATAAAAATAAATTTGGAAAAAAGCAATATATTATATGATTCATATTCCCATTAATGGTTTTGTACCGATAGTGAGTTTTTTGGCCATAGTTAAAAGAGGCTCCCATATCCCATTAATGATTTTGTACTGATGGTGTACAGTTTTTTTGGTCTAGTTCAGCGAGGCAATAGCCAATTGAGGAAGGCGATATACGATTTGAAAGATCAAACTTTCCTCTGTAAAGTGGCTTTAAAATACTTTCTTTATACTCAATTTCTAAAAAATTAGATATCGTCGAGTGTAATAAACCCTTTAAAAAGCCTCTCTTTAAAGGAAATTCAGGGCTTTCAAATAGTTTATTGTCTTCCTAAATAGATTGCTCCCTTTGATGAACTATGGGTCAAAACACATCCTGGTACACAATTATCGGTATTAATAATTTAATTATGAATTCCCCCACTTTTCAACACCTGAGGAAATATAGGACGGGTGCATTGATGGCTGAACTTATATTCAACAAAATGCCATCATACGAATTGAAATACCATTCAAGGGTGGAACTCAATTGGAGTTGGGGAATGACGAAGGCGCGCATCAGTGAGACGTAGAAATAGCCACCAATGTTGGCCACAATGATAACGGCCAATGAGCGAAAAAGTCGTTGATTTGTGTTGCCTTGCTGACCATCCGAGAGACGGGCTGAAACGGAAGTCAATTTTAATGGCCAATTTAACAATAGTTTTCCCTTCATTTTAACAATTGCTCCCTCCAAATTAAGAAAATATTAAATTGACTAAAAAACAATGAAATTCTCCAAAGCTTTTTCGAGAAATTGTTAGAGGATCCGAATAAGTTAATAGCTTGAAATGATAAGTTGATCTAAGTTTTAAGAATAGTATAAAGTAAAAAAATGTCCATTTTAAAACTTGTACAATTTTGGAATTTCATTGTCTTTCGGATAAAATTAAGGAGGATTTGGCCAAGTTTAGGGCGATAAAAATTCCCACTATTCAATTCAAACTATTCCAGCAATTTACCTCAGTTAAATAAATTAAAGTCTTAATATGGTTGTTAGGTTTTATGGAAGTTCGCTGTCGAATACTCTCAGGGGCGCGATCAATGTGCCTAAATCAATAGGCCATATTGCCACATCCATACATTGGGGGATTTGATATACTTTTAGGACCATAATCATTTCCTTTTCCTAATTTTGGTGATTTTTGCCACTGGCTTCCTAATCAGCCATAAAAATGTTTTATACTCCCAAATTCCCACTCACTTGATTGCCATCGAATGATGAATCCAACCACCAAATACAGTCCAATGGTCACCACATTGAATGCCATACTACTGTACGTATAAATTGGACCACATTGGCCAATGATCAAATCGGAAACATAGCCAGTGACCGGATAATCAGGATAAAGATTGGCACAATCCCAAAAATTAATCAGAAGCCAAGTGCAAATTGCACCACAAAATAGGCAATGGAGGGAAAGATAGGCGGCCAAATTAAGTCGAGAATGGAAATGGGGGAGTAGAACGCAGAGGAGACGATCCAAACCGGTGGAAACCTGCAAAATGTGCGTCAAACGGTTTATTGTTTTTGGCCAAATGAACTTGGGATTGGGAGAGTGCCAAGGTCATCCTTTTGTCTTTGTATGATAATTCGGACTAATCATTAATTTGATCTTATTTCCTGTCATATTTGATCATCATGATAAGAAAATGCCAACATTTACAAATTTGAAACCTATCCATGGTAAATGTATTGGCATTTTCTTACCAAGATTAAACAAAATTTGGCAAAATGGAGGCTAAATTCATTCTTACTAAACATTTCCAATTAGCCATAGGGAAAATGATTTGAATTAAAAGAATGCCGAAAAATGCTGACCATTGCCGAGAAAATTCCGCCAATGCAAAATATTGGGAATGTCATAATGCGGAATGCCAGCCAATATGGAAGGAAATTTCGACCACTCAATGCCATCCAAAGGAAAAGCAAATGGCCAGCCTCATGGCCCATTTCGAAGAAGGAGGTCAAAGCGAGCAAAAAATTGGCCGAACCATGGAGGGCACTTTTGATTGGAAGAAAAGAATAAAGGGAAAGTAAGGAGGACAGACCGATGGCGCAATGTGACAAAAACGACCGAAAAATTCATGAAAAAGCCGGGAATGCTGACACAATTGAGGATCAGGGCAGTGAGGATGAGGGCCAGGGAATGGCCATGGCCTTGGTTCGCTTGGTAGAACTGTGAAAATTGAGAAATTCGTGAGGAGAAGCCAAAAAAAGATGAAATGGATTTTTCTTATTTTACTAACCAAATTTTGGCCAAACTCATTGGATGGAATTGACGAAGGAATGTTGGCCAAATTTTGGTTGTTCATTTTATTTTATAGGAATGGCAAAAATGTGTAATTTATTTGCCTTAGGGCATATGGAAATGGAATGAATGACAGTGATATGCCCTCTCCAAATATTTTGTTAAATATATTTATTTATAATTTATTCATTCCACAAATTAAATTAACGTAATTGAATTTGAATTGAATTATTCCTGTGGAATTTGCCAATTGTTGGAGAAGTTCGGCATAAATTGTGTCAAAATACAATTTTAATCAGAAAATACAAAATATTCTTGTCGAAAGTTACAAATTTCACTTGAGTAGAATATACTTTCCATGAATTTGCATTTTTATCTCTCAACCTTTGGCCAAATTACTATTTAAAAAGGAATGGTACGCACTACGCAGTAGGCACCGACTTGCCGTTTATCCAAATTGTCGCCAGCTCATAACCAATCAAGGACAGAACAGATTTTAATGATTTTGATACCAAATTAAAGAGAAAGCCTGTGGCTATCTAAAGAAATTATTTTTTATTAAAATTGGTTCAGTCAGATTTCTTTGAATTTTGCTCAAAAGAATGGAAAATGACCTTTATGGATTCTCAGAATTTTTACGATTTATTGAATATAATTAATACAAACCACTCAGAACTAATTTAGATAATTTTAATTATATTAAATAGATAATAGTCTGTTCTATAATATGGTATCAAAATTATCATAATCTGTTGAGTCCTCGATGAGTTATAAATGCTCGAAGCAAATTGGTTCGATAATAAGTTGGATTCTGCCTCGGAAAGGAAATGGAAACTTAATTTTAGGTGTAATTTTGGGGTTGAACTTTCAACAATCTCTCAAAGATTATTCAATTTCAAACAAATTTAATAAAAAAAATATGCCACAAAAGCATATTAATTGAAAGCATGATGAACTTTAATGATTTCCTTCTAGCCCCTATGATTGCCCATATCGAACCTAATTTAAGCTAATAAAATGTATTTTCTGTTGCTTAATTTAATTTACATTATTTATTCGCATGATCAATTATCGTTGTTTGTTTTTCTGCGCAATTTATTTGCACTTATATTTAATTTAATAAAAAAGAGGAAATGGTCAACATTCCAAACACTTTTATACTAGTAGGCAATATTTTTTACTATCTCAAAATTTTTCATTCCAGTGGCTCAGCCGAATTTTTGCTTACCGTTGAAATTGGTGAAATATTTGGTTGAGAAATTGTTAACATTATGGATGGTTGGGAGGAATTTAGAATTGATATTGTTGTGGACATTTTTTGAGGGGAATTAATAATCAAAATTGTCTTATTTCTTTAATTTTCTGGTTAATTTGTCTAAAACTTTTTAAAGCTTTAAAACATAAGTATTAATGAATTATTAAGATTTAGGAATTGGACTTAAGAGAAGAATAAAGAATTCCCATTTGGCCATCCGGCCTAAAGAAGGCAAATTTTTCGGTATGAAAATTTGTGAGTAAAATAAATAATTTGTATGCATTAATAACATTGGACAATATTATGGTATCCAAATGAGATTTATTCAACTTTTTTGCTACATAAATTTTCGTGCCATTTTTTGTTTAATCGAAAAATTGGAGGAAGGAAATTTTTGCGGCGAATTGTAGGGAAACTTTTGTGTTATGAATGAAAGCCCATCAAAAAATAATATTTTTTTAATTCAGATTCAACATTTTAAGATTCTAGTAATGACCAAATCCCTTTTTATCCTTATTAATTGTCAAAATGGAAAAATGTGAATTTAGCCTAAAGGTGAATCGTTTTTCTCAAGTGTACAGTACTAAATTCCCCCTTTTCCCATATCCTTCTTTCAAAGGGATGGAGGGAAATTTTGTAATCAGTAATCACAATAGTTTTTGACCTATTTATCAGCAAAACAATAACCAATTTAGGAAGGCGATATATCATTTGGAAGCTTAAAGTGTCCTTCCTCCTCGGACTATTACAAAAATTTTTATGAAATAAATTACCAAAATTATTACTGACTGAGGCTGATAAAATAAAGAGAATCTGGTGTAAAAGGAGTTAATTTTTGAGGAATTTATAAAAATTTTACTAAATTCCCAAATAAATTCAAAATTTCATTCCATTCTCAGAAAAATTTATGGCCATGCTGTAATTTCTCAGCCAAGAAAGTTGAAAGTTCAAAAATATTTATCATCAATTGTGGGAAAATGATGAGGAAATTGAAATATTGTGAGAATATTATGCCCACTTTTTCGTACTATTCATAAATGCTAATTTTAGGGAGAGGCTAAAAATGAAATGAAATGAAAGGAGAAATCCAAATTTAATTGGATATTACCTCCTTCAAATGTCCTAAAATATTTTCTCCATTTTGATATCATTTTTGGTTCTAATTGTGCGTTTGAATTTTGATTTCCACCTTCTTTTTTGGTATTTTATTTCACAACAAAATTGCGTGCCATCATCGGTAAATTTGGAAATTCATATGACCATAAAACAAAAATGAATGAAATTGGAAATGGAATGGTTATTGTTAGAACACAATTTCGAACCCAATCTTTGCACATTGAATCAGCTTTGGCAAAAAAAATTAGCTTTAAAATTTTGCATTCGATTTTAGAGTTTTGATTAGGTATGAGGTATGAGCTTATTAAAGAAAAAATCAAAGAATATGCCTAAAGATATGGTAAAAAAAATACGGTAAATTTTATTCAAGAGCAGGCAGTTTCTTATTTTTGAGTTTTGACCCCATAACTTTCTGGCCAAAGGCCAATTAAACTTTGATCAATTTTGATATAAAAATGCTCTAACAAGGAAAGAGAAAAAATTAAACGAATAAAAATTTGATAATTTTTGTAAGATAAATGATGGCATTGATATTTTTTATACGGTTCTGTAGAATAAATTCAGAAAGATTAAAGAAATAATTTTAATTAAAAATGTTCATTCGTGAATTCTTAAAAATACAAAATTTTTGTTGATAATTTCCTAAAAACATTTTATGTTTCAATTAGCTTAAAAACATTTGTGTTTCACTTAGCTAAAAACATTTTGTGTTTCACTTAGCTAAAAACATTTTGTGTTTCACTTAGCTAAAAACATTTTGTTTCATTTAGCTAAAACATTTGTGTTTCACTTAGCTAAAAACATTTTGTGTTTCACTTAGCTAAAAACATTTTGTTTCATTTAGCTAAAACATTTTGTGTTTCACTTAGCTAAAAACATTTTGTGTTTCATTTAGCTAAAAACATTTTGTTTCACTTAGCTAAAACATTTTGTGTTTCACTTAGCTAAAAACATTTTGTGTTTCATTTAGCTAAAAACATTTTGTTTCACTTAGCTAAAACATTTTGTGTTTCACTTAGCTAAAAACATTTTGTTTCACTTAGCTAAAACATTTTGTGTTTCACTTAGCTAAAAACATTTTGTGTTTCACTTAGCTAAAAACATTTTGTGTTTCATTTAGCTAAAACATTTTGTGTTTCACTTAGCTAAAAACATTTTGTGTTTCACTTAGCTAAAAACATTTTGGTTTCACTTAGCTTAAAAACATTTGTATTGTTAAATTCATCAAATTAATTTAAATTTATTAACAAGTAAAAATTAACAATAAAGGATTAATATTTGAGAGGTAAATATGTTTTATTTTAAGAATTCTATTTATGAAATAATTGTTGGTTTCCAAATTAGTCTTCTTTTCAATGTTCATCCCAATTATAATTGGCAAAAATTCCATCTTTAAATTTCTCTAAAAGCGACGAATGCCAATACCCAACAATTGTTGGAGGCGAGAACGTGCCAATTGAAGACGTTGCAGAATTCGTTCCAATGGGGATTGTGGAGGTGGAATATTGTTAGGTGCCTTTACTGTTCCATTGAAATAAAGGCCAAATTCTAGACTCAATTTTTCCAAAATTTCTAAAAATAATTTTTAATGGCATTTTTCAAAGAAATGCGAAACAGACCAATTAATTTTTGTTCATCATCGCCAATGGCAAAAATCATTGAAAAATAGATGTAGGCAAAAATGAGAAAGAAAGGAAGAATTTTGTAAAATTTTACCATTTTTTGGGTGGATAATAAAAATACTTTATTTTGAGCAATAAAACTGGTAAAAGAGATTTGCTTTTTTTTGCTATCCTTGCCTCTTCCCTTTTTTGTATTGCACATTGTTTGAATTTTTATTTTGCCCACAAATTTTTAAACAATAAAAGCTCTGCTGGGAATAATGGAGGCTTTGGGGCAAAAATGAGAGAATTAAGTTGGCTAATGAAAAATAATTGAAAAATGCATTAAAAAAATTCTCTTTTATCTATTTTTAAAAATTTCACCATATAAAATTTTTTCAATTATTTATAATTTTTTCTTTGCCATCGCTTTCATTGAATCCATTTTTAAACATTTCACCAAGGTGGTCGTCCGCCAGCAGCCGTATGCCAAAATCGGCCCGATGGGATTTGGCCAATTCCTCCCCAAAGTCCGCCACCTCCGCCCCATGAGCCGCCACCCCAAAATTTGTTTGGCCCAATCCAACTTCCCCGAATGAACAATGGAAAATGTGGAGCAAATGGATGGCCACCACAAAATGCCACAGGCCAATATGCAAATTGGGTGGGGGAAGTGCCACCAATACCAAGTGGTGGAGGCGGTGGAATGGCTGCTACATTCCCGCTTCCATAACCGATGAATGGCAATCGCTGTGGGGCTGGAGGCGAAGGCTTAATAGAAATGAGAAATGGGAACTTATTATTATATAATTATGGTTATTAGTTAAAATTGAATTTGGTAAAAAACGCTGAATCTTCAAAGAGAACGATAGGTGGTATTGTCGAGCAGTAACTGGGCTTCCTTTTGGCCATAACTCAAAAAGGAAGTAGCCAATTTGGGAAGGCAATATGCCATCTGAAAGCCATAACTGTACTTTAAAAAGTGACTCTCATAATCTCTTAAATATTTAGGAAATTTATAAAAGAAGCAGCTCTAATATAAAAATATGCATTATTTCACTCAAAGATATGAAAATTTCTTTTAAATGAATTTAAATCAAATATTTTAAAGCCACTTTATAGAGGAAAGTTTGAGCTTTAAAATGGCATATCGCTTTCCCAAATAACCATTCCATCATTGAGCTATAGACAAAAGACCCAGGTACTTAATTATCATCGACCAGTGAATTTGGCACCCAAATAATTAATTTGACACTGAAATTGTTAATTAAAAGCTTAGAAGAATTGGTATGATTTGGATTGAAATTGATCAAATTTCCAGTAGCATCCCATCCCTTCCACTTACCTTTCTTTTTTTGTTGCCATCGTCTTTCTTATCCCTCCTTCTCGAAGAAATATCGGCACAAGCTTTTTGCAACAAATTCGGCTCACTCCGAGACTGATGTATGTTTCTTCCATCGTGGCCGTATCCACTCAATTCTGATGCGGCCAAATGTGGAGGCGAATTGTTGGAAAGGGTGGTGAAAACACGAATTCGCCCACTCCGTTGATGGAGTAACTCCCGCAATTGATGGTCATCGTTGAGGAGGACCTACAAAAATGTATAATAAAAAGAAATTCAAGGCAATACTTCATGGTCGAATGCATCTTCATATGCCAAATTGCCACGGAATTCTGGCACAAGAGCATGGACTTTACGGTGAAGTAGCTTAATAAAAAGGGAATGGTGCAAATTTTTTGGTCATCATTTTAATAGTGTTTCTAACGACTTTTCTGCATCCGAATTTCGGCATTGGCCATCAGACTACTTTTAAATTAATATTTATTCGTTTCATATCATAGGAGATTGGATTAAAATTTAAGGGACACCAATTTATGGCCATTGACTAAAAATGTCGAATTTTATTAGATTATTTTGCTTCATCTTTTTGGACCTAATTTTTCCATCCATTTTTCTCTAATCATCACAAGCAACAATATCAGGGCTATAAAATAGTATAAAACTTGCTTATTAATTTTGATCGCATGCAAAAATTCGATTGCAACTAAAATTCACCTCAAGCAAATTTTGATTCCCGGCCAACAACTCAGCCTCATTCAAATGAATATGATGCTTTTGGCCAAAATGATTCCAAGTGATATGGATGGATTTGCCGTTGGAATGTTTTGTATGCCGTGATCCCGAACGATGATGATGAGGCTTTTTTGGGGGAATTTTGGAGACAAAATTGATATTGTGATTTACCAATGTGTCATCGAATTGACTTTCCTCATAATTCGTCCGATTTAGCAATGGCTTCGAAAGTGAATCGAAAATTGTTTCATGAATTCGGGCTTCATGCGGTTTATAAATTGGTTCATCAATAGCGGAAGAATGCATTTATATTAGCAGCAATCACTTTTGAATGAGAATTTTGATCAAACTTGTAATGTGAAAAGATTAAATCCAGATTTATTTATGTTTTTGTTATTAATGCGCAATGAAACGTGGAAAAAAAACAGCGGCGGAAATGAAAGTGAGTAGAATGTTCCCGAGGAGGAAAAGACAAGAAATTGAGAAGGGTCGACACTCGAGACAGAGGGCATTACATTGTTATTGTTTGTTGGAGAAATTGGGGAAGGAATTGAGGTTGTTTTCTTCCTTTTAGCTGCGCACTATGGCCTCCAATCATCCGATAAATTCCTCCTCAAGCTTAAAATGAGCGAATGTTCCTCTCAAACAACAAAAATACCCCTTTTACTTTTGTAAATGAATTTTTACTCTTCAACTTTTTCTATTTGATGGTTAAATGTTTGTTTTTCTTGGATTTTTAGAAATTTTTGAGATTATGGAATAAAAAGGTCCAATTTATCATCGAAATATTGACTAAAAAAATACTTATTTTCCAATTATTATCACTTAATTATTGATTAATAATATTAAGATAATAAATTAGAAAAGCATGATATTAGCTCATTATTATCTTTAGGCTTTTTATCCAGCTAAATCCCAAATGAGCAGTTGTTTTACTACGGTGCCCAAAAATGAAAGAATTGGGAAGGAAGGGCATTTGGATGAATTTAATTAAATTATTAAAAATATATTATATGGGATATAATGTCATTTTTCCTATTCGCGAATCGCGATCGCGATTCGCCTTGCGCATTGCGTTGCGCTGCGCGAAGCTGAAAACAAAACCGTCATCCACTCGAGAGATCCAGAGATCCATGTTTTAACTTTGCCTGGTAAAACTAAGACCCTTTAAATAAGAAATAATCAATTAATATTTTTAAGATCAAATCCAAATCCAATTAATTTTTGTCATGTCGCATCAACAAAATCAAGCAAATAACTTGGATGGCAATGGCAATATCCAACTTCACTTGAATGCGAACATCTCTAGGATGGCATATGCAACAATAGCCAGCAGCAGTCCCGTGAGAACTCAATCGCCGGCAGAAGTATTTTTTAAATGAGTTTAAATTAATTTTACTTATTTAATTAAGATGCCACGAATTTTGCAGCAGCAACCGAAACCACAATTGCAATTGGGCGATATTTATGAATTTCATAGCAGTCCGGAAGAGGATAATTTCTCAGCGGCCCCGGGTTCTGGCTTTCTCCCACTTACAAATCCAACTGCAATTTGTTCTCAACAAAAGAGCTCATCGGCTTCATCAATTCCAAATATTTGTATTTATTTTGAAATAAATAAATTTCAATAATTAAATTGTTCAGTGGCCACCGCATCGACCTCATGCCCTCCTCCAAAGAGGATAAAAACGGCAGTTCTGGCCAAAAAACTTTTGGCTGCCGCCGCAGTCATTGATCCAACAAAATTGCCAAAATCAGAGGATCGGAAGAATGTTCCCGCTGAGACAATGGATGGGGAGAAGGAATTGAATAAAAATGATGGGGAAACGGCAAATTTAACCGAAGAAAGTGAAAAAGATGGTGGCGATATGATGGAAGAAATGGAAGGAACAACAATTGAAGAAGATTTACAACAAAAACAAAGAGCCAATTCAATTAGTTCCACAGCATCACAGGAACAGAAAAAGGTTTGTTTATTTCCAAAACATTTTTTGAAAATTTTCGACCTAACCCTTCCTCTTTAAAATTTAGGTCACGGGTTCAAAGCCGATAGGGGGAAGTTATTTTTTTGGGGGGGGGGGGCTTGGTACACATTTTTGCACATTTTACAATATAATTCTAGACAAATCTTTCGACCAAAAATACATTAAAATATACTCAATAATGAAAAAAATTCTTCAGGTCCCGCCATTGCGAATTTCATTGCTAAAAACGCCAAGTGAAGAGAACGGCGAACAACCAAAACAATCATCAACGGCATCGACATCATCGCCTTGTGGGGTGGCATCGAATGTGTCGAGGAAAACCAGAGGAGGAGCAATTCGTATTAGCAGTGGCGGCGGTTTACGAAAAGTTGGTGGTGGGCACGGACATGGACATCATGAATCGAAGAAGGATAATTTGCAGCGGGTCACACGGTTAATTTATCAATTAATTTACGAATATAAATTAATATTTTTGTTTTTTAGGAGTAAAGTAAAACAAATTAATTCATCAAATGAGGCCGGCGATATTCATCAATATGGACATCATGGCCGAAAACGACGAAATCGGGGCATTGGAGCAGAGAGGGGAGGAGGAAATATTAATGAAATGGAAGAGGAAATGGCCAACAATTCTTCATCGACATTATCAATGAGGACTTTTGCACCATTTGAAGAGGAAGAGGACAACAATTCGGCAACAATGATGAATAATGCACAGATGGATGATGAAGGAATAATGGCAGCAGAAAATGGGACAATAATTCGAAGGAACAATTCCATTCTTGGCGAAGAACAACATCGAAACGGGAATGAAGAATTGCAGCAACTAAATAGTGAAATGGGCAATTCCGGAACAGTAGAAATGGAAAAACCCCCGGCAAAACCATCGGCGGCCTCAATAATGTTGAACAAAAATAGTTTGGAACAATCTTTTGGATTTGAATCAATGGTTTGAATTTTTGTGTTTATTAAATCAAAATTGGTTGATTAGATGCGAGAAAAATGGACAAAACAATACAAAGCGCATTTGGCCCATGTGATCGATAAAGTGAATATGGCCACAAAACTTGATGATGAACATCGACCGCCAAATAATGGGTCATGCCAATTTAGCAGTAGCAAATCGGAGGTAATCATTATTCGGGTAAAACCAGAGATTAGAGCATTTCTTGGCTGTATTTAGTCTAAAAATGCAATGTAGAATATGTAAAAATGTATTAAAAGTGACAACCAAATCAGAAAAAAATAACTTCCCTGGAGTGGATTCGAACCCATGACCTAATTATGACAATAAAGGGGTTTACCCTCTGCGCCAAAAATGTTATAGTGAAAATTTTGAATAAAATCTTTATAATACCAGCCTAAAATTTTAAGACCAAGGCTGGAATACTAAAGTTTAGTCTAATCTTAGGGAATTATTTTTTAATTAATTATTTTATTTATTTTAGCCCAAATTAATCAACAATGAATGGCCTGAACCGTTGAGAAAATTGTACACTGAACAGGAGAAAAGGCGGCAAGAATTGGCGGAAGAACATCGATTGGATCGAGAACGAATCCAATCAATGGTGCAGAGGGAAATTGTCAGATTTGAGGAGACAAATTCACAACAAAATGGCAGCGGTGGTGGCCTTTTTTCGATTGGTAAATCATTGAATTTTATTTGTTATTTTTGCCCATTTTTTAAAGTTTCATATTTACGTGACATTGAATGCTATGATCCAACACTTTTGGCCGAATCTATGAACAAAATTTCGCCAATTCATCAGCCAACAAATCGATTCCAAAGCCAAACATTGCAACAAATTCAGCAACGTTTTGCATATTTGGCCAATACAACCAAAAATAGGCATACATTGGAAGCACAATCACTCGCCGGAAACCAGGTAAAATTTATAAATTTATTTAAATTGTAATAAAATGGAGTTCATAAAAGCCAAAATAATTATATAATGGTTTATTCCCAAACCATATACCCATTACCTAATTGGATAGAGCTGCTGGTCAAAATTAAAGGGTATTAAACGGTTTAAAACGATTTTAGTTTAATGGTTCAAAACTAAAAATTAAAAAATGGTTAAACCTAAAACCACTTTACCGTTACAAATCTTTTCGGCACTTTCAATATTTTCTTTGACCATTTAAATATTTTCCAAATTTTTAATTAATTAATTATATTTATTTAAGAAGGCAGAATGGCAAAGAATTGCGCGTCGAATTCAACGTGAAAATGAACAACAACAATTAATGATGAAGGGCCCAATTGGAAGTGGGGCAGTGGGAAAACAACAAAAATCGACGATTTCATTCCCAGCAGATTTTTGGGCGGAATCCGCCGTAACACAAATTGCAATCCCCGAAATTCAATTTCCCTCACAATTTAAAAAATGTTCATAAATTATTTTGAATAAAATTTTATTCAATAAAATTATTGAAATTTATTTAATAAATTTAATTAAATTTTGAATATTTTGTTAATTTTAAATTCGATAAAATTAAATCCAAAAAATAGATTTATGTTTCGACGGAGTAGATTTATTAATTTACTAATTGACAAAGACCAAACGGACAAAGAATTATTTGAATTTGCTGCAAAAAATGAAAGTAAAAAATTAAAACCTTGAATTTTAAAATAATTAAAACATTTTAAGGAATAAATTGGTACACAGTTAATTTGGACAATTTGGACCCGGAAATGCAAAAAACCTTCAAAATGTCCGAATATGATGAAGAAACGGAACAATTTTTGAACCAATCATTGGCAATAAGCAATAATATTTGTCTTCAGGTTTTTTTTGCAAAATTAACAAAAATATTTTCAAAAATTTAAAAAAGATTTACTATTCAGTTATGGCCACAATTTTGTCAACAATTTTAACAAAAACCAGCATAAATGGATTTTTGAACAGGTTCTCCCCATTAATAAAATTGATTTTTATTTAATTTTTTTAAGGGGTGGAATGTTCCTATTTTCCCGCTCAAATTTCCAATCCTTCCTAAACATTCCAAGCGAATGGTCTTCAATTGGCAAACATTTAATTGACATTGGCGCCGGCGATGGTGGCATTACCCGTGTTTTAGGACAATTCTACAGCAAAATTAGCGTGGTTGAAGCTTCAAAGGTTTCCAATTTAGGCCAAAAATATTATTTAGTTAAAATTTAAGGTAATGGAATGGCGATTGGCCCAACGTGGCTTTCGTGTCCTCCCATTGGATAAATGGACCCAAAGTGGCCAATATGATTTGATTTCGGCACTGAATCTTTTGGATAGACATCAAAATCCCCGAAAATTGTTGGCCGACATTCATTCATTGGCCATGCAAAATAATTGTCCTGTCCTCATTTCGCTGGTGCTTCCAATCAGTCAATATGTGGAATTTAGACCGAGCAAAAATTTGCGGACAGGTTGGTCCTATTGATATGCCCCAATTTGTCGCCATTTTGAATAAATCCTAAAGAATTGGACTAATTTTAATGATTTTATTATCAAATTAAAGAGCAGACTTTTGGCTATCGACGAATGATATTAATTTTATTTAAATTGATTCAGAATTGATGAAATTGTGCCAAAAAAAACACTGAAAAATTCCCTAATCCATAGTAAAGGAGATTTTCGATGGTTTTTTGGGCATATCTTCGTCAATTCTAAACCAATTTAAATAAAATTAATATCAAATAAATAGCCAAAAGTGTGCTCTTTAATTTGATACTAAGATCATCAAAATTTGTTATATTCTGGATGAATTATTTTAAACGGCGCCAAGTTGGTCCGTCATCTACCTCAATTCATAAAATATTAAATTAAAAATTTTAGAGCCAATAATTGCTCCAAATTCGAATTGTGTCAGCACATTTGAAAGTCATTTGGCTTTTTTGGTCAGGGAGGTCTTCCAACCAGCCGGCTTCGAATTGATTCGATGGACCAAACTTCCATATTTATGTGAGGGCGATTTGACCAGAGTAAATTTGAGAATTATATTTAAAAATTAATAAATTAATATTTAGGCATTTTACAAATTGGATGATGCAATTTTCCTCTTAAAAGCAGTTCAAATGCCAAAACAAAATGTTGATCAAAGAATTATTGAAATAAATATTTAAATTTTACATTCAATTTTTATTATTCACTTTTGCATTATTTGTTATTATTTTTTGTTGAATAATTAAAAATTAATTAAATAATTAATTCGAATTCAATGGGTTTTTCAAAAACTTTGAAATTTCTAATTTTTATTCTAATTTTCCATTAAATTTAAATAAAATAAATAAAATTGAAGCAATGGATGATTGCAAAGAACAACAATTGCAGGAATTGGAAGCTTTAAAGGTTAAAAAATTTGAGAAATTCTAATTAATATTTTAATGAATTTTTAAGTCAATGTACGCAAATGAATTAAATATTTTATGTGAGGATTATCCGGGAGTGAGCATTTCCATTGAGATTAGACCGGATTCAGTAAGTTTTTAATGGATTAAAATGAACAAAAATTCATTTAAAAATATTTGCAGACAGAATTTGAGAATATTTTTGGCAACGATTTATTCCAATTCAATGCAATCCTTCCGGCCGATTATCCAAATATTGGCCCAGAAATTGATTTGAGTGACCTCAAAATGAGCAATGAAAGCGGTGAAAATAACAACAATGGAAAAATTAAAGATGAATGCAAAGAATTATTGATTGGAAAAGTTGAGGAAGAATTAAAAAATGCGGTGGAAGAAAGTTTGGGAATGCCAATGCTTTTCACATTGATCAACACTTTACAGGTTAAACCATTAAATTTAGAGATATATTATTGCCGAAAAAGCCGCATACTCAATCAATAGATCTTTATTATATTTTGGGTTGGGTTTGGCCAATTCTAACTTAGTTTTCAACCATTAAACCAAAATGGGTTTCGAACCAAAACCAGAAAGGGTTTTGAATCATTAAACCAAAATGGGTTTCGAACCAAAACCAGAATGGTTTTGAACCATTAAACCAAAATGGGTTTCGAACCATTAAACCAGAAAGGGTTTTGAACCATTAAACCAAAATTGGTTTAAACCGTTTAATACCCTTTAATTGCTGACCAAACCATAACAAATTATATACCATTCAATGTGTCTTGACCAGCTCTATCCAATTTTGGGTATATTTGGTTTAAGAATGTAGGAATAAACCCTCATAAAATTGGAATATACATTTAATTCTTTATTTAATTTGAATTTCTTTCCCAGGATTCATTGGTTCAAGTTTGCACAAATCACGTTGATGAATTGGCCGAATTGGCAAGGAAAAAGGCAGAACAAGCGGAAAAAGAGGAAATGGCCAGATTTGAAGGTATTATTAATTCAATATTTAATTTAATTTTAATTCAAAATTTAAGGAACTCGAGTCACGGTTGAATCATTCAAAAAATGGAATGAAGCATTTTTAAAAGAAATTGCACTGAAGAAGGCAAGAGAAAATAAGGAGGTGGCATCAAGCGGCGATCGTCTCACTGGGAAACAACTCTTTTTGGCCGATAAATCGCTGAACATTTCCGATTTACAATTTTTGAATTCCAAAGAGGATGAAAGTGGAGGACAAAAGGAGGAGGAGGCCGAGGCCGTTGAAATGATTGATCAATCACTTTTTGAGGTATTTTTTTTGTCCATATTTGATTAATTTTAGTAATTAATTAATTCAGGATGATTTGGACATAAGTGATGACAGTGACGATGAAGATTATGTTCCGGAAGAAGAGGATTAGAAGGACAAGCATATTTCATTTTTATTTATTAATTTGTTGATTTATTCCTAATAAAAAAAATAACAAAAAATGATAAAAATTTATGGGTAAAAACAATATCAATTAATTTTCTTTTTCTTCTGTGTTTTCTGCTGATTCCGTGGCAATTTCCTCCTTTTCTTTGGGTTTTACATTATCCCGCAGAGGTTTCCTAAAATTCCGAAATCAATATTTAATTAAATAAAAAAGAAAAGCAAACTTTTTGGCCAAAATTTCCAACAACAATGATTTGTAATCTTTGTCTGCGTCCGGATTTGGATTTGGAACGGTGGATGATGTCCTAGTGCCCTTCTTTTTCAATAATTCTGAGATTCTTGCGGACATTCTAAAAAAAGAGTTTTAATATTTTTGCATTTAAATTTGTGTCCGCAAACTTTTCTGCCAGCATTTTGTGGGCCAATTTGTGGTCAACTTCTTTGCCCTTTTTCCTTGGTTTTATTAATTCCATTTTTCCAATTGGCACTTTATTTGCATTTTTTATGGCCATCATTTTTGTTATTTGTCCCTTTTGTTTTTGCATTTGCCAAGTTTCATTCAATTCCAAAATGTTTTTGATGCTTTCATTTATTAATTCCGTACATTTGGTTTGGAGTTCACGGACGGCATCACGATGTACGAAATAATCCTTTAAATATAGGAAATATAATATTGAATATTTTAGTAAATATCTCAATAATTTTTTAAGCTTATTTAATAAAATTTCTAAAAATTTAATTAAACTCGAAAAGAAAATAATCGTTGGCTATTAGAAAATTAAGGGCAAAAACCCAGAAAAACTGTCTAATTTTTGATCCATTTTATCGTTTTTATGGGTATTTTTAAACCCAATATTTACTCAAATTTATATTTTTATTTTTAATTTAAATAAATTAGTAAAAAAAACCTACACTAAATTTGTAGCTGAGCCATTGATAAACGTAGAGAAGATCATAGACCTCAACGAGGGTTTGCAAATTTTGTAAATTATTCGCCGGTTTCATCAATGGTTCAACAATTTTATTGACAAAATCAATTGTAATAGAATTGCCTTGCGAATAGCGGGTAACAATTTTAATATAGGCCGAATTCAAAAATGGATTATTGCCGGAACTGACCGGACAAATGGAAAAAATCCAACGATCCTAAAAATTAATTAAAATTAAATAAAATAGAAGAAAAAAGAAACCCTCAATGAGAGTGGAATGTGGTCAATTAACATGGCAGTCTCCCGAATTTGAGAATTGCAAACAAAATAATCATCCGTAATTGTGGCAATTGAGACGAAAATGTCAATCAGTTCAACCAAGGTGCAATGAGGCAAATGCAATGAGAACATCTGTAAAATTATGGGGCATTTATAATTTTATTAAAAAGGATTTAATTTGCCAAAAAAAAACTGAAAAATGGCAAAATAATTATAATGGTTTAAGGGTTTTGCATATAATTTGTTTATGGTTTGGTCAAAATTAAATAGTATTAAAAGGTTTAAACCCATTCTGGTTTAATGGTTCAAAATTAAGTTAAAATTGGATTAAACCTTAAGCCAAAACATAAACCACTGCCCACTGAACCGTCATAACCTATTGGGCATTTTTAATACTCTTTCCAGTGGTTTTTCCGGTAAATTAAATATTTTCCTTTTTTTTAAAAATTAACCTCAATCATATCATAATTTGGTGCAATGCCCGCTTTTTTAATATCCTCAATTGGCGCCCTCATCAAATGGTCCAATAAGGAGACGTCCCTTTCATTCATAGCCATTACCTTAATTTTCATCCCAAATATTTATTTTTATTCAATTTTTTACTTCTCCGGTGCAATATCTTGATTTGAATCGTCCGGCCCTGCCAGCAATTTGTTTAATAAAATACGGCGGATATGCATTTCCATTGGACATTTTGAGTTGTGAAAAAATTACCCTAAAAAATTGAAAATTTTTGGAAAATAAAATTAAAAACCTTTTAATATTCAAATTCATTCCCATTCCAATTGCATCGGTGGCCAACAAAACTTTGGTCGGATCATTCGGGTCATTGAATCGATTCATTTGTTCTTTTTTGGTTTCCGGTGGAAGATCGCCAAAAATTAAGGCCGCATTCCTTCCGTGTTCATTTTTTAGCTTCTTTGCGGCTTGAAAAATTGCCGGTTTATTGAAATAAACAATACAATCGCCGTCCTAAAATAATTAAAATTATTATCAAATAAATATTGATTAAATTCTTGCCTGAATATTTTTCAAACTTTCCAATCCATGTGTGCTAATCACCACCAAATCTCCTTTCCTCTGATATCGCCGAATGTCCACATGTTCGCCGATTGGATCCAACAAACGTTCCACAATGTTTATTGCCGATTCTTCGCCGCATAAATGCACCTGTAAAATTATGGAATTATGAGAAATT
Organism: Pratylenchus scribneri; assembly: GCA_030063045.1. NCBI lineage: Eukaryota > Metazoa > Nematoda > Chromadorea > Rhabditida > Pratylenchidae > Pratylenchus > Pratylenchus scribneri. The sequence continues at coordinate 222,481 of JAQSEB010000116.1, forward strand.
TTAATGAAATTTACAAAATTTTTATTGAGGATTTTGGACTTAAAGGCAGTGGCGGTTACAGAATTTTTCCAGGGAAAGGAGGTGCGTAGCCTAGCGAAATTTTTACCAATTTTATAGGCCTAAAAACTATTGAAAAATTTAGGTTCAATCATTAGTTCGGAACAGCTCAATGGAACTTATTTTTATATGAATATTTTTAATCAATTTTTAAACCGTTTCCATCGCTTACTTCATCCACCGCCGCACCCAACAGTGCCCTCGTCCATGCAGAGCCTCGTTGGTTGTCCCGGAGCATTTGGATTTCGTCAATTACGCAAACATTCCTTCGGTCATTTTGCGAGACCATCTCAACCGTATATGCACAATGGGAGGCGGGATTTTCGGCATCATTTGCGTACAATTTTAGTTCACCGGTCAAAAGGTCGCATGGAACGCCTTTAAATCATTTTTTAAAATTTTTGATGAACCAAAATTTTCGTAACCTTCATTATTCATCCTTTCGTAAATTTCATAGGCCAATAAGCGAAGTGGTCCACAATACATTCCAGTGTTTGCCTCCTTCAATATTTGCAATGCTTCATAGGTTTTTCCACTGTTTGTTGGACCTAAATTTAAATTATTATTTTGCCAAAAATGAGTACAAGTCAAACCAGTAAGACCTATCTACCCCCAAAATTTAAACCAAAAACTAAACCCAAACCAAAATAAGTAATTTATTCGGGACATAATTATTCTGAATTGAGGGAGTTGATCCCCCGCCAAAAATACCTGCATGAAAAACGATTTTTCGATGAATGGAACGTGCCTCTGGATACCAATTGTGCGGTTGTGTCAAATCCGAAATTTGCTGTAATTGTTCACGGCATTCAAGATGGGGGAATACTTTGTGGGCATGTTTTACAAAATATGGATATAAACTGTCGACGCTTTGTTCTAAATAAAATATTTAATGCATTAAATTGTTTAAAACCTTGATTTTGAATATCGCTGAATATAATTTTCAATTCCGGTTCCATTGATTTAATGTGATCTTCGCTGGAACAACAATGTATTCTTAAATTGCGGAATAAATTGCATTTTTTTGTGATAAATTTAAATACCTAAAACTTTGGAAAGCTTTTTCAAATATTCTATCTGATATTTTCTGCTCTTCGGCGGCCAATTGACGAATATGCGGACTTCGGGCAAATTGGTCGAGAATTGTGGAAATAAATTGGCGGGTGAAATTTGAGCTGACATAATTGAACTTAAATAATATTTACAAATTAAATTTAATAAAATTGTAAGAAACCTTTAATTCAATATTCTGCTTTTTAATTGGCACAAATTGTGGCTTAATTAAATCCTCCAATTTGTCTCTTTCCATTGGCTCTGCGAATCGCCTTGGCATTCCTCTATTCCACGCATTATCCCTTTTTGATTTAATCTTGGATTAAATTTAATTATTTTTAAATTTCATTGGAATTTCACTTACATGACTTCCTTTTCTATCCTTTAATCTACTGGAAACACCATGAGAGCTGTGTATTCTTCGTAATAAAACACTTTTTGAGTGGATTGTACCCGCAAAATTATACAAATTCATTACTTTTTAAGGCTAAATTTCTTTAGAAATTGTGTAAAAAATTGGAAACATTTTAATGAAATAAAGTCCCAAAGTATTCAATTAAAATTAATTCATCAACAAAATAAATAAACCAACATTTAGTAACAGTTTTATTTTCTTTATTCAGTTTCAGTTTAAATGTGCACAATCACAAACAAAAGTGGTGGATTTTTTTATTATCATTCGAATCAGGGAAAAAAACAAATAAATAAGTGGAATTGAATGGAATTGGAATGGATGAGAGCAAAATGATGCGAGTTTCACAATCAATGAGCACATTTATTTTGAACAGATGATGGAAGATTTTGCACAATAACAGTGGAATTGGAATGGAATATTAGGAGAAGAGATGATTGAATGGAAGGCAACAGATTTGGATTGGATGATTGTGATTTTGTGAAGGTCACCACCGGCACTGTCATTGTTTTCCTATACCCTATAGCTGTGGTGATGATGTTGCGAATGTCCTGCCGCCGTCATCAATGATGTCGTCGATTGTGGCGTCCAATCATAAATCCAATCGTACTAAAATGAATGCGAAATTATTTGAAATTTTGGTAATTTTTGAATTACTTTGTAGTTTCGAGCACGAGAAAGTCGATGGAAGAGTCGGCGGCAATGATCGTATTGCGGCGTTTCATCGAAGCGCAATTGCCGGGTATAGGCCAAAAGCGATGCAAATTCCTCGGGATATCCACTGCAGAGTTGTTGCACGGATGTCGACATTTTCTTAATAATTATTGAATGAAATTCGATTAATTTCGCCAAACCTTTTCACAAATCTTCTCATAACGTTGCTTATTGTTGTTCGCCACCAGACCTTGCCAACTAAAAAGCATAAATACATAGATGAAAATAACAGTTAAACTTACGGCAAATTTCCACGACAGAAATACATGAATACATAGGCCAACGATTCCAAATCATCTCGGCGCGAAAGCTCATAACCTTTAAATTTGATTTTAAACTTCGAATTGCTAAACTCAGTCGGACTTACCCAAATGTGCATTGATTGACGCATATCGCGCGGTGCCAGTCAAATTCTTGCCATCACGGTATGGAATGTGCCCATCCTTGTCCATGTATCGCTTGGCCAGCCCGAAATCGATTATGTACACAATGTGGCTTTTTGATCCTTTGCCCATCAGGAAGTTGTCCGGTTTTATGTCCTGAAAAACTTCTCTTTACTTCTAGTGAAAAATAAATGCCATACTCGGTGAATGAAGTTCTTGTTATGCAAATATTCGATACGGCTAATCATCTGTTCGGCCAGCATCACAATAGTCTTAAATTAATGAAATGTAAAAATGTTTCATGTTCATTAACCTTCAGTGTGAATCGGCGGCGACATTTTTGGAACAGCCCCTCCAGAGAATCACCAAGAAGATCAACAACCATGCAATTGTAGTCACGTTCTATTGCGAAACAGCGCATTTTTGGAATGCCCAGATGGCCTTGAAGAACTCTGTAGACCTTTGATTCGTAGTAGAGTTGCAAATGTTTCACCTAAAAATGTGCAAATTATATCAAGAATAGCCATTAGTAAACCTTGGAAGATTCCATTTTAACCGCAACTTCTTCATTAGTTTGCATGTCAACAGCCAAATATATTTCGCCGAATGAACCATTCCCAATTTTTCGCTTCAGTTTGTATTTGGAAGAGATTATGAACTCCTATTAAATTAAAAATTATTGTTTGAAACCATTTATCAATCAAACTTACTCTGCTCCTTGATACCACTATTGCTGCCATCCAATTCCTATTTGAGTCAAATTTATTTTTGTGTTTATGTGGTGAATGCGGACGCGTGTGAATATTCGAAATAGTAGAATTGACTTCTAAAATTCGACATTCATTAATCACTTTTTATTTAAATATTTATTTTTAATTAATAATAACAAGCATCAGTGTTATTAATTTGCAATCATGAAAAAGATTGTTGATGCTGATTGCATCGTTTCGTTTATTACCAAGATAGGAGATAGGAGTGGTGGGTGGAAGGTGGAAGCAAGGCAAAATGAAATGGATTTCATCTTCGCTTCTCTTTCACTTCATCATTCATCAATCAATAGGTAAAGTATATAACTTAATTCGTTTCAATAATTTTTAGAAATGAAAGGTCTTTTTAATTTAAAATTTGATACCAAACTCAGAAAATCAAACACTAATTTCTCTCGTTTTTTTACGTTTTTAAAGCCTTAAAAGCTTAATTAATTTACTCAATTTTCAGCTCTTTAAAATAGTAGTATTTTCTTCCAAGTTTTTCTTATATATTCCGATGCCAGTAATTTTTATATAGCAAAAGAAAAACAATTGAATCGAACACATAAAAACATTTTTATCTTAATTAAATAAAAATAAAAATTAAATGGAAAAATCATCTAAAATGGACTAGTTTAATCAAATCACGAAAAACATTATAAAAAAGCTCTAATAAATGCTAATGAGATCATGTCATCAAAAATATCGTTTGTCCTTTTTTTCTCGTTCTAATCAATATTTTTCGTTCGGTTGATTGTGTTCAGCTTCAGCAGCCGGAGGATTGCCATTTTTGCCATAATTTTCTGGAATTTTTTCATTTACTTCGAATTCTCTTTTCCCTCCTTCATCATTCAATGCATGAACTCCTCCATTTTTTATATTTGTTGTGGATGCCATTGACTCAATTGTTGCCAATGTTGGGCAGGAGGATACGGAGGATGATGATGGGCTACGGGCCCAGGGCTGAACATCGGCACTGCCCCACCTAAATTTGAGAATATTTATCTGGAAAAATGAATAAATTAACGGACCAACTGAACACAAAAACGGGGATTAATGCAATCACCGTTGAAATATAGAAGACAATATTCCATTCTGGAGCACTTCCCGTGCGAACAATCAACTTGGTCATTGCGGGATTGATCATTCCGCTGATGGCAACAAAGAAAAATGTCAACCCGGTGATGGCACCGGAAAATGCCGGGGCAATTGCAACTTTATAAAGGATTTTTTATTGCCATTTTTTTGTTTTACCCAAAGCTGCTTGACAGCCCGGGGTGTGAAGGCCGGTAAAAAACATTGAAAAGCAGAGGAAAACAACGGCCAATGAGGCACGGGATGAATCGAGGAAAGTGGCACCAAGCATAAACAGTGCCAACCCAACCGAACCGATTCCATTCAGAAACTGAAACACATTTTTTAACACTGATTCGGAATTAAATATTACTTTGGAAATGTAGGAAACGCCCCATTCCGTGTGCCTTTGAAGCCAAGTATTCAACCAACTTGAGGCAATTTTACTAATCCAAAGGGCCAGGGTGGGAAGGGCCTAAAAAGCATAAAAATGTGAACAAGGGGAATTCATTTTTTACACTGAAAATGCCATTTTGCGTTGACTCATAATGGTGAACATCATGCAAATAGGCAGGCAGAAACCTAAGTATTTGGGGGAATATTTCAATTTTTTCATAATAATCGCGATATATTCTCAAAAATTCGGGTTATTATACTTAAAGGCATGTAACTTTTCTATAAAGGTGGTTTCTATAAAAATTTTGTAGCCATTTTTTTAGAAGACACTCTGGGCTTTCCAATGGCATATTGCCTTCCAAAATTGGCTAAGACCTCGCTGAGCTATAGTCAATAGAATGGCCCCATCCACTACCAACATTATCATTGTCATCAATGGAAATTCGTGGCATACAACGGAAACGAGTGCGGCCCAAACTGGACTCGAAGTGAATATTCGCTTCCATGGCACTTTTCGATTGATCCGCTTTTGGCCCATGTGCTCGGGAGTGTTGGCCACTGTTATAAAACTGAACAAAACAAACAAATATTTTTGAAAGAAGGAATTTTACGTTAATTCCGCTGATGAAATGCAATTTTGTTTGCTTGGTTTGTCCGCACCGGCCACCAAATAAATTAGCACAAAAAAGAGTCCAGTGAAGGCGGAAACATAAAAAATTGAGGGCCATCCGCCGAAGAACAGACTTTGGGCGCAAAGTGCCCCTGCGGTTGGGACAATGAGTAAAGTGCCTAGAAATTTGCTTGAATTTTGGGGGAATCGAAGGATTGACCGAATTGACGGCCGCCGGTGGCCAATCCAAGGGCATAGGAACGTTCAGAAGCGGGAAACCAACGAGTGACCAGGGAATTGATGGCCGGCTGAAGGAGTGCCTCGGCCAAACCCACAAGGAAACGAGCACCGATTGCATAGCCAACACTTGAGAGGGAGGGAAAAAGGTAGAACTAATTATGCAAAATATTCATAAAAATCTCGTCTCTAATTGGCCAAAATAATTTTTAAAATAACCGTAAATTGTTCTCATTTTTGCTAAATATAAATAGAACGGATGGTGAATTTACTATTCATTTATACCTAGATCGCTCTCTTGGCCATAACCAATTAGGGAAGTAATGAAACGGGAAGGCCATATACCCTTATTAGAAGGACTAAATGCTCTCTAAAAATTTCTATTTTATTTAAACCTAAAATAATTTGTAAATTAATGAGGATTTTCATCGGGTTTATTATACTCAAAGACATCTAACTTTTTAAAATCGAATTTAAAGAAAATATTTTGAAGATATTTAGAGCTTTCCAATGACATATCGCTTTCCTAAATTTATTATTCCTTTGTTGAATTATGGTATTCAAAGAAGTATTCAATAAGCAATGGCCCCGCCCTCCGCCCCCATCCTTGTCTCTATTTTTAGACATGCCCTCTAGCCCATTTCCATTTATTTACTTCCAATTTGCTGTCAATGGAATGCCAAAATTTGCAAAGGAGGCCAACAATACGCTGACGATAATCATATCTGAAAATATTTTGAATTTTGTCTTATTTTCTCAAGGACATTTAGCATTGAATTTGTCGGCCAAAAAGCCGGTAAAAAGCATGCAAAGGAGGCCAGCATTGAAGGCGGCGAAAATCCAGCCTTGATCCTTTAAAATGAATTAAAAAATGCACAGAAATGGCTGAATGCCATACTTCTGAAGACCAATGAACCCGAGGCGCTTTCCCATCGACCCATTCATTGGTTGTCCCCATCGAAATATTGGAATTTGAGGAAAAATTTGCAGCATCTGAACGTCGATCACCCTCCTCATCAACCATGCAAACCCTTTTTTTGGGAATGATATGTTCATTCATTCTAATTAATTTAGCAGCTTACATTGCCATGCCCAAATTGGCGTTCATCATGTGGACACTAGAATATTTAAAAATATTGAATTAAAGAATTTTTGGCAATATTTTTTCCTAATTTTATAGCAATTAAACTTGAATTTATTATTACTTAATCCCTTTTTGCGATATCGGTAAATTGTCAGCACAAGTTTTAAACACATATAACCTTTATTATTGCCTCTAAATATGGTTTCCGATTACTAATAAATATGTAAAATATATTTTCAAATTCTTAGTTTTTCAATTTTTAAAAAATATGTTTTCCATTCTTTTAAAATAATAAGAAAAATTTTTGTAAGTATCAATCAATCATATGATGGCTCAATTTTATCCCTCAGAGGTCTTAAGATAATAGTATTAAAAATTTAGAGGGTAACTTTTAGCTAGTCCTAGGGAACGTTTATAATTTAGGAGGCAAAACATGGCGTAATTCTAAAAGGGGTTTTCTAAAGTCTGTAGACAAATTGATTTGTGCTTCAAGCAAAATTCATAGCCCCACAAATTATTTATACTATTTCCCAATTTCATTGAGGAATGGCCCTATATTTTGACCTGGCGAAACAAAGGCAAAGCATGCTGGCCGTAAGCATCCTATAGGACATAAACCATCGAAATGTGGCCGGTTTTGGTGCGGATGCCACCGATTGGCTATTACTGCTGCTACTTTCACTTTCCATCCTTTCCTTGACCGGATGCACAGAAATGGTCCTAGGCATTTTGGACGATGCTTAAAATAAAAAATTGAGCGCAGAAAATGTTTCAGAAATTGTCCAAATTGTGAACACCAATCCCAAAAAAGTAATAATAATTTATGCAAATCCATGAATAGCCCAAATATATTTTGTTTTGACAAAAAAGAGAAGGGATTTTGAGAATTCAAAAAAGGCGTATGGAAAATTGCAGAAAGTAAAATGTACACAAAGCAATAAAATTTGAAGTTCTAGAGGGATTATTAGAGACCAAAAAGCAATGAAAATTTTGCTTCCGGTGGAATTAATTTTAAGTAGAAAAGAACAATGCTCCGCCCGCTTCCTTCAATTCAATGCATTTCGCACTCGATTAGGCCCAAAAGGCCTGCCGAAATTGTTGAATTATAAAAGTAGAGGGGAATGGAAATGAATGTGTGGTTGAAATGTTTTTGTCCTCATCAAAGTCCACTAGAAATAAAACAATTGTATTTAGGATGAATGAAATGTGCGCAAAGGGGCTAATCAGGGAGGGGACAAACAAATATGTCTCCAGCTGCTGGAAATTGAGGGTAAATTTTGTGGTGGAGTGCTCAACGCCAGATCCAGATTCCGCCGATCACCGACGATCGACGATTTTGAGATGGCAAATTAAAGGGATAAATTTGAGTGAATTCAATGTGGAAGGGGTGGGTAATTCCGGAAGTCAATCCCAAAGGGAAAGGCCACAATTCAATATTAAATTGGTCTGGCCAAAATTTGCAAATAGTTGAAATTGTAGCCTCCAGCAGAATTGACTGGAAATATCTGGTGTGTTTGTTTATCCCCCATCAACTAAATCCATGATCATCAAGAATAATTGAGTGGGATGGATTAAAGAGTCAAGAATGCCAAAAGTCAGTGCAAAAACTAAATCCTGTTTTTTATTTCCCATATCCCCCACATTCTGGCCCACATATTTTCCTCCAAAACAAATTTACCTTCTTCTTTATCATTTGCCCATGATTGTTGTTGTTCAATATTATTCTCATGAAGCAATTCTTGCAATTCTTCTTGCATCGGCGGTTCTGCATTTATCATGCTCATCGTTTTCTTATTATCAAAAATGGAATCAGAATTAATAAATTTATTCTGTAAATTTTGTACAAAATTTTTTAATGGAATTTGGAATGCTAAAGATGTACCCTTTCTTTTTTGTCCTTCTAAATGTGACCCTCTCTATTTTTGTTTGTTTGGCCAAAAGATTTTGAATGGGAGGAAAAAATAATTGTGAGAGTTAATTTTGGTTGAATTTTTTGGGTTGATATTTTGAAGCAAATTTGCCTAACATTTAAGCTTATTAAACTTGGGAAATTTTATAAAAACAATTCAATTGGATGAGGGAAATGCGGAAATGTCGCCGTCCGGCGCCAAAAGTGAATGGACATTTGAAAATGTGCACTGGGATTGGTCAAAACAAAATGATGGCCACAGAAGTCTAAAAGGCTGCAATTTTTGCAACTGTTATGGGGGGGGGGGGGATGTGGTTTGGATGGAGAAGGCGGCTGGCAGAGGAAGAACACAGACGATAAATTCAATGACAGCTGACGAGACCGGTACGGCGGGTGGTAATGGATTTATTGTTGGGAGAAGGACTTTTGGACAAGTTGAATTAACGATGTTGAATGGCTACTTTTTGCAACAATTTTTTTGTCGATGGATTTAATCAGAATAGGCGGAATTATTCTTAGCCAGGCGGAATTATTCTAACCAGGCGGAATTATTCTAACCAGGCGGAATTATTCTTAACCAGGCGGAATTATTCTAACCAGGCGGAATTATTCTAACCAGGCGGAATTATTCTAACCAGGCGGAATTATTCTAACCAGGCGGAATTATTCTAACCAGGCGGAATTATTCTAACCAGGCGGAATTATTCTAACCAGGCGGAATTATTCTAACCAGGCGGAGTTATTCTAACCAGGCGGAATTATTCTTAGCCAGGCGGAATTATTCTTAGCCAGCAGGCGGAATTATTCTAACCAGGCGGAATTATTCTTAACCAGGCGGAATTATTCTTAACCAGGCGGAATTATTCTTAACCAGGCGGAATTATTCTTAGCCAGCAGGCGGAATTATTCTAACCAGGCGGAATTATTCTTAACCAGGCGGAATTATTCTTAACCAGGCGGAATTATTCTTAACCAGGCGGAATTATTCTTAGCCAGCAGGCGGAATTATTCTAACCAGACGGAATTAAATAAAATCAGAACAAGTGGAATTAAAACTTCAATGGCAATGCTTAAAAATCAAAAAATACTTTTTCCATTTTTGATGCCGGAAATCTTTGAACACGAATTTTTATTATACGCACCAATTTTGAATAAATTGTGCCTTGTGTGAATTTTGCCCAAGAGAATGGACATTGGGAGTCACAAATATTTGGTGGGAAAATGATATTGACGACGACAAATGATATTGACACATTTTTGTGATGGCAATTCTCCAATTGCCAACAACAATTTGAATTAATGAGGCCAATATAATTTATGCCAAAATTCCTCCTTTATTTTTAATTTTAACAGGAGGAAATCCTTTTTTGAAATAATAAAATGGGGATTATCTGCTCAAAATCAAAAAATTCGCGAGCCCAAGCCAGACATCGACTCCATTCAATGGCATTGGATGCGCATGCCGCCCAACAACATCAACAACAAATTCGCCATCAATTGAGGCAAGGATCGGCCATGAGCATTGGGCATTTGACCACAAAAATTAACACACTGGTCATGGTTGGCTCTGGAGGTTCCTTTTTTTTGTGAAGTTGATTGACAATTTATTGGTCTAATTTTATGTGCAGAAGGCAATTTAATGGCTGCTCCAAGCAACAGTTCCATCCCATCCACCACCCCCCTTTTCCATTCCTCTCTTTTGGCCAATAGTAGCAATAAGGAAGTAGCATCATTTGGCCGTATCAAAATCACGTTGGAATTGTCAATGCGTCAACATGCTTTGTAAGTGATTATTATCCACATATTGAGGTAGAGGCTTTACTACGCTTAACAAAGGTATAAGTGAATTTGAATGTGATCCCCATCCTCGGCTATTTCGATACAGTAGACTATGAAAGGGCTAAAATAAAATAATCCTTTTCTCTTTAATAATGTGATGCCCCTTCAGGCAAGTTTATGGAAAAATTGTCAACCTTTCTCTATTTTTTTAAATTTTTAATTACTGTAGCATAAACATAAACTATCAATTAAGGCTCGAGGATTGCTCCTTTGCTATTTTTTAACATGTTGAATTTTTATTTGAAACATTTCTGGTTTTTCTGCAAAGGCTGAATAAAATATAATTTATGAAATATTCTAATCAGTGGCAAAAAATTGGCTCTTTAGATAGCATTGAAATACTTAAGGTGGTTTAGTGCTCTAATAATTAAGCCCCGGTAAATTTGATCAACACCAATTGCTTAAATTTTAATAATATTTCCATTTCCTCATGGAAGAATTGAAAAATATTGGCGAGAACATATTGCCCTGAGACAGCGTGACATCTTCCACAGGACAATGTTGAATGTGATCGAGGCCAGTCCAAAAGTGAATGAAGTGATCGCCTGCCAAAGATATTGTTTTCGGGATTTGACCAAATGGCCAAAGCTGAATCGAATTTGGTGGGGAAATAGAAATTTGTTTAATTAGAATGTTAATTTTAGTCAGGCACAATTCTCTTTCTATGAGAAGCTTATATTCACGCTGAATTTGAATGAACAAAAATTGTTGGCCGAATGCATTCGATTGGGCCAAACTCATGCCCAATACGCGCAATATGGGCTGAAGCCACATTTTCTTGACATTTTTCAGCATCAATTTTTAGGTAGTCAACGGATAATGTGTATAATTCCAATTTTTGTAGGATTACTTGAAAAAGTTGAAACGAAAAATGAGTCGGAAAAACGTGAAATGGTGAATAAATTTGGGAGAACTTTTCAATTTAATATCCTTCCACATGAATAGATTGGCGCATTCGGTGTGCTGACCACTTTTATTCTTGACGTTTTGAACCATGCCTACAGCATAAAAATGTCAGAAATCAGACTGAATGGGCGGCCTACGGTATTGGGTGGAGGCAATGATTGAAGAATACAAATTGGGGAGAATTTATTCAAGTGATTTATATTACTAAGTGAAAAATATTTAATTTGCTTAAAGTAGTATTAAAAATGCCGAAAAGACAGTTCAGAAGTTTAATCACTTAAACTTTAAACTTATACCCTTAGGAAAGATCTCTTCGAGATGCATCATTTAAAAGTGTTTAGGTTTAACCAATATTAACTTAGTTTTGAACCATTAAACCAAAATTGGTTTAAACCGTTTAATACCCTTTAATTTTGACCAAACCATAACAAATTATATACTTTCGATGCGTCTTGGCCAGCTCTATCCAATTGGGGTATATATGGTTTGGGAATGTAGGACAAACCCTAATAATTATTATTTTTCATCGGCATACAGATACACATTTAATTTTAATTTGGGATGGATTTACATATTTATAAATTATATTTGTTATTTCATAATTCCTCTCCACAATGACATAATTTCGAACCACAAAAGATGAATAAAATTACTGATAATAATTTAATTGAACTCATTAAATGTGTCTCAATTTATTTATCCAAAAAAAGGAAAATCCAAAATACAATTAAATAATCCGAAAAATGAAAAATCAAATATCGCGTCCATCATCAACACCATTTTTAAATGAAAATATTATCGAAATAACAAAAAAGTAATCTTTGGAAGGAATTCAAATTAGACTTGTATTGGATTTGGATGTCATTCTTTCCCTCTTCATTTCCATTCATCCATTCCATTTCCATCATTTTTGCGAATTGCCTTGGCCAAAATAGGCACCACCACCGGCGGCTGGTCCTGTCCACTGCGGATTGGCCTGTTGAAATTAAATGTGATGATTAATTAGTGAAAAAATGAAATTTAATCGATAATTCCAATTTTTTAGTAAATTTATTGTTCTTAATATTGAGATCTATTGTTAATTCGGGTTTTTCTGGCGTTCGAGAGATACTAATTTGAACACCCCTTAAACCCCCCTTATTTCTTTGAATTATTTAAATTGGTTTTGCCTAAAAGTTACGTTTGATTCTTAATGATCATAACTTAAAACCTTAAGGTATATAGTGGGAATATAGAGCCACTTTCACTAAGATTGGTTATTATTGGTATTGATACAGAGATATTGATATTGACTAAAACTAGTTTAGTTTTGGTATTTGGTTGTTTATTTTGTTTGATCAAAATAAAATTAAATTTTTAGTTCTTTCTAATTTAAAAAACTCATCGAAATTTTATAAAAAAAATGTGGTTGAATAAAGTTATTGATATTAAAAAAAAGTTGTCAAAAAATGTACCTGCTGTTGATAATATTGTTGCAAATATTGTTGCTGTGCTTGAGGATTATATCCCTGCGATGCAACATTGCCTGCGCCGAAAACACCGGCAACCGGATTTGCGCCAGTAACACTCGAATACATTGCCGCAGTTGGATCAGTCTTGATGGCACCCTAAAAATATTGGATATGGCAAAAAAAAAAGGTTTTACCTCGACTTTTCCCCAATTCAAACGAAGAGTTTGGCCCATGAATTCGCCACCATTCATTTCCGAAATGGCCCTTGCCGCCGAAACTTTTTGATCGAATTTCACCTTAAATCATATTAATAAGGGAATATTTTAAAAATAAAATTTCGCTTACAAATGCATATCCTTGCGGTTTGAAATGGCGAATGTCCACAATGTTGCCGAATTTCTTGAAGCATTCACGGATGTCAATTTCTATTTAAATTTCAAAATCAATAAATAAAACCAAAAAAAAAATGCAAACCGCTTGCACCAGGCGGAACGCCCCCCACATAAACGGATGAATTCTCGGGCGGAGTTTGTAACATAATTTCGTCCACCGTTGGTTTGCTATACTCAATTGGTCCCTGGCCTGGCTTTCGAGTTGCCCAATTGGTTCGAATTGTACGTCGGCCCAACCATTGTCCGTTCATTTGCTCAATGGCGCGTTCGGCATCATCACGTTTTGGGTAGGACACAAAACCATAGCCTTTTGACATCAGCGTGGTCAAATCGCGAATCACTTTGGCATCCCTAAAATTTAAACAAATTTATATTCGCTTAAATTTATTATGTGTGTGTTTATGGGTTAAATCTAAAGGTTTTTATAAATCTTTAGGTTTAATGTAAATCTTGAGGTTTTTAAATATCTTTAAGACCTTAAGATTGTAAAACCTGGAGACTTTGAATACTCACGAGATTTCCCCGAACGGAGCGAATGCTTCACGAAGTCCTTTATTGTCAATTTCTGGGGACAAATCGCCCACGAACACATGGAAATGCTCTAAATAGTTTAATATAAAAATTGTAGACTAAAATTTAAACGAAACTGCTTGTGTCAATTTTTTGTTGAGTTCCTGGCTGAATGGCCCAATTCACCTTCATCTCCTAAAATGTTTATAATTTTAATATGAATAATGAATTTATGTTAAAAATCAAACCTTGTCCAACAAAAGTCGTCTGTTCATTGCTTGCAATGCTTGCGCTGCAATCTCATGACTGACGAATTCTGAAAAAAATGATTAAATTAATTAAATCATTTAAACCCCATAATTTACCAATAAAGGCATACGGCTCAGAGCTGCTCTAAAATAGAAAATACTTTAATTTATAAATATTATTGAATGTTTAAATCTCTTAAAGGGTCTCCCGGCTATTAGGAATGAATTTTGTTTTCTTTTTTGACCTTACTATTTCTATTACGGGTTAAAAAGAAAAAAAAATAAAATTTCAAATGGTACTTATGCGCTATTTTGTGTGTATTTTTGTGTCGAGGCAATTGGCCCGGTTCCTCTGCCATGAGGGGTCAGTTCCTGCATTTTTGAGATTGATGAATTTTAGATTAAATATAAATAAAAGTAAAAAAAATGTATCGAGCTCACCTTATGCCGATACGTTTAATTAAATTAAATTTATTTAAAGAAAAAAAATAAGAAAAACCAAATACCCAAATAGCATGTTCTTGATGATTTTTATTACCCAGCTGAGCAGCATTAACTCACATCAAAAATCACTTTGGTTTTAGTAACCGGTCCAATTTGTCCAAAGAGAGTTGCAATAAATTCTTCCGTGACCGATTGATCAAGATTGCCAACATAACTTAATATTAAAAGTTTGACCATTTATTTTGTAAATGGCAAAAGAATACATTGTTTTCGGGAGTCCATCTTCGGTTTTCAACTCGAAACCTGCATTCTGGGCAGCAAGATAATGATATCTTTAAATAAGCATTTATATATCTAAATAAATTGTCTTAAATACCTCGGATTGTAAGCTCCAACCGAGAAATCCTCCACTCCATAACCATATCCAGCGCCATAGCCATAATTTCCGTAAGGAAATGCCATTTTATTTATTAAACTTGATTATCTAAAATAGTGCTGTTTTTATTAATAGTAATAAAACATCAATTAGAGCATTTCAAATTAATTAAAAATGATGCAAATTAATTATAGACATTCAGGAAACGGAAAATGATGCCAATGTCTTTCTTCTCGCAATTTTGCCACATCACATTAAATCGTGATCGTAGTAAATAATAATAAAATCATACAAGAATTAAAAAAAGCACAATTTTGTTGATTTAAAATTTTTTATCAAGCCAAGACCGAACCAAAACCCAAAGTGGAACCGGAGTGGACGACCGCCGATGTCCAAGCAAACTTATTAAATATCGGAAAAATTGAATTTAACGAGAAGAAATTAACCTAAACCGAACCTAGTCGACTAGTCATTTTTATTCATTATTCTTGTTACAAATTTTAGGTTTAAATTCCTCTCCCCTCCCTAGACGCTAGAGACCTAGACATTGAATTTTGATACTACCTAATTGTAGGATAGGACAAGGGATATGAGTAATGTAATTAATTCACTTCATTTTTTAATGTAAAGATAAAGGTTAATAAATTTAGATTGTAATATAGATTCAGCTAAGTTAAGAATCAAAATCAATACATTCGTTCAAAAGCAAGCAATTATGGAATCAAAAAATCCGGAAGCAGCTTTGAGCTTACTTGAAAGTGGCCGGGAAAGTAGTAAGATTTATATTATGCTTATAAAATAATTTACGATTTCTTTAGCTTTTTCCTACCAAGCGGAACGTGAACAACTCGAACATCTCAAAAACAGGGTTCGTGTTCTTGAGAGCGAAAACACCGAGCTGAAACGTCTTCAACCCCGTCTCAAGGACGCGCATGGGAAGGATTGTACAAGCGAGGTAACTTTTTACTAATTTAAAACACTAATTTCAATCAAATTCATTAAAGTTTTCAAAACTGGTCAAAGAACTGCAAATGGCAAAGAGCAATTGCGAGGATTGGGAAAATGCGCATCGAAAGCTTCTCAAGAACCACACCGAACTTGAACAGAGTGCACTGATGCAAATTGATCAACGGGACAAAGAGCTCAACGAAATGAGACGAAAGGCAATGGAATTGGAGGAGGAGAACTCAAAGGTTTAATATAAAATGTAATTCTCAACCGTAATTTTAATTAATTTAGTTGCGCGAACAAATCCACGATGAGCAATCGAAAATCCACCGTTTGCAGGAGGAACAGCAAAATCAGTCGCTCAATGAACTTCACGTATGTTCAAATTTATATTATAAAATATGAATGGAGAATCCATATTCACAAGCAAAGATTTTCAATTGGGGAAAATAGGAGAGATTTTTCGAGCTTTTGCATAACAAATAATTAAATTTTCCTTTATTCTCTTCCGTGAATTATTTTCGCATTTTACAGTTGCGTGATCAAATCCAGAACAGTTTGTTGACTGAATCACTGACCAATTTGAACATCAATGACGCGGACCAAATTGCAACTCACATTTTCATGATTCTGGAAACGCTGGACAAAAACAATCGCGACAACAAAGAAATTCAAACTTCAATTTTCACATTTTTGGGTCAACATGGAATGAGCGCCGATCCGGAGAAGGCCGCATTGTTTTCGAAAATCTATAAAGAAGCGGTCAGTTCAGTTTATTAAATTATATTTTTCGGTTGTAAAAAATAAAATGGGGGCTTTTGATGTTTTGATCAAAATGTCATTTTACTTAAATTAAGGTTGCAAGGAAGCAAAATGAACTTCGCTCGGTCAATGATCAACTTTTGTCTGGCAACAAAAATATGGCAAATCATAGCATTGGGGATGTCCAATTCCAGGCTTGCCTTCGTCACCTCTACAATGAGTCAATGTCGACCACATTTCCAACTCAACAATCCGATGTGAGTTTTTCCCTCCAATAATTCTGATTAAAAATTGTCCAACACAGATTTCGATCCCCGAATTTGCAAATGAATCGGTGAATGCAATGAATTTGGCTGGCCGCACAGCAAATTTGGCCGAAGTTTGCGTTCAAATGTTCGAAAAATTGCGCGGAACTGCCGAATTTTTCCAACAACTTTTGGGCAAATTTGATGTGAGCGTTGATGAGGTCGGCGAGGATTTGATGCGCAAAATTGTCCGGATGAAACTCGACTTGGACAAATCAATGGGCGAAGCACGTTGCATTGCTGATGAAGCCAAAAGTAAGAATATTTATAAAATAAAATAATAACCAATAATATTTTTAGATGCTGAGAAGAATATGCGCACATTTTTGCTGGAACAGAGCCAGCAGAATACAATGAATTCCATGGTTTTTGAGGAGCCGAATGAAGCGAAAGAGGACGAAAAATGCAAAGAACTCCAGGAAAAGATTGTCCATCTGGAACAAATCAATTCCAAATTGGCCGAGGAAAAGGAACAAATGGCCTCATCAATTGAGGAGAAATGCAATGAACTCCGGGAGAACATTGTCCACCTTGAAGAGGTCAATTCAAAATTGGAACAAATGAGCTCATCAGTCGAGGAGAAATACATGGAATTCCAGGTAATGAAAAAATCGAATAAATTAGTTAAAAATACTAGTTAAAATTAAAAAAATATTTCTGATAAATCATTATTTTAAAAATTATTTCAAAATTAAAAATAATTAAAAATCAAATCCAAATTAATTCCTATCAAAAAACCCTCTCTGAACTGAATATTCGCGTTAATTATTTATACCATTTACCGGCAAAAAATAGCTGGTAAAACTAATAAATTAATAACCATTGCCACATTTTCAGGAGAAAATTGTCGCGCTCGAGCAGGTCAATTCGAAATTGGAAGAAGAGAAGGAACAATTGGCCACATCATTCGAGGAGAAATGCAAGGAACTTCAGGAGAACATTGTCCATCTTGAGCAAGCCAATTCAAAATTGGAAGAAGAAAAGGAGCAAATGAGCTCATCAATTGAGGAAAAATCGCTGGAAATTGAAGTCCTTCAAGGAAAAATTGCCGAACTTGAGCAGACAATTTCGAAATTGGAAGAAGAGAAGGAACAAATGGGCTCATCAATCAAAGAAAATGTGAGTATTAGGGTCAGCTTTCAGCAGGATAATTTTAGTTTAGATATTCAGAATTATATTTTTTAAGCGCTTTTAAAATTATAATATTCCCGAAAAAAACAATGGCCGATTGGCTAAGTGAATGGTTTTTGTTAGGCAAAAAATATGGGGCGCTTCTATGAGGTAGTGGGTTCAAATCCTATCCGGCTTATTTATTTAATTTAATTGATCGAAAGAGCCTTTTTGGAGTTTTGAAATTTTTTTCTTTCTGAAAATTTAGCAAAATATTTAAAAAAAAAAAGAATCAAAAATTACCAAAAAATTTTTAAAATATTAAACGATCTGATCCTTAATTAGTGAATAACCTATCTATGAATTTGAAATTAATTCTTTTATAAATTTAGCTGGTGATTCCGCGCACTCAACTGGTCGAAGGAATTCGTGGAGAATTGGGCAAAATTTATGATACAATGTAAGAAAAATTAAATTTTTTGCGTCCTTCAATTTCATCGTTTAAAATAGGTCGTTCGCCAGCAAACGTCTCGGCAGTGCTAGCAAAAAAGTTCCACTTCAACAAAAATCATCCAACACGAAGAAGAATAACTACAAACATGCTTCAGCACCGGCAACTTCCTCCCAGCAACAGCAACAATCGACGTCCCAATCTCAAACGAATGAGCGAATGGATTAATTGAATATGGAGGAAGGAGGAGGAATGAATATTAAAATGAGGGAGAATATTTGATATAATACAACAATCTTTTTATTAAAAATACAACTACACAATAATTGTTTTGATTTATTTAATGTATTTTGAACCAACTCGGTTCTTTTCATCTCCTGATGCTTATTCCACTTATCTCTCGTAACATTTTTTGAATAAATTATTTTATCAAAAGAAAATTATCCTCTTATTTCATCAAATTCATTTCAAATTTGTTGGGATTGGGAGTAATTATCGAGGAAATTTCCAGGCAAAATTGGCTCATTGAATTGTTCATAACACATTAGGCAGTTGGCTCCAAAAATTCGATTGAATTCCGAGAAAAAACCAGGGAATTGACAATGTGGGCAAATGGCAAAATCGTCCTTGATAATGTGTCGGCCCTGTGAATGAATTTTTCAAATAATAAGAACTTAAAAATAAATTCAGTCTATTTTAATTCCGCCTGTTCTGATTTTAATAATTCCGCCTGTTCTGATTTTTAATAATTCCGCCTGGTTAGAATAATTCCGCCTGTCCGCCTGGCTAAGAATAATTCCGCCTGGTTAGAATAATTCCGCCTGGCTAAGAATAATTCCGCCTGGCTAAGAATAATTCCGCCTTACTAAGAATAATTCCGCCTGGTTAGAATAATTCCGCCTGGTTAAGAATAATTCCGCCTGGTTAAGAATAATTCCGCCTGGCTAAGAATAATTCCGCCTGGTTAGAATAATTCCGCCTGGTTAGAATAATTCCGCCTGGTTAAGAATAATTCCGCCTGTTCTGATTTTTAATAATTCCGCCTGTCTAAAGACTAATGCTGTGTATTTAGCTCCGCTATAATTCCAATAATATGAAAGCTAATACGTAAGGCATAAGAGAATGTCTCTATTGGTAAAAATTGTTATTGGCTTAAATCCGACTCTAATTAAAACAAAATTGTGATTTGATTGAGAAAGAACCATTTAGCCCCAATATTATCATTAATCACCGTCAAAATGCAATATGGAATGTTTGCTTGACAATTGAAGCAAATGAGTGTGAATTCCTTCACTTGAACATCACAAAATGGACAAGGCTGACTTTTTTCTTCTGGGTCTGTAGCATTTTGGCCAAATTTTCTTTGTAAAAAATGTGAATAATCTATAAATTTCAAACAAAATCTATACCTAACAACTAATTCAATTTTCTTTCGATATTTTTCATCAATTTTTTGCCTATATGCAGGCTGCATAAGTTGAGAGGCAAATTTGAAGGCGGATGCTTTCATGCCAGCTTAAAAAATAAATATACATATACACGTTCATCTATCTGGTACGGAATTCCAGTACCCCTATGCCTATTGGCATTATTTTATTATCAACGAAGCAATAACCAATTTGGGAAGGCCAAATACTATTCGAAGGCCCTAAATTTCCACTAAAAATGGCCCATTTTAATATTATTATATATATTTTTAGTATCGCTTATTTTATAAATTGTTTTAAGTTTTTCAGAAAATTAGAAAAGCCACTTTTAAGTGGACATTTAATGCTTTCAAATGGCATATCGTTTTCCGAAATATGGTGCCCTCTTAAAGAACTATCGTCAAAAGAATAGCGCAGGTACCGAAATTACTGTACTGAAACGTCCCACATCTTCCATTCTAATTCACAAATACCTTTGGTGCATGTTATCACACAGGAAGTGAGAATTTGGGCCCCATCTGTGTATGGAAATATAAATTTTTTATGCAAATTGTTTATTGGGAAAACGAACGGGCTGGGAATTGGCCAATGTTGGCGGCAACACGACAAAGCAAATTGGCCGCCCCAAAATTGTCGCCTTTTTTCATCAACATTTTGACAATGTTATAGCTGTGCAATAGCATCAGGGCATTCTCCATCTCCGAAGGAATTCGAATGCGTTCACGGCGCAATGTTTGATACATTCCTTAAGGACAAATCATTGAGAACTTTTCTTTCTGGAACTATAAGCGAGGCCAATTTTAAAGTTCTGGCTTTTGAATGGGATATTTCTTAAATTGGTTCAAAACGATACGGAAATATATTTTATTAGTAAATCGAAATAAAATAAAGATAATACCCACCGTTTTCCATGATTTATTTTTTGGACATTACTTATTTGATTGTTAAATCTATCGAATTGTTTTCTACATAATTACATGGAGAAATATCTAAAATCCGAGGCTCTTTTATTTGTTACAAAATTTTCCATCTTTTTAAAAAACGCTATAATATATCGGTTGCCAATTTGGCCCATAATCGTTGAGTTATTCTACGGAAAAAAAGGAAGTATTTCCCCTTCCAATTTTATTACCAAATAACAAATCATGCGCAGTTTTGTAGAATCCTTTCGCCTGCTGTTCCTGCGCAATGATCAACGCTGTTTTTGCCCCTTCCTTGTACATTTTCATTTTCACGTACAATTGGAAGAGGAATTTTGGATCCTAAATTTTGATGTGAATTTTTCAATCAAATTCTCAAATTTTTCTGCCTTTGGCATTCCATTTGCCCCATCACCCATCAAATGGGCAATCAATGCATCAACCAGCGTTTTGTCCCCAGATTCGGCTGCAAATTCGACAGCATATTGGAGTGCCTCCTCCTCCAATGCTGCCTCGAATCGTTCATTTGTCAAAAGGGATAATGCCTAAAGTAAATTGAACAAATTAATAAAAAATTTTCAGAGAAATATTGAAATTATCAAAAAGATAATTGTAATTGTCGATGAAAGAATACATAAAATATTATAATGGTTTAAGGGTTTGTCCTAAATTCACAAAACCATATACCCAAAATTAGATAGGACTGGTCAAGACGCATGAAATGGTATATAATTTGATGGTCCAAAACTAAGTTAGAATTAGAAAGGATTAAAACTTAAAGCCAAAATATAAGCAAATGATGCATCTTGATGTGATTATCGATTGTGTAGAAAGTTTGGAAGTCTAGGATAAATAAACTTCTAAAATTTGAATTATTAAAAATTTTAGGCAATTCCAACTTTTTAAATAGTATCTATATTATATCTATAAAATACAAAATATCATTTTAGACACAGACCATTTGATATTGTTTGGACATTCCCGCAAATTTGCCCGCATTCAATAGGTCTCCTTCGGCACGAAAATATTCGGCCAATTGTGCAAAATGTCCAACATTTGTCTCATTTTGTTGCTGATTTTGTGCCTCATCATTTTGCTGTTGGCCAATTGTTGCCGCCTCCAATGCCCGGGCATACACTTGCATTTGGCCAGAGCCTTTGGCCATATCGAATGCTTCCTTGGAAAAGATGAAAGTAAAATAAATTAAAAAAAATTTGTACCTGATAACAATGCGAAATGACCAAAAATTGGATGGCCGCATCAAATTGGCCCAAATCCGAGAAATAACTATTTTTGGGTAGAAGGGAATTTAAGACATATCCAAAAATATCTAATAAACCAACTTTGCCACCATTTTTGAACCTTCAACACTTTTGCTTTCTTGTGCCAATTTTACTGCCTTTAATAAATATTATTTTGTGAATGACTTTAATTTTGCTCGTTTTTCAACCTCATTTGCTCTGTTCAAATTGCGCAACAACAATCGGATTTGATTCTCGGCATCATGGGCACGTTCATAAGCCTATTTAAAATAGGGTAAAAATTTTCAGCTACTTGATAAATTTGTTTTTATTGAAAATAGGACGAATATGTACCGTTATTTAGTATATTGGCCATACTTTTAGCCATAACTCAGCAAGAGAGCAATCACTTTTGGAAGGCAAAATATTAATCGAAAGCCCTAAATGTCCTCTAAAAAGTGGCATAAAATTCATTTTATGAAATCCTTCTTCACAAAAGTAATCCATCTTTTAAAAGTTACAATTACTTGAATATAATAAACCCAAATTTTGGAGGAAAAGCTGCATAATTTAAAAAATTATTTAAAATTTTTTCAAAAAACATAAAAGCCACTTTTTGACGAATTTAAGGACTTCTAATGTTATATCAACGATCAACCTTCTTAAATTGGTTGCCTCCATGTTGAAATATTAACTAAAAGAACAACTAATTCATATACTGTATCGGCAGTACAGTATATGCACAAAATCATCCAATTTTAATCCCCCAAAGCCCACTTTGTATGCCCGTTCAAAATTCTTCTCCTTCTCCAGCATTTTTCCATATTGTGAGAGTAATTTTGGCGATCGAACTTGTTCCATCAATTTGTGCACTTTGAGCAAATTTCGACTTTTCATATAGGCGGCCTTTTCAATAGAGGGAATATTTTTAATTCTTAAAAATTTTGGCTAACCGCTGCTCGATCATAGAATTGGCCGGCCTCATAGACGGCACCGGATTCATCGAATTGCTAAACAAAACAAATGCAAATGTATTTGTTCTAAATAAGGAAGGAAGCCAGCGGCAAAAAATGACACAAATTGACAAAGGGCGAAGGAAAGATTACGGTACAAAAAAGAATTATGGCCTATCGCTGTTCGCTATTTTTACTCCAATATTTATTATTTACTGCACATCAAAAATATATTTTATAAATTGGGAACTGTAGAGGGGAAAGATGCCTGTGCCTGTGCTAAACTTTTTCTATAATTTTGCCATTTTTATATTTTATTAGGCCATTTATTTAGGCTTGAATGAAAGATGATAGGAAGAGGGTTCTAATTCTGGCAAATACACTCGGTAATTGAGGAAATAAGCATATTCATAAAAATGATAATTTAGTAGAGATCAATTCGTCTTTAGCCTATGTTGGTCAAGGATTCTATTTCTTTGCCCGATGGTTAAGTTCTCATCCCGATTTGTGAATAAATCAGTAGATTGACAACTAGCTATTTGGTATTTGGCCTTTGATTGAACATGGTTAAATTTGGCAATGTAAAAAACAAATTGGCACTTTCCCCACCCAAATCGCCAGAAAACTTACCCTCAATTGTTCCAGCACAATGCCACAATCCCGTTTGGCCAATCGACTTGGCAATTTCAGTGCAATGTCCACGCCCCTTTGTATAATTTAATCATTAGGAAAATATTGGGAAATATTTGTTGATTTTTTACTTTTTCAAATCGCCCATATGCAATGCCATTCGGGCCAATCTATTAAACCAATTTCGAATTATTAGGCAAATTTCCCAAGGCTAACCCGGATTTGCACACCCAATTGTGTTCTTCCACTTCTTCACCCAATTCTTCATCATTCTTCGCCTCGATCAGTGCCTCCTCGTAAAAGTGCAATGCCTGCTCATGTTGGCCCAAAAATTCCAATTGAATTGCATACTGTAAACGAATAAAGTGGAATATGATAATTTGAAGGAAATATTTTCGTTTCACACTTCTTTGGCGATGAATGGCAATTCGGATGGGGCAATCTGACGTGCCAATTCCAATGCCCTTTCCCAATGTTGCACATCCCTTCGCATCTTTATGAAATAGAGGAATAAAGGAAAGAATATTTTGTAGAGTTAGTGGCATTTTTCTAAAATGGCTCAATAAAATTCAAATGATAAGTTGCCTAGGAAAAATTTGCCAGATTTTGCCATTGAATTTGATTGAATTTACAAAAAATACAAAAATTGCTATTTCGAATTCTGAAAATTGCCAATAATATAAAATTTCGGATTTAGGGTTATATAAAATTGTCAATAATTTGCTGGATATGGCTCTAAAAATTGCCTAATTTGGCCAGTCCAAAATCTTAATATGGAATTATATTCCTAAATTAAAGTCCGAGTTAATTTGGCCTCTACCAAATTTTTGAACCCATTCAAATACCTCCAAGGCATGCTTTGGTTCGGAAGAAGCGGAAAATAGCTGATCGGCTTGATCAAAATTGCCAAGTAATGCCGCAACATGGCCACTTAAAACTTGTTGATCTTCTTAAATAATTAAATTTGGATTATATTTTCAATAAATCGGATGATGAGGAACCAATATGGACAAGTTCCTTCAAGGCCCAAACCATGGCCACATCGCCGAGATGGCGGAAAATGCGAACGGCTATAAAATAAATGAGAATATTTTTGAAGGCCAGAGCCAGATAAGTCCACCCAAATCAATGTTGCAATCCAACATGACTGAATGGGCGAATTGGCGCCAAGCCAAGGGATCTTTAAGTTCTAAAAATGGCGGCAAAAAACGAATAATTGTGAACAAATTTGGTAATTGACCTTCACAAACTTTCCATGCATTTCGCCAACGGCGAAGCAACAATGATTGTTGTAACATTTCTTTGAGCTTGAAGGAAATAGAAGGGAAAATTGGAAATGAGAAAGGCAAACTTCTTGAGGTGATTTTCCAGCAATCTATGCAAAAATAAATAAATGAATGTAATTTTATGGAAAGGTGGTATTTTCATTTTGTCTTTTCGATTAAAAACATTTTGTTTTTTCGTTTGTTTTAAAAACATTTAATGTTTTTGTTTGCTTAAAAACATTTTGTGTTTCACTTTGCTTAAAACATTTTGTATTTCATTTAGCTAAAAACATTTTGTGTTTCATTTAGCTAAAAACATTTTGTGTTTCACTTACTTAGCTTAAAAACATTTTGTGTTTTACCTAGCTTAAAAACATTTTGTGTGTTCATTTAGCTAAAAACATTTTGTGTTTCACTTAGCTAAAAACATTTTGTGTTTCATTTAGCTAAAAACATTTTGTGTTTCACTTAGCTTAAAAACATTTTGTGTTTTACCTAGCTTAAAAACATTTTGTGTTACACTTAGCTTAAAAACATTTTGTGTTTTAGTTTGCTTAAAAACATTTTGTGTTTTAATTTGCTTAAAAACATTTGTGTTTAAGTTTGCTTAAAAACATTTTGTGTTTTACTTACCTAAAAACATTTGTTCACATTAAAAATGTTACAAAAATCCCAAAAAATTCCTTCCAAATTCATTCACCTGTGTTTCAGTTTTATGCGATTTCAGTAACATCGTATTCATTCGTCCATTTTGTGTATGACAGTAGACAATTCCCTTGGAAAGGAGCAATGGCATATTGCCATGCGGCACTTGCAATTGACTGATGAAATTGACGGCCCTTTCCCCGTTTGGATCACGGGCCAACATGAAAACGAACAAACTGTGCTGATCGTGCACCAGGAATGTGTCCTTGTCCACAGTGAATGTCTCCCAAAGGCAGCCCAAATACTCAAAATTGGGTGGGAAATTTATTTGGAATTGAAATTAGAGAAGGATATTTTAAAAAGCCAAGTCTTTTGGCCATAACTCAACGTGACAATGGGTATTTTATATATATATAATAGCATTTACATTTTTCACATTTCAAAATTCAGCGGCTTTTCTAGGGATTTTTAGATTTTGGGACTTTCACATCTTAGGGTTAATAACAATAATAGATAAGAATATTCTTTTACATGATGGCTGCTCTGAAATGGGCCTTGCCGTGGAATTTTGCACAATTGGCCATCGGATGGGGAATAGACGAACACATCGTGCAATTCATCTAAAAATTGCATAAATTTCATGACATTAGGATATGATTAATAGTGTGGTCATATTCAAAAATGAATTAAAATCAGGTGAGAAGATTTGAATTAAATGATTAATTAGTTTACTTATAATAAATGTAAAAAAAAATACACACCCAAAAAGAGGCATCGAATTCCATCGGGTTCCGCAAAAATGGAACGAATTTCAACGGAATGCCGAAAATCCGACACAAATCGGCCATGGCTCAATGAATAATAGTAGAGGAATCGGCCTTTGGTTGAGTAGAGGAAAAATTTGTCGGCCAATTCCGAGTCGAGCACTTTTTCATTTGGTGCACTCTCATTGCAGTCCGGGAAAAG
Organism: Pratylenchus scribneri; assembly: GCA_030063045.1. Classification (NCBI taxonomy): domain Eukaryota; kingdom Metazoa; phylum Nematoda; class Chromadorea; order Rhabditida; family Pratylenchidae; genus Pratylenchus; species Pratylenchus scribneri. The sequence goes on from JAQSEB010000116.1 coordinate 248,948, forward strand.
TACATCGCCGGAAGGGGCAAAGGATGAAGAAGAGGATGAGGGATCGATGGATGAATCGGAACGAATTATCTGAAAATTAGTAAGGAAGAATATTAGGGATTTTTGATTGTTTAAGGGAACAATTTGGAATCTTGACCATTCTTTTGGACATAGCTCAATGAAACAATAATCGATCTGAGAAGGCAATATATCATTCGAAAGTCCAAAGAATCCTCTAAAAATTTCATGAAATATTTATTAAATTCACATCTCTAAAATAGTTACATGCCTTTGAATATAATGAACCCGATTTTTTCAAAGAAAAGCTGTCTCATTTTAAAAGCTGCTTATTGCATAAAATATCTTAACTTTTCAAAAAATTAGAAAAGCCACTTTTTAGAGGACATTAAGAACTTTCAAATGGCATATTGCCTTTCCAAATTGGTTGCTTCCTTGTTGAGATATGGCCAAAAGAATGCCCTGGTTCTAAAATAGCGACAAAAACTGCTTGCCTTGTGCAAATGGACACGTGTATCCAATCGGGCCATTACAAATTCACGGCTCAATTTCATTTTCAGAATGGTCTAAAAGAAGCAAAAACATTTATTCTGCTCCCCTTCCCCCTTTTTACTGTCATATAATCATGTTCATAGAGAAAAGCAGTTGTGTTCCTTTTGATTTCATAAAACCATGCTTTGTTGTTCAACACAATGGCAATGTGCTTTTCCTATAAAAAGTTAGAATTTGTGCAATAAATTTTGTATAAATCAAATGGACTAAATTTAGGATTTATGAAACAAATTAGAACAAAGATTAGTAAAATTGCTCAAAATTTCTCATAAAAATGTCTTATTGTTAGGTCTAATCAGAATTTTATGCCCTAATATAAATTAAAATTTATTCACCCCAATGGAAATCAATGATGGCTCCACTTTGATGTTCAAACTTTGTGCCGGTTGCTGGAATTCATTAAAATTTGAGTCGATTTATTAAATAATTTCAAAACAAACAATATTTCCATCCTGATAAATGCTAATTTCCGTCAACGATGCCAAAATGGCCATTTGACTGGGCGAAGCGGATGCCAACATTGGCAGACGAGTTAAATAAATGCAAAGTGCGCCGGAACGAGCCGAAACCGCTGCCAACGAGCCATCCTCAGAACAGGCCAATTGGACGAGACCACTGTCATCCGAATCGACGTCCACCAAATCGCTGATTTCACTTCTTTATATTGGAAAAGGGGAAAAATTGATAAATTATTAATTAATTGAAGGAAGCCAAAGGCAAAAATGATAAAAATAGAAAAGGAAAAAGGAACTAGAAAAGAATTAGGCTATGAATTTGGCTTATCGGTTACGGTAAAGTCTACAGTACACCGCAAAAGGCGCCTATGGGCAGTGTGTAACAATAACAATGAATTACATCCAAAATTTCACTCCTAATTTATTTAATACCTAATAGGGAAATATTTAATTTGCTCAAAGTATTGAAAAATGTTAAAAAAAATTGTAAAGGAAGTTTATCCTATATCCGGTTCAAAGTTTATCCTAGATCCTTCTTTATACTCACTCGATAAATCTCATCAAGAGGATTATTTCATTATGTTTTTTGCTTGGATTTAATCAATTCTAACTTGGTTTTGAACCATTAAACCAAAATGGGTTTAAACCGTTTAATACCCTTTAATTTTGACCAAAACCATAACAAATTATATACCGTTCGATGCGTCTTAATCCAGCTCTATCCAATTGGTTATATGGTTTATGAATGGAGGACAAACAAACTCTTATACTATTATATTTGGATTTATATACTCTTTTTGTGCTAATTCGGCAAATTAAATATTACCCTTATCAAATAAGTTTATTACCTAATTATAATAATTATGTATATTTTAGTATAATTTTAAGCAAATTCATAAGAACTAATTCCCAATTAATCGCCTTTACACTAGTAGAAAAAATACGTACAAATCGGAAATGTCGCGACCTTTCAATCTGAAAAATGACGATAAAAAATTATTTTGCCTCCTCACAAATTATCGCCAATAGAATAGAGCCGACGCATTGGCTCATTCACAGCAATGGAGGCAAGATTTGTTTTGTATTCTTGAATGGAGAATAATTCCTGGGAAATGGAATCCGCTGAACGTTCGGCCTTATAATTAAATGAATTAATGGAATTTGGAATTTGCTCGGCAAACCGAAAGACAAACGACGAATCCCAGATCGAAGCCGACCAAAACATTTCCATTCCCAAACCAAACTGTGCGCACCAAATTCCCGTATCGCTCTTGGAATTGCAAATTTGTGGGCTGCTCCGGCTCACTCAATCGCACAATCATCAAATTCTTTTGGGCTACAATGGCGCTGATCTGCATTGGATAATTTGGAAAGAGTGAGCGAATTATTGAGTATTGCCCATCGGTATCTGTGCCATACCTTTAGCCATAATTCAGCGAGGCATCTACCAATATTAGTAGTTAGAAGGCAGCACTAAATGTCCTTTGAAAAGTTTCGTAAAAGAATTTTTTCATTCAATTTTAGAATGGTCATTGTTTAATAAACCCTAATTTGATGAAAAGTAGCTTTATTTTATAAATTGTTTTAAATTTTCAAAAAATTAATTAAGCAACTTAAGGACATTTAGGGCTTTCAATTGTCATATCGCCTTCTCAAATTGGCCATTGCCTCGCTGATCTATTGTCAAAAGAAATGCCTAGGTACTCAATTTATGTTCGAGATATTCAGTTGAATTGGAATGAAGTGGATTTAAATTTAGGCCCTAATTAATTTTAGGTTTAAGGGCGTAGATTGCCACAATTTTTTTTGTATATTTTCCTTCCATGAAAATGTCATAATCACTGTTCATATTTTTACTATCAATCCCGCCTACCCTTCTCCTAATTTATACATAGTCCTCTTCTCGATCTGCCGCCAAACTGCGGAATGTGGTGAATTGCAAATCCAAAATGTCCCCATTGCAAGAGAATGTGTTCAACGTTTCGCCCTCCGCATTGTTCACTGTTATTTGTGTGTCCTCCGAGCCAAGTGCAAAAATGGAACCATCTCGATTCCAAGCACCAGTTTTGATTGCTCTTTGATGTTTGCCCATCACCGGAACTTTCCTTCGGACAAAAATTAAGCCATCCATTCATTTTTATGGCCAAAATACCTCGAAAGTCGATGGTCGAAAAGAACAAAATTGCCGCGATTGTCGCCCACCAACAGGATTGCCTTTTTCGGATTCCAACAAAGCAGAGTGGGCAATGCCTTCGCACCGGTGGACATATCCACGGTGTGAATTTGGCCAGTTGAACATTCATACAGGACCAGGGTTGGAGTACGCCCATTGGCGATGGCCAATAAATCGCCTTGCGGATCCCAGCTTAATGCACTCACTTCCCTACGATTCAAAGGGAAAGCTCAAGTTGGCTACTTTCCCAAAACTATTTAAGATATTGATGACAATTTTGACCAAAATTCTGTTAAATAAAGCTTCTTATCCTTAAATTCTATGTACTAAATAAATAAGTCTCAATTATTTGTAATTTCTGATTAATAAATGTATTCTATTTAATCAAATATTTCTTCCGGAATTAAACATTTTTCGATTCTCAAATTTTTCAAAATTATAATTTATTACTCATTAATGTTGAATTCCTCGGTAATTTCATTGTATCGATTGAAGACGCGAATAACTCCACTGGAGCCAGCCACAGCAATATTGTTTCCCCCAGGGCGCCATTCAAAAATCAACGGGCCTTGGCCATAAAGTTGTGGATTTTGTTCACGGAAAAGGAGCTAACATAAAAAGAAAGGGGTATTTTCACATCAATTTATTTGCTGACCTTCATTTTATGGAATCGGTTGTTATTGAATCATAATGGATTAGCAATTCTGAATTTGGAACTAAATTTGCGGCAATTTTTACTCCATTTTCTGTTAGTTACCATGGAAACAACGCATTTTAAAGATGAAAAGGACTAATAAAGGAAATGAAATTAATTTTGTTTTAGAGCTTAAAGTGGATTCTAATTTTTTTAAGTAAATTCAAATTTTTAACTCTGAGTTTAATTCTGGTTTCTAAGTTTATTCTTATTTTTATTCCGGTTAGATTTGTGTTTCATTCCGGAAAGTTTATTTTTCTTTGCGGTTAGATTTGTGTTTCATTCCGGAAAGTTTTAATCTAAGTTCTTTCCGGAAAGTTTATTTTTCTTTCCGGAAAGTTTTAATCTAAGTTCTTTCCGGAAAGTTTTAATCTAAGTTCTTTCCGGAAAGTTTATTTTTCTTTCCGGAAAGTTTTAATCTAAGTTCTTTCCGGAAAGTTTTAATCTAAGTTTTTTCCGGAAAGTTTTAATCTAAGTTCTTTCCGGAAAGTTTTAATCTAAGTTCTTTCCGGAAAGTTTTAATCTAAGTTCTTTCCGGAAAGTTTATTTTTCTTTCCAGAAAGTTTTAATCTAAGTTCTTTCCGGAAAGTTTTAATCTAAGTTCTTTCCGGAAAGTTTTAATCTAAGTTCTTTCCGGAAAGTTTATTTTTCTTTCCGGAAAGTTTATTTTTCTTTCCGGAAACTTTTAATCTAAGTTCTTTCCGGAAAGTTTTTAATCTAGGTTCTTTCCGGAAAGTTTATTTTTCTTACCGGAAAGTTTATTTTTCTTTCCGGAAAGTTTTAATCTAAGTTCTTTCCGGAAAGTTTATTTTTCTTTCCGGAAAGTTTTAATCTAAGTTCTTTCCGGAAAGTTTTAATCTAAGTTCTTTCCGGAAAGTTTTAATCTAAGTTCTTTCCGGAAAGTTTTAATCTAAGTTCTTTCCGGAAAGTTTTAATCTAAGTCCGGTTAAATTATTTACTTTATTCCGGATATTCTGATTTCTAAGTTAATTTTAACCTTTCATTTAAGGCATATCTTCTCAGTTCTCACTCATCACTAATCAATTTCCTTTTTATTCAAAAGAAAGCAAGAAATACGGTATGCACTGATACCAAAGGAAATGGTAAATAAGGGAGATATCTCTCTCACAGTCAATGCCTTGAATGTGCCTTAAGGCTATATCATGAAAATATATATTAATATAATATTCATCGCTTCAGATTCCATTGCCAATTCAATTAAAAAATAATATGTTTTAATATTTCCCATCAAATATTTAATATTTATTTTATTTCACATTTTCATCCATCATCTTAATTAAAGATTAAACAAATAAATAAATCTTCAAAGCCAAATTTGGTGAATTGATTACCAATCTTCTTTTTATGGTTGCCTCTCTCTCCATCCATTTTTTTATCCGTCATATTTTTCTACCCAAACACAAATCGATTCAGTCAGCGCATTTTATTTATTTTCATTCTACATTTTCTCCTCTATTCATTTTGCTACTCGCTCTTGACTCGTCGCTGGGATTATTCAATTCCCCCATTTTCCTTAGCCTCGCCAAAGCCATCATTCCGTCCTTCCCCTTATTTCTTTTCTATCGATTGTTTTGTCAAAAAGGGACCTTCCCTTCGGCGACAAAATTTTCTTCACTTTTTATTGGCAAAAAATGCGGCAATAAGAGAAGGAAGGAAAATGGCCAAGTCCCTCCCCTTCCCGCCTGTGGTTGGGACCAATGGCTGTCAACACAACCACAATGGCCAACAAATCGATTGTTTTGTGGCCATCTTACCTCCTTCCATCCATCCTATGACCAATTTTGCCCTTCCCCATTCATTATTATTCCCTCTTAATAGTGCATTGTTTTTTTTACCAATTTTACTTTTCTAAAAACAAATTTCAGCAACAATTTTCACGCAAAAATGTCATCTTCAACATTTTATGCCTCCGCATCCGCTGGCCCTTCCAATGCTTCTTCTTCTTCATCTTCTTCTGGCATTCCACTTTTGCCGCCTTTACGCTGTCCCCTCTGTCCCATTCACGTCCATTTCCCACATGACCTCGCCTTGGAAGCCCATTTGGCCCAAATCCATCTTGGCCTTCGACCCTTCAAATGTTTGGAATGTCCGCCGGCAGCAGGATTGGCCAATTTGGATGCCACCACCTTCCCAACCGAATGGGCCTTCCTTGACCATTTGGCCTATGCCCATGGACAATATTCGGGACAGGTGGGCACAAAAGGGAAGAATATTTTCGGAGCCACCCAATTTGAAACCATTTTTAATAAACTCATCAAGAAATGTAGATAATTTTAGTAACAGATTAAATAGCAGATTAGCTATTAAATAATATTAATTTTATTTAAATTTATACAGAATTAATTGAGTTTTGCTAAAAAATTTTATGGATTAACAAATTTTTCAATGGTTTTTGGACATAACTCCATCATTTATGAGACAATGCCAATAGTCTATAGTTAATTTGATATTAAAGACAACCAAAATATTATTAAATGGCACCAGATTGGAGCATATTCGAGCCGGGGATATTATGGAAAAAGAGAATGAAAACGAAAATAATATGTTTTTTTTTCATACAGTCTTTGCTCCAAATTGACTTGGAATTAGTGAACAAAAGGCGTCAAATCCAACGATTGATTACTTGTGCAATATTGACCAGGGAAAGTTCTCGAATGGTTGTCGGAGAACAGCAACAAATGACACAACAAATGAATAATGCGAATACGGATATTGGCCATTTTGGCCAAGGAAGTTCATTGGGAATGGAATCTGACAATTTGGCACAAACTTCATCAAATGGACAAGAAAATGGAAAGAGGGTCGAAGTGAAAATAGAGGTGGAGGAAGAAGAAACGATGGAAACAATAAATAATGTCGGCAATCATCAAGTGGAGGAAAATGGCATCAAATTGGAAGTAAAATTTTGGGATTTGTTGAGAATTTAACCCCATTTTTTGTGAATTCAGTGTTCAACCGAAGGAAATGAATCGGTAGAGCAGGATCAAAATGTTGGCCCAACACTGGAACATTTGCCTAATGAACAGCCATGTTTGAGTGCGGCCGAATTGGAAGCAGCCGAAATATTGCGCACAGCTGCATTCAAATTGAGCCAATCTTTGTTGAATCGAAATAGGCAACAAATGGAAATGACTGGGGGGACAATGATGGAATGGAAGGATAAAGGCAATGATGGCCATCAAATATTGGAGGTGGACATAGGGGGGGGGGGGGAATATTAAGTTATTGTTTATATGACTTTCTTTTGGCCATATCTCAACAAGGAAGTAACCAATTTTGGAAGGCTATATCCCATTCGAAAGCATAAATGTCCTCAAAAAATTGCTTAACTAATTTCACAAAAAATTCCAAACATTTTGTAAAATAAATGGCTTTTCCCCTAAAAAATTTTGGTTTGATTCATTTAAAGACGTAAAACATTTTTAAGTTGGGATTTCCTAAATTTAATATAAGCCACTTTTTAGAGGACATTTAGAGCTTTCCAATGACCTATTGCCTTCCAAAATTGGCTAATACCTCGCTGAGCTATGGCCAAAAGAATGGCTTAGATATTCTGGGTGAACAACTGATTTATGCCATTTGTTTAAGGAAGAAGGCGATGCCCTAAATGAATATGTTCAAAATCAACAAAATGAAAATGGTGGCAGCCAAAATGATTATTCAGCCGGAGAAGAGGACGAACAGTGGAATGGACAACAACAACGCAAGAAGAAGTTGACCAAAAAACGACGACAAAATTCCGAAAATGGTGGAGGAATAAAGAAAAAGGGGATCGAAAAGAAAATGATAAGCGAAGAAGAGGAGAAGCAAATCCATCAATTTGTGGCAAATTTGTTGAAAAAGGAAGAAAAAAGAAGGGCCGAAATGAAAAAGGAAGAGGAGGCGAAGAAGAGGCGCCGAACAACCAGCGAAAATAAATAATATTAGCACAACAAATTGACTGTTTTAAAGAAGAAAATACGGGAAAATACATGAGAATATGAGACTACTGGCTATCAAATCACTTTTTTGCCATTTTGTTTTTAAATTTTATTGAATAAATATAATTGACAAATTAATGAAGTGCTATATTTTGACTTTATTCCATTTTTTAACCTTTTTTCATTGAATTTCCCCATATTTATGCTGGAAAATTAGGAATATTTCCTTTCCTTGGCCCCTGTATATTTATGGCTGATTAATTTGTTTGAATTTTCCACTTCAATTATTTTTCCCCTATATTTCGAAGCACAAAATAGAAAATATAAAGAACCAGGGGAACAAAAATGATATAATGAATCCGGAAATATAAAATTTTGATAAAATTGGAAATATTTTCATTTAACATTTTATTCAAATTTCCATACCCTTTTTTGTTGGATATCCCAATTTTTGGAGAACATCTCCTCATTAATTCTGATTTCTGATTCTTTATGTTATCCCCTGCCTGATTTACTAGTTGTCTACTTTTTCCCTCCATTATTTCCAGTTTTAAGCTTTAAATTGGACTTAATAAGTAAAAAAATGAACGGACCAAAAATGATATAATTTGATTGAATTCCGGAATTAGAAAATTAGAAAAATTTTTGATAAAATTAGAAATATTTTCAGACGAAAGAACGGAACCGGATATGTGTGCTTTTTGGAGGTGCGTACTAAAAATGTGAAATTTGAAAGCAATTAAAGGGTGAGGCTGCTGGTGATAAGCCTCACAGCAAATTGAACGAATTAATGGAAGAAGGCGTGAATGGAATGAAAATTGGCTGATGAATGAGGCAAATAAATTGAATGAATGAATGCTACTATTTATTTTGTATTTGGCCAAGCAAACATTCACAACCGACGACAATCATTATTGTCCTATGGAGGGATGGGAGATAAATAAGCCAACCAAATACATTTATATTATTTGTAGAGAAAATAATACAATTTATTTTGCGTGTCAAAAAGCAACACAAAACTTTGACCTTTACGTCAAAAATTGGAGCAAATACAAATTGGCCTCTAGCAACATTCAATTTATATAAAGGTTAATTTGGACATTTTCAGCTGTGAGATATATTCGAGAAGATTATTTGTTAGCCAAATACCAAATCCATATCCAATACATAGCAAAATCCCAAGTCAAATTCAATTAATATTTCGAATCTAAAATTAATCCCCAAATTAAAATCTGTTTAAAATGTCATCAATTTTGTCTGCAAATTGTCCCTTTTTATTTTGAGTGAAAATTGGGTACATTATCGTAAAATATGCTCAGGAGCTACGGTTAACCGATAGGCCACCAGATCCAGTAACCACAGGGAATTTGCCCATATTTTTGGCTCAATTTCCCTTCCTTCGCCTCTTGTCTATTTTCTATTTTTGCCATTTTTACCAATGCCATTATCCAATTAGTTCATCCCTTTAATATTCTTATTTTTCGATTGCCACAGAAAAATGTCACCGGCGAATCCTTGGAGCGGTAATCCGTCGGCGGATGATCAGCCCACATCATCCTCCTCCTCCTCATCCAGCCAAACTGGCATTTTGATGGATCCCTCGGCACCGATCAAAGCTCGAAATTTGGTGACTGATGAAATTTGGAGGGAAGATTGTGAGGCCGAAATTGGCCAAAAAGATGCAGCAAAACCGAAGATGGCCGAAACTTGGGGCGAAATGATTCGAGCTTGGCCGAAAACAACACTTTGTTAGTTGGGTCATAAATACGCTGGGCTAATTTATTTGGTCATAACTCAACAAGGAAGCAACCAATTTGGGAAGGCAATAGGCCATTTGAAAGCCCTAAATGTCGTCTAAAAAGTGGCTTATTAATTTTTTGAAAATTTAAAACAAATTATAAAATTAATGGCTTTTTCTCTAAAAATTAGGGTCTATTTTACTCAAAAATGTGTAACTATTTCTATGAGATGAATTTTATAAAAGTTTTATTGCCACTTTGTAAAGGATATTTTTGGCTTTCAAATGGCATATAGCCTTCCCAAATTGGTTATTACCTCGCTGAGCTATGGCCAAAAAATAGTCAAAATACATTGAATTGTCTCCTACCCATTCAAAGGGAAAAAATTTCTCTGAATAAAATAAATAAATAAATTTTCAAATTTTGTTAGGCATTGTGAGCAATGAATTCTGCGAACGATTCAGTTACTATGGAATGCGAACAGTGTTAACACTGTATTTTATGAATGTGCTGAAATATAGCAGCGCAAAGGCAACAATGTATTTCAATGGATTCACCGTCCTTTGTTATTTGACTCCACTGCTTGGTTGCATTCTCGCCGATGGATACATTGGCAAATTCAAGTAATTTATGCGGGAAAATCACAAAAGGGTTACTAACAAATATCATTAAAATAAAAATGCAAAATGGAATATTGGCAATTAGGGTGATTTTTCGAAGGGCAAATTGCCATTTTTAATAAAGAGAAAAAAACATTTAAGGCTATATTTTGAGGCATTTAAAATGAATAATGATAATACCAGAAATTGCGCCAAAAATTGTCAAAATAAATAGTGGATGTCATACATTAAATAACAGAGGAATGTGCCAATTAGGGTTGGACATTTTCGGTTTTTTAAACGCTGGTTTGATAACCCGGTTTTTGGTATTTGAAAAATTTCAGTTTTCGGTTTCTCCTATTTTGGGTTATTTTGAGCAAAATTCCCAATTTCGCTTTGAAATTTCATCGTTTTTTTAAACCGAAACAGACTCTGTCCAACCCTATGCTAATGTCAATATTTTTTACAGTATAAGTGCAAAAATAGGCAAGTGATTTTTTCTGGAGGGCAAAAGATAGTGTCAATGTCATTTATATTAAAAAAAGCATACAAAAGGATAGGAAATTAATGCAGTTTTTAAAGGATTTTTAGCAAAAACAAAAATAAGCGTAAATCTAATCGCCAAAATTACCAAAAACAATTAATGGCAAATTAAGATGCCAAGCCACTTCCAAAATTACCCAAAATTTCCTCCTCCAGGACCGTGTTCTTCGTTTCCATTCTCTACACAATCGGTCAAATTTTGTTGGCATTGGCCTCCACCCAAGATTGGAATTCCTCATTCCATCCTTGGGTGGACATCCTCGGCTTGGTCATCATCGGATTCGGCACTGGTGGCATTAAGCCCTGTGTTTGTTCATTTGGCGGCGACCAATTTGAGCCGCATCAGGAGAAAAGTTTGAACCCAAATTAAAATGGTTTTTCATCCCTTTTAATTCCTTAATCAGTGTTGTCAATTTTCTTCTCCGCCTTCTATTTTGCCATCAATGCCGGTTCCATGATCAGTACATTCATTTCGCCAATGTTTCGGGGTAAAATCCCAAAATTGGCAATTTTTCCATTTTATTCCAAATTTTATTAAGCCACCCCTTGTATGGGCCAAGACAGTTGCTATCCAATGGCATTCGGCATTCCGGCTGCTTTGATGATTGTTGCCACACGTACCTTTTTTAATATATTATTTATTGAAAAAAATAGTGTTTACTGTATCAAAAAAAAGGGAAAAATTCACAATAAATGTTGATCAAACCCTCAGGATTAATTCATTTTTTTTACCCCACCAATACCTCTCATTTCTCTAATTCATCAGTATATTGAACCATTTTTTGGCCCATATCTCATCAGCAAAGCTTAAACCAATTTGATAAGGCAATATGCCATTTTAAAAACCCTAAATGTCCTCTAAAAAGTTGCCCTAAAATTTATAAAATCCAGCTTAATAAAAATCTTTGAAACCTAAATTTTCTGAAGCCACTTACAAAGTGTTTTAAATTTTCAAAAAATTAGAAAGCCAATTTTTGAAGGATATTTAAGGTTATAAATGGCATATCGCCTGCTTATTTTATTATGTTAAACGATGGCCAATAAATTGTTGGTTTTACTGATACTAAATCGTCCTGTTTCGGTCCTATCATGAATCATTTAATATAGGCACTTTTTTATTAGACATTATTATTTAAATATTGTGTCTTTTTCCTTATTAAATATTCTTTTTCTCCTTCACATAAATTAATTATTACATTTTTTCGCAGTTATCTTCATTTCTGGCTCATTTTCTTATAAAAAATTGCCTCCAAAGGAGAATATTTTCGGTGAAGTCTACAAAGCATCGAAGGCAAGTTTCCCCCTCAAATATTATTTTCACCAATTTTATTCATTCACAGAAGGCCATTTCCAATCGTTTTCATAGCCAAGTGCGCAGCGGACATTCCCATTGGCTTGATTTCTATTTTGATACGCATTTTTGTGCATCCGATGCCAGATGCCAAGAATTGCAGAGGAAAAAACGTGATACACGGGCATGCCATAAAGTTGGTGGCATTTTTAATGGTTTTGAGCCATAAATTTACATTTCACATTTCAGCGTCAATTCATTGCGGATATCAAAGGCCTTCTTCGCCTGTTGGTCATGTATTTGCCGGCACCAATGTTTTGGGCACTTTACGATCAACAAGGCTCCCGATGGCTCATTCAATCCGTCAGTTTGACTTCATTTCTTTAAAGAATTGAAGCTTTTTCACTGAATTTAATATCCAATTAAATAAATGTATATCCACGGAACCTCCGAATGATGAGGAAAACATAGCCAAAATCTGGGAAAATTATATAGAAAAAATATTTAATTTATTCTTGAAGGTGAAGCACCTGAACTTAAATCTATTTATGGAATAAGTCATTCAATGTATACAAAAGTTGGCCATACAAAATGAGACAAAATTAGTCGGAAATGGTTTAATGTTTCATTATTTATATCTTTCCAATGTTGGCCATAATCCACCCAAATCCAAGAAAATATAGGCTGAGCCAATTTTGATGGGCACAAATCCAATGGACCATAAACATGACCAATTCCAATATAAATTCAGGTCAACATGGATTGCCGTGTTCCATTGCCCTGGGGTGGCGAATGGTTCCTGTTGCCCGACCAAATGCAAACATTGAATGCCGTCCTCATTCTTTTGTTCATTCCAATATTCCAAGCAATTATTTATCCATTGGTGGCAAAGTGCTTTAAAATTACGTTTGTATCATTCAAAAGTTTACCAAAATTCCCTACCATTTGAAGGCCTTTACGCAAAATGGTCGCTGGCGGACTTTTGGCTGCATTGGCCTTTGTCGTTTCTGCCGCCGTTCAATTCGAAGTTAATGTGAGTAAATAATAATATTTTATGGTTTTTAGGCCAATTTAAAAAAGAATAATATCTAATTAAACGAAAAATACTGAAATTATCGAAAAAGAGAATATAATGCCAAAATAATTATATATAATAGTTTAAGGGTTTGCCCTATATTCATATTCACAAACCCAATATACCCAAAATTGGATAGCTGGTCAAAACGCATTGAATGGTATATAATTTGTTATAGTTTGGTCAAAATTAAAGGGTATTAAACAGTTTAAACCAATTTTGGTTTAATGGTTTAAAAGTTCAAAACTAAATAGAATTGCTTAAACCCAAACCAAAATATATTCAAATTATGTGTCTTAATAGTCCATTGAACCGTTATATTTCGGCATTAATGTTTTTTTAAAGTATTTCCCATCCAATACAGTATTCCCTGCCGGACACACCAATCGCCGGGCATTCCTTCATGTCCGCCATCAATGCATTCCCCACTGCTGGATGCAATATGACAATTTGTGCAATGAAAAATGGCACCGAAGATCAATGCCGCTTCCTAAAGCCAGATCAAACTCTAACAAATTTGGACACATCAAAAAGGGAAATGTTCGAATTGCCAGCCACCAAAGAGCAACAATTCCAAATTCGATTCAAAGGCAATGAAACAATAAAATGCCCAACGAATTGGACGGCACAATATGAATTGGATGCGGGCCAAACATATTGGATGTTGGTTGGAGGACAAGGAGTGGTGTTTGGTCGCACCAAAACGGATAAACCCACAGAAGGCACCGGTGTATTCAATATTGGGTACGTTTTTGGCAAGGAAATTCATGTTTAACAAAATACCTAAAAGAAATAATAATTAGACCATTTTTTTGATAATAACTGAGCGAAGAAGTAAAAATTTAGGAAGGCGACTTTATTAGTCATTCTTTTGGCCATATCTCAACAAGGAAACAACCAATTTGGGAAGGCGATATGCTATTTTATAGCGCTAAATGTCCTCTAAAAAGTGGCTCTTCTAATATTTTGAAAAATTTTAAACAATTTGTAAAATAATCCGTTTTTCTTCAATATGCGGGTTTATATTAGTCAAAGGCATATATAATTTTTTAAAGCTTGCTTTCAAAAAAATTTAAAGAAGCCTAATTGTAGAAGGTACTTTTAGCTTTACAAAGCTCTATTACCTTCCAAAATTAGTTATTTCCTCTCTGAGTTATTGGCCAAAAACAAATGTAGACACTCAACAACTATATTCATAATAATAATAATCAAAATTTTCGACTAAAACATTTCCTTTCAAAGAATAACATTAGCATTGGACGATTTGTATGATGGAAATTTGGCACTTTGCCGAATGCAGCCAGGCGAAACAAACAAAACTGCTGATACTTACTGTAATCCAAACAAGGCTGAAGATTTTTACCTTTGGAAAGCCAAAGAAGATTTGATTGCCCGTGAGCCATATCAGCAGAATAGTACAGAGGGAAAATCAGAAAAAAGAGCCAGCATTTATGCGGTCAAATCAGTTCGGCAAGGGAAGTGAGTTTTATTTTTGTTTAGTTGAAATTTGTGTATTAAAAGGAAATATTTAATTTGCCGAAAAACACTGATGAATGAAATTGTCGAAAGTTTGCAACAATTCAGTGTTTATAGACTAATAAACCTTATACCCTATCGATAGATCTTTTTAAGACGCATAATTTGATTATGTTTTGACATTTAGATTCAACCAATTCTAACTTAGTTTTGAACCATTAAACCAAAATGGGTTTAAACCGTTTAATACCCTTTAATTGTTGACCAAACCATAACAAATTATATACCATTCGATACGTCTTGACCAGCTCTGTCCAATTTTGGGTAAATTGTTTATGAAAGTAGGAATAAACGTAAAACATTTGTGATTATTTTAGCATTATTTGGCAATTTCGATATTTTTTTTAAAATGTAATTTTTTGCACAGTTGGGCACTGTTTTTAATGAAAAATGGGAATGTACGGCAGCCAACCGGCGTTGAATTTTCCATTCAAACTCAAGGCGGTGTTTACATGTTGGCATTGACTGGAAGTTTGGAGAAAAAGGAAGTAAGTGAATGGAACGTTTCAATACCGCCGATTCAGTAATTGGTCCATTCTTTGGGTCACATTCAGCGAGTCATTAGCCAACCACTGAAAGTGATATACCTTTAAAAGTCCAGAATGATCTCTACAATTTAGCCTTTTTAAATTTTTTGAAATTCAAATTTTAAAAAATTTACATGAACACTTTTTGTAATAAACTCGAAATGAGAAAAGAAGGCTGGTATATAAAAAATTTTTATATTCCTTTAAAATTATAATAGCCGCTTTTTTGATGACATTTAGTGCTTTCGAATGGCACATTGCCTTCCAAAATTGATTGCTTCCTTTTTGAGTAATGGCCAAAAGAAAGCCCCAAATATTTAAACGGTACTGAAATATATCTTGTTTCAGCTAGAAGAAAAAACAAGGGAAAATTATGAATTAAATAAATTATTTCCTCTGATCAGGTAAATCAGCACCTTTTCCATGTTGTGCCAGACAATGGCGTCTCCATTCTTTGGCAAGTTCCCCAAATTGCCATAATCACAGCGGCCGAAATTCTCTTCTCAATCACCGGCTATGAATTTGCCTATTCTCAAGCCGCCCCCTCTATGAAATCCGTGGTCCAAGCCCTTTGGCTGTTGACCACGGCCACGGGCGATGCCATCATAATTGGTTAGTTAAAAACAATAATTAAATCCTTAATTAGATGTGATAAATGAATATTGACTACAGTACCTTACCTACAGTAACTTAAGGTCTTTCTTCTGGACATAACTCAATAAGTAAGCAACCAATTTAGGAAGGCAATATACCATTTTAAATCCCTAAATGTTGTGGCCTTACAAATTTTTTGAAATTTCAAATAATTTTCTATACCTTTTTTCCTTTGAAAATTCGGGTTCATTACACTCAAAGACATGTAACTTTTTTTAATATGTGAATTTTATAATTTTTTTGTTGCCACTTTTTAGAGGACATTTAGGGTTTTTGAAATTATATATAGCCTTTCCAGATCGGTTATTGACTTGTTGCGTTATGGCCCAAAACCAATGGGCATTCAATCAATTTTTCATACTTTTCATTTTCATTGTCCTTATTTCAATGATAGGCTTCAAGTTCTAATTTTATTTTATACATTTTCCATTCTTACTATATTCATATTTTATATATTCACTTGATTTTCCAGTCGTGGTTGCCATTTTCCAATTCTCGGATTTGGCCAAGGAATTTGTGTTCTATGCGGTTGGCATGTTCTTGGTCACAATATTGCTCGCCCTTTTGGCCATTTTCTACTATGAATACAACAATTACACCGGAGAAGAGGATGATGGAAATGAAAAACAACAAAAATCCGTGGTACCAGAGGAAGAATGGACCAGAATGAAGGGCCGAAAATCCGTTCAAATGTTTGGAAGCAATGAGGAATTGGATGGATCAACAACCAAAAAAAGAGGCCAAGTAAATGAAGCATTCGGCGCCAGTGCAAATACTCTTGATGAAGAAGGCGAAGAGAAAGGAAATAAACAGAAATGATATGGCGATTATTAAAATTAATTTAAAAACATTCCTTGAAAATTGCTCATTTTTATTATTGTTTTTTAACAACCATTAATATTAAATTTAATTTTGATTCAGTATTCTATTTTGGGTAGGACTTTTTCTAGTGCTAACCAGCAGAAGAGTAGGAGCATCAAAATGATGTATAACACTAATAGCTGCACAGATGAATCCTAGGTTGTTAGTAGGTGCGCATGTGGCATGTCATATATAGAGGCCATTTTGAGGGTAATTTTTTAGATATTTGGTCATAATTTTTTGTAAATGAATATTTTGGGTAGTTTTCTTACCAATCAGAAGAGTGGGGGCTTCAAAATGATATACAAATTCCTGTCTATGATTGACCATTTTTCCTTGTGGTCATAATTTTTTGTAAATGAACATTTTGGGTAGTTTTCTTACCAATCAGAAGAGTGGGGGCTTCAAAATGATATACAAATTCCTGTCTAGGTCCCGGTTTGAATTTTTGATATATTTTAGCTTATATTTATTAATATTTATTCTAAAATTTTCAGAATGAAAACTCGGGCCGATTTTGAGAAATTGATTTTTGAAAATTTTGATTTTTACCTGTATTTTTGAAAAATTTTAAAAATTCATAACTAAAAAACGTATAGAGGTCCCGGTTTGAATTTTTGATATATTTTAGCTTATATTTATTAATATTTATTCTAAAATTTTCAGAATGAAAACTCGGGCCGATTTTGAGAAATTGATTTTTGAAAATTTTGATTTTTACCTGTATTTTTGAAAAATTTTAAAAATTCATAACTAAAAAACGTATAGAGGTCCCGGTTTGAATTTTTGATATATTTTAGCTTATATTTATTAATATTTATTCTAAAATTTTCAGAATGAAAACTCGGGCCGATTTTGAGAAATTGATTTTTGAAAATTTTGATTTTTACCTGTATTTTTGAAAAATTTTAAAAATTCATAACTAAAAAACGTATAGAGGTCCCGGTATGAATTTTTGATATATTTTAGCTTATATTTATTAATATTTATTCTAAAATTTTCAGAATGAAAACTCGGGCCGATTTTGAGAAATTGATTTTTGAAAATTTTGATTTTTACCTGTATTTTTGAAAAATTTTAAAAATTCATAACTAAAAAACGTATAGAGGTCCCGGTTTGAATTTTTGATATATTTTAGCTTATATTTATTAATATTTATTCTAAAATTTTCAGAATGAAAACTCGGGCCGATTTTGAGAAATTGATTTTTGAAAATTTTGATTTTTACCTGTATTTTTGAAAAATTTTAAAAATTCATAACTAAAAAACGTATAGAGGTCCCGGTATGAATTTTTGATATATTTTAGCTTATATTTATTAATATTTATTCTAAAATTTTCAGAATGAAAACTCGGGCCGATTTTGAGAAATTGATTTTTGAAAATTTTGATTTTTACCTGTATTTTTGAAAAATTTTAAAAATTCATAACTAAAAAACGTATAGAGGTCCCGGTATGAATTTTTGATATATTTTAGCTTATATTTATTAATATTTATTCTAAAATTTTCAGAATGAAAACTCGGGCCGATTTTGAGAAATTGATTTTTGAAAATTTTGATTTTTACCTGTATTTTTGAAAAATTTTAAAAATTCATAACTAAAAAACGTATAGAGGTCCCGGTTTGAATTTTTGATATATTTTAGCTTATATTTATTAATATTTATTCTAAAATTTTCAGAATGAAAACTCGGGCCGATTTTGAGAAATTGATTTTTGAAAATTTTGATTTTTACCTGTATTTTTGAAAAATTTTAAAAATTCATAACTAAAAAACGTATAGAGGTCCCGGTATGAATTTTTGATATATTTTAGCTTATATTTATTAATATTTATTCTAAAATTTTCAGAATGAAAACTCGGGCCGATTTTGAGAAATTGATTTTTGAAAATTTTGATTTTTACCTGTATTTTTGAAAAATTTTAAAAATTCATAACTAAAAAACGTATAGAGGTCCCGGTTTGAATTTTTGATATATTTTAGCTTATATTTATTAATATTTATTCTAAAATTTTCAGAATGAAAACTCGGGCCGATTTTGAGAAATTGATTTTTGAAAATTTTGATTTTTACCTGTATTTTTGAAAAATTTTAAAAATTCATAACTAAAAAACGTATAGAGGTCCCGGTATGAATTTTTGATATATTTTAGCTTATATTTATTAATATTTATTCTAAAATTTTCAGAATGAAAACTCGGGCCGATTTTGAGAAATTGATTTTTGAAAATTTTGATTTTTACCTGTATTTTTGAAAAATTTTAAAAATTCATAACTAAAAAACGTATAGAGGTCCCGGTTTGAATTTTTGATATATTTTAGCTTATATTTATTAATATTTATTCTAAAATTTTCAGAATGAAAACTCGGGCCGATTTTGAGAAATTGATTTTTGAAAATTTTGATTTTTACCTGTATTTTTGAAAAATTTTAAAAATTCATAACTAAAAAACGTATAGAGGTCCCGGTATGAATTTTTGATATATTTTAGCTTATATTTATTAATATTTATTCTAAAATTTTCAGAATGAAAACTCGGGCCGATTTTGAGAAATTGATTTTTGAAAATTTTGATTTTTACCTGTATTTTTGAAAAATTTTAAAAATTCATAACTAAAAAACGTATAGAGGTCCCGGTTTGAATTTTTGATATATTTTAGCTTATATTTATTAATATTTATTCTAAAATTTTCAGAATGAAAACTCGGGCCGATTTTGAGAAATTGATTTTTGAAAATTTTGATTTTTACCTGTATTTTTGAAAAATTTTAAAAATTCATAACTAAAAAACGTATAGAGGTCCCGGTTTGAATTTTTGATATATTTTAGCTTATATTTATTAATATTTATTCTAAAATTTTCAGAATGAAAACTCGGGCCGATTTTGAGAAATTGATTTTTGAAAATTTTGATTTTTACCTGTATTTTTGAAAAATTTTAAAAATTCATAACTAAAAAACGTATAGAGGTCCCGGTTTGAATTTTTGATATATTTTAGCTTATATTTATTAATATTTATTCTAAAATTTTCAGAATGAAAACTCGGGCCGATTTTGAGAAATTGATTTTTGAAAATTTTGATTTTTACCTGTATTTTTGAAAAATTTTAAAAATTCATAACTAAAAAACGTATAGAGGTCCCGGTTTGAATTTTTGATATATTTTAGCTTATATTTATTAATATTTATTCTAAAATTTTCAGAATGAAAACTCGGGCCGATTTTGAGAAATTGATTTTTGAAATTTTCCTTTTATTGCTATTTTTTGAAAAATTTTAAAAATTCATAACTAAAAAACGTATAGAGGTCCCGGTTTGAATTTTTGATATATTTTAGCTTATATTTATTAATATTTATTCTAAAATTTTCAGAATGAAAACTCGGGCCGATTTTGAGAAATTGATTTTTGAAATTTTCCTTTTATTGCTATTTTTTGAAAAATTTTAAAAATTCATAACTAAAAAACGTATAGAGGTCCCGGTTTGAATTTTTGATATATTTTAGCTTATATTTATTAATATTTATTCTAAAATTTTCAGAATGAAAACTCGGGCCGATTTTGAAAAATTAATTTTTGAAATTTCCCTTTTATTGCTATTTTTTGAAAAATTTTAAAATTCATAACTAAAAAACGTATAGAGGTCCCGGTATGAATTTTTGATATATTTTAGCTTATATTTATTAATATTTATTCTAAAATTTTCAGAATTAAAACTCGGGCCGATTTTGAAAAATTAATTTTTGAAATTTCCCTTTTATTGCTATTTTTTGAAAAATTTTAAAATTCATAACTAAAAAACGTATAGAGGTCCCGGTATGAATTTTTGATATATTTTAGCTTATATTTATTATTATTTATTCTAAAATTTTCAGAATTAAAACTCGGGCCGATTTTGAAAAATTAATTTTTGAAATTTTCCCTTTTATTGCTATTTTTTGAAAAATTTTAAAAATTCATAACTAAAAAACGTATAGAGGTCCCGGTTTGAATTTTTGATATATTTTAGCTTATATTTATTAATATTTATTCTAAAATTTTCAGAATTAAAACTCGGGCCGATTTTGAAAAATTAATTTTTGAAATTTTCCCTTTTATTAGTATTTTTGAAAATTTTTAAAAATTATAACAAAAAATGGAAAGAAATAATTTACATAAAAAATGACTGAATTATGAATTTACGTAATTTTTTTCGTGTCGAAAAATATATAATTTTGAGGCGATATAACTTGGCCATAACATAACTAGGTATTAGGGCACAGGGTTAGTTTCAGGGCAGGATGGGATTAGGGTTTAGGGACTAGGGGCTTTTGGAGTTAAGGATTCTTAAAGAAGTCTGATTTTGAAAAGAATTTTAATTCAAAATTAATTGGGACGAAGGAACTAATAATCTAATTAGCAAATTTACCCAATTAACAATTTGTTTTATTTTTGTTGCTTTTATTAAAATTTGAAACTAGAATAAACATAAATAAGGATGGAAATTAGGAATATAAAATTCGAAATTTTAGAATTAATGAATAGACAATTATTTTTGCCTCAAATGATTCAACAAATTCGAAATTCGTCGACCAGATTTTCTTATGCAAAAAAGCAGCTACTAAAAAATTATAAATTTCCCGAAATTCGGCCTCAAGATTGTGAAGAACAACACATTCGAGGATGGGGCCCGGGTGGTTCTAATGTAAATTCGGCTGGAAATGCAGTTTTACTCAAACATATTCCAACAAATTGTTTTGTCAAAGTTAATTTATTGAAAATAAATTCAATAATTTTGATAATTCAGGTCCATGACTCAAGAAATCTGCACGAAAACATTGAAATTGCACGGGAAAGACTTAAAGTAAAAACATGTCGCATTATTTTTAAGTTAATCAAAGTGAAATTAATTTTTCTAGGAATTTTTGCAAAAATTACAATTTTGGAAATTAATTAAACCTCGATCAAAAAAATCGACTCATGAAAATTTACTTTTTTTAAAATTCTATTTTTTAAAAAACAGCCTAAATTATTTACAATTCACCGAATTCTTTGAATTAATTCCATTTCATCTTTTTTAGTTGACCGTTGATTACCATTTGAACGGTGAAAATTCATATAAAATTCAATTAAAACGGTTGGAAAAACAATTTGCTGAACGGGCACGACGTCACAAGGAGAAAAGGATGGCAAAATTGTCAGAATGTAGGGCAGACGGCAAGGAACTGCTGAAGAAAACGGTTCCAATGCCAAATCAAGGATTGGAAAAAGATGATGAATATTAATTTTATTTGATTTTATTTATTTCATTGAATTTTAAATTCCAATAATTTTCAAAATAAATTATTTTTTGCTGCTGGAATTGTCCATTTTGGGCCACAACAAATGTTGCCAATTTCAGTGTAAAACTTTTCCATATTTGTGTGCAAAATCAAATTTGGCACAAAAATTGGCAAGGAGGGGGCGGCCAATCCACGCACACGTAAAAACCATATTTTTGGTCCTTTTTAGGGTTCAAAAAATGTGTCCATGAGTATCAAATATACCACAAATTGTTTTGTGCCAATTCCGCCCATTTTCCTCAATATTCACTCCATCCATCCGT
This sequence comes from Pratylenchus scribneri, assembly GCA_030063045.1. Lineage (NCBI taxonomy): Eukaryota > Metazoa > Nematoda > Chromadorea > Rhabditida > Pratylenchidae > Pratylenchus > Pratylenchus scribneri. Next base: position 271,165 of record JAQSEB010000116.1, read on the forward strand.
CAAATTTCCCCCAAATTTCATTACGGAATGGGGCGCCAATTTTCCTTTTACTGCGTGTTTCGCGCGATTGCCGTTGCCAAGCAAAAATTCCCTCCATTTCCCCCTTTTCCCCTTTCTTTTGTCTTTATGGCCATGGCCCTACCTCCATTCCATTCATTCAAATGTGCGCGTGATTATTATTTTACCTGGGTACCCTGGGGTCGATATGAGGAGGCGAAATGTTGGCTTTGGGGCCATATTAGCATTAAAATGGTGGAAGGGAGGAAAGAGGGAAGGTTCCGGTAGAAAAATTATTGTGAAAATAGTTGAGTGAAGGGGGAATATATTGGAATTGGCAGGTAGAAATGAGCGCAAAAGGGCGCGCGGCACACACAAAAACCCGCATAGATAAAAACGCCGCTGAAGGCTGCTGAAAGGGAGAATGAACGGCTGATGAATGAAGAGCAATGTCACTTTTATAGAGTAGCAAAGGCTAATATGTGGCCAAGTCGTGCGTTAAAACTCGTGTTGGCCAAGCTCAATTAAGCATCGCACAAAACAAAATCATCCTTTTGTCTCCGTGCTACATTTGTTCCCTCCCTCGTTAATTGTTGTCATTTTGTAATGAAGATTTGTAGGCATTGTCTTCTTTTCTTGCCGCCTTTGATGGTCCAACGCAAACACAACCGGATATGCGCAATCCTTTTGTGCCCATCCCCTACCATCCAACCAAAATCGGCACAAATTGACCCTGGCATTAATGCCACCCGGAGAAGGCCAGACGTCCCCTAAAAAACGTGTGTGTGAAAATTGGGTGGCCACAAAAACAAAACAAAAATCCAATCCCGACAGCCGTTCCCATAACCAATTTTTCCCATTTTCCCCTTTACTTCCTCTCCTCCTTCTTATTTGGCCTCGACACGGTCAATAAAATAATGTTGAGGGCAGCTGATGCATGCAAAAATGTGTGTGTGCCTTATTAGGAGGAAGAGGAGGGCACACACATTGAATTATTTGGGCCAATTATATTTTTTGGGGGCAGAAGACACACTCACACACCCTTTTGGCCATCTTCTTTCATTTTTTGGCCCATCCCCAAAAAATCCCCAAAGGATCTATGTCGAATATTCTCCGTCTAATTTTCAGCTGTGCCCAACATTTACATATTCTGTTGCATTTTTTATTTGCTAATGAATAATTTATGTAAATTAATTGATATCATTCATTCACACACTTTTGTGCCATATTTATGTCCATTTTTTGGCTTAATTCCCGTAATTAAATTCCCTTTAGAATTCGTTGTTTTAAGTAAGATGTTTCAACATCCACTCTCATTCCATTACCTGAACCTATTCTTTTTGCCATAACTCAGCGAGGCGATGTCCAATCTGAGAAGGCGATATACCAATACAAATACCAAAGTATGCTTTACAAAAAGGCATGAAAACTTTCATTAAATCCATCTTTTTAAAATAATTAATTGTCTTTGAGTTTAATAGACCTAAATTTTTGAGGCAAAGCCGTTTATTTTAAAATTTTTTCAAATTTTCACAAAAATAGAAAAGCCACTTTTTAGAGGATATTGAGCTTTCGAATGGCATATCGCCTTCCAGAATTGGTTGCTTCCTTTTTGAGATATGTCCAAATGAATGGCTCAGTCAGTTTAAGAATCGGCAGTATTGAATTCATGTCATTTTTTGGCCATAGCTCAACAAGGAAGTAACCAAATCAAAAGGCGATATATCATTCGAAAGCCCTGAAAATCCTCTAAAAAGTTGCTTTAAAAAATTTTTTAAAAAAATTCCTAAAGTTTATAGAAGAAAGAATTTTCTTTTAAAATTGCAAAATTATATATTCAAATATAAAAATTAAAATAAATAACTTTTTTAAATAAATTATTTTATAAATATTTTATAGCCACTTTTTAAAGGACATTTAGAGCTTTCGAATGGCATATTGCCTTCCTAAATTGGTTGCTTTGTTAAGCCTTAATAAGTCCAAAAAACAGCCACAATTGTCGACAAATCGGTAAAAGAAACTTCCTTTTTCGAATTGCTTTTTCTTTTGACAAACCAAAAATATTAAATTCCTCCTTAAATTGGAATTTGGAATAAAATAAATAATCGATTTAAAATTAGAAGAATTAGCCTTCGTCCCTCATAAATAGCAATTATTCTCCTCTGGCAAAATCATTTTTATTATTTTCAACCACAAATCTCAACCACTATTTTCCGGCAAAAAGCCTTTTGGGCGAATATAACAAAAAGGCGGCTAATGAGTCCCCAGCCAACCCAACAAAATGGAATCCATCATGTCCTCCATACATTGCCCTCCCCTCATTCTTTCCCGATTTCCGTCGTTGGCCACAATTTTTTCGCAAATTCCCATATGGATCGCGTCCTTCATTTCACCCTTTACATTTTGGACGTCAAATAATTATGCAAAGAATATTTTATTTATTGTCCTAAAAATCCCATAAATTTTCTCATCAAAAAAGCATCAATTTTTATGGCCATTAAATTACTATAAGGATTGGCCCCAAAACTGTCAAAATTCCATAATTCACTGTATTTGGCTAGACCAAAGTTTTAAAATCACCGAAAAATGCTATCAAAAGGTCGGCACAAAAATTCTCCCATGTTTCCTAAAAAATTGCTCCTTTCATTCTCGCGCATTTGTACTTTTTACTCCAAATAATCCAAATTTGTGGCCATAACTAATAAATATATTTGATTGTTGCCATCCAATTTTGTGGCCATCATTTCCTCCTCCTCCTTTATGTGTCTTTCAATTGTGTGCCATCGTTGGTATCCGTAATTCCAATTCATCCCATCCCAACCAATCCAGCAGGGCAGGTAATCCCCAAATCTCCCTTGTCTCCATCCATCCGCGCAGTCCGCCATCCCGGGGACGGGGCTTACTTCTCCCCTTTCTGTCTTCATTGCCCCTATTATCCATGGCAATGTGGCACTAATTTACCCATCGCTGTACACTTAATCACAGCTAGCCCTCCTTTTACTTTAGTAATATTACAAAATGATATTACAAAATGCTAATCTTTTTTTCAATATTTTTAGTTTCTATCTAAATTCTTTAATATATTTTCTTTTTCATTTCCCGGGAATTAATTGTCTAAATACTTATAATAGAAGAAATGTGTAGAATTTTTTGACTTCTTTTTTCTAATTTATCTCTCTGACCGACATATAAATTCTTTTATTGTAGATTAGAATTTAATTTTTGGAACCTCTTTCCTCCTTGTACCGTAATCCATCCTCCCTCCTAAATAAGTCTATTCCTTCAAGCAAATGTCAAAAAAGCGATTGGGAATTTTCAGTACAGTTTTTTTTAACAGATCTCAACGAGGTAATATCCAATCTGGAAAGGCTATATGCCATTTGAAAGCCCTATGTTTCCTCTAAAAAGTGGCTAAAAAATAATTTCTTTTTATACAAAACTTAAAAAGTTGCATGCCTTTGAATGTAAATAATCGAATTTTTAGAGGAAAACCCGCTTATTTTACAAATGGTTTAAATTTTCAAAAAATTAGATAAGCCACTTTTTAGAGAATGTTTAGTGCTTTAGAATGGCATATCGCCTTCCCGAATTGATTGCTTCATTATTGCGCTTGGCCATTAGAAAGGTACGGGTATTGAAAACGTCCTGAGTTTCAATTTCTACATCCGCATTCAAATTTTTGACATTATTGTTCTCCCTCCAAAATGACATTAAAATTTATGCCGGAATATTACCTCAATTCTCACACGTACATTTTCGGCTAAAAATGACATAAAATGCTGCTAAATTCACCGCCTTTCCCCGCCCTCAAACAACGTCACAATTTAATAATTTCTTTTTGTGCCGCGCGCCAACACGGAGTCCAGCAATTCGTTGGTCTATCCAAAAATGTGTTCCGGCTTTTTCTAAATTTCTTTAAATATAATTTTAAAATTCTTTCCTGGTTCGGTTTTTTTTGCCCCAATTTTGCATTTTCCTCCTTTCTTTTTATATTCAAATTTGCCTTTGGGCCATTGACACGCAATTCTTCCAAATAATGGGCAATCCGTTGCGCGAAAAGCGTCAAAATTTCCTGCATTGACTGAGAATAATAAAAAAAAAGGCAAAGGTCAAATCTCGATTTACTCAAAATTATTATGTACATTCACATTTTTGTTATTCCACCTAAAAATTCAATGAAATGAGCCTACATTTTCCTCTCAATTTGCCACCATCGAAAATTGCATTTATTCAGCCATTTGTATTTTGTTTCTTCAACAGTTTTCAATGGATAATAACATTTAATTTTAATTATAATGGTTTAAGGGTTTATCCTACATTCATAATCAATTTACCCAAAATTGGATAGAGCTAGTCAAAATGCATTGAATGGTATATAATTTTTTAAGGTTTGGTCAACAATTAAAGGGTATTAAACGGTTTAGACCAATTATGGTTTAATGGTTCAAAATTAAGTTAGAATTGGTTTAAACCCAAACCAAAATATATTCAAATGATGCATCTTGAAGAGAACAAGGTTAATATTACGAAAAATCTGTAACTTTATAATCTTTTCGGTATTTTCAATACTCTTTTAAAGAATTTTCAGTGTTTTTTCAGTAAATTTCCTTTCAAATTTTCCAATTATCCACATCAAAAAAGTAATCAACTCCCAGCCAATCGGCCTAATAAATCCTTTGCCGTGAATGCCAATGCTAATTTCAAAGGATTATTTGGGGCCAATTAAGCGCCCCATTTCTTCCTCTCCAACCAATTTCCTACTTCCCTTCACAAATTTGCATTTCCACCAAATTCCCCCACCTTCTCCTCCTCATTCTCCCCTTTGCCTCAATTCCAATTCCAATTCATTCAATCGGCGCCAATTAACCACACGGCGCCCCAAATGAGAAAGGATGAAGGTGGCACACGGATTGCCGGAATTGCTTGGCCAAATCAATTTCCCCTCCTCCCTCATTTTACATCCCGTAAATTTGTCTTTCACATTTTGGCCATTATCTTTCGTACATATTCTCCGTACCCTGAATGGAGTTTGTCCACAATTTGAATGCCACTAATTTTGCCAATTTCCCAATAATCCAGACTTATCCATATTCAAATTCACATTTTTAGTAATTTGGCCCTTTTCATTCGCTGATTTATACTAAAAAAACTATTTTACTTCATCTTCTCTCATTTTCCCTTCTTTTTGATTTTCCCCTTCAAATTGTTGTGCTGCGCAAATGGGCGGAATGCTGGCCAGTTGCCAATCTGAAGAAGTTCGAGAACAATTGAGCAAAAGCAAAGCAATTGAACGGCAATTGAACAATGACCGGAGGGCAGCCTCCTCCATAATCAAGTAAATCCATCCACCTCATTCCACCTTATGAATCATAGTTGATTGTTTGGCCTAAAGTTCAACAAGGAAGCAACCAATTCTGGAAGGCAATATACTATTTGATAGCCCAAAGTGTCCTCTAAAAAGTGGCTTAAACTATTCACACCTTTTAAAATTGTTATTTGTGTTTGAGTATTAAATTCTCAATTTTGAAGGAAAAGCCACATATTTGAGAAATTGCTTTAAATTATCAAAAAATTAGTGAAGCCACTTTTTAAATTATATTTAGAGCTTTCGAATGGCATATTGCCTTCCTAAATTGGTTATTGCCTTGTTGAGCTATGGCCAAAAGAATGGCCTCAAAACTCAGTCAGATACTAAAATCGGAGGTACTGAAACTACTGATTGAAAAAAGTAGCCACGGATAGTGAATACAATCATTCCAAATTACACAATTTCCAAATTAAAATTACTACAATTTACTTCCAAATTTATTTCGCCTCTCAATTTATTCCCGCATTTTATAGACTTCTTCTTTTGGGTGCTGGAGAATGTGGCAAATCAACTGTGCTCAAACAAATGCAGTCAGTTTTCCCCTCATAAATTGCCCATAGAGCATTCCACCCTCCATTATTTCCCTTTGAACAGAATTCTGCATAGCAATGGATTCACGGAGGAGGAAATCAATGAACGAAAAGCTGTTGTCTACTCGAATACGGTCACATCGATGGCCGCCATTTTGAAGGTAGGCGATGCGTATCAGCTCAAGAGGCCAACTTGACACTGTTTATAATTACTCATCAAGACTGGACCAATTTTAGTGATTTTAGTATCAAATTAAAGAACAAATTGTTAGCTATCTAATAATATTAATTTTTATGTAAATTTCTTCAGAATTGATGGAGTTATTCTCAAAAAAAACTATTTTGAATGTCCTTTACTATGAGATATTTGAATTTTGAGTAGTTTTTTGGGCACAACCTCATTAATTCTGAATCAATTGAATTAAATTTAATATCATTTGATAGCCAAAAGTCTGCTCTTGAAATTTTACCAAAATCATCAAAATTGGTCGAATCATTGATTAGTTATTTTTTATAAACGGTGGCAGTTGATCCCGCCGGTGAAAACTTATGAGACCTAAATGGAAAAATTTGCCTTAAAAATCGCTGAAGCATATTCGAATTTTATTAAATAAATTCCCCTCAACCAAAACAATATTAGGCAATGGACAATGTGCTCCATATTCCATTGGATGAGCAGAAAAAAGAGCAGGACAAAGCCATCATCTTTCGTGCCATCGAAAATGGCGAAGAGAATCAGCCATTCACCGATCAAATTTCACATGCCCTTCAGAATCTGTGGTCGGATAAGGCCGTCAAAAAAGCGTATGACATGCGCAGTGAATATCAGCTCAACGACTCAGCCAAATAGTCAGTAAAATTATTCATAAACTTTATGGGGAAAAGCCATTTACGGGATAATCTTGGACTATAGTGGACCTAAAGCCATTCTTTTGGATATAGCTCAATAAGGAAGCAACCAATTCAGGAAGGCGATATGCCATTTTAAAGCACTAAATGTCCTTTAAAAAGTGGCTTTTCTAATTTTATGAAAATTTTAAACAATTTATTAAATAAGTGGAATTATCTAAAAATTGATTTATAAAAATCAAAGGCAATGTATCATTTTTAAAATTAAATTTAAAGAAATTATTTTAAGACCAAATTGTAGGAGAAACTTTGGGCTTTAAAATGATATAAAATCTTCCTAAATTTATTGCTTCTTTGTTGAGCTATGGCCAGAAGAATGGCCAAGGTACCGATTGATGAATCGACTAATGAAACACTTTCACTCTGCTGTTTTTTTTTGGAAAAATATTCTTCGATTTCATTTCAATTTAAAAGAGAAAGAGAAAACTATTTGAATCGGCAATTTGAAATTTATGAAATTACTTTAGGCAATTTTCGATGGCCTCAAAAAATTCTTTTTCTTTATCCCAAAATCTCTTAATAAATAATTCAATTTCCACCTTTTGCAGTTTCCTCGATTCCGTCGCCCGTATTCACGAACCCGGCTATCGGCCAACGGAACAGGACATCCTGTACAGCAGAGTGGCCACAACCGGCGTTGTGGAAGTCAAATTCATGATCAAAGGGAATATGGAATTTCGTGTGTTCGACGTTGGCGGACAACGATCGGAACGCCGGAAATGGATTCATTGTTTTGGTGGGTGGCGAAATCCGAATGAATTTATATTTGAATGTTTGAATTGCAGACAATGTGGAGGCAATCATTTTCATCACAGCAATAAGTGAATACGATCAAGTGTTGTTTGAGGACGAAACGACGGTTGGTATCTATATTTATTAGGATCCGGGAATGGCATTCTTTTTGAGACATAACCCATCGAGGCAATAGCCAATTTGAGAAGGCGATATATCATTTTAAAATACTGAGTTTCCTCTAAAAAGTGGCCTTATTATCATTTTGCATATTTATTTTTAAAATTATTAAAATTGCGATAAATGAGAATGTTAAAAAAACTCTATTATAAATTTCAAATCAATTTAATAAAAAAAAATTTCCAGAATCGGATGATCGAATCCATGCAGTGCGTTTGTTTTTTTCCTCACTTTGCCTTATAGAATTCTAATTTCTCTACATCAGGTTGTTCTCATCAATTTGCAATTCCTCTTGGTTCATTAATACGGTCAGTTTGCGTATCAAATTAAATAATGGCAAATATATAGAAAAATTCACAAAAATTAGGGCAATTATCCAGAAGCCAATTTGACTACATTTAGATATTAGAGAATAAATTAAAGTTTAAATTTTGAGATTAGACTAGGTTTTATGCCATTATATGAACTAATTAATTAATCAAAATGTATATTTTATTTTGCACATTCTTTTCAGGCCATGATACTCTTCCTCAACAAAAAGGATCTTTTCCTGGAGAAGATCCAAAGAGTCAACATCACAACGTGCTTTCCCGATTATGAAGGTCCACTTTTTGTTGATTTTGATTAGAAAACTATCATAGCCTAAATATAAGATTAGAGGGTTTAAAGTCCCATTTATGGATTAGGCTTAAAGAATATCCATTTATAAAGCTTCAATCGTTAAAAATGAAACAATTTCAGGGGCACAAAACTATGAGGAGGCAGTTGGATTCATCAAAATGAAATTTGCTGAATTGAATCAGCATCCGGACAAGTCTGTACTTTCTTTTCGCTTCTTTTCAATGCATTACCGTATTTTTTGTGCAGGAAAACAATTTATATGCATGAAACGTGCGCAACTGACACAAATCAAGTCCAATTGGTGATCAGTTCCGTCATTGACACAATCATTCAAAAGAATTTGCAAAAGGCCGGAATGATGTAGGAATAATGTATGGATTGAGGAAATTAGAAGTGAATATGGAAAGCGCAAAATGTCCTTAATACAAATCGTCCAAATCCCCAATATTTCCAGTCATTTTTCCCCTGCTGATCTTTATCATTCATTATCTCATATTATTTCAATTCAAACTGAATAAACTAAAATTTCTTTCTTCATTTATGCGAAATTGTGGCTGCCACCAATTCCGTGGGAATCATTTTTATTTGCATTTGTGCACTGGCGAATAACTCAGCAATCTTTTAAGATAATAATAAAATTTTATTATTAACATTGAATCAAGCTCTTTCTATTGAATTACTATTTTCTTTGTTTATCATGCAGTTTTTAGTCATATTTATAAATAAATGTCTTCTTTTGAATATTCGAGAAGGCACATAACATAATAGAGGAGGGTCAAGGTCCTTCCGTCGGTGAATCGGTATCGGCTGTTTATGCCTTGCATAATCCAACTTGTTTATATCATCTTTTTGATCATTTCATATATTATTATTGGAGTGAAAGACAAATGTTACCAATAAACTTAATCATCACATTTGCAACATTTATCAGTGAATTTTTTGTGGATCGTATTGAGCCAATAAAGAATGGAAATGGAGGAACAGGCAATTAATTAAATAAATTTATATATTTTTTATTTTTATATAAAAACAATATTAGGTATATTATTAATTGTAATTTTGAATGCTATATAACTAAATATATCTTAAAAAGCAATTAAAATAAATAAATATATATTTATTTATTTATATATTTCTTATTTTAAGTTTTATAAAAAAACAATATTATAAATTGTAATTTTTATATATATCTTAAAAAGGGCGAAAAAATTTTCAGTTACCCTCGTTGATTCCAATGATATTGCCAACCACAACGAAGTAGTTGAAGAGATTAACAGCAGCTGGCAAAAGCATCAACAGCAGCATTTCTGCCTTCAACCATTCTTGGCAAAATCGCCCCCAAAACCATATCCCACAAGGAATTCACCCGATGGATGCCAAATTATGGTGCAGCCACTCAACTATACGCCCATTGACGAGACAAGAATCAACGCCACCCAAAATTTGACTATTCCTTTGTGTTTCTTTGATAAGTTTGTAATTTGAATGGAAATTTTTTTGAACTAAATTTCATGTAATTGAAAATGAGAGAATTTTAGACAAATCACACTGGAAATTGCACGTGATAAAAACAGTGAAAAAATAATGAAACTCCGTAAAAAATTTCAATGCAAATGCACATTGCCCAACATTTATTGCAATGATGATTTCTATATATGTTGTGGAGACGAAGCAAAATACTTCTATCGACGTAAAGGTGCGCATCTTTCTAATGGGAAAATTCGAGAAAAAGATATTCTGGAAAAATTTAATTATTTTTTTGACATTTGTACAATTTATACAAAATTCAAAGGGGTATAAGAAATTTTTATGAAAAATTATTATAAAAAAATTATTTGGAAAAATTTTTAACTGGTCATTCAAGCGTAGGCATGGCCGCCGAGCCGGTTCTGGATTTCTAAAGCCATGCGCACCTCTAGTCAAAGGAAATGGAAATTTTATTTACAATAACACTTTTAGATTTGGAAGCAAATTCCACTTGGGATTGGGAGGATCGATCTTCATATCCTTTGGTCACCAAAAATGGCATCATTTACACGCTTTTTTTTCATAAAGGATTATATGTGATCCGTAAGGCAGAATCCCTTTTCACAAAGGAGCAACGACGCGAACATGGCAATTTCCATTCCTTCATTTCCCCTTTATGCTAAAATTTATAATTTTCAAAATAAATTTGATTGTTGGAAATAACCCCATCTATATTTTTTGGAACAGAATGAGAATAAACAAAATCGAAGTAAATCGGTTTTCTCAAAATCATGTATACATTACATATACATCTTTACGTCTCAGTTCTGTAATTCAAAAGAACTAATTTAGGAAATCCCAAAATTTTTCAAAAAAAATAGAGCTTTGGGGGTATTTTTGTTGGGAAGGCTTTTGTGAGAAAAATTCCCTAAAAGGAGGCAAAGCCTCCCCGATAGATTATTTTATGAGAGCACTGCCCTGATGAGATGGAAATTTTGCCGAGATGGAAATGGCAAGATGGAAGTGTACCGTTCCCAACTATGGGTCAAGATCAAGAAGAAGACCTCCAGACAATATAGGCAATTTACCCCTAGGCATTCAAATAAGTAGCTTACTAAAATAAATATTTGGGAATAGGAATTTTATTGAAGTTTAAATATTAAAATAATAATATTATGGAAATACAATTTATGGAATATCACAATATTTTTGAATTTTGTATTTATTATAAATTTGCATATTTCTCATTTGGTCAATTGCGCCAATATTCACACTTTACATCTTCCAGTTTTTTTGCAAGCTCTGTCGCGTGAAACTAAAATTCATTGGTTAAAATTATTAAATTTATTAAATCACCAAAACAATTCGTATAGCCGAATCGCATATCATCTTTTCCAATTTCAACGAGCATTTCAAGAAATTTTGTAATGTTTCCGTGGGAATCTTTTGAAAGCGGCGGATTTGGATCCACTGCACTATCCACATTTAGACCCTCTCGCATGAGAAATATGCTCCCCATTGGATCATGAGTTGCGTTAAAATTATGGCCTATTTCGTGCGCAAAATCGTGGAAAAGATGAGGAATTGTTTTAAAATAAAATGAATCTGTTTCCAAGTCGTACTTTCCTGTAATCGATGGGGTGAAGAAGAATTATTATCAGTAGGAAGGTTTAGGTCTCCGAAATTTTCGAGGGTGGCTTACTATTCTTTATAAATTATGGTGATCTTTACCCTTAAATGTCAACCCCCTCCACAATAACAAGGAAGGTACCGTAAAAGTTAATCGAGAATGCATTTTGGTGAATCAATAGGCCATTATCATCCAAGCCGGGTGTGGCACAAACAACTTAAATTGGTTGGAATGAATAAAGAATATAAAAATTATTTTTAGATGCCTCCAAGATATCCAATGCCATGATCCTGATTTTTCCTATAGGTTAAATGTGCGGAAAGGCAATTATCTCTCCCTCCCCAATTAAAAGTCGTAAACGCCTTGTACGAGTCCATATAGTTAAATTGATACATTAAATCGTATTCGGGCTTCCTTTCTTTTAAAATCTGTAAGTTATTCATTTTATTTTTCCAAATTAATTTAAAAAAACTGTTGGTGTGGAAAACATAAATTTCGGCCCCTTTCCAAATCCTCCAAAAGAAAATTTAGAATAATACTTCGACAATTGGCTTTCAACTTCATCCAACATATCCTGCAAGAAATATTCGGCATTATCACCAAATTCGATTTGAGATTTTCTCCAAAGTTGTTCGTCTATTATTATTTCAATGACGCAATATTTTCCAGGGCTGCCATCCTCTATTGAATCCTTATCCACAATAGTCCCAATTCCAGGCCATTCTAGTACAATGGAAAACAATTGTTACAGTATATTTTTTAAGAAAAATTACCTTGGGGCTTAAGCGCAACTTTTGGAAGAATCGGGTTGAAGTCGAGTTCTTTATTTGTGTAAAAGACATTTGGATGATTTTCATCACCGCCACGAAAAAACCATGTTTCGTTTAAATTAAAATTTAAATTCCCATAGAATGCATCGTTAAAAAAATATCCATTGGCATTTACACTATGAATTTTATGAGGAAACAATGCTAAAATTTTAAATTACAATAATTAATAAAATAATTTTAAGGACTTATAGCGGAGCCAATAAATTCTTTTTCATTGCCAAAAAAGCCTTCAACTTCATCAAGACTGAGCTTCTCTCTCATTTGAATTCGTGTCCAACTAAAAAGTTTTTAAAGAGCTCAATGCATAAGTTTATTCAATTATTACGTATTTATTGGTATTGCAAATTCGTATATCCCATTCAATTCATATAATTTATAAGAAAGAAATGTGTAATTCGCAACACCGGAAATTTTGGCAACTCCCTTTTTTGGGTTGATCACTGAAAAATTGAAAATTAAAGAAACCATTCGTCAGGAAACTAAATGACCACTGGCCAAATGATTTTGGAAAGGACTTGCGAAAAATGGGGTTTCCAGAAAGCTTCAGAAAAGGGACTTTTTTACATTTAAAATAGTTAGTAAAATTTTAATAGCATTATTTATCAGTATTTTTTGACATTTAACAAAATTTCACTTTTTTTCATTTTTTATGCCTCGAAGAAAATTTTGATGCAAAAATGTTCTTTTTGAAAATAAATTTGACCAAAAATCAAAGAAATTTTGGGAATTCTCAGAATTTTTCAAAAAGATTTAATCAACTTACCATTTATATCAGTCGAGTCATAAAAAATAGATTTGAATGGAAATGAAGCCAAGGCGAGAAGTTTTGGGTCGAAAAACCAGTAATCATTTGGCCCGAAAAAAAAATTCTCCAAGAAAAATGTTGTCCTGAATTTTGCCTGTGGCATTTGCTTCACGAATTTCAAAATGAGAATTAGTAGTTGTTATAGTCGCAACAAATTTATTGGGTGAAAGGGCTGAAAGTTGTACACGATGGCTGTGCAATTTGGCAACAAAATTGAATTCATATTTTCCATTTCCACGATTAAAAACGGCAGCATTAATTGGTGTATAATAGTTGAGTCCCTCGATTGGCGGCCAGGCCACAAGGACAGACCACAGATCTAGAATGGGCAGAGGGAACAATTATTTTCAAATTTCAAAAAAATCCCATTTTGCAATATAATTCGAGAATTTTAAGGCATGTATTTGTATTGGCTAATTATATCTAATCTTATCACTGAGATATCCATTTTGATCTTCATCAAGCCTTACAGAAGAGCAGTGCCAACACAAAAAAGCAAAATCGACATTCCTTCCTGCTGCCCAATTTCTTGATAGGAAAATAAATTCTAAATTTGTTTAAAATTAAAAAGGCGAATTCAGGTATGTAGAAATAGGTACATAGGAAAAAGATTTTTTGGAATATTCTTGATTTTTGTTATTAGCATTACGCATTGTAACAGGTTTGTTTCAATGAATATGGTAAAAAAAAAGCAATTCCTGAGCTGCTGTAAAGGATATTGAGCCTTTTCGAGAAAAAATTCGTGCACCATAGGCGATGACTAATGTAAATGTTATACATATAATGTTGATGAATAGGCATTGCCCACATTCTTCAAGGCGAACAAAAATGTTAAAAATATTATTAATGGTTTAGAATACAAAATAAAAAAAAATTAACAATAAAAAGAACATTTTCTTACATCAATATAGAACGATATTTAATATCTAGATTTTAAGAATTTTTTTAATTGGATTCTTCAAAGCAATTTCCTTTTTCCTCTCCACTCCACCTCTATTATTATTCTTCGTTAATATTAATAAATATCCTCACTGTCAAAGTCCAATTTGACTCAATAAAGGGGGAAAGAAAGGGAGCATACTGTAATGCAAATCGGCGTATCCTTTCCTCATCAGCTCATTATTTTCTTTGGAAAAGGAAAAGAAATGAGACATGACATGACATGCCCACGGGGCGTATTCACAGTCTGCAGAAATTAAATATCCCACTTTTAACATCCCCAAGAATCCTTTGGATAAAATCCCATCAGCAGGAGCTAGCCTCATTTGAATTCTTTTGACAATTTTTTGCCCGAAGGATAATGATGCCAGCGATTTTTAACGAATTGTTTGGTGCATACAAAAGAAATATATGTTTTATAATAACAACGCATTTGACGAAATGTTGATTTTCAAGTGAATTATTGCAACTTAAGGAAATGTTTTTAAATAAAACCAACTTTAAGAAGGCGAAAAAAACAAAATTTTTATAAGAAATGTTAAATGGAAAACACATGAGAAAAAGGAAATGAAAAATTAAAGAGCCTAGGCTCATTTGTTACATAATAATTAAGGACATAAAAAAGTGTCGGAACTTAGGATTGGTTAAATTTTCGTGTATGGGAATAATTTAGCCAGAGAATTTGATCTTGTTTCTTGGTTCCCAAAAATACCCATTTTTATACTAAAATTTCAAATATTTAAACATTTTATCTAGAAAATATTTTAAAAATCACCCAGTGGAATAAATTAATGAGCTAGAATTAGAATTAAGATAAAAAAAAAAGTTTATTTTATATTTATTTGATGATCACAGAAGAATTAAAGACAATGAACTATTATTGCTATTTGTTGTGCTTTGGATGAGATCATTTTGAACATTTTTAAATAAATATCGAATGTATTCCATCATTAATTTGTTCATTCTTCTCCGCCGCCCGAAATTCCCTTGAACATTGCTTTGTATGTGTTTTGTTGTTTTGCCTTCTTCTCTTTCCTTTTCTGGTCCAATTCCCTTAAAGTGGCTTCGACCAATGCAACTTCTTGGCCCAATTCCAACATTCGCTTCAAATCCGCTTCGGCCTAGAATTTGAGTCTCAATATTATTATAAGAAGGTCCTATTTAATTTCTTAGTTTTAAAAATGTTTCCTCCCAAATTTGTACCCACCTCATCCAAATCCCAAGTCTGCATTCGTGCCTTTGCCCTACGAAACAATGCTTTCCCATTTGTGGGCTCCCTTTTCAGGGCCTCATCCGCGCAATTTGCCGCATCGTAGAATTTGCCAACATTCAGGAAGCATTGGGCCAAATTCAAATACAATGGAACATTCCGTCCATCCAATTCCAGCCATTCCGGATCGCCTGGCTTTTCCTTCAGCAACAATTGGTCCAAAAGGGTCAGTGCCTCCTTGTATTTGTCCGCTGCCTTCGGAAAATCCTTCTATAACCACGGGAATTAAAATAGCTTAATTCTTCTAGCTCTAAGTGAAGGACTTTCCAATACCGTCCTCATTCTTTTGTTTATAACTCAACGAGGCGATAACTAATCTAATAAGCCGATATACCAATCGAAAGCTTAATCCTTGTCCTCTAAAAATTGGCTTTAAAATTTTATGAAATTCAACCTTTAAAAAAAAGTTTTCGAATGTAATAAATCCAAATTTTTTGAGGAAAAGTCGTTTATTTAAAATTGTTTTACATTTTCAAAAAATTAAGGCCATTTTTTAAAAGACATTAGAGCTTTCGATTGGCACATATATTCTTCGCGGATTGATTGCTTCCGTGTTAATCTATGGCAGAAAAATGGTCCATGTATTGAATCGATTTAAACCTGGCAAAATAGTCGATTCCCCTCCTCCTTGAGTCGATCAATCTGTGAGGATCGTTGTGCCTCATCCAGTTGCCAATTGTCTGCGGAATACCTGTATCCAATTTTAATACAATTCCATACTCCAAGTTCCCCCCATATTCCCTCCGGAGCCACTCAACTTGTCATCGAAATAACTTGGCGAAATAACCCAAAAAATAATAAACCAATTATGTATATTTTGGTATCAAATTAAAGAGCGAACCGTTGGCTATCCACATTGATGTATATTTTATTTAAATTTGTTCAGAATTTGTGTGCCAAAACTGCAAAAAATGATCGTTTCTATGAATTGGGTAAGTTTTCAACGGTTTTGCATACTCAACTTGGTCAATTCTGGATCAATTTAATTAAATTTATTATCTTAAGATAGCCAGAAGTCTGCTCTTTAATTTGATACTAAAATCATCAAAATTGGCTCTATCCTTGATGAATTATTATAAATATTGACAAGTTGAGCCACTTCGCCTTCAATTTCCCCCATTTTCCCCTTTTCTCACTCTTCTGGCCGAAAAACTTTCAATAAATGGAGGATCAGCCGTGTTGGCCTTGGCCCTTCCTTCAACATTGCGTCCAGCTCGGGATAGCCCAATTCGGTGACCGCCGCCGCACAATGATGTTTTTGTGCGTGCTCATATTGACGCGCAAATGTCGGATCGCATTCCGCCCGGGCAATGTCCCTCAGCTTTTTGGCCACCATTGGCAGGGTCAACAGTTCACGTGGCTCAAACACGTCAAATTGGCTGATCTACACACATTTTTTGGGAATTAATTTAAATTTATATATTCTAATATTTTATTATTATAATTTCTTTAATTTCACAATTTCGACTTTTTTTGCCAATAATTCAGCTAATTTTAAGCCAATTCCCTACGCCTTTTATTTGTTTAAGCCGATTTTGATTTTCACTGACAAAAAATAGTATAAATGGCAAATAGTGTGATCAATTTTCATTTTCCAATTAGTAAGCATTCTAGAGCATTGATTAATGGGCTCATTCGATTCATCATAACCATTTTAGTTAGGAAAATGTCAATTCTAATTTTAGCCAATTTGATTCATTGTGAAAAAAGGTTAATCCAGTTTAAGACCCAAAATTTTAATTGGCCATAGCTTTGGCACAAAGTGAATAAATCCTTTTGATATTGAAATCTAATAAACAAAACCAATTCTAACAAATAGATTGAGGCATAAATCAAGGTTATACGATAACCGTAATACGGCTAAAAATCAAAATCAGCCGAAACATGTGCAAATTTCCACTTTAGTCTTTCATATTTCTGGCTAATTCCCTCCCCTATAATAGACCTCATCGACCAGCATTGTTTTGAGGCAATCCTCAAAAATGGGCAATTGGAATTTTTTGCCAAAAACCAATTCCAGTGGTTTTCCATATCCATTCGGTGGACCCAATTTGGTGCTGTCCACACATTTATACGCCGATCTAAGCCAAAAATCCGAAATGTCATTTTTGGGTTTTTCTTGCCTATCTTCCGGGAATATTCGAAGGCGTGCCTCCTCTGGGTCCATCGTTTCGGCCAAAGATGGCTCCCCGGTTGTTTTTGGTGGCAAAAACACTTCATAGTGGAAAATTGCCTTTGTGTCCTTTGAATAGTCCGGCAATTCGCCTAATTTTTAAAGGGCTGATGGTGGAATTGGCTGAATATTATTTTGTACCTTTTCCTGCACTTAAAATTTTCTTCAAAGTTGTAAGCCGAGGACCTCGCAAATTTCCCTCCAAATTGGCCATATTTTCCTCCGACAAAAATACTTTTTGGATGGAATATCAGCTTAAGCCGACATTTTCTTTCCTTTCAATGGCCCATTGGAGGAATTCGTTTCGACGCAAAAATTGGGTCGATAAAATGCACTAAATATTCCAATATATTCAGCTTTTTGTCCATTTTTGCAAATAATTCCAAAAAAATTATTCCCATCCAATAGTCTAAATTTGGCAATCGTCTCCCAAAAGAATGGTCGACGATGCGAGTGCCAGGTTTAGGAGAGAAAAATTCCAAAAATAAGTGAAAATTTATTAAAGGATTGGCAGCGATCCAATTGAAGTGTTGGCCCGAGAGGCGGAGGAATTGCGCCAAAAATTGGAAGCGGAAAGGCAGAAGCTGAATGACATTCCAAGTATTTGGGGAAATTCGACAAATTCATAACCAAATTGTTGAGAAAATTACTTGAGGGAGTTTGGAAAATTCAAATTAGCCAAAATTTACTAGATTTGTAATTAAATTTAGGTTTAATGAATGGAATGGAGTTGGATTGGATTACTTTTTTTTATCTAATTTTACTTAAATCAACTTCTATAATTTCATATCTCTCAAACGTACGGGGTCGAGTCCTGAATAGACAAAGGGCAGTGCAAATGTGGTCATGTCCTGAATAGTGCAAATGTGGGTGTTTTCGACTTCTAATAAATCAGTAAACGGTTTTAGACCCCAAAAACTTTATACCATTTTGTAGATCTCATCGAGACGCGTCGAATGGTATATAATTTGTCATGGTTTGGCCAAAAAATAAAGAGTTAAACCATTTAAACCCATATTTTTAAGTTTTTGGTTTTAAACTCTAATTTTGACCAAAGCATGACAAATTATATACCATTCGATGCGTCTTGATGAAATCTACAAAATGGTATAAGGTTTGTAGAGTCTAAAACGGTTTACTGATTTATTAGAAGTCGAAAACGCTCACATTTGCACTATTCAGGACATGACCACATTTGCACTATTCAGGACATGACCACTTTTGCACTATTCAGCAGGAGTTGACATAGCACCCTCTCAAATGACCCTCATAATAGAGAAATGGTTTATAATAAATTGAGGCACTTGTTGAGTTTAGGTCCCTTTTTTAGGGTCCCCATCAGATTTAGTATAAGGTTATTAGGGATAGTTACGGATATGATGGGGTAAAAATCATCTCACGTAGTCCCTAACCCTAACAACCAAAGGGGGGACCCTACACTTTTATCTTTTACCCTTCTCACGAAAAAGGGGGACTTAATAAGTTCAACAAGTGTCCAAATTGCTTTAATGCCATTAATTTTGATTGGAATGAAAATAAGGGAAAGGGGATAGGCCATTGACTACAATAATAAAATATAGCGGTAAGGTATGGTATGGGATGGATCAAATTAGTAAATAACCCTTCGGCAATTTAATCCCCTATCAATTAAAGTCCAAGTGGCAGCCGAACGCCTTGAACCGTTGGCCCAACTGAATGTAAAGCAGCGTCGCGTGCTGAAAGGGCATGCAAGCAAGGTTGTCGGCATATTAAATAAGATATGGATTAGTTTGTGTGTTTGAAGGTGCTTTGCATGGATTGGTCCCAGGACAAACGGCACATTGTCAGTTCGTCGCAGGATGGCAAAGTGATCGTTTGGGATGGGTTCACCACCAACAAAGAGCATGCACTCACAATGCCCACCACTTGGGTATAATTCTATGAATTATTTGTGTAGTTTGAGATTTGTGGAATAGAAAAAATTCATGACAAAATAATTTTAAGAGATATTCTTTTTCCTTTAAATATCAAAGACATTCATAAAGTTTGCGTGGTCATCAAATATGTAAACATAATTGGTTATTGCTTATTGGCCCATAGCTCAGCGAGGCTATAGCCAATTTTGGAAAGCGATATATCAATTTAAAGCTTAAAGTGCCCCCTAAAAAGTGGCAATATTATCATTTTTAAACTTTACTATTAAAATAGTTAAAAGTGTGATAAATTAGAATGAGAATAAAATTCGACTTCTATGGGGAAAATGCATCTTTTCTCAAAAAGTTTTCAAAATTAATACAATTTAATTAAGCCATTTTGTAGAGGAAAATCAGCCCTTTCCAAGGATATATAGCCTTCCTAGATTGGCCATTGCATATTTGAGAGATATTGGCCAAAAACCGATGCCAGCATTCAATCGGGGCAATCAATTTTCCATTCAAAAATTGACTTTTTTTATTTAAAATATTTCTCAAAAAATATAACAAAATTTGCATAGAAACTTTGTCCACCTAAATTGCCTAAAACACTTCGATTGGAATTTGAAGGTGATGGCCTGCACATTTGCGCCCAGTGGCCAAATGATCGCTTGCGGCGGTTTGGACAATAAATGTTCGGTGGTGGCGCTCAGTTTCGATGAGGACATTTTGCAGAAGAAAAGGACGGTGGCCACACACACTTCCTATATGAGTTGTTGCACATTCATTCGATCCGACAATTTGGTCGGTATCAGTATCCAATCTGAAGATTATGGGAGAATGGCACAATTTACTAGAGTCAATTTGCAAAAGATTTTAATTAAGCTAAAGCCAAATTGATTGGATTTCGAGATTTAGGACTAATTTTAGGTTAAATGTATAGTTCAAAATTATGATTAAAAATCGGGATTTAATCTAAGCCTTTGACCTAGAAAATGATCTTTGAATTGACCCCCAAAATTCAAGAAAAGGCTTTTAGCTTTTCTCTCAAATTTTTCATCTTATTATTTCAGTTGTTGACTGGAAGCGGTGATTCCACCTGCGCAATGGTTCAAAATATATATATTCCACAAAATTGATTAAATCATAAAATTTTTAGTGGGACGTGGAAAGTGGCCAAATGATCCAAAATTTCCATGGCCATTTGGGCGATGGTCAGCCACCAAACCATCCATTATTCATCTTAAACTAATTTATTTTGCAGTTTTTGCCGTCGATATTCCAAAATCTGATACTGGCAATATTTTCATTTCCGGAGTGAGTTATTTATATTAATGGCCATTTACTACCTAAATTTGTGTCATTGGCAAATATCTTAGCTATCCAAAATACAAATTTTATGCCATTTAATTAATCTTTACCTTGAGGACATTTTAATATTAAACATTGTCATAAAATTTTGGCCATATAACAAAAACTGTTCAATTTTGGCCCATTTAGCCACTCAATGGCCATAATTTTCTTTCAATTTCAATCAAAATCCATTAATTCTTTCCTTAATTAGTTCATCCCAATCTTGGCCTGAAATGATATAAATTTGTCGGTACTTTCCCATTATCTGGGGGGCAAAGTCATTATCTGGGGGGCAGGGTCAAAATCTGGGGGGCAGGGTCAATATCTGTGGGGCAACGGGCAAGACCTATAATATATAATAAGATGATTAGGAAGATGATTTCGACTTCTTCTTCTTCATCATCATCTTCATCATCATCATCATCTTCGTCATCTTCGTCATCTTCATCATCATCATCTTCTTCTTCATCTTCTTCCTCATCTTCATCATCTTCTTCTTCATCATCATCTTCTTCATCATCATCTTCGTCATCATCATCATCATCTTCGTCATCATCATCATCATCTTCATTTTCATCATCTTCTTCATCATCATCATCATCTTCTTCTTCATCTTCTTCTTCATCTTCATCATCTTCTTCTTCATCATCATCATATTCTTCATCATCATCATCTTCTTCTTCATCTTCTTCTTCATCTTCATCATCTTCTTCTTCATCATCATATTCTTCATCATCATCATCATCTTCTTCTTCATCTTCTTCTTCATCTTCATCATCTTCTTCTTCATCATCATATTCTTCATCATCATCATCATATTCATCATCATCATATTCTTCATCATCATATTCTTCATCATCTTCATCATCTTCTTCATCATCATCATCTTCTTCATCATTTTACATCAAAATCATATTCCTAATCATCCTATTATATATTATAGGTCTTGCCCGTTGCCCCACAGATATTGACCCTGCCCCCCAGATTTTGACCCTGCCCCCCAGATAATGACCCTGCCCCCCAGATAATGACTTTGCCCCCCATATAATGGGAAAGTACCAATTTGTCCAACTTTAATATTAATTGAAAAATTGATTTGGTGCCAAAAATAAAAATTCATTTCCAAATAATTTTCTTTCATCTCCATTTTTGAACTACCGTATTTTTTATTAGCCCCTTTCAATTTGAAACTTCCTCTATGTAGAGATTCTCTTAAATTAAGCCTTAAAAGTTAAAAATGATATTCCTTTCCTCCATAAAATAGGGCGCTGATCGACATGCCCTCGTTTGGGACATTCGCAGTGGGCAATGTGTCCAAAGTTTTGAAGGCCACGAGGCCGACATCAACACAATTCGATTCCATCCAAATGGAGACGCATTTGCGACTGGATCCGATGATGCTTCCGTACAAAAATCAGACATTTTTCAATTTATCCACCTTTTTTTTGCAGTGTCGCCTATATGATTTACGAGCGGATCGGCAAGTTTGCGTCTATGAGAAGGAGTCCATCCTCTTTCCGGTTTGTATATAATAAAACCCTAATTAAATTATGAGGCCATATATGGAAATTATTGGGGAAAAGCTAAAAATTGGCAATAAAAACTTAATTAGCTGTTTGCTAATTTTTTTTTGACAAATTACTGTATGATTAGAATTACTAATTCTGCCCCTCAATTAGCGATTTTAATAGAAAGTAGAATTAGAAATAATATTTTTACTATAATTTTTGGCCATTTTTATTTTAGAAAAATTCAAAAAAATTCTAAATTGTCATTTTTAGAAAGAATTAGGAATAGTTGAGATTCGGAATCATAAAGAAGTCATCAAATTTATCAAATTCTATGACAAATAAAATGTTAATTGTTATATACGAAAATGTTAAATTTCAGCACCAAAAGTTTTTTTGGCAAATTAAGCAATTCCATATTATCTTCTCATGGAATTTTAAGTTTATTTAATCATCCCAAACATTTTTCAGGTAAACGGTGTCGACTTCTCTGTCAGCGGTAAATTCATATTCAACATTTCTCCTATAATTCATCATATTCCCCCAAGGGCGAATTCTGTTCGCCGGCTATGGCGATTATCGAGTCGGCGTTTGGGACACGCTGAAATGTGTTCGGCAACTGATTTTGTATGGTCACGAAAATCGAATTTCCTGTTTGCGAACCAGTCCGGATGGGACGGCCATTTGTACGGCCTCATGGGATACAACAATTCGGGTGGGTATATAATGGAAATTTGGCCATAAAAACAATGGAATTTATTCACAGATTTGGGCGTAAAATTGTTCTCAAAAGGAGCTTCGAATCTCTACAATGGAAAATAATGTTCTTCTCATTCCATAATAAAAATTATTATAAAATCCCATTTTAACACCCAAAATCTTAATCTTTTCATTATGGCCAATTCCTCTGCTATATTTGGCCAAATTTTTGAATTAAAATTGCCGTCAATTTCATTGTATTTCCCGTTTCCCCTAATCTCCCCCTTCTTCTTATCCCTAGTCATAAATATTTTTAAATTTATAATTAGCTTTATTTTCGGATTGCATAAATTTAAATTGAACATTTAATTGGATTTTTAATATATTTTAAAATGTTAAATTTAATTAGCTTTATTTTCTGAATAAATTTAATAAAATAATTAATTGGTGGAATGCATAATGCAATATCATAATCATAATTTCATATAATTTTCTAATATTATTTGCCACTTTTCTTTGGCAATGGACGGGCGGGATTGCCGACCACCGTTTCGCCTTTGGCCACATCCCGGGTTACAACAGTACCAGCCCTGGAATAATAAACTCATTTTAAATTAATTAAAATAGAGTTCAGTGAAATTTATATACTTAATTTTTGGGCACAAAATCAACTTTTTCTATTGATAATTTTGGCTAATTTTATATGCTTGAATTAATTAAAGGAAAAAAATTAACGGAATAGCTTACTTCAAGTGGATAAAAGTTTTATTAATAGGTTTAAAAATTTCTGAAATATTAACCAAAGTGCTCAAATGAAGTCAGCCCAAAATGTACCCCAAATTTCCCGCAATTTCCAATTCCCAACCCACCCAATGATGGAATTATCTTCGATTCGAACACCCGGCAAAATGATGGCTCCGCCCCCAATCCACACATTTTGGCCAATCCAAATTGGCTGTCCAAATTCCCATTGCTGTTGGCGTTGCTCGAAGTCGCGAGGATGGTCTGCTGTGTAAATTTGGACTCCGGGCCCAAGAAAAGTGTTATCGCCAATATCAATTCGACAAACATCCAAAAAGCAGCAATTATAATTGATGAAAACATTTTTGCCCAAATGCAAATTGATACCTGGAATTCATCGATTTTTGGGTTTATACAAATCAATTTTTCTATTAGATAATTTAGAATGCCGAATTTATGTCATTATATAGGCCCTATTTGGAATGAATAGAGAAAGAATTTGTCCATGTCAATAATGCCGAAAGGCTTCTCCTATTCATCCTACTGTACCTCCAATTTTTCCTAATCGCCCTGTCATCCTATCAATCAAATATTGCCCCAATGTGCCTTTTTAAAACCGCTTTTTTCCCAAAAAAATGTTCACTTTTCCCAACCCATTTGCGACGTTCTGTTACCAACATTTTTCCGCACAACAGATAATAAAGTCTAGTCCAACTAAACCCAATCCCCTTTCTTTGGCCACTGGGGGCTTAAGCTCCCGGCGAAGGTCCGGGGTGAGAGCTTATTAGGTCCATTCTCGCCCCGAATAACTCTAGTACCGGGAATAAGGGCTATAAGAATTATTGGATTTGCAAAAAGTTATGACTAAAAAGCTGCAAAATGGGCTAAAATCCGACAGCAGTTTTTATTTCTTGGTCATATATTTCCGTCTAATAAAATTCGATCTATCATTTTGATATTAAAATATGTTTCATAACTTAATTCTTAATGATAAAACCCAATCCAATATTCCATAATTCCAACCATAATCGATAAAGAATGGGGGAAACAATTCGACTCCATCGGCCACTGTGCCAATTCGCTCTTTGAGCAATGCCAGTCGCTCGGCTGGTTCCAACCCAATGCTAACATTGAACCGTGCCATCCATTTCTTTGTTGTTTCCATTTCTTTTTGGCATTTCGCATCCTTTGCAATGTACAATTCCCCATCCAACATTCTTTGGAACATTGGCTTATTTGGGTCGGCGGAATGTTGGCCAAATTGTTTTTTGGTAGAATCGCTGGAGGACATTTTATTGTGAAGGCAAATAAAATAATAAAATGTGGAATTGGAATTGGTGGAAAAAGTAAAATATATAAAGCGGAGAGAGCAGCGAAGAAAAATGTGGGTTATGCTTTTTCGTTGCTGCGAAAGACTAAAGATTAAACTAGAAAAAAAGGGAAATGGCCACGTCAGCTTTACGTCAAATGACTAATTGATAAGCCTGATCAGTGATCATGATCATAAAAGAGCGAAGAATACGAATATATGGAATTAAAATGACAAAAAAAGTTACAAAAATATGAAAATAAAATCTTTAAAATTTCGCCCATTCATTTTTCTGCTCAATCACTGTCACTATCTTCAGCCGGACCCCGACGACTGATTCGCACATTCCGTTGGATGGCCTTAACTCGTCTTTCATGGTTCAATCGACGTACAGCAGCCCTCAAATGGTGGACATCCAAAGCCCGGATTTGGGGCAAGCCAGCAGAGGAGGAAGAGCGGGAGCCAATTGGTGGCAAGCCGAATTGGCCATCCAAAATGCTGCCGGATTGTTGTTGGCGCCATTCACCGGGATGATAGTTGCGGTATACTCGATTGGTGCGAAAGGGCATAGCCGTGGAGACGGAGGCCAATGTCTTGAATAGGAGGAGGAAAAATGTATGAACAATTTGACAGATAAAAACAAATTTGGATATGGCCAATTTTGGTTCTTTATAAATCCTAAAAAACTATATCTTTTCAAACTAATTTGATGATAACATTAATAACCAATTATCTATCGAATGGTATATTTCTTAATAGATGTCGCATCAACATTTAAAATGGAATAAATATAAATATATTTTCTATTTCTAGGATAATGCTTATTAGTTTTTCTGTTTTAATTCTGAATTTCTAACAAATACTTTCCGAATAATGCTTATTTTCTTCCGGGTTAGATTTGTTTTTCTTTCCGGAAAGTTTTAATCTAAGTTCTTTCCGGAAAGTTTTAATCTAAGTTCTTTCCGGAAAGTTTTAATCTAAGTTCTTTCCGGAAAGTTTTAATCTAAGTTCTTTCCGGAAAGTTTTAATCTAAGTTCTTTCCGGAAAGTTTATTTTTCTTTCCGGAAAGTTTTAATCTAAGTTCTTTCCGGAAAGTTTATTTTTCTTTCCGGAAAGTTTTAATCTAAGTTCTTTCCGGAAAGTTTATTTTTCTTTCCGGAAAGTTATAATCTAAGTTCTTTCCGGAAAGTTTATTTTTCTTTCCGGAAAGTTTTAATCTAAGTTCTTTCCGGAAAGTTTATTTTTCTTTCCGGAAAGTTTTAATCTAAGTTCTTTCCGGAAAGTTTATTTTTCTTTCCGGAAAGTTTTAATCTAAGTTCTTTCCGGAAAGTTTATTTTTCTTTCCGGAAAGTTTTAATCTAAGTTCTTTAAGGAAAGTTTATTTTTCTTTCCGGAAAGTTTTAATCTAAGTTTTTTTCGGAAAGTTTTAATCTAAGTTCTTTCCGGAAAGTTTTAATCTTAGTTCTTTCCGGAAAGTTTTAATCTTAGTTCTTTCCGGAAAGTTTTAATCTACGTTCTTTCCGGAAAGTTTTAATCTTATTAGTGCTTTCCGAAAAGTTTATTTTTCTTTCTGGTTAGATTTGTGCTTCATTTTGGAAATGTGTAAAACATTTTTTTTAAATTTTTAGACTTAATTGCCTTAATTTTTTACATTTCAAGCTGTTCCCAGCTTTTTCCTCAATTCTACATCAAATCAGAGACTACGATAACTGCTTTTCTTCTAAATTTGATTGACACAATTTTGCCTATGGCTCCCTCATTTCATTTTAAATCATTTTTCACCTCATTCAATTGTTCCATCATTTGAGTTGGTCTATCTTGCTGATCAGCCTCCAAATACTTTTCCCATCTCCTTGTTCTCGGATTGTTGAAGCATTTTTCTGTTAAATGTTCAAGCCAATTCTGTTTTGAATCTGCATCTCGAATCAAATCGGAGCACAATGGACACCAAGCGCCACCTCGCAGCGGAGGCGCAACTATACAAATACAAATTTATTGGCAAAATATCATTCCAAACATTGGCATTTTGGATGAGCGCCTGGCTCGTCCGGATATCTGGCCATTCCGCACAAATAACAGTCGATGAGTGTGTCACCCAAAAAATGGCATCGCTTTAGGTGATGATCGTTTAGCTCATGTACTTCCACAATTTTATCACAAAATTCGCAACGCGTAAGAAATGGACAACTTTTTTGTTTTGGGATATATTGGACCACATTAAAACTCACCGATCGGCCAAATGCAATCGGAGGAAGTCATCATTCTCCAACCATGGATCTCTTTGTTCACAATATGGGCAAATGCTTAATTTAAGTTGTAGCCATATTATAAGCCGATTTCGCTACTATATTTACCACAAAACATTTCATTAGATTTGGCCTTGAACATACCTAGTATTTAAGAATAGAGGATCCAATTCATTACCTAAATGTCCTCTAAAAAGTGGATAAAATAAGCGACTTTTCCTCAAAAAATTCTGATTTTTTCAAACTTATGTAAGCGGGAATTCATAAAATTTGAAAAGGCTAAATTGTATAGGATACGTTAGGCTTTCTAATGGATAATGGTATATTATATTCCCTTTCAAAATTGGTTATTGCTTCACTGATGAACTATGGACAAAAGAATGACCCAAATATTAAAAAGGTTACTTGAACGTCCCATTTCAATTATTAAAACCAACTTTGCGGATGTTTTCACCAATTCCGGGAACAATTTTTCCACCGTCTCATCCTCATCCACCATCGCCATGGGCATTGCTTGATTTGGCCGACGCCATTCCGGTGCGCCCATATGCAATTTTGTTCGTCTATTCCTTCTCCATTGCATTTTTGCTTGTTCGCCTCCAATCGCCACCGGTCTTGGCAATATTTCCAAGCCACTTTTCCCATTCTCAATTTGGAAATTCACTCGCTTCCTTGGCTGTTCTTCCCCTTCAATTTGTGGGCTATTTTCCGTTACGCCATCACTTTCATTTGCCACCTCTTTCTTAGCCACTTCTTCCGTTGCTTTTTCCCTTCTTTTTTGCGCAAATCTTTTGGCCGCCTCCCTCACTCCGTCCAAAGCCTCCAATTCGTGTTGAACCCCATCATCTGCCGGTCCTTGAATTGCTCCAACTCGTCTTTGAAGGCGTTGAAGCCGTTGAATTGCATCCTCCACAATCAAATTGGCCTTTCCCCTCTCCCTGGCCATCGATGGGGGCATTGTGGAACTTCGACGTCGCAATTGTAGTTGATTCACTGCTCGCATCCCCAAAAAACTTGGCCGTCTTCGAGTGGAAAGGCGACTGTCCGAATCAAAAGTCACCCCGCCATTTACATCTTTCAGAATGCCTTTTCGATTCGGATTTGGCGCCGACAAACTTCGACGATGTCCACCGGCAATTGGATTGGAAGTGTCCGATTCCATTGGGAGAATGGCAGGGATTTGTGTGGCTTCTTTCTTCTCATTTTCATCTCCTCCATTGGCCTCATTTATGGCCTTTTCCACCGCTGATTTGCCCTCAATTTTGGCTTCAACCTTTGTTGGCCTATCTTCCTCCTCCGTTTCCACATCACTGCTATTCTCATCCTCTTCTTCATCATCTTTCTCTTCATTTTTCTTTTCCTCTTTCTTCTCATTTTCCTTCTTCCCTTTATGACGACAATGATGTTCACCGGGTCCATCCAAATCCGAAATGTCGTATCTTTCGCGCATCATTGTCCCTAAAACGGCACTTTTTGCCCTCCTTCCTCTCCTCCTTTCCCTTCTTCTTCGCCTCTCCTCCTTCCTCGCGGCATCCAAATTTTCCCAATCACTTTGTGAATCCGACTTCCTTCGCCCACTTTCATTCATCAATTTTCCCTGACTTTGGCCAATCCACTTTGACTCAATGCCAAATGCTTTCACCTTTAATTTTTAAGGGATAAATTCGTCAAATTCCCTTCTCTTTTCTAACTTCTTCGCTATCCAATAATAAATCGGCATAAGTGCCAAAAAGAGCACGATCGAATTTGTCGCGAATTTGTTTGCTCAATTCCTTGGCCAGCTTCTCCTCACCAAATATTAGTGCATCATTTCGTTTTTTGTCCAACTGTTCAATGTCCTTTTCCGCTTTTTCCAATAAATTAATTGCCGAATTACAAATTTCCGCCTAAGGGAATAATTCAAAAATACATTCACCCGATCAAATGAAGGAAGGACCTTTATTTCCCGTTCAGTCAGCCGACTTTTTATGGCCAAATCCTTCAATCGACTTTGCATAATTCGAACGGCCGTCAACGGTTCGAGGCCAGCTTTGGATGGGCCAAACAGATGAAAGCCTTGTGGATGGAATTTGTGACGATACCTTTAGTACAATTATGCATGATTATGGTCAAAATGCGATTTTACATTAAATATGGCTTTCCACTTCGAAACTTTTCATCCAATGGATTCATTGTTGAATAGCGAATAATTCGACCATTCTCAACATTTTTATTCCCTTTTTCTTCATTATTGTTACAATTTGATTTCCATTTTTCAAATGGACAATAGTATGAAAGAAAATCTTCTGCCGGCTGAGATTGGCTCTTCTCGTTGTAAAGGGAATTCATGGGACAATAATAATATGAAAATAGGAATTATAGTGAAAGCAAAGAATTTGGAGGAGAATTTGGTTTTTTGTTGTTGCATTCATTTTTGAATGTTCCATTGTTCAATGTTTCTAGGTAGCAGAATTTTTAAGGCCCAAAAAGCATACAAAAACATCATAAAAATTTGTATTCATTAGCAGAAAAAGGAATTGGAGGGCAATGTCCGTTTGGAAGCGAGGCAAATAATAATAATAAATCCAAAGAACTGCGGAAATATTTTTGGATGGAATATAAAATCAGATGAAAGAGTTGGATGGAATTGTGCTAGAAAGATGTAGACAACATGGATTATCTTAAAATTCACAAATTTATGGCCAAAAAGATGGAAAAATTGATGAAAATGGCCATTTAATTTTCTTATTTATATTTACGCAAAAGCTGGACAAATCTTAGACCATTCGATAGCCAAAACTTAGCTCTTCAAAAAGACATCAATTTTGTCCAAAACGGTTCAGTGCTTCAAGAGTTATGGTTCGAAATATTTTTCAGGGCGTATCGTATATTAGAAATTTAAATTAGAAAAGTGTAATTTTTTTACAACGATTACATTATTTTTGCCAAAATCAAAGATCAAAGGTAAGAGATGGAAAGCAAAAAAAAATATAATGCTTTTTGTGGAGAGAAGAGAGAGAATAAATGCGTATTCCTCTAAATCCTTCTGGCCATAAAATAGGGCCAAGTTTGCCAATAATTTATTCATAATTTAATATACATTAATTAAATATAAATTCATAATTTTTTATTTTAAATTTCAGCATAAATGGCATTTGCACAAAAAGGTAAATTGCTGGCTGTGATCGGCGATGAAGATACCGTTGTTGGCTTCTTGCTCGGTGGAGTAGGTATTCAACATTATTTCTATTTTCTTATCAAAATTTATTAAAATTTCAAGGCCAACTCAACAAGGCTCGTAAGCCGAATTTCCTAATTGTTGACAAGAACACGAGCATAGCTGAAATTGAAGATGCATTCCGCTCATTTTGTGGACGTAAAGATTTATATTTACTTATAAAATTAGCCCAATTTATTAATTAAGGTGATGACATTGCAATAATACTCATAAATCAACATGTGGCCGAAATGATTCGTTACCAAGTGGATCAGCACGTGGCCAGCATTCCAACAGTACTCGAAATTCCCTCAAAGGAAATGCCCTATGACGCATCAAAGGACAGCATATTGAACCGGGCTCGTGGTTTAATCAATCCAGAAGATATGAAATAATTTGAAGGACTAAATTAATGACATTTATTCATGTTCCATTCCCTAATTCCACCAATCTGCGATGAACAATACACAAGCATACTTAAATAGTTCTAATTTACATTTTTAAACATCGATAAATTCTTTGAACTTTTATTCATGCTTAAATTTATTATACAAAATTTTAAGATGCACAAAAAAAAAACATTAAAATTCATTTCAAAATGATATGAACAAAAAATAAAAAGAAGATTCATTTTTATGAATGATGAGGACTATTTCCATTCCAAATAAATTTTTCTGAGTATATAAGCAACGAGAGATTCGTTTTTATTAACGGCTCAAATTCATTCCATCCACGCGTTGTATTGTGACCTAAAAAATAAATTTGATTTCATTTTTACCAAGTTTACCAAATGAATTAAAATTTACATTAATTCCGAGATTCCCATTCTCCGCGAAGAAATTTGCATGGTTTGTATCAAAGGCCAGGCAGTCCGATTGAGAAATGGCAGAAGCCACTCCCTCGTGGATACCTTTAAATAATAAAATAATTTTTAAAAGTAATTTAAAAATATACTTCGAGGACTGGCTTCCCAAAATAGGCGGCGTTTATTGTTCGAAAGTTCCAATCTTAATTATAAATATTTAAATTAATAAAATGGAAAATAAAAAACTTGTAAATGAAGTTTTCTGCCTCCTTTTTGGTCCCAATCAATTGAACAACAGCATAAAACATTTGATAGCTTTGACCACTTTGCCTAATAAAATTTATGAATTAATTTAAATTCCCCAAAAAATGAATACTCTTGTTTGTCTTGTTTCTCCAAAACAAGCATGAAAAATGCATTGTAGCAAGATTGCATCATGACCTTGACGAAATTAAATATAAATTTTATATTTCAAAGTGGAAAAAAAAATTACCCAATCAACGGCACCAGGCAAATTAATATCCGTGGCCAGAAAGACAATGTCTTCTCCTTTAAATTTTATTTTACATTATTAAAAATGAATGTAATGTAAAAATTTATTATTAACCTTGCAAAGTTGTGATTGATTTATGCAATTTCATCAGATGGTTCATCACATCATTCAAACTGCCTTGCCATTTGCATGAGGCACCAGGGCAAGGACATTGATATGGACTAAATAAAAAAAAATTTAATAAAGAAAAACTTTTTTTGGGACTAACCGAAACTCGCAAATTTCCTCATGTTCCACTTTTTCATTGTGGAAGAAATATTGTCCGCAACCAGAATGGGCAAATTTGCATGGAAATTGAAGACTAATAAATAATTTATGATTTAAAATTGAGTAAATAAACCTGGTGGCTATCTTCTCCATTCCTAAATTTCGAATGCTTGGAACCGGTCCTCGGCAAGTTGGACAAGCCGAAACCTTTGGACGACAATTCCCACACACCAAATGCCCAGATTGGCATTGCAAATAAGGTGGAAGCATGTAATCTAAAATAAATTAAAATTATTCATTTATTCATATTTCCAAGTCTTACCCATACAAACTGGGCATTCGAATGCTGAGAGTAATTCGGAACTTGCTGCCGCTGGTCCTATTGGGAGGATTGCTTGTCCGGTTGAATGGTTGATAATGGCTGCAGCAATTGCCTGAGAAGAGGTTGGCGGAATTTGCTGAGGAGCAGCAAAACCGGCTGGCAATGAATTCACCATCATTGCTAAAGTTTAATATTTTAAAAAGATTAAAAATGTACTTCTTACTTGCTGGTTGTGTTGCCGAAACTTTTGAAGCATTTCGAGGATTTGGAAAACAAAAGTTCGCCGACCCTGTTGTAAAGTTCGACGACACTGTCGTTGTTTCAGTATTTGTAAGTGAAGATGATGTAATTGACGATGCTGGAGATGGCGGATCACTGCCCGAATTTGATGGCATTTGTTGCTGTTGTGATTTGTCCATTGTTTTGCTTGATTTTTATGGATGGGTGAATTCTAAAATTTTTAATTGATGAATATGTTTGTTATTTTTACAACCAAATAAAATTATTTAGCAAATAACTTTAATTGCATTCATAAAAGTTAGATTTTATATGCAAAACAAAAATCAAGCTAAGCTAATAAAAGGTTAGTTTATCGATTTTTTTGATGGCGATTGCCAAAAAAATTAGAAAATTTTCTTGTATGATTCATCACTCATCAATCATCATCATCACATTAAATTTTTTCTTTTTTTCTTTTTAGTTTTTAAGGTCTAGCTAGAGCTGACAGCTGAGCTAGCTTTATAGTTTTTCCAGTTCAAGTGGTTTAATTGTGAAAGTGGCTAATTAATTGCCAAGTAATCTGAATTATTCCATATATTATTATTTCTTTCAGATTTTATTTAATTTCGGCAATTTGAAATAATAAAACGAAAATGGGGAAAGGCTTCCAAAATTTTATGTCCAAGAAGGACTTCCATCCAAGTGCTTGGTGGAATCTAAAAAGAGTAAGCTATATCTATCTAATATTTAAATTAATTACAATTTTATTAAGAAATGGGAAGCGGAACAAAAGGACGATATGGAGAAGAAACGACAAGAAGAGCTTCGAGTTCAATATCAAAAGGAGCAGGAAATGTTCAACAACAAAGCACTGTTGGGCGACGAAAAAGCCAGGCTTGGCCTCTCATTCATGTACGATGCACCGGCCGGAATCAATAAGAAAAAGGAAGAGGGACCAGAGCCAAAATTTGAATGGCAACGAAAATACAATGCACCGCGAGAAGATTGGGCCAAGGGCAATGAACTGATCCAGGACCAGCCATTTGGCATACAGGTTCGAAATGTTCGCTGTGTAAAATGCCGAACATGGGGCCATTTGAACACGGACCGAGAATGTCCACTCTATGGGATGAGCGGGAATGCGGAAGAATCGGGATGTAAGTTTGACATTCATTATGGTCAAAATTCAATTATTACCAATTTAAATTTAGATGCAAATAATCCATCGGATTTGATCAAAGAATTGCACAGATCAGAGGCAGGTCCGTCTACATCTTCAAGCTCAGCTCCGCCGATAAAGCAAGAAGTAAAAGAAGAAATAAAACCGGAAATAAAGAAGGAAAAGTCGGCGAAGAAATCGAAAAAGGAAAAGCACGGAAAATCATCACGAAGTCGAAAACGTCATTATTCCACCACATCCGAAGAATCCGATGAGGATAATAAGGAAGAGGAGGACAAGAAACCGGAACCGGTGGACCAAGAACAATTGTTGGAAAATATGCGAGAAGAACACAATTTAAAATTCAAGACGGGCATTCTCAGCGAATTGCGGGCGGAGGAAAGCATAAAGGTTTGGAACGGGGGAAAATTGGTTAAATAAAAAACATTGACGGTGATATTACCAATAAATTTTTTTGAAATTTTTTGACCGAAGAGAGGATCTTCACTTTTGGCATAATTCAGGTCTTGGGTTCGAACCCGCTTTGAGGAGAATAATTTTTTAAGTTGGTAACACTTTAAAAATAGATTTTAGGGCAAAATATTCGTCATCTGACCTAAAATAAAAATTTATTTTCAGAAATTGACATCCGTGGTGGACACTGGCGAGCAGAAACAATACCAAGCATTTCTGATGAGTTTGAGCGAGAAGAAACGCGAAAAATTAATGAAGAAAATATTAAAAGCCGATTTGGCCAATGAGGAGGAAAAGAAGTCAAAGAAAAGCAAAAAGTCGGAAAAGAAGAAGAATAAGAAGCATAAAAGACGAGAATATGAGAGCAGTGATGAGGACGAAGGGGAGGAGGATAGAAGAAATGATCGGCACAGAGGGAGAGATCGACACAATTCGGAACATCAAGGAGGAGGACACCGAAGAGGATCGGATGATTATAGAAATGGAGGAAAATATTCTTCTGGTCGTCGATAAAACATTAAATTTTTTTGAACTTTTAATCGAATTTCCTATGTAATTTTTATGGAATTGGATGGAATTGGAATAAAATTGTAGCCTAGAAAATTTATATAAGTGCAATTTTGTTTATTCAATTTA
Organism: Pratylenchus scribneri; assembly: GCA_030063045.1. Lineage (NCBI taxonomy): Eukaryota > Metazoa > Nematoda > Chromadorea > Rhabditida > Pratylenchidae > Pratylenchus > Pratylenchus scribneri. The sequence continues at coordinate 305,935 of JAQSEB010000116.1, forward strand.
AATATTTCATTACTTTATTTTAATTTAAAATATTATTTAATTGAATTTATTTTTACGAATGACCGTCAAAATTGTTGAATCACTGGAAAATTTGATCAAATTGACGCCGGATGTTCAATCAATTTTAATATTGGATCGGGATGGTGTCCCGATTGTCAGTGCCGGCGAAGACATTCGAAATCGAAGCCAATACTCTGTCTCCTACAATACGCTGGTTGAACAAGCACGGAAGCTGGGAATGGGGACGCAGAAATTTTGGATATTCCGCTATGAAATGAATCAAGTAAATTATTTATTAATTTGCTCAAATTTAATTGTTTTTATTTTAGGTTGTTCTACTCAACATTGGTCAATTCGCCATTTTTATTATGGCATCCGCCGCCGCCAACACCGGCATTCTTTGCACTTTGCATTCCCAATTGAGGCCAATTTTGGATGAATGCGAAATTGTGGTGAATGAGGTCACAAATGGACAAACAACGACCACAACAACAACAATTATGGGACAAAGTCCGAGGAAGCAATGAATAAAATTATTTAATTTGATTGGTTTTATATTTGTCATTCTTGCTTTTTTTCATATCGATTATTGAATAAATATTTTATTTCATAATTTTTACATATTAAAAAGCTAATTTTTTGCTTTTTTTATATTTCCAAATTAATCATTTTTCATAATAAATAAATAAATTGAAAAATTAGATGGACGATTCGCAACCGGGTACATCCAAAGCGAGTGAACAAATGCGAAATGTGAGTGGCGAAAATGCCGACAATTCCATGGAAGGAGATATTCAATTTGCGCAAGGACTGCTCAATAGTATCAATCAAAATCAAAGGACCATGGAGAGAGGTTTTTATTAAATTAATTATAAAAAATATACACCGAAAAAAAAAACACTGAACATGCCAAAAAAGATTTTAACAATTTAGAAGTTTATCCTAAACTCCTGAACCTTATACTCTAGATCTCATCAAGACACATAATTTGATTATGTTTCGGTTTGGGTTTAACCAATCCTAACTTAGTTTTGAACCATTAAACCCAAAATAGGTTTAAACTGTTTAATACCTTTTAATTGTCGACCAAACCATAACAAATTATATACCATATATTATTCAACGTGTTTTGACTAGCTCTATTCAATTGGGCATATGGTTTGGGAATGTAGGATTTTAGGATAAACCCCCTTCTTAAACCAAATTATTTTGGTGACATTTTCAAATGTTTTTTCATCAAATTCAATCAATTTTTTTATAGGGTTGGGCACATTTGAGAATGAGCCGGCACTTCGCAATAAGCTGTCAATGTTGCAACAAGAGGAACAGGCACTTCTCTCATTCCTCACCAAACTTCGCTCTCATCAACGAACACTGATTTTGGAACAACAACGATTGACCAGTATGTATGAGGAGAAGGCAAAAGAGGAGGACAATTCTCGAAATTAATGGACAATTAATATTTGATTTTATATGTTGATCTCTTATTCTCATAAAAATATTGTTTTTTATTTCTGACTTCAATTACCTATTTTCTTTCAAGACATAAAAATTTATTGATTATTATTTATTGATTTTATTGATTGGATTTCCATAATTTATTATTTAATTAAAATTTGGATAATTTTATTATAATTTTCATCGATTTATTAGAATTAGAAGAAATTAAAAACATTTTGGAGAATAATTTTGCGATGGCATTTGAAGAGACAGTGAAAAAATCGGTTAAATTTGCGATTTCAGCGGATGGAGAAAAACAGGTAAAATGCAAAATAATTTATTTAAATATCATTTTGATTTTTTAGAAGAAGCAAAAGAAGGATAGTGACAAAAAGCAGAAGAAGGAGAAGAAAATGCCGAAAAACATGGTTAATGGAAGTGGAAGCAAAGCAATGAAAAAGGCAAGTCAAAACGCATCAATCGGAGTTAAATTATCTTTATTAAGTTTAAGCTAATTAGGTTTATAAATAAAATTTTATCAAAAAATATTTTATGAAAATTGCCCTTAACTTTGGCAATGTTTAGATCACGGGTTCGAATTCGAAACCGTTCAAGGGAAGCTATTTTTTTGGTATTGTTTATTACAAATTTTTTAGCTCAAATGGGTATCCTTCACGTTTACAATATTTAGGTCGCGGGTTCGAGTCCGCTCAGAGAAAGCTATTTTTTCGGGCATTGTAAACACTTTTATTTAATTTTAAGTCCAATTTTAAACAAAATAAATTATTTAGAACCAAAAATACTTAACCAAATCCAAAATAATTCAATTATATTATTCACATTTTTCTTCAGGACAAAAAGCATCTCACTTTCCACAATTGCACCGTCGTTCGATTTTGGCCTCTGCTCATGACCACCTGTCATTACACAAATATGGATACACTCAAGGTGAAAATCCAATTTTATATCAATTTTAAATCCAATTTTTTTCAGGTGAAAATCTCCAAAAAAGGCATCAAGAAATTAACTCTTCTCAATTCGAATGAATCTCCGGATCCGGATTCCATTGCTGAATTTTCATTGCCGACGGCGGAAGATGGATTTGTGTTGGTGCAAAGCAAATCGGCGCCGGAGAAATGCTTTTGGATTACTCGGGTGAATTTTTAAATTCAAATTAATAGTTAATTTACCGAAAAAAATCATCCGAAAAGATTATTTAACGGTTCAGAATTTTATCCTAAACCCACAAGCTTTACATTCAATTGATAGATTTCGTCAAGAGGCATCATTTAATCATATTTTGACCTATTAGGTTTAACCAAATTCTAACTTAGTTTTGAACCATTAAACCAAAATGGGTTTGAACCATTTAATATCCTTTAATTGTTGACCAAACCATAACAAATTATAATTATACCCATTATTTGATTGATGCGTCTTAATCAACTTTTTCCAATTGAGTTTATGAATTTAGGATAAACCATTAGAATTATTTTGGTATTATTTATTTTTCGGCAAATTAAATACCAATACTAATCGAAATTTAAAATCAATTCCATAAAAAATATATTCAATTTATTTTATATTTAAGGATAAACCGTATAAGAAAATTGGCTTCTTGATCCATTTCCCAAAGGCGAAAAAGGCCACTCAATTCTGTGAATTCATGATGAATAACATCACCGACGACAATAATGATGATGAGAATGTGGAAGTGGAGGAACAACAAGAGAATGGAGAATAATTTGAATGTGATTCTTATCAAAGAATAATGTGATGCTTATCAATACAATAACTCGTTTTTACAATATCTTTTTTCACATCAATACATACCTATGGATATAAAAATGCATAAAAGTTACAACAAAGTCCGAAAAAAATTATTGTCCTCTGCTGAGCGTATTTTTAGGTTGTTCACCATTCGGTCAAAAATGTAGAAATTTTTTTAAAAAATTTATTGGAAAAATCTTTAAAAATTCTGATAAATTCTGACAAGCCTAAACCAAGTCCTAAAAACTTGTCTAATAAGCCCTTAACACATTCAAAAGGTGGTAGGGTAGGAAAGGAACCGCTTATCGAAGCTATATGGCCTAAAAGAAAAGATAGTTTTTCGATACGGAAGATTTTTCTGTAAATTCAATACATATTAACCATTAAAAAAGAATTTACGACATTTCTAATAAGGCCAAAAAAAACTTGGTCGAATCAGCAGGCCTTCAAGGTTCATATCCTGCCTAAAGCCTAGCCCTTCCCTAAATCTAATCTTAATTTTAAGTCATACATTTCCTTATGGCAAAATTATATTTATTTCTTTCAATTATAAAAAAAGATCTCTGAACTATTTGCTTGGTATTGGCCACGTGAACTTGTTTGTTTTTATTTTTCCCTTTGGAGAATTTTAGTGCATTAATATTGACAAAACCAAGTCGGGGAAAGAATGTGGAAGACAAAAAAAAGAATGCCCAAATGGGTAAGGGTAGGGGTTGGGGGGAGGGTTGTTGTCTTGGCCGTTGGACATTCTTTTATTCATCGACGAGTTGGGCCACTTTTTCATCCAAACAGCATAGATAAACAGCCGCTGTTGCTTTTCATCCCAATTCATTGGCCAATTCAATGCTCCTCCGTTTTCCCTAGCAAAAAAATGGATGAGAAAGAATGTCCATTTGGCCATCATCATTGCCATGGCCATTGCCTCAGCAGCCAAAGAAAATATTCACAATTGAATTTCTATATAAGAAAGCATAGAAGATTGGCCTTTAAAGCCGTTAACCTTATTTCCGGGAGAATTTATACAGGAAGATTTACCCTTAAGCATTTTTTTCTGCCCTCTCAATTCCGAAAGTTAATCAACTCTGCCACTAAAAACATTTCCAGACGGAGCTTAAAATTTTATATTATAAATTTCTGTTAAATTGTGTGCATAATTTTGGCCATTTTCCCTGCAAATTTCCTTTTAAAATGGGCATCCTAGCCGAATGCACGACCACCCCATTGAGTTGGTCCGAAATTGTGCCACATGTCGAGAGAATAAAGGTGCCAAATAAAACAAAAATGCAATCCAAAATTATTCTAATTATTAAGGAACTGGCACTGGGCCAATTCATTGCCATTTACAATCAGCTCAAGGACCGCGATGAACGTGACCAATTGCGTTGGGGCGATGAAATTGAATATGTCCTCGTCCGTTTTGATGAATCCACGAAGAAAGTGAGGACAAATTTGGGCAAAATTCACACTAAATATCAAAGGGAATATGCCTATAAGGGATATCATTCTATAGACATACTGTGAACTAAAATAGGTATAAGTCAGTTTTAAACCATCATTTTTGGAAAAATTCGGTTTTCAATCTTTCAAAAATCGGTTTTAGGTTTCGGTTTCTACAATTTTCGGTTATTTGAGCAAAAATTCCCAATTTCGGTTTTTTAATTGCATAAATTTTACCCTACCTAAAATGTATTTTTGCTTGTGATTTTGCCTTTGGGATTTTGGATTGACCATAATAATGTTGGAATTATATATGTTACAGGCAATACTGATTATCAGGCAAAACTAATTATGCCTAGGCAAAACTGATTATGCCTGAAAATCAGGCATAACTGATTATGCCTAGGCAAAACTGATTATGCCTAGTCAAAACTGATTATGCCTAGGCAAAACTGATTATGCCTAGGCATAATCAGTTTTGCCTAGGCATAATCAGTTTTGACTAGGCATAATCATTTTTGCCTAGGCATAATCAGTTTTGACTAGGCATAATCAGTTTTGCCTAGGCATAATCAGTTATGCCTGATTTTCAGGCATAATCAGTTTTGCCTAGGCATAATCAGTTTTGCCTGATAATCAGTATTGCCTGTAACATATATAATATTGTGTTTCGCAGGCGCGTGTTTCGCTTCGAGCCGAAGAATTGTTGCAAGAATTGAGTGTTTGGGAGACAATGAACGACTTAATCAGCTACGAGAATCGAACATTGTGGCGACCCGAATTCGCCTCCTATATGATTGAGGGCACACCGGGCACTCCATATGGAGGTGGGCGCTAGGGAACTTTAATAACACCAGTTTAGACCAGGGAAATTCTTTTGGCCATAGCTCAAGGAGGCGATAACCAATTTTGGAAGGCTATATGCCATTTGAAAGCCCTAAATATCCTCTAAAAATTGGCTATAAAGTTTTAATAAAATTCATTCTTAAAAAGTTATATATCTTTGAATATAATAAACTCGTATATTTTGGAGGAAAAGCCACTTATTTTACAAATTATATTAATTTCTCAAAAAAGTAAAAAGGCCACTTTTAAGAGGATATTTAGGGCTTTCAAATGGCATATCGCCTTTCCAAATTGGTTGCTTCCTTGTTATAAGTTATGGCCAAAAGAATGAGCCCAAATATTTAATTGTCGGTCCTTTTCTTTATTTAGGGTGACACCCATTTGATATAGCCTACGGCAATTTTTTTAATTTTGAGCCATATTCCCATTGATTTTGAACTTTTCAGGTTTACTCGAATCATTCCGGGATGTGGAGAAAAATATGTGCCTGCGTAGAGCCGAATTGGACCGACTTCTTCACGAGAATGAGTCATTGATGTCCATTAGTTTCCCGGCATTGGGCGTCCCGGATTTTACGGATCCACCAATGCAAAAATTGGAAGAGGATGGAAAGACATGGGTCAGCGACTTTTTCAGCGAAGAAATGATCAACAAATGCCATCCACGGTGAGGGGAGGCGAAATGAGGAGATTCAGTATATTCTAGGCCCATTCTTTTGGCCATAGCTCAAAAAAGAAAGTAGCCAATTTAGGAAGGCGATATGTCATTCGAAAGCCCTAAATGTGCTCTAAAAAGTGGTCTAATCTAATTTTTTGAAAAATAAAGCAGTTTTTTTAAAATAAGCGGCTTTTCCTCAAAGATTCGGGTTTATTAGATTCAAAGTCATGTAACTTTTTTAAAATTGAATTTAATGAAATTATTTTATAGCCACATTGTAGAGGACACTTTTGGCTTTTAAATGGTATATTTGCCTTCCTAGAGTGGTAATTCCCTTGTTGAGATATAGGCCAAAAACCCAGCTAAATACTAATAAAGAAATTTGGGGTATTGAATCGTCCCCAACCCAAGAGTAAAGGGAAATGCCAAAATATTCATTTCAAAATACACTTTCCAGTTTTGTCTACTTAACCCGAAATATCATTGAACGCCGTGGAGGCGATCGAATGTCCGTGAATGTGCCCATTTTTCGGGACAAATGTACGCCGACTCCATTCATTGTTTGTCTCTGATCTCATAAAATAATGCTAAAATTCCCCCAATTGAAAGGATGAATTCGTCGACCCCCGTGTCCAACATCAATTGGCCAAACCCGACCACATTTTCCTTGACCACATCGGTTTCGGCACCGGGCTTTGTTGCCTTCAAGTGACTATACAAGGCAGTGACATGGACGAGGCCCGATGGCTTTATGACCAGTTGGCACCGTTGACCCCGCTGATGGTGGCGCTGAGTGCGGCCACACCAATCTATCGGGGAATGTTGGCAAACATTGATGCCAGATGGGATGTGCTCGCAAAGGTGTGTTCCCATTCCAATTGATTTGATTGGGCTTGATATTAGGGTTGCGCCCCCGCACCCGCGGGGGTCACCCCCGACGGGGATCCCCGCACTTTTTGGGTTTCACCCCCGACCCTATCCCCGCATATGCCACCCCCGCGCCCCCGCATCCCCGCAAGAGCCACCCCCGCGCCCCCGCACCCCCGCGGGGGTGAAAATGCACCCCATATTATTGGATTTTTCAGGGAAAATGGGGTTCGATAGGGAAATTTTGACCAAATTTTTGTAGGATAGTAAAATTTTTTATTAAAATTTTTCTCTGCGAGGCTATTTTTAGATAAAATTTTTCGCTGCGCAGCCATTTTTGGATGAAATTTTTCTTCAAAAAAATTTTTTATTTGGAAAATGTGGCTTTTTAAAAAATTTACGCTACCCCCGCCCCCGCGGGGATCCCCGCGGGGGCCCCCGCAAGGGGTCACCCCCGAACCCGAACCCGCAAGTGCCAACCCCGCAAACCCCGACCCCCGCACAACCCGCCCCCGCACTGCGGGGGCGCAACCCTACTTGATATGCCATTATTTAACGCCGTGCCAATTTGTCGTCGTTTATAATATAATAACTCATCAACGGTAGAGCCAATATTGACCTTCTTGGTACTAAATTAAAATTTTTGGCTAAATTTGACATAAATTTTATTTATATTAGGTCAGAATTGGTGGAATTATGCCCAAAAATCATTTAAAATGACCTTTGCAGCAAAATTTGCAATGGTTTTTTTGAGCATAACTTCATCAATTTTGAACCAAATAAAATAAAATTAATATAATTAGATAGCCAAAAGTGTGCTCTTTATTTAGATACCAAAATTATCGAAATTGGTTTAGTCCTTGATGAGATATTATCGGTTAATTGGCATGGTGGCAAATTGGGCTTTGGGCATGGGATTCAATGCGTTCGTTTTCAGCTTTCCGACGATCGAAACCCGGAGGAGAGGGCACAGGGAGGCAAAACTCGTTTTGGCACCATTGATTGCTTCATCCATCCCACTTCCGCCCAATTCAACGATATTCCAGTACCATATGAGGAACAAGTGATGGCACGTCTGATGGCCGAGGGCGTTGACCCGGCAATGGCACAGCACATTGCACATTTGTTCATTTGGGATCCATTATTGGTCAGTGTGTCCAAATTTTATTCTTTTAGTATTATTCACCGTTTATTCCATATAAACGACTCAATCAATCAACTTATTTAGCCATGACGAATGAGTTTGAAGAATTCAGCCTTATTAAGCGATATCGTAGGATTCATTAATCACTACCCGCATCAATTTTGGCCTGTAGCTCAACGAGGCAATTACCATTTGGGAAGGCGATATGCCATTAGAAAGCCCTGAATGTCTTTTAAAAAGTGGCCTAATTTAAATTTTTGAAATCCTCCTTTTTAGTAGAATTATATGTCACTGATTGTAATAAACTCGAACAGTTCAGGCAAAGCCAATTATTTACAAAATATTTAAAATATTCAAAAAAGTAAAAAAGCCACTTTTAAGAGGATATTTAGGGCTTTCGAATGGCATATTTCCTTCCTGAATTGGTTACTTCCTTGCTGCGCTATTACCAATAGAATATGGATCAGCTAATGAGTCCCATTTAGTCGATAAGTTGGGTAAAAACTGCTGAATAAGAGGACCGTTCACTTTTGTAGACTCAAAAAGACAAACCAAATTATTCTATAAACCAAATAATAAATTTTTTATTTGCCACACAAACAGGTTTATGCCGAAAATTTGGAGCAGAACAAAGAGAATGGAAAGGCGGAAGAAAATGGAGGAGGCACTGAATGCACTGACGATGATTTGACCACCCATTTTGACAGTCTCCAATCCTCAATTTGGTCCTCTCTACGTTTTAAACCACCTCCTTCCCAACGAATGGCCAACCGTCTGGGCTGGCGCGTTGAATTCCGGCCAATGGAAGTGCAATTGACCGACTTTGAGAATGCCGCATTTTGTTGCTTTTTGGTGCTACTTTCGCGCGTTCTTTTCTCGGATCGACTCAGTTTGGTCATGCCAATCTCGTTGATTGACCAAAACATGGAAAGGGCACAACAAAGGGATGCGGTCATTGAGCAAAAATTCCATTTTCGAACGGATTTGGAAAGGCATGGAGACCGAAAAGTGTTGAAGGAAAATGGGAAGAATGGCCGAATGAATGGCCAAATGGGGGCAGAAAATGTTGAAAATGGAGAGGATGAAGAGGGCACAAAAACAGCAACAACAATTAATGTTCGACAAATGACCGTCAATGAGATAATCAATGGTAGGCAGAATATGGTCGGGAGATACTGCTTTAGATCAAAGGGGATTTTCCCCAATATTTCTGCAGCTTTTCAAGCTATTTAATAAAACTTTACAACCATTTTATAAAGCTCTTTCTTTTGTACATTTTAATGTAAAAATAATTGGTCCAAAATTAATTGGCCATAAACTTATGGCCAAAAACGCAAACGGTTTGATTTTAGCCTATTTTCCAACTTTTTTGGTTAAAACTTTTGACAATTTCCATCAATTTTACCAACTTTTACTAAAATCTATTCGACATAATCTAGGTTATAAAACGGCACCAAATCTGCCAATCTTATTGCAAATATTCACGTGAAAAACGTGTAAAATTCATAGGTGATGGCGCCGATTTCCCTGGACTGGTTCCACTCTGCCTGCGTTGGTTGGATTCGGCCGGCGATGCACCGTTGGATGTGCAAACTCGTGGCCTCATCATTGAATACCTTCAATTTGTGCAGAAAAGGGCCACCGGGGAATGCGCCACACTGGCCCGATGGATGCGCGAATTTGTGGCCAAACATCCGGACTATAAAATGGACTCACTTTGCCCGGATTCAACAATTTACGATTTACTAAAAGAGGTAGAAAGCCAATGGATGAATGGATTTAAGAATCATAGGGGATCACTGACTGACTGATGAAGATGAAAATTATGTTCAGAGGGCGAGAGTGGGCCTAGGCTCTCGTCCCGGGTCTTCGCTGGGAGCTTAAGCTCCCAGTGGCCCAATGAAGGGGGGATTGGGTTTAGTTGGGCTAGACTTTATTATCTGTTTTATGCCGAAAATTGGTGGTAAACAATGTCGAAAATGGCTTGGAAAAGTGAACATTTATTAGGAAAAGAGCGATTTTAAAAAGGCAGATTGAGGCAATATTTGATTGATATGGTGACAGGGTGATTAGGAAAAAAGTGGGGGTACAGTAGGCATGAATAGGGGAAGCCCTTTTAGTTATGGCATTGACAGAGTACTTTGTAAAATGTTCCCTTGAACTTGATGAGGGGGATGACTAGCAATGGAATTGAATAACTTGCATCTTTATTTTGGCCATAGCTTAACAAGGAAGCAACCATTTTAGGAAGGCGATATGCCATTTGAAAGCCCTAAATACTCTCTAAAAAGGGTTAATCTAGTTTTTTGAAATATTATAACAATTTGTAAAATAAGCGACGGCCTTCCCTTATGAAATTCATGTCTATTACACTCAAAGACATCTAACCATTTTAATTAGAAGAATTTTGTAAATTTTCTAAAAATTTTCAAAGCCACTTTTTAGGGGACATTTGAGGCTTTCAAATGATATATCGCCTTCCCAAATAGGCTATTGCCTCGTTGAGGAATGCTCTAATATATAATGCCCACTTAATCTCCTTATTTGGCCAAATTTTCCGGCAATATAGAATGTGGCCAATAAGGAATGGGTGGATATTTTCTCAAGTTAAATATTTACTCTCAAAACACAGATGGATCGAATGGCAAAAGGCGAAAGCCGAAGTGAACGATTGTTGGGCAATTTTGGGCAACGAAAATGGTTATTGGAGGCAAAAGCCGCCGGCAAATGGCGAATTCACCCAAATGGAAAGGAAAAGGAAACGAGGAATGAATTGAAATGAAATGAAATGGAAGCAATATATTTTAATTTGCATAATACTTAAATATTATTTTAAATTGTAAAATAAATGCCAATTATTATTAATTATTATTCATTCAACAAAACGGCATAAATTGTACAAAACAAAGAGAGGAAAAAATGAATTATTTTCATAAATTTTCTTCCTTCTCTCCAATTTTTGGGTCATTTCCAATTTTTGCATCATTTTTTGATTGTTTTTGTTCATCATTTTTTGTTGTTTTTGAAGAGGGCATTGCCACGGTCAATAGGATGGGAAGGAAAACGATACCATGAATCAATGAGAAAACAATGACCAAAAAAATTGTTTTGAAGAAAATTAGAATGATGGTCGCGTCAACCAGGGCCAAAACCTGTGAATGGGGTTTTAGTGAATTTATTCCATAAATTTGAAATTTTTTCCTCCAAAAATTTTAAATTTTTTCCATTTAATTTTCTCCAAAAATTGCTCACCATAATGCCGACCACCGTGGAGAAGGCGCCCTTTAATAATAAATTGGATTAATAATGCCCAATTAAAATTGTTTTCCTAACCAAGAAAACAGGCCATCCCAGGGTTTCCAATGCGGCAATTGCCTTCTCGTCTCGGTTCAACCCGTTTGGTGCCTTCACATAGGCATACGTAATGTGGGCTGACAAATCAACGGAAAATCCAATGGACATAATCTATACAGAAATTTACTGTATTTTTGGAGGCTCATTTGGTCGGAATTATTCTAAAAAACTCTGCTCCTAATTTTGTTGCCTTAAAATTAAAATCAAATGAAAATTAATTTTAGAAAATGTTGATAAATTTTTATTTTTATAAAATAATTAAATAATTTTCGACCAAATATTTCAATCCCTATGGAAAGGGAAGATAAAATACTGTATGTGAAAAATTGTAGGGGAAGGGGGACTCACAATGGTGATCATGGAGACGCCTGTGGCAAAAATTTAATGATTAATTCCTTTGCTAGAATTCCCTAAAGAAACTCACTTTCTAAACTGACACCCCAAAGTGACATGTAGCCGAGAACGCCTGAGGCAAAACATGGGATACTCAATAAAAATAGGGAGAAAATTAACCAATATCGATGGAAATGATGGCCGCAGTGATCATAAATGCAGCCGGCCAACTTGGGATCATCACCACCGAAATAAATGCCATGCAAATGACGGCGAGCAAACAATTCCGATAGAGTGCGGGCTTCAGCTCCAAATACTGTGAATGAAAAAATATAAATCATTTTTTAGAGTGGAGAGGAGAATTGTACCTGATCCGAAAATGGATAATATTCATGGAAAGTGGTAACATTTAATTCCGGGAATTGTTCCGCAATGGAACGCATTAGACGGCAACCTAAACACGTGGGAAATTCATTTTGTCCAATAATTTGCCCAAAAAACTGGCCATTTGTATGCTCCGTGGGTGTTCGATAATTTCGAAGGCCAATTTGGAATCGGAATGCCCTCAAGCCACCTTCCGGATCCCAGTCCATATCCAATTCCCAGAGTCTACGTCCCCCTGCCGTCAATAGCCATTCGCGGCATCGCCGATTCCATTGTTCCAAACTGTGTGGGGAAATGCAAATTAGGGTTTTGTTTTGAGGTCAAGAAAGGATGGAAATTGGAAAGAATAAATTCCACATTCGAGGACAATTTGAAGCGAAATTTTGATTTCACGATGGATCTTCAGAGAGTGGAGGGAATTAAGTATATCTTTAGGAAATATCATAAATTGAATGAGGAAAAAGAGGGATTCATTGGAATATATCTTAATTAGTTATATTATTATATTTAAGCAAAAGAAAATATAAAATGTTTTTAAGAAAGGGCAAACAAAAAATGTTTTTAAGAAAGGGCAAACACAAAATGTTTTTAAGAAAGGGCAAACACAAAATGTTTTTAAGAAAGGGCAAACACAAAATGTTTTTAAGAAAGGGCAAACACAAAATGTTTTTAACTAAGTGAAACACAAAATTTTTTAGCTAAGTGAAACACAAATGTTTTTAAGCTAAGTGAAACACAAATGTTTTTTAGCTAAGTGAAACACAAAATGTTAGCTAAGTGAAATACAAAATGTTTTTAGCTAAGTGAAACACAAAATGTTTTAGCTAAGTGAAACACAAGATGTTTTTAGCTAAGTGAAACACAAAATGTTTTAGCTAAGTGAAACACAAAATGTTTTTAAGCAAATGAAAACACAAAATGTTTTTAGTTAAGTGAAACACAAAATGTTTTTAGCTAAGTGAAGCACAAAATGTTTTTAGCTAAGTGAAACAAAATGTTTTTAATCAAATGAAAACACAAAATGTTTTTAGCTAAGTAAAACACAAAATGTTTCTAAGCAATCAAAAATACAAATGTTTTAGGAAAGATAAAATACAACATTGTTTTTAAGAAATATAAATCAGAATATTTTCCGGAATACCATTTATTACTCATTAATCAAACTAATTCCATATATTTTTTTGCATTTTAATATTTAATAAAAATAGTCCAACAAATTTTTCAATTTTTTTGAAACCATCATCAAAAAATTGAAAAAATCTCAGATAACAGATAAATTTTTCGAGTAAAATGGTCGATAATTTCCATCCCTTGTTGAAAGGATCAAATAAATAATTAAAATAACTTTTCGGGCATTGAAATGTTCCTCTGTTCGAAGTCCTCCTTCAATTGAGCATTGAAGGGCAGAAGCCAAAGCATTGTGGCATTGTGGCGCATAGTGAATTCGGTATTCTCGAAGGCGGCAACCAATTCATTGAATTGGTTACTTTGGGTGGAATTCGTGAAATCCGGCGAATTATTGACAACCACTTGCAATTGAAGACCTAAAAAATAAGTCGGGTAATTGATTAAATTTTTAACATTAAAGTTAGCAAATTTGATGTCATTTTATAACCTGGTTTAAGATATTCAAAATCCACCCACCCTCTTGCCAAAATGTTTCATCGATGAGCACATAAAATTCGGTAAGGTAAAATGAGGATCGCACCAAATTCTTGGGATGTAGGCCTTCCTTGATTCTGCAAACGCCCAACACCGCAAAAATGACATAAAGGGTGTAGCAAAGGAGCACATAGAGCTTGGTACCTTTGGTCAACAGGAATGGGCCATAGACCTCACGGAAGAGGCGATTCACAAATGTTTCCCGGCAATGATGGGTATCAAGATTCTTGAATTGGAAATTGTAAATATAGTACCACAATTTGCCCAAAACTTTATCCATTTCATCCTCGGCAGTTTTCAATTTTGCCAACAGCCAATTCATTCGACTTGGTCTGTCCCTTTCCTCCTCATTTTCCATTTTTCTTTGTCCCTCATCAATGCCAACATTTTCCTGATTTTTTTCTACTATTCTATTGCGCATTCGCGCATTTGACCCGGCCAATGCCAATCGTTTCCATGAGGAATTGCTGCTTTTCGCTTCTTCCGGCCCAATTGTTGGGATGCCAATTAGAAGGGAATGCCGACCGGCTTCTTCCCATTCGCCCGCAAATGCCATCACGGCCGCAAAGTATGTAATCTGGTACAAATAGGTGAATGCGATGCCCGCAAATGTGTACATGCAAAAGAGGCGAACACCGGGCAATGTGGTGAAACAGCCGATGCCAAATGTTAACTGGATATATTTTATTTTATAAATAAATTTATTAATAAATTCATCACTATTTTAAGCGAATAAATGCTCAAAAATAATTTTGAGCATTTATTCCAATTTTTGATGTATTTTTTTAAAATGTTTTACCCTATTTTGACATAATTTTGATTAAATTTTACGTGCGTATGCGTTTCTTATAAATGTAAATTTGTTACATTCTTATATATTATTTCTTTACGGAAAATGTTCGCCAAAATGTGTTTCACTTTCTAGCAAATGTTCGCCAAAATGTGTTTCACTTTCTAGAAAATGTTCGCCAAAAATGTGTTTTAGAAAATGTTCGCCAAAATGTGTTTCACTTTCTAGCAAATGTTCGCCAAAATGTGTTTCACTTTCTAGAAAATGTTCGCCAAAAATGTGTTTAGAAAATGTTCGCCAAAATGTGTTTCACTTTCTAGAAAATGTTCGCCAAAAATGTGTTTTAGAAAATGTTCGCCAAAATGTGTTTCACTTTCTAGCAAATGTTCGCCAAAATGTGTTTCACTTTCTAGAAAATGTTCGCCAAAAATGTGTTTTAGAAAATGTTCGCCAAAATGTGTTTCACTTTCTAGCAAATGTTCGCCAAAATGTGTTTCACTTTCTAGAAAATGTTCGCCAAAAATGTGTTTTAGAAAATGTTCGCCAAAATGTGTTTCTCTTTCTAGAAAATGTTCGCCAAAATGTGTTTCTCTTTCTAGAAAATGTTTGCCAAGATGTGTTTCTCTTTCTAGAAAATGTTCGCCAAAATATATTTCTCTTTTTAGGAAATGTTCGCGAAAATCCTATAAATTCGAGGCATTTTTTCTATTTCTATCATTTCGACCTATCATTTTCTTCTGTTGGACACACCATATCTGTGAAGGAAGTAATGGAAACTGCCACAGCCGCTTCTGACAATGCTTCGGCCATTCTGCGTGGCGTTCTCAATTCGGGGTTAGTCCTGTGCCAAGCTGCGCTCATCAAAAATGCATCGTCAATTCCGATACCTTTTTTGAATGGTTTTAGGTAAAAATTTATGATAAACACTTACAAAGACAAATGAACGGGCTAACATTGACGATGGCATTGTATAGGGAACCCAACCAAAGTAACAGGCCAAAAGCACTGACTGTGGCCAATAGGGGACAGAGGAGGGCGGCCAGGCCAAGAATTGGTTTGCTACGGACCCAGTCAATGCCGATAAGATGACCCGAATTATCGCTTAAAAATATCGGTAGGAAAATGTTGGATTTAAATTGGTTTTGGGCACCCGAGAAGAACAATGGAACAGCACATGCAAAAAATGAAAAGGATAAAAACACATCCGGCAAATTTTGGCATTAAAGTGTCGGCCACATCCTGGGTCAAAACCATTCGTTAAATTGGTGGCAAAATTTCACCTGAAGACCCTCGGGCAAACTCTCATTATGGTAAAGGCCAAATTCGAGTAATTCTAAAAATGTGAGGCGAAATGTGAAAAATCACAAAGAAATTTACCACTAGGCGGAGCAGTTTTGCTCGATAAAATCTTCATTAAATTTTTAAAAATATTGCCATATATTAAATAATTTCAAACACCTCGGCCACTTTTTTCCTCCACCTTTCGCTCACTTCCCCAATTGGCCCATCACTACAGTATGATCCCATCTTTTTTATTGATTGATTTTGATTGATTGCCTATTGATCGGTTAGAGAAGCCAAAAGATATTGGCCATTTTCAAATCGATCTCGTTGAGAGAAAATCGATCGATGACTAATATCTTTGGACTGATCTTTGATCAAGAGGAAATCAATCAAAATCAATCGATAAAAAAGATGGGGCATGTAGTTTTTTTTTTCAAATGGATTTTGAACCTTGGATAGGGTACTGATAAAAAGTAAAATTTTTCTATTTTTGACTTGAAAGCCCAAAGATATTGCCTATTTTCAAATCGATTTTTTCAAAGAAAAATCAATAAAAATCAATCGATAAAAAAGTTAAGACATGAATTTTTCTCAAATGGATTTTGGATTCTGGATTGGAATTGGAACCTGGCCAAATGGATTTTGAATTTGGGAAGGGAATCGATAACTTTTCAAATGGACTTTTTGTAATGGAATTGGGATTTTCAATCAGTGATTTGACTTTGGACATTGGATTGGTAAATGACAATTATCTAAACGGATTTTTTTGAATCTGGAATGAGGAATACATAATTCTTCAAATGGACCTTTTGAAGATTAAATCATAAATTTTCATGGGAATTGAATCTAAAAAATTATTAATTAACAACTCCCAAATGAAAAGTATGAAATTTTTCACAAATGAATCTTTTTTGAGGAGGATTCCGCTTACATTTTTCTTTGTTAATATAATTTTTCAAAATAATAATGTAACAATAGCTGAAACATTTGAATGAAACATCTGAATGAAACAAATTATTTCTATAGGTAAAAATGTAATTAAGACGAAGGGGCAGCCATCGCGGCGGACTATAAAAGCCGAAGCAATCTCTTTGGAACCCACTCATAAACCTAAAATATTTTATTCATTTTTAAATACAAAATGGCTCAACGACCGCAAAGGCCCCTCCTACATTTCCTAACAACTGATGGGGAAGAATATTTTGCATTTTGTGGCCCAGAATATGTCTTCAACAATTTATATCCCGCATCGTTCATTTCTGAGGGCCATTTCTTTAACTGTAGTATGCAATATTATCAATGGCAACAAGCAAAATACGTCGGTGATTTGGACAAGGCCGCCCGAACCCTTGAATGCAGGACACCCAGAGAATTAACTTTGTTGGGTCCCACAATCAATTATGCCGGAAAAGATTGGAATAGCGTGAGAAAGATTGTGAGAAACAAATTTCAATTCATTAATTAATACTATTTTAGGCAATGTTTCTTGCCAACCTGAATAAATTTTTGGCAAATGAGGATTTGGCATACTTATTGCTCTATACCGGAAATATTCCAATTGTGATGGCTGAAGACGGAGATGAATTTTGGACAATCGGTCTCCCCATCCATGCCGAGATAGAGGACAAAAGCAAATGGAACGGGCAAAATGAAATGGGAGACGTCCTCCGAATGGTACGAAACGAAATTGAAATGATGTATCAGGGCTGATCCAGTCCCCATTCTACAAGATTGTGAAAGGGAACAAATGACCAAAAACAAATTTGAGAATTATAAAGATTTATCTGATTTTTTTGAACAACATTTATTCTTTGGATAAAAATTATAATCTTCTTCTCCCATTTGGTATACTCACATTTCTCAATTCTTCCATCATATGGTTTGCCTCTGGCTGCCCAATCAATCCCCATTTCTTTAGCAAATTCACTATCGATAGCCAACAAAGCCAAAGTGTGGGCAAGGCGACCAGATAGATGAGAAAAACACCGATAACATTTTCCCAATGCCCATTGCCTTTGATTCTTTCGCTGTATTCCGGGTCAAATGTCAATCGCCCAAATGAAGTGTCATTTATTCCACTCAAATTTGATTGAGATTTGTAAAATTCGAATATCTTATCCATTTTTTTGATGTAAATCTGAAATTGGTTCTTTTATTTATA
This sequence comes from Pratylenchus scribneri, assembly GCA_030063045.1. Classification (NCBI taxonomy): domain Eukaryota; kingdom Metazoa; phylum Nematoda; class Chromadorea; order Rhabditida; family Pratylenchidae; genus Pratylenchus; species Pratylenchus scribneri. The sequence continues at coordinate 324,064 of JAQSEB010000116.1, forward strand.
TTTTAACCAAGTGTTGAATCAGAAACAATATGTCGATTGAAATCTATCATTATCATTTGGTCAAACTCTCCCATTACAATCATTTCCACCCCTCCATTGGGGATGGCACTATTGAATTGCATTCGAATACTGGTTGTTCCACTTCGAAGAAGTTCAAAACCGCAGGAATCGTCTAAAGTGGATGTAAGGGGAATGACAAAGAAAGTCCATCCGTCTATGAATTTAGTTAGTGAAATATCGCATGACTTTTCTGAATTGGCCATTCCCATTGCCTCATACAAATCGACAAATGCCCGAATACAATGACCATTTGTAAAATTGAGTTTATATGGAAAAACTGGATAGACATAACCACCGGCATGAACGCTAATATCTCGAATGTCAAATGGTTTGAAATTAAATGGGGATTTTTTCACATCTCCATTAAATGCTGCATTTTCAACCAAGGCAATTGTTAATCTACGTGGAATTGTTGCACTGAATGCATTGTAGTCGATTTCAGTCCTTCCCGCAGATAAGAATGTGGATTTAATTTCCGTTTTCCTTACTGCATATGTCGCCGGTTTACCTTCCAATGTTTTGTAGATATTCATATTCAAAGATGGTTGCACCTCAACCATTTTAGCGTAAATTTTTACATCATGAACATAGAGACGATAAGTATTTGCATCGTTCGCTTTCAATGTTTGTAAGAGGAAAGCATCTTTGGCTTTATAGATGGTAAATAAGAGATCTAAATTATTGAGAAGGAACAGCTCTTGATTTCCCAAATCGAAATCGAGTCGAGATAGAAATTGGGCCTTTCTACTAAGAGTAAATCTATCAGAAATTGATATGAAACCGGTATCCGTTGCAGTATCATGTTTCTTAATTGGATAGTAGCCCATGGATGCCATAAAATTTTCTTTCACATTTTCTCCAAATGACAGCTGATTGGTGATATAGGCCAGATAGGGGTACAAGGTTCCACTGTCGTAAACTTCAGTGTTTCCCACTGAAACTTTGAGCTGTTGAACAAATGTTTGACCAATTCCTTGAATAGTTCCAACTGGTGTATCTGCTGCCGCCAGGGTAACCCAATTTCCTTCGGCATTTTTCTTTTCAACAGATAATTCAAGATACAAATAAATTCGTGAAAGATCTGTCCAGAGATTATCGCTAAACAAACGAAAGAGATAGGGTGAATCTTGTGTGATTGTGGCCAAGGGAAGTATTTCACGAAAATATGAACGGATTACCGATACATTTGTAGGTGGGACACTGAAAATATTTAGAGCGCTGCTTAGAGCCAGAGGACTGGCCTCACTAATTTTTTGAGGACAACTCATTAGTAAGTACCCAGTGCGTCAACTCGAAGTCGTTTTTGTTTTCTTCCTTTTCTTTTTTGGGGAAGTAAATTTTGAGGACCAATGGTGGAACTTATCTTATTTATATTACTTTTACGATATCTCTTAAAATCGAAGCTACCGCCTTCACCCTTTTGCTTCTGTCGTTGTACATCCACATTACGAGCGGCCTTTTCAAGAAGATTTTTTAAACCGGCTTTTCCCTCATTTACAAGAGATTCTTTCAAATCCTTTCCTGCTAAAACATTTGTTAAAACATTATTTCCCGATTCCAATCCTTGACGACCTACTGCCGCACCGATTTCCTTTCCAATTGGAATTAGATATCGCATCATGAAACTTCTCAACACGGAACCAATACCCCCGCCTCGTTGATAGGGATATCCTTTGAAAACAGCATAGGCTGCACCTCCAAACTGGATTGTCGATTCCCCGCCACCTCCAGATGTGGACCAATCGACTTTTAATGGATCAAAATCAACGTGCATTTTGAATTCGTGAAATATTTTTACAAATTTGAGTTATTTATACATTTGTAAATATTCGCTTACGAATAAAAATATTGACAAGATTATCCGGGGAGGATTGAAGTGTGGATAAACGGCGACAAATTTCAACAAATCCAAAGCCTCGACATCGATTATAGAGGAAGTAGATGACATGTTTCCCGCAATTTTTTGCCCGAATTGATTGCATTGCTCTTCGATTGAATTTGACGTGTTTGAAGCGATCGAGGAAGAGACAAATTTCCGGATTTGGCGGAGGCCACATTCCAAGTGAATCATAATATTCAATTTGATTCCGTCTTGGGGAAAACATTGCCACCCAATGTGAGCCGGCCATAGAGCTTGGATCCATATTCACAACGATACACCAAGGCCATCCGATTAAGTTATTTGGTATCTGATCACTGGCGAAGCAACCTCGAAAGAAATTCCTTGTCGCAAAATTTCTCCGGAGAATTTTATTAATTTGTAGAGTGTTCATTTTTAGAAATAGGCTGCCTTTTTAAAATGTAAAGTTAAACAGCAAGTTCCATATTGGAAGGGCATGAGAGCGCCACTTGTGGAACGAATTTCAATAAAAATTTCCGCGATCTCCTTTACCAACAATTTATGATATTGGATAGACATGAATTGTTCTTCAATTATTTCATCTTCCTTTCCCCGAATTGTGACAATTCTGAGCAATGGAGCTGTAACATCTCCAAACATCATTGGTTCAATTAGACCGGGTGCATAAACATGGAAAGAGGAGACACCTCCACGCATATCGGGCATAAATTTTGCAACTGTTGTTTCTGTCAATTTTAATTGATCAAAACCTAGGATATAGGCCAGTTGTTCGCTCAATTCCACTTCTTTTACAAATCCCTGATCAATGTGAATGGTGAAACGATTTTTGGTGGAATCAAATGTCAAACGACATGTAAAATTCACATTTCTATAGGCATGAACCCATGCTTCTAAACCTTTATCTTTTGTTTCATCAAAAATTTTTCGATCCTCATCATCTAATTGGGCCAGGCCTTCATTCAAAAATTGGTTGTATAATTCTTCTTCGCTAGGAATTGGTATGAGCGGATCCTTCAAACCGGATTCAGCTGCTGCTCTTTGGTGTCTTTCGGAAGTTTCCTCCATGTCGCCCACATCCTCTATATTGGATGCAACCGCTGCTGCAATACCTTCTCTTTCCTTTGTCAAACGATCATGTTCAGCTTTGGCTTTATCCCTAGCCTTTCTCGAAACATCTATTAAACTCAATTGGGCTGTTCGAACACCTTTTGCTAAATCTTCACTTCCCTCCCGAAGTGCCTTACGGAGAGTATCGGCCAATTCTTGGGGAGATTTGAAACTGCTGGACGGAATTGTTAGTTGAATTCGTTCACCAGTTTTCCAGACAATATTGACATATTGGGCAGATGTTGTTCCCAGGGAAGGCCACGAATGTGGATAAACCATAACAGCCAAACCCACATACCAATCAGATGTAAATTGTAATTTTCGAGGCAGTCGTACACGGAATGAATTAGTTCGATTTCCCTCAATAATTGTATTTGAAGGTAAAATTACATAAAATGATGAAGACATTTTTTTTTGTTAAAAATTAAAAAATGCCAAATTATTTATATTTTATTGAACTTGTAGGAATCCAGCTGTTATATTCATTTCCATAACCTTTCCATTTTACAAGAATATATTCACGACCTTCCCTTTTTTGTCTCTTCAATACACGTTCGATATCATATAGTCCTTCTTTTGATTCATCAAGAACCCGGGAAAGGTCATAGGAATAAAACCATCCTTTGATTTCCTCTCCCTTTTCATCTCTTAAGCGATAGGTCACAGGTTGATATGGAGCCGAATCTCTCACTTTATCAATGATGAATATTTCACCAGTGAAATTTGGTAAATAACCCTTCTGGAATACATGTTTATATTTTTCGATTCGAACTCGATCGCCAACTTTAAATTTACTCCCTCTCTTATGTTTCCTCTCTTCTATAAGTGCCTTCTCTTTTAGTCTTTTCCTTAACTCCTCGGCATTACGGAAATTCACATCGCAAGGACGCATTCCAAAAATACTAGAATTTGGTGAACGGTTAAGAGCGTTGGCAATTTGTTGAATAACATCTACCCATCTCTGGGTGCCCCGTTCCGTAAAAAGACGATACAACCTCTCTTTGATAGATCGATTCGCTCTTTCAGCCATTCCTGCATGGAATTGAGGTGAAGTGTACATTGAAAAATGTTCCATCTCTTTACTCTTGAAATAGTTTTGTACAGGACGTGCATGAAATTCTAATCCAGCATCTGTGAGCAATTTCCAAGGAATGAATTTGACTCTTTTGAATAAACGTTCAAATGCATCAATCATATTTTGTGAATGTTTACTTTTGACCGGTTCAACAAAAATCATCCGACTCAAAATGTCGATACAAACGAGAAAATATTTGAAACCATCATTTACTCGAGACAGCTTGTCCATTACAGCCAAATCGGCCTGCCATTCGGTATGTAATCCAGGTGCAAAGGTGCGTAAACGTGGATAACGGCGAACGACTTGTCGATGTAGGGTGTAGGTGTTTTGTCGAGCCAAATAGTCACGAACCTCCCGTCTTGTGATTTTTTTGTCAACTTTTTTGGCAGCTCGTAACAAAGGCTCAAGACTAGTGAAACATGCTTCGGAATGTACATCCTTATAGAGATGGTCAAGAAGTTTTTCTCTTTTCAAGTCCATAGTATTGGTTTAAAATGAAATGCTTTCATTTCCCTTTCTTTATTTATTTTCATTATCGGACCTCTGCCAGATTGGCCACCATCCGAAAGCATAGATTTTAATTGTGGAAATTTATCTTCAATTCGCTTAACCAATTCGTTATAGCCAACTGGTAGCGGTGCTCGCCGAATTCCACCATTTCGATACAAATGGTCCAAAATGACAGCTACATTACTAGTTTTCAATGGATCATTACCCCCAATTGTTTTCAAGACTTGATCTTCTCTGGTCACACCGAGAGTGGCAGCATTTTTACGAACAAACTGATATGCATTTTGTACCACACTAGCACCCTTTTCTATTTCCCTTTCTTCAGGTATGGGGGTTTTAACTTTTAATTTACCCCTCTTTTTTCCTTTTGAAGAAATTTTTTGAACAATTTTCACATTCTCAGTCGGTTTCGGTAAAGCATCCGCTATATCTTTGATATTTTTCAATTGTACATTTACTGGTTCTTCCTCTCGTTCTCGAGTGAGTTTATTGTAACGCTTAAATTCTTGTTCATATTTTGCAACTTGCTCATCCCCTTTCCCCTCATTGGAAATTTTTTGCATTTTTGAGCGGACATGGCCAATAGCACTTCCATCGCTGGAAGGATTCATCATGCTCATGTAGAGCTCTTCTGGTACGAGAAACAAACGATTTATTCGTTGCATTTTTCTTTTTTTTCCAAATCAAATTGGATATTTATGTATTTTTATTTATTAAATTTGATAAAAGTGGTACCAAAACACTAGCCAATACCCCGGCAATCGCGGGTAATCCATCTCCTTTTTGCGGAGTTAAAATGCATTTTGCCGAATTAGCAGTTCGACATCTTGCTAAACGTCGGAATTGTAAGGCATGTTTGGAGAGTCGTTGATGATTCCTCTTGTTCAAGGGGAGACGTCCTTGAAGAACGTTGAAACAAATTTCAACAAAACTAAGTAATTCATCATCCGAAGCATTTGTAATTAACTCTCTTATCCCTTGTTGTGACCTTCTCTTTTCATGTACATTTTGAATGAAAGAGAGATTTCGAGTGATATTATCACTGAAATTTGGCGTTTTTTTACTCATTTTGGCAAATAAACAATGGTTTTTTCTCCTTCACTCGGGTATATATTTGTTCTGAGAAGTAGAATTGATGGAGTGGAAGGATGCAAATCTATGAGAAGATAGCCATAATTCTCTCGTGTTGCATCCGTATATGCATCGAGTAGAAGCCAAACACGTCCGGGAAATAATTGTGTGGCAAGATTTCTAATTTGTAAAGCACCTGCCGGATTTTTCATTAGAACAATATAGTGTGAATTGTTACGAGCAATTTTTAATTGTGGCGTGAACAAATGTTGTGTGACCAATATGACACTGGTTCGCCAATTGTGGGATCCACGAGTGAAGAGAATATTTAGAAATTGTCCATCCATTCCTACCATCAAATCATCTAAAACGACGAGCAAACGACCACTACATTCATGTGCAATTTTTCGAATGTAATTTCCTTCGGGTAGACCGGAATGAACAATTGTTTTCAGACCACCAATTGTACCGCGTCTTTGAAGACTCAAAACATTGGGGTTCAGCTCGCCATAGCAGTATAAAAGGCGCTCGATTCCATCTCCATCTACCAGTTGATCGACATTTTCCAAAAATCTCTTAACCCATTCACTTTTTCCACTTCCCGTACTCCCTGAGACACACATGGTGAATGGATGATGAAATTTTATTTCATCCTCATCAATAATACTGCCAGAGTCCTCCATTATTTTTTCCATTTCTGACTTTCAAATTAATATATATATAAACTTTTCCTTAACAGATTATAAAAGAATAAAAGCTAAATATGGAATTCGTTTCCGCTGTTGACTGGCTTTTAGAAAATCCCAAGGAGGAGGAGGTAATTTAATTCTTTTTCCCTTCAATATTTTTTTAATTATTTTAGGAGAAAATCGAATCAACAACACAAGAACAACAACAAAAATTGGAGGAATCATCAACCGCCATCGAGGAAAATTTGGCCAATGACATTGGAGCTCTTCAAATCATCGAGGAGCAGGAACGCATTCTCAAAATAATTGAGGAGAAGGACAACATCGACGCCATTGAGCCGCTGAAATTGAACCAAGAAGAAATGAAAAAGATGAAGAAAGAGGAGGAGGATGGCCCAATCATCGAAATGGACGATGAAGAAGAAAAGGAGAATACCCCACCAAAATTGTGCAAATGTGAACCGGCCATCCCACTGATTGATTATCTCTGCGACAAGTACCATTGTTCGACTCGTGAATTGCAAGTCATGCTGACCAACATTGAGGCCCGTCGTGAGATTATCCATCATCTCCGCTATGGAGTCTATCTCCGTACTTGCCACATTCGTCCAGGCCATCGAAATTTCCCGGTTCGTTGCAACGATTTGAGCACCCAATCGGCTGCGGATGTTCAGGCCCTTGGTGGCTATTTGGATGTCAAGGTAAGCGTGTGAGAATTTCTAATTTTTATCAATTTCAAACAGGTCCGCGCCTACTACTACATCAAGCATCGCGTCAAGCTGCTCTACCCATACATGCCATGCATCATTCAATTTGGAGGTGGCCGTCATCGCTCATATTTCCCCCTTGAAGTGCTCGTGGTAGTTGCCCAGCAGAAAAAGTGAACAAAGAAGAAAAAACGACAAATGAATAACAGAATAACACAACTTTTTTAGCAAAGAGATAAAAAATGTTAACAATTCAAAATTCCTCTGCTACTTTCAAATTACTTCCAAATTTGGAATCATTTTCGAAAGAACAATTCTTGAATATTGCTCGAAATTCAATATGTACCGAGTATGAGCCAAAACGTTTTCATGCAATCATTATGCGTCTTCGTCTGACAACAAAATCGGGGAAAAAGAAAACATTGGCCGCTCTTGTATTCCAAAGTGCTAAAGTCGTCCTAACCGGTGTTCCACATCCCCAATTGGTTTCAAAAATGGCAAAAAAAGTGGTTCGTCATCTACAATGTCCAAAATTGGGAATTTATGGATTGATGGTTACAAATGTTGTTGGCTCCTATCGACATCCTCAACGGATTGCAATTGAGAAAATGTACGCAGAAATGAGAGAACGATTTGGAAGAAAATCCGCTCAATATGATCCAACAATTTTTCCTGCACTTCGAATAAAATTGGATGGTGCCTCTGCGTTGGTGTATATAAGTGGAAGAACAATTGTGACAGGCATTCGCCAAACCGATCAACTTTTTCACTTTTTTTCACATACCCTCTTACCATTGTTAAACGAATTTCCTAGATAAAATTTTTTTTTTGAAAATGTCTATTCAACTCATATTGGGCCCAATGTTTTCGGGCAAAACTACGAAGCTCATCCGTCAGGGCCGACGTGCCCAATTGGCCGGTAAAAATGTCTTGTATATGAAACATTCCCTTGATTGCAAACGATACGGCCCCGATGATCCGAATGCAACAAATGTTCGTGTACATCACGACGTGGCTGGAAATGAACCGGGCGAAGAGGCATTGATTGCCGAAAATTTATTTGAGCTATGGACTGCTCTATCATCCCCAAAAGTTCAAGTGATATGCATCGACGAAGGGCAATTCTTTCGGGATCTACGTTCAATGTGCACTTTTCTTGTGAATGTTCACCGGAAACACGTGATTGTGGCTGCATTGAATGCCACATATCGAAAGGAAATGTTTCCATCTGTGGTCGATATTATTCCTATTGCAACTGGTGTGCAATGGCTTACGGCAATTTGTTTTCGCTGTGGCAGTGAACAGGCCACATTCACCAAACGTCGATCCCAACCCACATTGGAAATTGCCAACCATCCCATCTTTGGTGAAAGCATTGACCCATTGGTCAGAACATTTCCATTCACCAATTTTATTTTCCACAAACATACAGATTCGTTTCCGTCGTGAAGATGACATTGGGATTGGGCAAGAGAACTTGATTGGAGGAAAAGAAGCCTATGAAGCATTATGTCACAATTGTCGATTCAAATTTTCATGATTAAATTTATCGTGAATAAAAAATTTGTGAAATGAAATGAAATATGTTTTAAATATCATCATCATCATCATCAAACATATCTCTTCTTCCCATCCAAATTCCACGTTCATAGTCCTCCCTTTGCCAATTGGAAGAACCCGCAACATTTTCAAAACCAAAAAGATTTGATACTGGTGCTCGCGCTGGTACTGGTTCTGGTTCTGGTGCTGGTACTGGTACTGGTGCTGGTTCTGGTACTGGTACTGGTTCTGGTGCTGGTACTGGTATGATTACTGGTACTGGTATGGAACTGGTACCTGGTACCGGGCGTCGAGATGGAGGAGGGGAAACTGGGGTAGCAGCACGTCGTCGTCGATTTTCTCGATGTCCAAATGGGAGGGTTTGCATTCCCTCCAAAATTCGGCCTTTTTGATAGCAGGGCCTGTAATCTTTGTGTGCCATTCGTGTGAACAGTGTTCCATCCCGTTGTCTGCCAATGAATGGATAGGACACAGGAATTTGACGTCCACCATCTGCATCCGGATCCAAAACATCGTCCCTAATTGTAAAAATTTGAATTTTCATTAGCATTTTCCTTCTTACAATGCTCCATCAATGTTAAAATGTTCGAGAGCCAACTGCTTCACCGATTCAAAATTGAGTAATTGTGTGGCAGAATAGGAGAGGGGAAAACTCCGAATTTTCAGCTCCGCTCGCCTATCTTCCCCTGTTTGCCGATCAACATGTACATAGCCATAGTTCTTTGGACCGGCATAGATTCCCTCAACAATCAGCCTGTCCGGGTGTTCCCTCTTCATTTGTCCCAAATTCTCTCCTTCCTGAACACGTGGTCCATCCCGCTTGGCCACATATTGAATTGAATCGGTGTCGCAATACAAGAGTTCACCTTCAATTTGTTGTACTTGCTCCATGTAGCTGTATAGATGGAGGCGGGCATATGATGTGACGTAGATGGCAATTGGAAGGCAATTTGTCGGCGGTGGCTTTGCAAATTCGGGTTTTTTTCGAACGACACACATGTCCATTTCCTCCGAAACATGTTTAAAGTCCAGGCATTCCAATGTGTCATCAGCCAAAAGCTGATGAAATTCTTCGGGAGTTTTGGCGTAACGTACTTCAGTGAATGCAACACGTTGAGCAAATTTGCCCCAAAGGGCATTCAATAACAATTTCTAAAGAAAAGTGTGTATTCTTTCTTTTGCCTCTTTTAAAGCTAACCGCAATTAGTCGAAGGCCGGGATTTTTTTCCACCATCTCATGAATGAGACGAATGCCTTCGGCCAGCTCAAATGCATCCAAATATGCTTGTTTCTGTTCTGGAGTATCGCAACCGGGTGGCCATCCGCTCGCCTGTTGTTTCACCCCCACAAATGTGTTCACATATCCCGAAAAGAGATCTTGGTCCCATTTCTCATAGTGCCAAACCTAGTTGATTATCAATAATTCTTTGAAAAATTTCTTGATGAAAACCTCATAGACATTCAAAGCTTTGTAGCCCAGTTCAAGGGCTTTGTTCAACTCAGCATGTGTATATGCCGTTTTCCATGCCCGCTGACGATCACTATGTCGACATGCTGCTTGCTGTTTTCGATCTGCACAAAATGCACACAATGGGAAGGTGAGCCGACCATCAAGTGTGCGATATGGGAGCAGTGGATAGCGGAGACCATTGCTTGGCGGCAGAACGCGTACCAGCAAAATGCCCTTATACAAATTATGTTCGGGACGGGTCCATGGGGTTGATGATTCTCGGAATACTCGCTCTTGTGTCAAGACAGTTGGATTTCCCACCGGAAATTCTCGCATTTTCATGACGGCCGGATAGAGAGAAACCTGAAATTTATTACAATTTTTTCCCAAATTTGATCAAAACTGACAATATCAATGTAGATAATTTCCTCATCCTCTTTACATTCATGGAAAAGTTTGAACGGTTCTGTGCGACCACCCCTGAGTGCATCCTCTCTTGGATCCATTGGACGTGTGTTCACATCTTCACTCAACCATAATTCTCGAAAGCGGGCATCCCTGCGCAATTTTTTCTTCAATTCATGGCCCCAAAAAACATGTAGCTCAAGATTGTGCAGATTTTCCAGCTCGTAAAGACGTTGTTGTGTCCTCTCATAGAGCTGTTCGGCATTTTTCCCACCCGCTAATTTTTGATCTCTATCCGGGAAACATTCGCGACATCCTAATGTTATCAATTTTAAAAAATATTCATTAGTTTATTCACCATGGTAATAACATCCCATATATTCAATTGCAAGTGGTCGCAATGGTGGTGTGCGATACCAAAGACCATCCAAACGATATCCCGAATCTTCCACAGTTGCTTCTCCAATTGACCAATTTGCACATTGAATTTTACCCTGAGCATCGTTGAGTTTTTCAAAAACTTGTATGTATCGCAAAGATTCAGCCGATGCTCGTCTTCCCCGAAGATAGCCACCTTCTGGTGAATGGACCAGCCAATTTGGTGGGAGAAAACATTTTCGCATTGTTGCCAATGCAAGGCCTGCACCAGTGGATGCAATTTGAAATGGGTCGAGGCCTTGGGTATGGTCGGCAATCAATTTTCGAAAACGAATCACACTTTCTCGAAGAATGGCCACATCATTTGTGCAATAGAGCAAAAGTTGTTCGCGAAGTTGAAATTTGATGACAGTTTCATGTAGTCGATACCATTGAATAAGTGCGTCCCGTTTTCCCGGTTTCATATATTGCGGTTGATAATCGTCCATTGGTGGTAATCCCCGCAATCGCACATGCAAATTCTCTCTTCGTAGAAACATGTAGGGGAAAAATGGTTTGCAGGTGGCATGTGTGGCAGGCAAATCGAATGTTTTGACCAGATCATCAAGTGGACCTACATTAAAAAATTGCAAATTAATATTCCAAAAAAAAAGAAAATGAACGAACAGAAAAAATAGTTGAGACTATCCTTGAATACTACTTTCCTTTGATGCTGTCCACCAAGATTGATGCTGTAAATTTTCAAACCGGTTGTACACAATCGTTTAGGCGGTTGATTTCGATTGTGAAGTGCTTCCAGGATGAGATGAAAATCGAATTTACCACCATTGTGAGCGATACAAATTGTTTTCGCATTTTGTGGGCCCGTTTTTGTCAAATAGTCGAGAAATTCATCTGCCGGATTCACATTCGCATCATCAAAACTATGGAAGAAGAGTCTTCGTGGATTGAAATTCATCGCTGGTACTGGCGTATTGTCGCCGGGTTCGTTGTAGAAAGGTGGCGAACACCAGCGGCGTCCCCGATTTCCAACTGGACGTCCACAAATGCAATCCGGAGCCCGTTTAACCGGTAATTCATTGATATCAATTCCATCACGAATGCAAAATTCGCAAATGATTTCGGCTACGATGAGTAAGGCTCGATGTTTGTATGCATTCGGTTGGTCGGCATTTCCAACAATGATTGCTTCATTTTGACTTGTTTCAGCATCAAAGAAACAAAGTCGAATTGGCCTAGCACGATTTATGCCCCTTCGGATTGGTTGTTGCTGTTGTTGTAATTCCGGTGGTATCCATGGCTGATTCTCATTTCCAGTGATTGGTTGGATAAAGCAAGGCTGATCGCGTTCATGTTTTCCCCAACAAAATGGACAAATTGGGGGTTCATTTTGTTGTTGTTGTTCTTGATGTTGTTGTTGTCGAGCAATTGCTGGACAGACATGATTCTGACCATCATATACAATAAACAAGCATTCAGGGCATTGTCGTCTCATTTGACAAATTGTGCGAAATGGTCGATTCGCACGTCCATCTCTTTGCCTTCCAAATATATCCTGCGGTGCTTGATTGACCAAATGGTAGTCAAAACATTGTTGCGTTGGAAAAATGAATTGACATTCTTGACATCGAATGCTGCTGTGTTGCCCATTTGGCAACATTTGTGCTTTACATGGGAATTCTGGACCGGAGCGCATACAGTTGCGACAATAAATTTTGCATCCGGCCCAATGTCGATAACGTGTTGCCGTCCGTTCGCAATCAATGCAATAACGTTGGGCCTTGAACAGCTGTTCCGGACGAGCAATATAGGAATAATGTTGTTGTTCCAAGAGAAGACATAGATTGTAAATGGACCCTCTTCCTTCACCCTTGTACACAATTCGATATTGATTTTCTTTCTTGAAGACAACCAGACGAATTATTCCCTCTCTTCCATTCCTCTCATTGATCCAACGTTGCATTGCTTCCACATGTTCCAATCCATAAAATTGTAAATCCAATGGAACACCAGCATTTTGAAACCAATTTCTAGCCTTTTCACCGTGTAAATGTTGTTGTGCACAAAAATTTCTAAACCATCCGCGATCCATTCGGTTATGTTGTGATAAAATATGTCCCATTCCAATATAAATTGCACGTGCAAGACAAAATCGATCCGTTGGATTGTCAATTCGAACAAGGGATTGACATTTAATTGAAGATTTGTGTTCAAGATCGAGACTGCATGCTCCTAAATCAAAAATGTGAAATACAAGGAAAAAAATTTGTACACCTCTGTTATCAATTTGTCGGAGTGGCCATACGGCAAGGACCTTACATACTGTTGTTCCAGACAACAATTCAATTCCAGCCTCCGATTGCTCATTCAATCGCTCAATTGCCGCTGCCAATGCTGCTGCATTGTTCTGTTGTGGAGGTCTCAATGGAATTGTAAACGGATTGTGGAAAGACGGTGGATGAACTTGTAGGCCAACTTTCAATGGTGGTGGATGCCCTTGAAGGACACGATCAAGCAAATGTTGTATCAATGTTTCCAATGCCATATCCGGCCTTTTTGATTCCTCCAGTGGCAGAAAGCGGATGTGTGCAATTTCTCCACGTGTGTTTCGACTTGCACTATGCGATGGCTCCACTCGTTCGATTTCAAAGAAGGACATTTTCTAAAAAATATTTTAACTATTTTTCAAATTTGTCAGATATATGTTGATGAAAACAAAATCGAGAAGAATTCAATTTGTTTTAAAAAATTTTATCAAAAAATGGTATGGGACGATTTGTTTTTGGTTAATTCAATCATCCTTCTCATCAACAAGTGTGCATGATGAACGCGGTCCAAAGCCGAAGCGATATCTATATATGAAAAATAATTTTTTAAATTCTGAAAAAATCACTCCAAATCGGATGCATTGTATTCATTATTGCTCAGGGCTTTAATACCCTGGAATTTGTAGAGACGGCCATCTTCGAAAGTTGCCAATTTGTCGGCAGGAATACCCCAAGCAGTCATTGGATAGATTTTCCCTTCGCTATTTTCCAATTGGATTGTTATGACTAAAAAAGAGTATCCAATTTGATTGATTTCATTTTTTTTTACTAAAACCTTTCTTATCCCCACTGCCCGTATTGACGGTTTTCAAGTCTTCTTTCTCTTTTATGCGAAGGAATAATTCGGGGAGAAGATCATTGACTTTCACATCAGGGTTGTTAAGTGATTCGTGCTTTGTTGTGCCGTCCTCATTTCGATCGAATTGAATCTATTATTTTTTCAAATTGTGAAATTATATTATTTACGAAAACACCTTCAGGCTGTTTGGTTGTTTACGAGGAGGGTTGGCTGATTGGAGAAAATCGGGAAGATCGGCCATTTGGACCTGATCCTTGGGAACAAAACATGGTATCAAATTTGGAGGTTTTCCATTATAAGAGGGAAGAAGTACGAAGGCTGGAAGTAATTCCATTTTTTTAAATTTAATTTTCTGAAAAATTGAATAGGAATTCAATAGGGAGAAAGATGATTCTCAGTTAAATTGGCGAGTAAAAAAGATTGACATCTTTTATTTTTTCCCTTTTTCCCTTAATATGGACAATATCTCCTTTATTGTTTGATACTAACAAAAATTGAATTAGACCATCAACAATTGGAGACAGTTTCAGCCTTCAACAATTGGAGGAATGATTTAAGCGGACCATCAGCAATTGGAGGCAAATTCAGCCTTCAACAATTGGATGTAAAGTAAAGTAAAGCTAGTTATCATCAATTGGAGGCAAATTCAGCCTTCTACAATTGTAGGAAAAATAAAAGCCAGCTATCATCAATTGGAGGCAAATTCAGCCTTCTACATTTGGAACTAAGCTTAAAGCAAATTATCAACAATTGGAGGCAATTTCAGCCTTCTACAATTGAAGGGAAAATCTTAAGTAATTCTTCAACAATTGGAGGCAAATTCAGCCTTCTACAATTGAGGGGGAAAATTTGTTAGTATCAAGCAATAAAGTGAATAATATCCATATTAAAGGAAAAGGAAAAAAAAAGATGTCAATTTATTTTTTATGCCTTGTTAAATGGGAGCAAAAAAATGGAATAAAAAAAGTGAAATGATCTGAGGAAAATGGAGAAGCCATATATTTTCGAGCAGCTTTTATACTTTTCCATCCAATGGAGTAACCCCTACACTGCCATCTGGCAGATTACCCATTCCTTTCTAATTTCATTTGGCAGATTGCCAAATCATTTTGGAAAGTTTCCAATTCATTTTTATGTTATTTGGAAAGTTTCAAATACATTTAAAAGGTATTTGGCAAAATTACAAATTCATTTTAGTATAATTTGGCAATATCAAATTGCTTAATGATTTTAATGTATTTGCAAGTTGCCAAATCATTTTAATGCCAATTGCCAAATAATTTTAATGTATTTGGCAAATTGCCAATTCATTTTAATCTCAATTCCTTTCTAATGTCATTTGAAAAATTGTCAATTCCTTTCTAGTTGTCAAAATGGCAAATTGCCAAGTCATTTTAATGACAGTTGGCAAAGAGTCAAATCATTTTAAATTAACAATTGTCAAATCATTTTATTGTCAAGAGTTGAGTAAGTTTTTTCGAAAAAATAATATTACATTTTTTAATAGTTCATAGTCAAAATCACAAAATACATATCTTAAGATGATAAAAAATTGGAAAAAATGTGTGTGACAAATTCCATTTTCTCATATGTTCGTGGTTAATCTGTTCGCGGTTAATTTTCTTTTAAGTCAATCTTTTTTTTGGGGCATTTTCATTTGTTTAACATAAAAATCGATCATATTTTTCAGTTGAAAGAAAGTGACAAAAATGGGAAGGATTAAGAAAATGGATTAATGAAAAACAAAAGGTTTCTTCCATATTGAATTCTTTTTCGGGAACTTTTTATTTATTTACCATTAAAAACAATCATTTTTCGGTTGAATGTGCTAAAAACTAGAATTTAAAAATTGAAGAAAAAAATGTTTTCTTCCACTTGCAGTTTCAATATGTGAATTTGTTTTAAAAAAGGAAAAAAAGGAGGAAGAATCGAAAAAAACGATCTAAAAAATGAAAGCTTTCTAAGGAATATTTCTTTTTTTTTTATTAAAAAATATGTAAAATTAGTAAAATGAAAAATGATTTTAGAATAAAATGTCAATATGATGCCATTGCATTAATTCTTAAGATTTTGTCATCATCAATTTCTTATTAACTATTTTTAGAAGACAAAAATGAAAAAAAGGATTAGATAAATAAGAATTAATAAATTATCAATACATTTATAAATCCAATTTCATATGACATTGGAAATTGGTCAAATCCATTCAAAACATTTTTGTTATTTACCCCCATCCTTCATTTTCTTTAAAGGAAAAGGAAATCTTTTGGTTTTGAAGAAAATCTAATTGCATTTTTTGATATGTGAATTTGTTTTGAATAAAAGGTGGGATATTTTCATTCATCATCTTTAGGTTTAAAGGAACAAAAAATAGGAAGGATATGAAAACGGATTGATGAAAAACAAATGGTTCTTTCAATTTGGGTCTTTTTTTTGGGGAAGATTTATTTACCATAAAAATCAATCATCTTTTTCGAATAAATGTGAAAAAAATTAGTGCGTTCTTTTTTTGGGAATATTTATTTACCACAGAAATCAATCATCTTTTTTCGGTTAAATTTGACAAAAATTAGGATTTAAAAAAATTGAATTAAAGAAAAACAAATGTTTTCTTCCATTTTGGTTTCTTGATATAAAATATATATTTGTTTTGATTAATTTGTTTCAAAAATGGGAAAAAAGGAGGTAGAATCGAAGAAGGGGAAATGAATATGTAAGATTAAAAAATGATTTGTGAGAAAAAATATAAAATATATTTTGTTTATTCAATATGATTGCCATGATTGTTAAGATTTTGTCCTCATCAATTTCTTTATTTTAGAAATAAATATGAAAAGAAAAGAGGATTGGATAAATAAGAAGGATTGATAAATTATCAATCCATTTATAGATCCAATTTCATATGACAATTGAAATTGGCCAAATCCGATATTTTATTATTTACCCCCATCCTTCATTTTCTCAAAAAAAGGGAAATATTTTGGTTTCCCCTCTTTTTCCCTCTCAATTCAGTACAGAAAAGAAAGAAAATCCAATTGTTTATCAATATTCGATCCATTTGTTTTCAATTTTCGTTCCATTCTCTGTTAAATTTTCCTTGGGGAAGATTGGGGGATAAAAGAATTGGATATACAATTTTGCCCTCTAGAAGGAAAAAAAGGATTGTTTTTCTTTCAAATCATTTTATTTCCCCAAGCGATCCTAAATGTTCTCATAAAAAAGGAAAATAATCCTCCCCTAAAGACAAAGTTTATTCATTCTTTTCATTCTCCGTTATATCGATTTAAGGATTGCCCCTCTTTCAAATCCCCATTTTTTGTTTAATTCCCATAATAATAATAAATAACGACAAATTAAATTCCCTCCAAATGTTGATATTAATAAATTTTATTATTTGATACAAGATTCCTACATTCAAATAAAATCTACAATTTTTGTTGCACTTGTTTGTTATTCGGCATAATTGGATGTATAACATCAATTATGTCGAATAACAATCAAATTGCAATAAAAATTACAAGAAGGAATTAACGACCAAATTTAAAAAAATAAATTTGTATTGATAATCTCCATCAAAAATTCATCTTTGAATGGTTGGTAGTTTTTATTAAAATTAATATACTCAAAAATTATCCATTTTTTACAAATATTTTTACCCGAAATGTTTAATTTATTTCCCATTCTATTATTCAATGACATTTCCTCTTTCCCCATATCACCTCCATCGTAATTCGTAAGGAATATTTTTGACTGATTCTCCATTGAAGCAAATTTCGTTTGCCCATTTTAAAAAATGGTATTACCTTTTAGTTTTTTTTTCAAAATGATTTTTCAAATTTCCATTCCCCTACATTTAATTTCCCTC
Source organism: Pratylenchus scribneri (assembly GCA_030063045.1). Lineage (NCBI taxonomy): Eukaryota > Metazoa > Nematoda > Chromadorea > Rhabditida > Pratylenchidae > Pratylenchus > Pratylenchus scribneri. Next base: position 341,931 of record JAQSEB010000116.1, read on the forward strand.
ATATTTTCTCAGTAATTTTATGATTTTCAAATATTAAAAAAAACAGCCTCAAGTATCGATCATTCAATTTTTTCTTCAAAGAGAAGAAAAAAATATAAATCAAAAAATGGCCGAAACCTTTTGGCTTTTCCTAGGTCCAAAGTCTATCTGATTGACAATTCCCCATTTCCAATTCAATGTCCAAATTCCATTTTGAAAAAAATGTCCCATCTTTTTTATTGGTTGATTTTGATTGATTGTCTAGAGATCAAAGATCAGTCCAAAGATATTGGCCGTTTTTACCGATTTTCTCTCCCGGGAAATATCGATTTGAAAATGGCCAATATCTTTTGGCTTCTCTAACCGATCAATAGGCAATCAATCAAAATCAATCAATAAAAAAGATGGGATCATACTGTAGTCCCATCCCGAACATTGTAGGTCAATCGGATGGCACTGGCATAATTGAAATGGCCCTCGGGGTCAATCAAATGAACACCGCTAACCAATGCACCAAAATAGATTGGCTCTGTTCCACGCCAACCAATTGGATAGGTGATTTTGACCTGAAGGAAGGTATACTGTAATGGAAACTATTGGCATATAATTCTGATGAAAGGGATTAATTTGTCATGCCTTAATTATTGAAAAAATTTTCTACAAATTTTATGTCATTTTGAAGAACAAAGTTTTGGCTTTTGAATCGGATATTTCATAAATAAATTGGTTCAGTCTTTTGGGGTAATATGATTCCAAAAAAATGAGAGAGGTCATCTTTCATCATTTTCTCCACATTTTTAACCTAATTCAGTAAATTTTAAAAGAATCCATTTAATTTCTATAAAATTTCATAGATCTCAATCGCTCTTTCATATGATATCAAATTCAATGAAAAAATTGCAAATTAATTCTACTAAAATCGTCCTAAATCCCACCCACTTCTTGTTCAATGATGTCTTTGGCGAATTCCACAATTTCTGCCTTCAATCCCCCTGTCCAATGGCCTTTTGGTCGAAGCATTGTGATGTGGTCATTTTCATAACATTTCCAAGCATATGACTAATAGAAAATAAATACGGAAACAATTCATGTGCAATTTAACCATGCACAAATCGGTGAATCCAATTTCCTGGGTTTTATTCGAATTTGGCAATTGAAAAGGCACCGTCAAATTGTGGAGAATGAACTAATACGGGTAAAAATGGATTATGGCACATAAAATAGAGGACCCACTTGATTGATCCGGTCCAATTCATCCAAATAGGCACTCAACAAAATGTTCGGCCTTGGCCCATCCTCTTCACCATTACGCCTCTTCCCAACCGCAATCACATCCACATATCCGTTGTAATCGTAGGATTTGCCAGGCCAAAAATGTTCCTCCTTAAGGGGCCAATGCTCCGAGAGAACGGCTCTCTCATATCGCCATCTAGCATCTTCCGGTGAAAAGACGAAGAGAGGATCACGTGTCGTCTACAATTAGGGGACATTTCAAAACTAATGTCATTCTTTTGGCCATAACTCAGCGAGGCAATCACCAATCTGAGAAGGCGATATGCCATTCAAAAGCTCTAAATGTCCTCTAAAAAGTGGCTTCAAAATTTTTAGAAAATTCAACTCTTTAAAAAATTTAAACATCTTTGAATTTAAAAACTAAATTTTTGGAGGAAAAGCCGCTTAGTTTACAAAATCGTCCAAAGTTTTAAAAATTTAGTAAAGCCACTTTGTAAAGGACATTTAGAGATTACAAATGGCATATTGCCTTCTCAGATTAGTGATTGCCTCGCTGAGTTGAGTTATGACCTAAAGAATGGCCCAGTAGATACTAAAAAGTTCTAAGATGCGGATTTCTATGTTTTATTTTGTATTTTTGACCTGTTCTTCTAACCAGAGGAAGCCGAGGCCAAGGAAGCCAGTCAACAAGAATGGCCCCAAAAATAGTGGCCATCTCAATTTGTGCACAACAAAACCCCAATGCCAAAAGGCACGAACAAATTGATGGTCAAAGGCGAAAGAAGCGGGAGGAAGGAGGGAAAAAATGGATTCCCCTTTGAATAACATTTTTGAGGGAAAAATATTCAAGGCCAAAATGGATTCTTCCTTTTAAAGCTGTGATAGAAAAATGGGAAATTGTGGACACATTTTTGAAGAAGAATCACGAATATCTATTTCACGAATATTTTCAAGGGGGAGGGGACGAGGGGTTCAAGTGGGAATTTTGCATGAATTCACGTCACTGTCACGAACACCGAATCATCCAATCGAATTGTCGATACAGCTTAACATGCCTTTTTATTCAATGTTAATGATGGTCATCGAGTGGGTGCGAAGAAATGTGAAGAAGGGGATGTGCGGATTTAGTTGGGGATGAGTGGAATGGATTGGATATTGGCGTGCTGCTTTTGCATTCAATTGCGCGATCAATTTTATTTGGAGGAAGAAGGAAGATGGAAAGGAAAAAAGCCAGTAAGTAAAAGCAGAAAAAGGGAATATGTGGGATTTTGACTGGGGAAATTGTGCGGATTTTGGGATATTCCAATTTCATCAAAGACTGAACAATTAATTCAAAAAATAAACAACTTTTTATTGACTAAAATAAAAGCACATGATAATGTAAAAATTAAAACAAAAACTAAAAACAAATAAATTGGCTGTTTTGTGTGTTTAACTCCTCTCCTTGGCCTCATCCTCTATTCAATTTCCTCGGACAGAAGATAACTGAAAATTTGAAAAATTATTTTTTCCCCCAAAAATTCTTCCAAAACTTACTCAAGTTTTTTCCTTAGTGCTTTCCTCGTCTGGCTCTGTTTACGCTTGTACATTTTGTATTCAGTTTTGAGTTTTTCATTCACAATTTTCATCCAATCTTCATTGTTGTTGTTGTTGGTATTTTGCGCTGTGTTTTTTGAATAATTTGTCAGTAAATTTTGTTTTGATTGAGCAATGTTCTGTTGCTAAAAACAATTTTAATTACAAACTTTTTAGCTTATTAACCGTCTCATCGGTATTATGTTGTTTCTTTGCAACTCTTTTGACGTTCCTCTCATCAATTCTTTCCTTTGCTTTGTCGGGAACTGCTTGGCCTTGATCCACCAAAACAACATTTGAATCGGCTTGAGCACTCGCCTATAATTATTTTATAAATAAAAATTAAGTTATTGTTTTATTTGTATAAAAATAGGCCGGGATTTACATGTACGGAAAAATGCAAATTTATATGAAAATTTCTGATCAATCTTCAATTTTTATTGCATTTGACTTTTGATTTTGACACTATAAAGTTTGCCAAAAATTCAAAAAAATCATACTGATTATTTATTTAGTCAGAATTCAGAATTAGAGCAAAATTAAATGTAAATCCGGCTATAGCAAATAATCAATCGTATTTTTTATAGGAATTTTGTTCACACAAACCTGCGCTATTCCCGAACCCATTTGTCTTTCAGAGCCAATTGTTGTTAAATTTTTGTAGAAAGTACCCTTATGTTCAGTTGAATATCGGCGAAGAGCAGTCAGCAAAATTTTTGACGACATGACTTTAAATTTAAATCAATTTTCTGCAAAAAGTGTCCAAAATTTGGAGAAATAATAAATCAAAAGTTGTCCGGAAAGGCAACACAATGATGCAGATAATATTTTATTCATCAATTGTGTTGCCTTTCCGGGCAATTTTTATTTATTTTATCAGCAAATGGAAAATGGAAATGAAATTGGATTATTATTAATTGGGATTTGGGGAATAATAGCTCACCAAATGGCCAGCTTATTATTGGGGGAATGTTCGGCAATTTCAATCAAATCAAAGAAGGCGGTTGAGAACAGATAAAACATGGAACATGGATCTGCTTATTATTTTTTTTTATTTGTTTGATATAAAAAATATTAAGAATTTTTGACTTCAATTTTAAAATGCAAGGTGTTATTCCTTATTTAGGTAATCCCAATAGTTAAATCACAAGTTCATAAGTTAGTTTTATTTCATCAGAGTAATGAATGAATAGGGTGGAGGGCTTTCATATGAATTTGATAAGCAAAAAATAGCTTAAATTCTTCTGCAATCTGCCAGAAATTCTCTTGAATTACATCCTGCCGTTGCGGATACTATTAAAAATCTTTTCCGATTCTAGCTGATACCTTACTAATAACAAAAAACTCTTAGAATTTCGGGATCAACACTAGGGAGATATATCCAAATTACCTACAACCTTTCATCAAAATAAATCCAATCCTAATTAAGCATAAAGCATTAACAATTAAAACAATTTATTTATAGATTAATTCTAGAAATGCCAATTGTAAAAATTTATCGTGCTACTACTACAGAAGACTCAAGAAGAGATGATCGGCCGAGAGAATCTGATCGAAAAGGTGGAAGCAGCTCCAATAAAGATCGGCGCGAAGACAGGGATCGCGACAGAAGCAAGAGGAGTCGTTCACGATCTCCCCATGATCGGGACCGAGATAGGAGAAATCGAGATAGGAATGAAAAGGAGAAAGATCGACGACGAAAACCGGAACTTGATATTGGCGAAATTGTGAAAACTGGAGATAAGGTTATTTTAAAATTAGTTTAAAACTATTAAAATTATTGTTCTTCAGACAAAAATAAGTGAGAAATTGGATGAAGAAATTCAAAAAAGACGAGAAAAAGTGGAAAAATGGCGAGAACAACAAAAGAAACTGCAAGAGAAGAAAGCATCCACTTCCGCTGCTGCTGTTCAACCCCAAATTATGCCACAGTCAAATGAGGATAAGCCAACTTCTTCTTGGACATTGGAGGGTGAAGATGACGACGATGAAGATGTGGCAGAAACAAATGGGAATGGAACAATGGCCGAAAAAGCTGCTGGAAATGGTCAACAAATGGAAATGCAATCACAACAGCAGAATTCTTCCCAAAATGATGCACAACAAAATAATGAAAAGTAAAAATAAATTAACATAATAGATTATAATTAATTGTTTTTAGAATGGAAACCGAAAGTAATGCTAAATCTGAAATTGATCCATTGGATGCTTATATGGCTGAAATAACGAAAAAATCGAGGACTGGTGGAGAGGTTTAAATAATTTATTAATAAATTGGAATTGATTTTGTATTTTTAGAATTTGGGAGCCCGGCATGTTAAGATTGGGACCGTTTCAAATAGTGCTCCCAACAAGGGCGATATTCTTGAGCCGGAAGAGGAGCCAGAGCAGGCAGCCGACGATTTGGACATAGACCAGGCCGCGTCGAGTCTGCTGGCAAAGGGTAGGGCACTGGCCCAAACCGATCATACCCGAGTCTATTACCGACCATTCCGCAAGGATTTCTACGTGGAAGTACCCGAAATTGGTCGGATGACGAAGAAGGAGGTGGACGATTACCGGCAGGAATTGGATGAGATCAAAGTGCGAGGGAAGAATGCACCAAGACCAATCAAAAATTGGTCACAGACCGGAGTTGAGCTGAAAATAATGAACATTTTGAAAATGTAAATTTTAAATATTATTTATATAAATCAAGTTTTTTTTCCAGACATAAATACCTGACACCAACACCAATCCAAGCGCAGGCCATTCCATCAATAATGTCCGGGAGGGATGTGATTGGAATTGCGAAGACAGGCAGTGGCAAAACACTGGCATTCCTCATCCCCATGTTTCGGCATGTCCTCGATCAACCACCTCTGGAGGAAATGGACGGTCCAATTGGTATGAATTACGATTAATTTAGGAGGATTGGTAATTTCCAGAATTGTCCAATTTTAATTAGACGGGTTAATTTTTTTTAAACCTTGACTTTTTGGATAATTGTAAATAAGCTTATTCGGCTCATTATTGTCCATTTAGTCTATAAAATTTAACAAATTTTTATGGAACTTTTAAACAATCTTTTTAAATTCAGCTTTAATCATGTCTCCAACGCGGGAATTGGCTCTGCAAACCTGGAAGGAGGCGAACAAATTTGCCCGAAATTTGAATTTACACGTCGTTTGCGTTTACGGCGGTGTGGGAATTTCCGAGCAAATCGCTGAACTCAAAAAAGGCGCCGAAATTGTTGTGTGCACACCGGGCCGAATGATTGATATGTTGGCGGCGAATAATGGTAATTACAAAAAAACAATTTATTAAATAAAAATTACCATAAAAATTTTCAGGCAAAGTAACAAATCTTCGACGAGTCACCTATTTGGTTTTGGACGAAGCCGATCGAATGTTTGATATGGGTTTTGAGCCACAAGTGATGAAAATTCTCAACAATATTCGGCCGGACAAACAAACCGTTCTATTTTCGGCAACATTTCCAAAACATATGGAAGCATTGGCGAGGAAAGTATTGGAACGTCCAGTTGAAATTCAGGTTTGCTTTTTTACATTAAATAAGAAATAAAATTTTACCGGAAAGATTATAATGATTTCATAGTTAATTCTGGACCATAAATCTTATATTTAATTGAGATATTTCATCAAGACACATCATTTGATTATGTTTTTTGTCTTAGGTCTAACTAATTCTAACTTGGGTTTGGGTTTGAACCATTAAACCAAAAATCAGTTTAAACCGTTTAATACCCTTTAATTGTTGACCAATCCATAGCAAATTATATGCCATTCAATGCATTTTGACTAGCTCTATCCAATTGGGTATAAATGGTTTGTGAATTTAGGGCACAAACTCTTTAAATCTTTAATAATTTTTTGATAAATTAAATTGTACACAATACACATAATTTCTTTCTAATTATTTAATTTAAAGGTTGGCGGGCGGAGTGTTGTGTGCAAGGATGTGGAACAGCATGCAATAATTATGGATGAGCATCAGAAATTCCTAAAATTGCTCGAATTGCTTGGCCAATATTGGGAGCTGGGAAATGTTTTGGTATTTGTTGAGAAGCAAGAAAAAGCGGATGATTTAGTTTCACAATTGATGCTCAGCGGCTACAATTGTGCCCCATTGCATGGCGGCATCGATCAGGATGACCGTGACTTTACAATTGCGGATTTCAGAAGGGGACAACTTAAATTGATGGTTTAAATTTAAAAATGTTTTTAATTAATTTATTTTATTATTTTTAGGTGGCAACATCGGTTGCCGCACGTGGTCTGGATGTGAAGAAGCTTATTTTAGTGGTAAATTATGATGCGCCAAATCATTATGAAGGTGAGGACTTGGGAAAATATCTCACCAATTTTATTAGGGAATTTATTTGTTTAAATTTAAAATTATTTTATTAATATAATTTAACACATTTTTCACTGACAGATTATGTCCACCGAGTGGGCAGAACAGGAAGGGCTGGCAATAAAGGATTTGCCTACACATTCATTCTCACCGTTGGACAAGAAAAAATTGCCGGCGAAGTTTGTCGAGCATGTAAGTGTTTTGAAAAAGGCCATTTAATTAAATAAAATATTTTTAACCAATTCGAATAATCGCCCAAATGTTTTTTAGTTGAAACGGCTGGCGAAACTCCGCCCGAGGATTTGAAGAAAATATGGGAAGATTATAAGGCAAAAATGGCAGCCGAAGGCGTTGAAGTCCATGCAGGAGGCGGTGGATTTTCTGGCTCCGGCTATCGTTATGATGAAATGGAGGATGAAAGTGAATTGAACAAAAGGAAGCTGACAAAATTGATGCATGGCATCGAAAGTGGAATGGACGATGATGTGGACAATATTGACGAACAATTGGTTTGATTTTTAAAATATATTAATTTACCCATAAAATCAGGAAATTTAGTCAAAACTTTTTGTGTCAAAGCCATAAAACTTGGCCAGGCTAAAAAGTTTTGGACATTAAGTTTAGGCCAAGGGCTTGGCTTTAGGCAGAGGAAGGGGATAGGAATAGGACTAAAAGAAGTTAATTGGCTAAGTTTTGAGGGAGACCTAAAATATTGATTTTTCGACATGAAAATTTATAATTAAAATCAATGATTTATGGTTAAATTTGGCATTTTTAATAGCCTAAAAACATTTTAGATGGGTTTGATGAAAAGCAGCAAAAGAGTGACGACCAGAAAAGCGGGAGCACCTTGGAAAGGCCAAAGGACAGATCCTTCAACGGAAAAGAAGATTGATGCGGCGCGGGCAATGGCCGAACAAATTGCCGCAAAATTGGGACAAAAGTCAATTGAAAAGGAGAAGGACGCCACCCAATTGACCGCTGAAGCAATCATGCGAGGCACCGTGGCCCAACCATTGGCATTAACGGTGAGTAAATCGGACAAAAGCATTATAAAAAAAATGGGAAAATTTTAATTCACCAACAAATTCACATTAATTTTTACTCAAAATCTCCTGACTAAAAATCGGCATATTTTAAGCCATAATATTTGGCCATAATAAAATATTAAAACTTAATTAGACTTAATTTCATAAAAAAAATTTGGAAAAATTAATTTCAAAATTTGCAGGGAATTTCATTGGCCAAACAAAAAGCAATGGAATTGAATGAAAAGCTGGACTATTTGCCATCCGAAAATCCAGTCCAAGAGAACCAAGAACAAATTCAATACTTTGAAGAGGAATTGGAAATCAACGATTTCCCACAACAACTGCGTTTTCGTGTTTGCTCAAGGGTATTCAAAATTAATTATTTAAAATTGTAAATTTAATCCAAATTTAAAGGAAGTTATTGGCCAAATCCAAGAATTCGTTGATGTGGGCATTTCGGTGAAGGGAACACATTATCCGCCTGGGAAGGAGCCAAAACCGGGACAGGACAGAAAGCTTTACATTTTCCTCGAAGCCAGGGATGAACTTTCACTTCGGCGAGCCAAGGAGGAAATGGTCCGAATAATGCGAGAAACTTTGCGAATGATGGCAGCCACTGGGATGAACCGGCAGCCGGTTGGAGGCCGCTATAAACTTTAAACCAAACAATTTCAATTTTTTCTTATCCACCCAAATCAATTAAACACATATTTGACATATTTAATGTTCTCTTTTTTATGAATAAATTTATTTCTAACATTTTTTAATTTATTTTTGCATTTGATGATAATTTTATCAATGAATATTTTAATTTTAATTTAATTTGAATTAATATTACTATTATTAAAATTTAGCATTCAAAAAAATGGCTGATGGAAGAGCATTTTATCGTCAGGATGAGGAATATGAATATGGGCTGAAGGATGATGAATCCGACTCGGAATGTTCAATTGGCTATCGGCCGACAATTGTAAGCGAGAATAAACAAATTAGTTAAATTTAATAAATAAATTCACAGGTTATTATGGGATTGAAGAGAAGTGGAAAAACATCGATAAGGAAAGTTGTTTTCCAAAAAATGAGCCCAAATGAAACGGTAATTTTTAATTTTTATTAACTTGATTATGAACATTTTTAAGTTATTTGTGGAGAGCACAGCCCGGGTGACCAACGAATGTAGGTTTTTTAATTAATTAATAAAATTTAAATAATTAAATTTTAATTTGTAGCCATGCATGACTCATTTATCAATTTTGAAACAATCGAATTCCCTGGCCAAGTCGACCCATTTGAGGCCTCATTTGATCCAAATTCAATTTTTTCTCGCTGCGGTGCCCTTCTTTTTGTGATTGATTCACAAGCGGATTACGATGAAGCACTGAAGAAAATGGTGCCCACAATCATTCGCTCCTACAATATCAACAAAAATATTCGATTTACAGTTGGGTTTTTTCTTTTAAATTAAATAATTCGAAAAATTTGAAAGGTTTTTGTGCACAAAGTGGATGGACTGAGCGAGGAGGCCAAAGTGGAAACGCACAGGAAAATATACCAAACTGTTCAAGATGATTTGGCCGACCAAGGAATGGATCATATTCCAATCAAATACAGCATGACCAGCATTTATGATCATTCCATTTTTGAGGCATTCAGCAAGGTCATCCAAAAATTGATCAAACAATTGCCGGTGCTCGAATCGCTGATGGACATTTTCAATCAAGGCTCAAATGTGGAGAAGTCATTCCTCTTTGATGTGGCCAGCAAAATTTACATTGCGACCGACAGTTATTCCGTGGATATGGTGGGTGAAAAATTAATAAACTAATATTTCTGATGCTCGGAAAATTTTAGTTGGTCTATTTTTTTTATAAAATTTTCTAGGAACTGTAAAACAAAATAAAATTTACCAAAAAACTTTTAAACTTAAAAAAATTTTATACATAAATATGTATGTTTTCCACTCATAGGCCACTTATGAACTGTGTTGTGACATGATCGACGTCACCATTGACATTTCCTCAATATATGGGCACAACAAAAGTGATCATCCTCAGCCGCAGAAACAACAACGGCCCATTGGCTTTGACCAGGACTCTTCGGCGGTGATTACGCTGAGAACTCGTCAAGTCATATTCCTTCGCCAAATCAACATGTATTTGGCATTGGTATGCGTCATCAAGGAGGACAATTTCGAGAAGCAAGGCCTCATTGACTTCAATTTCAATGTTTTTAAGCAGGTCGCCTCTCTATTAAATTTGAATAAATATTTTTATGCATTTTTAGGGTGTCGAAGAAGTATTCGAATTGGGCAAACGGCGACCTTCTACAACAACAGATTGAAATGATTTGGGTTTTGTTTTTGTGCCATGACATTGCCTATATTTTCACAAAACATATCTATTATAACTCTAGATATAAATGTATTCTTTTCATGTAAATTTCATTTTTCTATTCAATTTTTGATGAAACCATTTTTCATTCATTCAGAGCAAACAAATTGAATAAACATTATATTATGTTGAATTTTTTGAATGAGGAATTTAAAGAATGTTATCCACAACGGCAATCCTTAATAACTACTGTCTCTAAGATTAATTCCGCCTGGTTAGGAATAATTCCCCCTGTTCTGATTTTAATAATTCCGCCTATTCTGATTTTAATAATTCCGCCTCTGTTCTGATTTAATAATTCCGCCTTTTCTGATTTTAATAATTCCGCCTGTTCTGATTTAAATAATTCCGCCTGTTCTGATTTTAAATAATTCCGCCTGTTCTGATTTTAATAATTCCGCCTGTTCTGATTTTAAATAATTCCGCCTGTTCTGATTTTAAATAATTCCGCCTGTTCTGATTTTAAATAATTCTGCCTGTTCTGATTTTAATAATTCCGCCTGTTCTGATTTTTAATAATTCCGCCTGTTCTGATTTAAATAATTCCGCCTGTTCTGATTTTAATATTTCCGCCTGTTCTGATTTTAAATAATTCCGCCTGTTCTGATTTTAAATAATTCCGCCTGTTCTGATTTTAATAATTCCGCCTGTTCTGATTTTAAATAATTCCGCCTGTTCTGATTTTAAATAATTCCGCCTGTTCTGATTTTAAATAATTCCGCCTGTTCTGATTTTAATAATTCCGCCTGTTCTGATTTTTAATAATTCTGCCTGTTCTGATTTTAATAATTCCGCCTGTTCTGATTTTAATAATTCCGCTTGTTCTGATTTTAGTTAGAATAATTCAGACTGGTTAGAATAATTCCGCCTGGTTAGAATAATTCCGCCTGGCTAAGAATAATTCCGCCTGGTTAGAATAATTCCGCCTGGTTAGAATAATTCAGCCTGGCTAAGAATCGCCTGGTTAGAATAATTCCGCCTGGTTAGAATAATTCAGCCTGGCTAAGAATCGCCTGGTTAGAATAATTCCGCCTGGCTAGGAATAATTCCGCCTGGTTAGAATAATTCCGCCTGTTTAAGAATAATTCCGCCTGGTTAGAATAATTCTGCCTGGTTAGAATAATTCCGCCTGGCTAGGAATAATTCCGCCTGGCTAAGAATAATTCCGCCTGGCTAAGAATAATTCCGCCTGGCTAAGAATAATTCCGCCTGGTTAGAATAATTCCGCCTGGCTAAGAATAATTCCGCCTGGTTAGAATAATTCCGCCTGGCTAAGAATAATTCCGCCTGGTTAGAATAATTCCGCCTGGCTAAGAATAATTCCGCCTGGCTAAGAATAATTCCGCCTGGCTAAGAATAATTCCGCCTGGCTAAGAATAATTCCGCCTGGTTAGAATAATTCCGCCTGGCTAAGAATAATTCCGCCTGGTTAGAATAATTCCGCCTGGCTAAGAATAATTCCGCCTGGCTAAGAATAATTCCGCCTGGCTAAGAATAATTCCGCCTGGTTAGAATAATTCCGCCTGGCTAAGAATAATTCCGCCTGGTTAGAATAATTCCGCCTGGCTAAGAATAATTCCGCCTGGTTAGAATAATTCCGCCTGGCTAAGAATAATTCCGCCTGGTTAGAATAATTCCGCCTGGCTAAGAATAATTCCGCCTGGTTAGAATAATTCCGCCCAGTTAGAATAATCCCGCCTATTCTAAGATTAATTCCGCAATGTTAAGAATAATTACGTCTACTCTAAGATTAATTTAGCCTTTTTAAAGTGGATATGTCACCGTAATTTTGACCAATCCAAGAATGGTTTTGTCCACAATATTTGCATTATGCAGATCTTGCTGATCGATGAATTGTAAAATGGAAAACATTCATTCTTTATTTTTATGGCCATATAAAAAGAGCAATAATATTAAAAGCACACAAAATAAAATAAATTTGAATTTGGCTGCGCAAATGGAAAAATGGAGAAGTGCTGCCAATAAAAATGTTCATGAAGATTCATAAAATGGTATTGGGAGAGTTGTGAAGGAAAAAGGTGCATAAAATGCTGAAGGGGATGGAATATTTTTGGAATCGAATTGAGCACACAGGGAAATGGGTCGTTGGATTCGATGAAATTCAAAATGGATAATTGATTGAGAATGTTCAGAATAAATTGGTGATTTTTTTAGGTTTATTCCCTAAAATCTCGGTCCTGCATTTCCGCTTCCTCTTCCTTTTTCCTTTTCTTCTCCTTCTTTTCCGTTAATTTCCTTAATAATTCATTTCCATTCATCCATTTTTCCTTCTTCCCTTGATCCATTTCTTCCTCCCTATGGAAAACCAAATCCTCTCTTGGTACCGGCCTCCGAAAAATGTAATCATCGCCAATCTTTTCGCCTCCATTTGGTGGTTGTGGTTCTTTTCTTGTCGGCTTTTTCTCCTCAATGTTTGCAAATTCATTATTTGGTGGCTTTATTTGGCCCACAATGCCATGATGTCCTCCTCCATTTCCCTCCTCCTCAAATGGGTCTTCATCTTTTTGTTCTCCCAATTCTTCCTCCTTTTTCACTCCTTTTTCTTCTTTTTCCTCTGCCGGCTCCTCAATTGGTTGTTGCTGTTGTTCTTCCATTCCGCCATCTTTTTGGCCAACCTTTTCTATGGCATTTGAACCATTTTTGGCAATGATTTCCTCTACATCTACATTCGGTGCCTTCACTGCAATTCCATTCATTTTGGCCAATTCCCGTTCATATCGTCCATTTTCCGTTTCCAAATGTAAAATTCGCTCAGAATATTCTAAAATTGAGCCAAAATAACTCCTAAGCAAAATGGTCGCAGAATTCTCTAACCATTTTTGGTTCGTTCAAATGTTCGCCTTTCCTCATTCAAAAGTGATTCAATTTTCTCCTTGTGCCGTGTAATTACTTAAAAATATAAAAAATTCCAAAATTTCCCAAAAAACCATCAATCTGTGCATGCAATGAGCTGAGCTGTTCCTGCGCAAAACGAAGTTTTCCTTCCAATTCTACAACGTCCGAAGTGGATTTTTGATGCTGCGAAAGGGTCCAAACAATGAGGAGGAGGATGGCAAAAATGGCCACAAATTTGCATAACAAACGACCCAATGCCCCATTCAGTGGGACGTCCATCTTCATTGGATCAGCCCATTTCAACAAAAGGGATAAAATTTATTTGCTGCATCAAAATAGGGAAAAAATATTAAATTTATTTCATGGTTCAATAAATCTGCTGGCCCAACTTTTATTTGAACAAATGAAAACAAAATATATTTTGGAATTAAATTTTAATTTTTGATTTGCCCAGCAGCAATTTGAAACTGAAAGGGCGCTGCTGGAAGTTTTCATTTTTTTACAAAAAGGTAAACAATTAAACTGGTTTTAGATTATTAATTGAAAATTGGGCATTATTTTGACTTATGGGGTTTGTGGGGATTTTTAAGGGGTAAATAGTGGGTGAAGACTGCTGATCCTTTCAATGCCAAATATTCTTTTGAAACTGTAGATAAGGCACAAATTTTGCCGAGTTTTGCCCAAAAAGTGGTCAATGGTCAACCACTTTAGGCAATTATTGGCCGCATCTGTTCGGCATAGCCGAAAGAGAGGACATTAAGCCAAATGGCCCTTTTTAAAATGACTCATTCCTCTCGTCCCACAATATTTATCCGAAAGTATTTTTCCTTAAAAAGTCAATTTTTAATGCACTCTGAAGTAATTCTTCAGTTTCCATGATGGCAATTAATTTTGCCTTTTTTATCAGCAAAATTCCCCCATAAAACGAGTTCCTTTCTTTGGTTATTGGCTCTGTCATTCTCCTCTTTCAGCTAAATAACCGTTTTTCCCAAATTTTCTGATCAGAAACCAAAATTTGTGCCTTAAAAATGTCATCCAATCAATTGGACGAAAGCCGGATTGAATATAGTGATCCAAAGGATGGCACAATAATGGAAGGATTTCTTTGTCTTCCAAAGTGGGCAAATTAATTAAGAATGAATTTGTCCTCATTAAAACAGGGGAATGATGGGACAAAGTTTAGCGATTTTGCCCACCGTTTTGGTTTGCCATCAATTCGCTGGGCTTACCGATTTTGAAGAGGACAGATGCCGAGAATTGGCAAAGGTTTTTGACAGTCTAACAATGGGATTTGGCCCAAATTTTATAATAAAAGACTAATTTTTTTTGAATAGAAATTCTCAATCAATTTTTAAATTTAAGCAAACATTTAAATGCCATTCCTCGATCATTTCCCCTTAAAAATTCAGTTGGGTTTTGCCGCATTTGCCTCTGATCTTTATGGCAAAGGGAATCGGGGCCAAACTGTTGAGGAGAATTTCGCACTTTTGAAGCCATTTCGTGAGGATCGAGTCGACTTGTTGAGGCGAAGATTGATGGCCGCCTTCAATCGGCTAAAAGCATTCGAATTTGTTGATCAACAACGGGTCAGGGGATTAACCAATTCCATCAATTTATTTATTTTTGTGAAGATCGCCGTAATTGGCTATTGTTTTGGTGGGCTTTGTGCCTTGGATTTGGCCCGAATTAATGCGCACAATTTGGTGGCTGCTGTCAGTTTTCACGGAGTATTCACCCCATTGCCTGATCAACCAAAGCCCGAGGAGGAGGCACCAATTAAGGCCAGCATTCTGATTTGTCACGGCGATGCGGATAATCACATTCCAGCGGAACAGGTGCATTTTTGAGGGAAATGGGGGCAATTCAATACCTTGGGCTATTTTTTGGCCATAGCTCAACAAGGAGGTAACCATTTTTGGAAGGCAATATGCCATTTGAAAGCTCTAAATATCCTCTAAAAAGTGGCTTTTCTATTTTTTTGATAATTCAAAACAATTTGTAAGAAAAGCAGCTTCAGCATTTCCTCCAAAAATTCAGGTTTATAATCCTCAAAAGCATAAAACTTTTATATAAAGGTGAATTTTATAAAAAAATTTTCAGCCACTTTTTAGAGGATACTTTGGGCTTTCAAATGGTATATTGTTTTCCCAAATTGGTTGCTTTCTAATTACATTATATACAAAAGAATGGCTCAGATATTGAAAAGTCCCTCTTTTTTATTCCCATGGATTTATGTTATTTTATACTCTCATTTACTGTATCCCCAAATATTCCTATGTTAAGTGCGCCGCTGTGATGGCAGAAATGAGGGCAAGAAAGGCGGATTGGCAATTCATCAGCTACGGTAATGCAAAACATGGATTCACTGAGCCAAGTGGGCAAAATAAATTTCCTCCTAATTATTCTCATTTCCATCCATTTAACCAGAATTGGCAAATTCAACACGAGAAGGCATTGGTTACAATGAAAATGCCGCCCGAAGATCATGGGCCACAATGCTGGAATTGTTTAGAGAAAAATTGAATCATCCTTAAAAAGGACAAAAAATAGATGAGGAATGGAATTTGTTTTTTATTGAAATAAATTATTTTAATTCACTTTATTGATAAAAAAAGTTAATATGCAAAATATTATTGTTGTTTTGGGTGATTTGTTTAGGAAGGGAGAAAGACAGGGAAATTAGGGGGAAGGGGAACAAAAGGTTAAAAAAGCTCAGAAATATTTTCCATCAATTTCTTCCATCAAATTTTCAAACTCTTTTGAATTTCTTGCATTTTTTTGGCCGATTCCTGAAGCTGTGCCAATTCGGTGGGCTTCAGCTCTTGGCGAATGATGAAATTGATGCCATTCGTGCCGAGCACTGTGGGCAATGAGAGGAAAATGTCCGATTCAATTCCATGAATTCCCTATAAATGAAAATGGACAAATAATTCAACAATTGCGAATGTGAACCACCTTGATATTCGTACTCAATGCGAACACATTCCGATTATTGCTCATGATGGCATGGACGATTGTGGCCACCGAAAGGCCAATTGCCCAACTAAATTAATAAATTTTTGATAATATTATTAATTATTTAATCTCATTAAATTAAAAATCAGATGGAATTAATCTAATTAAATTAAGCTGAATTAATTTAAAAATCAGGTAGAATTAATAAAATCAGAACAGGCGGAATTATTCTAACCAGGCGGAATTATTCTTAGCCAGGCGGAATTATTCTTAACCAGGCGGAATTATTCTTAGCCAGGCGGAATTATTCTTAACCAGGCGGAATTGTTCTTAACCAGGCGGAATTATTCT
This sequence comes from Pratylenchus scribneri, assembly GCA_030063045.1. Taxonomy (NCBI): domain Eukaryota; kingdom Metazoa; phylum Nematoda; class Chromadorea; order Rhabditida; family Pratylenchidae; genus Pratylenchus; species Pratylenchus scribneri. Next base: position 358,658 of record JAQSEB010000116.1, read on the forward strand.
AACCAGGCGGAATTATTCCTAACCAGGCGGAATTATTCTTAACCAGGCGGAATTGTTCTTAACCAGGCGGAATTATTCTAACCAGGCGGAATTATTCCTAACCAGGCGGAATTATTCTAACCAGGCGATTCTAACCAGGCGGAATTATTCTAACCAGGCGGAATTATTCTTAACCAGGAGGAATTATTCTAACCAGGCGGAATTATTCTAACCAGGCGGAATTATTCTTAGCCAGGCGGAATTATTCTAACCAGGCGGAATTATTCTTAGCCAGGCGGAATTATTCTTAGCCAGGCGGAATTATTCTAACCAGGCGGAATTATTCTTAACCAGGCGGAATTATTCTTAACCAGGCGGAATTATTCTTAACCAGGCGGAATTAATCTAACCAGGCGGAATTATTCTAACTACAAGCAAAAATTATTTATTCAGTTTTTAATAATTTAATATTTTAATTTTGTAAATTATAAATATTCATCTCCACCTTGTATATCCCTTGAGGCGAATTATTTCATATGCGCTTTGGACCACTTTTTGATGGACCATTTCTTGCCATTGTTTTTGTTGTATTGCTCCATCTTCGCCATCCAAATTCCCATTCGTGGTCATTTTTGTTTCTTTGTTGTCGCAAAGATTAACACCAGCCACATTCACTCCACTCCAAACAGCGACTGTTTAAAAATAATCGGAATTAGATTAATTTATTAGGGAAATGATGGAGGTAAAATCTAGTGCATTTAATATCTCCTTTTTGGTATACTGTATTTCAATTATAAATGTTCTCTATAATATGTAAAAATACATAAAAATTGTGAACCAAGCCCAATAAAAATAATTCCGCTGAACAGATTCGAACCCATGACCTACATTTTTTGAAGGGTTCCCCTCAAACTAAAATTTTCAAAAATTTTTTTGGTAAAATTTTTAATAGGTTTTTTTGTTGAAATCCCGAATTAAATGTTAAACTGACCGCTGGAATCGCCATGTTCTCCGATGATGAATGCATGACAATTGCATGGCGCAATGTGGAGATGTTCGGAGAGGAGGAATCGGAAACGTGCAGAATCCAAATTGGTCCCGGAACCAAACACTCGTTCTTTGGGCAGTCCAGAAAATTTCCAAGTGACATAGGTGAGAATATCAACTAAAAAGGTGAATGATTAAAAGTAGAATTGTACGCTAAATGCACCTGGATTGGAAACGACCAACAGAATTGTGTCAGGCGACCATTTGACCAATTGGGGAACAATGCCTTTGAAAATTTCCACATTCCTTTCGATCAAACTCAAACGGGATTCGCCCTCACGTTGACGACAACCAGCCGTAATCACACAGACTTTTGAACCGGCAGTTACAGAATAATCTGATGGAGAGGAAATATTTCAGAAATATTTTGGGGAACCGACCTGTGCTGGCACTGACCACACAACTACTTCGGGTGAAGGCCAATCCATGCTGAAGATCCATCATTTCCCCTTTGAGTTTATCAGCTAGCATATCGGTTAAGCTAAAAATTATAAAAAAAAATATACAAATAAATGTTAATTAAATTTATTTTACCATATCTCGGAGGCGATATTCTGTTGAAGAATGCTGTAGGCGCATGCCATTCCAACCTGTCCAACTCCTACAATTGTAACTTTGTTGTACGGAGTCGATTGGATTGGAGCAACTTGAAAAAGAACGCGTGAAATTGTGTCAGCCATTTCGGAATTTCTATGAAAAAAAAAACGATTAGCTGAATAAAAAGTGCGCTTCTACTTACAATTGCTTGTGTTCCATTAATTAAATTCTGTGTTTGCTGAAGTCGATCAATAAAATAAGGAAGTGTTTTAGATGTTTTTGCTGAATATTTTTAAATTTTTAATAAAGAAAAGTTTTAAAATAGAATATTACAACCAACAAAAGGTACTTTGCTCTACTGACTGATGAGATGAGAGTGGTCACTAACAAATAAAAGAAGGCCGACCTTTGGATGGAGCCTCTGGGTGCATTTCGCAAGGAGGAAGTGGGAAATGATGGGGGAAAGTGGCGTCATATTGGAGGGGCTCGTTTTATTAGCCGACCGACCACGAAACAAAAAATATCCCACATGTATTGGCTGGCGGGAGCAAAGAACGCAAAATGGCTAGCTAGTGTGAAAATTGTCCGTTTTAGCAGCTGGCAGCACTCAAAGTACGAAAGCAATTTTATTTCGACCTTAAGTTTATGTTTAATTTTCTTTTTCATATCCTATATGCAAATTTTGATCAGCAGAGGTGAATTATGATTGGGTACTCCATCTCCATCCCATACAAAAGTCCAATTTTTAATTTTCCAAACCTTAAAAAAATTTTTGTAATCTGTAAAAAATAAAAAATTTAAATAATTAAAATTGGCATTTTGTTTTAATGGTCGTTTTGTCCATCGAGCGCGTCGGGCCTCGGGCGTCGCGAATCGAATCGCGATCGCGTCGAGCGAGCGTCGAGCCCGAGCTAGCCCCGGGATCGGGTCGGGATTTGGGAGGCGAGGGTTACCATTTCATCTTGCCTTATCATTATCATATCTATTTAACCGAATATAAAAATCATCCGAAATAAATAATCGACTTTATTGGTTTTGGTTTTATTTTTAGAAGTTCTTATTACCATCAAAGATGGCAAAATCAAAGCAACAGAACCAAAATTCGCAGACAGCTAATACGAATCCGGGTACTTCAACCAATACTCAAACTCAACAACAACGAACCAATAGGAAACGGGCATATCCGCAGCAAGAATCAAATGTGAAAAAATTGATTCCTTTTACAGAGTATGATTTAAAATTGACTAACTAAAATATTAATCTACATTTTTAGGGTTGAATGGAAATACGTGCAAGAAAAGTTCATGTCTGAAGATGAAGAAGAGCTCACAAACCTTTGTGGAATTATGAACATGTGGATATGCCGGTTTTTTTTTTGATAAATTTAAAACACCCTAAAGCAAAGTTTAGTTCCAATACACAAAATTTAAGGTTTCCCAAATTTACAGTTCCTAAAGTTAAGATTTTCCAATAGTTCCAATAGTTAAGGTTTCCCAAATTTTTGAATTCCAAAAGTTAAGGTTTCCCAAATTTTTGAGTTCCAAAAGTTAAGGTTTCCCAAATTTTTGAGTTCCAAAAGTTAAGATTTTCCAAATTTTTGAGTTCCAAAAGTTTAGGTTTCCCAAATTTTTGAGTTCCAAAAGTTTAGGTTTCCCAAATTTTTGAGTTCCAAAAGTTTAGGTTTCCCAAATTTTTGAGTTCCAAAAGTTAAGATTTCCCAAATTTTTGAATTCCGAAGTCATGTTTAACATTTGTCTATAATCAGGATGTTCCACGATACGCCTGTATTCATTGGAATTACTGAATTGATGTTGAGGGCCCTTGTGATTGAGCAGAAACACAACAAAATGCAGGATCAAACATTGCTTCTACTGGACAATACGGATGTTGGGCTAATTTATTGCTCAGTGATTATCAGGTACAATTTTGTCAATTTTTAATAAGCAAAAATATCAAAAATGAAATATAAAATTGAGAACAAAGAGGAAAGAAAATATCACGATTAGGATAATTTGACTGGGTATTATTGAAAATTTGCTTTCACTTCCATCTGGCATGGATTGAAGACCGGCAGCGGCCAAATTTCTATCCCCATTGCAAAAATTGCTATCACAAGTGCATCTTAGCACAATTTTTGGGCCCAAATAACTTTGTTTACATTGGTTATCCTCAAATTGGTTACTGCAACCCTTTGAGACCGTTTTCCTATCTAAACATGAAAATGGTATAAATTTAATCACCAAAAGCGCACTCCTTACCATTATCAATATTAGATGTTTCCATTTTCACACAAGTTGAACCAATGCATTCCCCAACATTACAGGGGACATCCTCGGAGCGGCAATCATAACAATTTATTGCTAAAAATTAAAAATGTAGATTTTTGACCTAATAAGTAGTAAGAATTTAGGTAACAAAAACAGCAAAATATTTGGGGTTTTTGTTCCTTTTTACAATGAAAGCTTCCAAAAAAATCCCAAAATAGTCCTGAAAAAAACTAAAAACATAAATGCTCAAAAAATGTACCTTTATCATCAAATTTGATATACATATAAAATTTAGGTCAAAATCTAAAAATCCACCCCTACCCCGCCCCCTTCCCTTGCAATTAAAAAGCATACCTTCTGTTAGATATTTTGCAAGGATTATAGAAAAAATGGAATTCAATGAAAATAAAATGTTCATCCTGAATTTCGGAATACACTTAATAGTCAAAAAAACACGTGAGAAATTGTAATGGATTTTGGATTAAATTGTAGAGGAACCTAATTCTTATTCCCACCATCCCCGCGATTCCGGCATTTTCCTTACTCCCACTTAGGTTTTGGTCCTGAGATAGTGGTCAGTCGATAAAGTACTCCAACAGCAGATGGAGAATGGAGGTACTTAATGGCGCATCCCTTCGGGGTGGGTGAGGGAAATTGGTTTGAAAAAGGGGAAAACGAGGGCCAAATAGCTGCCGAGATGAGTCCAATTGAGCTGACACGAAATTTCATTCTTTAAGGAAGAAAGAAACATTTTGGCCCAATTTAATAAGATTTGGTGAAAGAATTTAATTTAAAAGTATTTCTAAATTCCAAAAAATAATCAATTGAAAAGAATAACAATCAACTTAATTACTATAGGTCTTAGCTCTTAGGAGTAGGTAAAGTAATGTCGCCGAAGGGGAAAATGATCTTTTATGTGGCCCATTGGAGGGGTGGGGGTTATTTTTGAAAGGGCCAAATGTGCCCTCATTCCCTTCCTCCTCTTCAACAAGTCTCTAATACTAAATGCAATGCCGAATATGAGGGAGGGGGACACGGGGCCAAAGGGGAAGAATATGAATGTGAATGAATGGGATGGAAACGAGCAAGCCGTGAAAGCGGGCGGTTATGGGAGAAAAAATGTGCACAACAAGTGGGGGAATTTGCAAGGAGGGTTAAGGTTGAAGGGGCACCGGGGCGAAGATGCGCCGCCCTTTTATGGCCAAACAACTGCCGCTGCTGCTTTTGGTGATTACATTGCCCTTTAACAACACATAGTCGGGACTCGGGATGGCTTCTTCCTGTCCCCAACAAATTTATAATAATTTGATTGGCCCACTTTGTCGGGGAATATGATGGGTGGGAAGGGAGGTCGTGAGGGGATTGTGCCAACTTTGCCTCCTTCCTTTGCCTTCCTTTCCTGCAGTACTTTTGCCAGTAAATTTGGGCATTTTCCTTAATACCAAATTTGGAGGTAAAAAGGAGGAAAGTAAAATTTGGTACCTAAAGTTGTAAATGTTAGGAGGGAAGTCAATAATAACTCAAAAATACTCAAATTTCACCAAACTACTTAAATATTTATAGGAAACTTAAAATGGGGGAAATGAAAATGAAAAATAAATGAATGAATAGGACGGAAATAATGCTTAAATCTTTTCACAAAAACTATTTACAGATTCGTGAACTATGTCAATGAGATATGCCAACCGGAAGAGAAAAAGATAAGTATAGCCAATGCAGTGCAAAAAGTGAGCACATTTTTAAATGAAATATTTAACAAATTTAATTTCCTGAAAAAATGTAGAGATTAAACAGTTCAAAAATTTACTTAAACCACTAAACCATATAACTTTCATCAAATGGGTATATAATTTGTTATGGCTTGGTCAAAATTAAAGGGTATTAAACGGTTTAAACCCATTTTGGTTTAGTGGTTTAAAACTAAGTTAGAATTGGTTAAACTTTAACCAAAATATAATCAAATGATGCTTTTTGATCAAATCTTTCAATCGCTAGAATTTTTGGATCTAAGATCTTTTCGGCATTTTCAATGGTTTTCGGCTAATTAATTTTTCACGTATTTATTAATTTTAACTATATTAATTAAGATGGGAATTCCAAATTGGATTGTGAGCATCCGGCACAAGGCAACACATGAACATTTGCCTCCAATGAATTTGATGAAGGAGGCAATCAAATTTTGTCGAACATGGCTTTGGGTGGGTGGACAATTACTTACTGATTTGATTAATAAAAATGGCACATTTAAGAAGCAACATTGGTCAAAACCGCTCACAGATGCCATCAAACAAGTTCTCCCCGAAACATATGAAGAGGAAGAGAAGAAGCAAAAATCCACGCTGGGCATCCGAATGCTCAATGCAATTCAACGATTCAAGGAATGGCGCAAACATGTGAGTTATTATAATCATTTTATTCGGAGATTCTTAAAATGTGGTACCAAAAAATTTACAAATTATTTTTTTTAGCAGGAATGTTCCCTCTAAAACATCTTCAAAGTTAAATTTTCAAATCAAAAATTTATTAGGACAGCAATATAATTTTAAAAAATGTTTAAAAATTAATACAAATTTAGTTCCCAAGACGTGATGAATTGCACATGCTAAATCCACAACAGAGACCGCAAGGTAACGACCCAGAAAGATGCCGGCAATCCATTGAATCAATACTTGACAATAATATGGAAGCATTCATCAAATTCATTACTCTCAATTGTTTGGCAATTAAATTGGAATCTTTGGAAGAAGAAATGGTTGAGAATGGATCCAATTTGCTTAATTATTATCAAGGAGGTTGGTCACAATAATTTCTAAATAAATTAATTCAATTTTTAAAAAGAATTCTCCAAAGTGAAACATATCTACAAAATTGCTCAATCTGAACAAATTTATTATAAGCCAATTTTTATTCTAATGAATCAAAAAGGATGTCTGCATCTTTTGTTAATGGAGGTTAAATTGATAAATTAAAAAATATATTTTCAATTTTTAGATTGTTCGTCTTATTGCCCCTCAATCAGTGTTGGAACCGGAATTGGATTTTCCATCTCGTTGCCATTTGTCAGGATGGGCGGATATTCTACTTTCAGCCTTTCTCAACAATGATTGTAAATTTATTTTAGAAATTAATTAAATTATTGAATTTAGCTGCAAATATTTCAAATCAAAATTGGAAATCAATGTTCAAACATATTATTTTGGCTCCGCAATTTTTCCGCGATGAGCATATCAAAAGGTATTTTTTTTAAATTAAATCCAATATAAATTCGAATATTTAATTATTTTTTAGTTTAATTGACAAGAATATTATCAATAAAAGACGTCAACGGAAATTGACTGGACTCCTCAAGCTCACTGCTTTGAACCCGGAAATTGATCCAAATCAATCCGCATCAATTTTGGACTCCTCCACGCAAACCGTGAAAACATTGGCCGATTTACAGAATAGAATTCGATGCGAGGAAGTAGCCGGTTGGTTTTTAAAAAATTTTTTGGTACAAGAACATATTTCCTACCTTTTTGGATCGAATTACCTTTTTTCGTATAAAAATGACTTTAGAATGTTAAAAAAAATGCATAAAAGTGACAACCAAACTCCGAAAAAATAACTTCTCTTGAGGGGATTCGAACCCATGACCTAAATTTTCCAGTGAAGGGTAACCCACTGGACCAAAAACGTTTCTGAAAAATTTTGAAAATTTTAGTCAACCTAAACCTGGTTCCAAATTAACAAGCCAAAGACTTATTTTGAAATTTTAGATCATACATTTGTGCATGACCCATTGACAATGGAAAATGATTGGTCATTGGCATCACCCAGCGAACTTGGCCCAATGGGATTGACTTCGGATCAGAGGGCTGAAACACTTTGCCTTGCCCTGGGAATTGATTTATATTTTTGACATCTTTACGAATGACTGGCCCAAATATTTTCATTTTTTATTGTTGATTTTTTTTTATTTTTGTTCTGAATAAAAAAATCTCAAAATATTTTAATTTTACATTCAATGTTTTAAATAAACAATTGTATTTTAATTGAATATTATTATAATAAATTGTAAAATATTTAATAAGAAAATTAAGCATGGATTCGCGTCTGAACAAGTTGGGAACACTTTTGGAATCGAGGAATCGTTCAATCCGTTCGGAGGCAATAAAAACATTAATACAATTGTCAAAAACCCAACAAAATGTAAGGTTTTAAATAAATCCAAATAAATTGAAATTTTAGATTGAAATTGACCGAAAATTGTTTTCAATCATTGCCAAAAGTAGTCACAGTCAAACATGGGAAGGGAGGGTGGCAGCGGCTGAATTGTTGGCTGCATTAATTTCGAATTCTACGGAATTATTTGATGAATATTTGAACGAATCCAGCAGCAGCTCTAAAAATTATATAGAGGAATGTGTTAAACAAATTGATGCATTGGATTTGAATGATTTATTGGACAATTATCAGGCATTAGTAAGGTAAATAAACAACTTAATTTATTGATAATTTAGTATTTAATTGGGTCGGATTTTTTAAATTCTGACAAACCTAACTATATTTGCAAATTAAATTATCTTGAATTCTATTCACAAATTTATAATTTAATTCTATTTCCAAGCTGTCAAGATGGAACAAATGAATGTTCATCAACGTCGACGACATTCTCCAAGCTAACAAATGAACAAAAACATAAACAACGAGTTCTCGTGGATCAACATTTGGAAATGAATTCGGCCACTGGGGTCACTTCGAAATCGTAAGTGAAAAAATTAATTAAAAAATTTATAGTTTTTAATTTAGATTTGTAACGGATGAAGATTTGTCAGATTCATATGGATATGGAAGTTCAAAAAATTTATCAAATAATTCAAATGGCCATAAGGCGAACAAATCTATTAATCAAATGGAATTTGATACAAATTTCCTTGACAAATTTATTACAATTGATCAATCTTCAAATGTAAATCAAAGTAAATAAAAATTAAAAATATTTTTAATTTTATACCTAATTTTTAGCCAATAAACTGCAACATTTTCAACAATTTCGTTATCATTTCATAAAGGAATTCATATTCTCATCAGGGCCTTTTGTTGATTTGGTTAATCAGAAATGGCATATTCGACATGGAGCTGCACTGGCATTGGTGCAAATTTGCATTTTATCTCGAACATGGTAAATAATTTTATTTAATTTCCCAAAAAAACAATTGAATTGCTGAAAAGAAAGTAATTATAATGGTTTAAGGGTTTATCCTATATTCACAAACCCTATATACTCAATTGGATAGAGCTGGCCAATATGCATTGAATGATATATAATTTATTATTGTTTGCTCAACAATTAAAGGGTATTAAACTATTTAAACCGATTTTGGTTTAATGGTTCAAAACTAAGTTAGAATTGGTTAGACCCAAGCCAAAAACATAATTAAATGATACGTCTTGACGAGATCTATCAATGAGATATTATAGGTCGTAGGTCAATGATAAACCATTGAACCGTTATAATTTATTCAGAATATTTCACTAATTTTAAAATTCCTATCTAATTTAAATTATATTTTCCACCCCAAAAAGGTTATTTCGCATCCCCCATGCTATTTCCACATTGGCCATTCGGCTAATTCAAGTTCTTTGCCTTGATCGATTCTACGATTTTATGACTGGGAGCAGTGCAATTGCCCCAGTTCGAGAGGCATCGGCCCAAGCTTTAGCCGGATTAATATTAAAAATTGAAGAGGAAGGGGACAATGAATTCCGCCATTTAATTTCGGCAATTTTGAATAAAATCAGTCAGATGTTAAAAATGCACAAGGTTTTTTTAACAAAATTTTTCATAAATATTTAAATATTTTAAGCATTGGCAATGTCGACAAACTGCACTTTTGCTGGCTAAATATCATTTTGCCACCTGCAAATTTGAACTCAAAATTGAACGTCAACTTTTTCAGGAATCTTTGTAAGTTTTTAAAAAGAAATTATAAATTAATTTACCGGAAAAATTTGTTTTTAATTAAAAAACTATTAGGAATTTTTAATAAAAACTTTCCGGATTAAGCTTAACCTAAATCTAACATTGTTATAGCCAACTTATATGGCTTTAAAATTCCAACTCGACTTTTAAATACTAAAATTTTCGCTTTTCGGATGAAATTTTTGTGGATAAATTAATATTTATCGTTTACAAAAATGTTTAATTTCATTAAATTTAAAGGAACATTCTGGAAACCGATTCAGTGGATGAAGTCATATCCTCGGCCAGTCAAGCACTTTGCTCACTTTTGAACAACAATCGATTGGATGCCATCAAAAATTCACTCATAAATGAAGTGGTTTTGCGGATTTGGCCAATTTTGGAATGCCCAAAACGGTTGGCCCAATTGCGTGAGGGCGTTGATGCAATTTTAATTGATTTCCTGACTTTGCTTGGCCTCTGGTTCCAATCTAATCCAACCGAATTGGAAGCAACCCTAAATGGAATACGCCTCAATTTATTGGTTGATTTATTGGAATGTTCTTCACAACATTGCCCCGCAACTCGTTTGGACAAACTTTTTCAATGTTTTTGTGCAATTATGCGAAATAATTGTTGGACTGATGAAAGCATTGGCAGCATTTGGAGTGAAAAGGTTTTATTTTATGGATAATTTAATTAGCCGAAAAACATTAAAATTACCAAAAAGAGTTCAGTTCATAAAACCTTATACTCAATCGATAGATCTCATCAAAAAGCATCATTTGATAATAAATTTAGCTTGGGTTTAAACCAATTCTACCTTAGTTTTAATTTAAACCATTAAACCAAAATTGGTTTAAACCGTTATAACAAATTATATACCATTCAATGCGTGTTGATCAACTCTATCCAATTATGACTATATGGTTTATGAATATAGGATAAACCATTATAATTTATTTCCTTTTCGGTAATTAAATAACCATCCATTTTTTAAATTACTTTTAATTTAATTGATTTTTTTTCAGGTTTTATTTCAATTCCTAAAGCAATTGTATCGATGCGTCCTATTCTGCCCTCCAAGTTCGGCCCAATCCATCATTCCAATGTGCCAAAAAACATTGGAATTATTATTGCAATTTTGCCAGCGATTAAATATTCAAAATAATTTGTTGAGCACGGATTTAATTTTGAGCATTGGCCTTTGGATCAGTTGCCTGCTTTATGACCATAAGAAGCCCGAAATTGGTTGGAAAATTTAATTAATTTTAATTTAAATTAATTATTTTAGATGTTTTTATGCACAAAATTGATTCTCGGCAAGACTCGTTTAAAAAAGAAATTATTTGTGGTGAAGAAATTAATTTCCTGAATCCGACCGAAATTGATGAGGTAAGTTTAAATTTCATTATTAATTACTTTTAACCTATCATTATTTTAATTTTTTTTGAATTTTGCAGAAAATTTTGGAGCGAAAATATTTGGCCGCTAAATGGCTTGCCCCTTTGATTGATTGCCTCTTTCGTTCGGATCGTCAAATTGCACAGCAACCAATGTTCATTTCAGTCCAACTTCTTTTCATCCCATATTTACGTTCAAATTCACTTTATCAGGTTTAGATTTGATTTTATTTAAATTAAATTTAAAATTTGCAGAAACTTGGTGCCGCATTATTTGCCCAAGCATGGGCTCAATATTCATATTCAATTCTTCAGCAGAAAAATCAAATGAAATTGAAAGAAGATTTAAAGGAGGCCAACGGATTTGGGCCAATTCCATATATTTTGACCAAAGAATTGGAACAACAATTGTCGACCGCCTCATCAAATAAACTTTATGATGAAGTAAAATTATCATTTAAATAATAAAAATTTATTAAATACAATTTTAGGTCGCAGTTTTGGTCAATTCTCTAAGCAAAGAATGCAATGAATTTCAACAATATTGTATCCGAAAAGGCGTACCAAGGGAGGAGTTGATTCAATTAAATCAAGCAAATTCAATGGAGGATATTGTTTTGTGAGTTTTTTTATATTCTTAATTTGTTGACAAAATTACCATCGCCAGAATATTCCTTATCAAAAAATTTTCTAAAGATTCTTAAACTAAATAGGAATAAGTTAAAACCTAGCTGGCCAATTAATGTTAGATAAATTATCTTTGGTATTAATGGTACCATTTTGTATCTAAATATTGTTTTTATCTTAAATTTGTAGAGTAAAGTGTATAAAAATACATAAAGTGACAAAACAAGCTTAAAAAAAATATTTGCCTCAGAGAGGATTCGAACCCGAGATCTAAATTTTACAAAAAAGCATCAACCCACTAAGCTAAAATTGTCGTTTTTAGTAACAATCTTAAATCTTCTTTATAAATCCTAACCAGCGTAAATCTAAATCAAATGTGATAAAATTATTTGAATGCTAATTATTAAATTACATAAAATTAATTTACAGTTCATCATTCCAAAATTGTGAAGGACGATTGCGAAAAGCAGAGGATAAACAAGCATTGACGGCCAGACATTCAAATGTGATGGAATTAATTCAGAGAACAAAATTGGGCGTTAAAACCTATACAAAGTAATTCGGTGTCTTTTTTATTTTAATTTGTTTTAATTTTAGCCGTGTGAATGCATTGGTGTCATCGGCAATTTTCCATTTTTCCCATCTCATTCCATTGCCCATTCAATTGACCCCGTTGATTAAACCATTGATGGAAGCATTGGAATTGGTTTCTTTTTAATTTAATTTAAATAAATTATAAATTTATTTTTAATGAGAATAAATTAATCTACCTAATGAAATCATTGAATTTCCCTCAATTTTTTGGGTTGAGAAATAATCATTTTTTAAGTGAGATGTGAGACTTATAATAAAATTAATTAATACTAGTAATGTACTTAATTGGTGTAGTGGTAGAATTCTTGCTTTAATGATTGAGAGGAAGGAGTTCAATTCCCGGCCTCGGTAAATCGTTTTTATAGGTTTTAACCAGAGGATTGGCTTTAAAAAAAGCTAGATTTTTAATCAATTATGGTCCAAAAATGTTAATTTTACTATTCGAAAATTTATGGATAAATTCAATATAATTTTATTATAAAAATTCCACCCACATTTATTTTAGGAAAATAATTTACTTTTGGCTGAAGAGCGATTGACAAATGCATTTGTTTCATTATTTGAACAAACTGGTCAACGGGAGCCATGTCCTCATGCAAAAATATTAAAGCAACTTTCAACTGGATTGTCTCAATGCGAAAATTATTCACCGAAACCAACAAATTGGTAAATAATTTTACAAATTTTTGCAAAATAAATTAAAATTTTAGGACAAATGAAAATTCCAAATATTCAATTTTAACCATGAATTTACTCGAATCCACACCAAAAAAGGCAACAAAGGCACAAAATTGTGAATTGATTTTGAGAAAAATTTGTCAAAAATTTGGCAATTCTTTGAATGAAAAATGCCCTGAAATATTGCAAGGACAATGCACATCTTTGGAAGAGACGGGCGAAGGAAAAAATTTAGAGGTTTAAATTTTTCACATTAATGTAATTTTTTAATAATTTTTCAGCCTTTTTTAATTCGATTAAATTATTTTCGAACAATTTTCTCTGTCATCTCAAATTCCAATGTTCGGTTGGCACTTATTGAAGAGAAAATTAAACCAAAAATTGGAAGATTGATGGAATTGTTGATGAATGGGAATCCGGCAATTCGATTTAGGGTAAAATTAAAATAAAATTATATTTTTAATGATTAATTTTTTTAGATAGCTCAATTTATTGCTGACATTGCGACAATCCACTTCTCTTCAATGTTAAAATTAATTTATAAACCGTTGAATAATATGATTTCCGGTTAGTTTTTTAGTCATATTATGTGGGAAAATTTCATTAAAAATTATAAAAAATAAAATTAAATGTTTAAAAATTTAATTAAATTAATTTTAAATTAAAAATATCAAAAATTTATCTCATTGAAAAGTCCGATTCCCAAAGTGGAATTGGAATTTGTGGAATAATTGGAAGTCTCCATCAAATGAGGCCATTTCCAGTCCACCTTTTCATAAAACAAATGTCCCACTTTTTGTGGAGGACTACTTCGCATATTCCTGATCGCAGGGTACTGTCCCGATGGGATGAGGACCTATGGGAAAAACCATGCAAAGAACAATTAAAAAAAAATAAATTAAATTAAAATTTTATAAAATTAATTTAACAAAATTTTAAATTAATTTAAAATATATTCAAATTAATAGGTGAACTCTCATCTTCTGAATTTGCCCGCTGTGGGGCCGTCGAATTGTTGATTAGGATTGCTTTAATTGGTGATAAATTGTTGGGCCTCGTTGCTTTGTTTGCTCAACTCGCATTGCGAACAATCAGTGATAATATTGAAGAGGTAAAAATGGTGGGGTACATTTATTTATCAATACCCAAAATTCACACAGATCCGTAGCGGTGCTGCCTTTGCATTCCGCCAATTGGTCATTCTTCTACCAATTGAAAATGTAACAAATTATTATAAATAAATTATTAATTAATTTTTTACAGAAACAAAAACATTTTCTGAAAGAATTGGCCAAATGTGATGTGCCAGAACTCTCTTCGGCATATCAAAATTCATTCTCACTCATTGATGTGCTCACTTCGCCAGGGAATTTGCCAAAATTGAGGCAGAATGAAATACCCGGACTTAAAAAGGATATTTCATTAAGGGGTTATCAATTGGAAGGTTTTTTTTTGTTTAATTATTTGTTTAATTCGAATTAATTGTGAAGGAATCACTTGGCTAACTTTCCTTCATCAATTTGGCCTCAACGGAATATTGGCTGATGACATGGGCCTGGGCAAAACATTGCAAGTTCTTTCATTGCTTGCTTGGCAATATGGACAACAACAGGTTTTGATTTTGTATTCTTTATCAAAAAAATGACACTAAAATAATAATTTGAGTCAAAATCCCAAAACCAAATCAATTGAAAAAATTTAAAAAAAAATAATTTTAGGTTTAGATTAAACCAAAAATTATTCCATTATTAATTCTAATTAAATTTAAATTTTTTAGCATTCCCAATCTCATTCTCCAACGTTGGTGGTTTGTCCTCGAACATTGGTTGATCATTGGTGCAAAGGTTAAAATAAAAATAATTAAATAAATTAATATTGAATTTAATAGAATGGAATTCATATTTTCCTAATAATGAACAAATTTTGATAATAAAATTGGCAAATTGGAAAGAGAAAACACTGAAAAATGGTGGCAAATTCACCTTGGTCATTTCCTATGAAGAATTGCGCGGGAATAGGAAATTAATGTAAATAAAATTGATTTTAAACTAATTAATTAATAAATTTAAAGTGAACTCCATTGGAATTATGTGATATTGGATGAGGGCCATTGCGTTCGAAATCCGAATAGTCAACTTTTTGAAGTGGTTTGCGCCCTTCGATGCGCCCATCGACTCATTCTTTCCGGCACTCCAGTACAAAATTCACCGGCGGATTTATGGGCACTTTTTACGTTAGTAATTAAAATAAATTCATTTTCATTTATTTTTATTATTTAGTTTTTTAATGCCCGGCTACCTGCTGACTCGTTCCCAATTCCAATCAAAATATATGCGACAAATTATGGCATGCCGAAATCCAAAGGCCAATGAACAACAAATTAAGGTGAATTCTCCAATTAAAAATAATTTAAATCAATAATTAAAGGATGGTGAGAAAGCCCTCCAACTTCTCCATAAACAATGTCTTCCATTTGTGATGCGCAGACTTAAGATAATTTTATTTAAATTTATTTTAATTTTTTTTTTTACTCAGAAGTTCTAACGGAATTGCCAGAAAAGCAAATACAGGATCGACTTTGTGAATTGAGCCAATTGCAGAGATTAATGTACCAAATTGTTGTTGAACATTGTTCACTGGCCAAAAAAAAGCCGGCGGAAATTGATGAAACTAAGGAGAAAGGTATCCGGATTTTATTTTTTATTAATTTAATTAATTAAAAATTTATTTTTTTTATTAATTTAATTTATTATTCCCAAAATTTAAATTAAATTAATAATTTTGATTGTTAATTCTTAATTTAATTTTAAAATTTTAATAATTAATTAATTAAATTTATTTATTTCCAGCTTCTTCATTCACTCCACTTCAAGCTTTACACATTCTTCGAAGGCTCGTCGATCATCCATCCTTGGTTTTGGATCAAATTACAAAAACTGTTGGACAAAAGACACAAAAATTGCTTGCTCAAAATGGATTATATGAAAAACAATTGGTCAGCTAAAAAAACAATTTTTAAAATTTTCGAATGTAAAAATTTAATAGGCTCAATTTTTCTGGAAATATTTAATTAATTATACCAAAAAATTTTTTAAATTTTTTCTAAAAATAATCACATTTTATTTATAAATATTAATTGATTAAATTCCTCTTTAATTTTTAGTCTCCGGAACAATCTGGGAAAATTCGTGCATTGCGTGAATTGTTAGCCGAATGCCAAATTGGAGGAAATGAGACCGGCAGCAGTTTAATTTGTGCTGGTGAAATCGGCAAAAAACGCATCAAAAATGAACAACGGGAGGAAGAACAATTAGAGGAGAAGGAAGGTAAATGGGAAAATTAAATTAATTTAAAAAATAATTCATTTAATCTTAGCCGCCGTTAATGATTTACTTTCGGATCCCCCAATTAGTCCACATCGGGCATTAATTTTCTGCCAATGGAGATGCGTTGTTGAGGTAATAAAAATATTTTTTTAAATAATGAATTCATAACACGGGTAGTCTAATGGATTAGGACTTTGAAAATTTTGATGATGAGGTCGCGGGTTCGAATCCGCGATGCGTCAAATAATTTTTATATTACTAAAAATTATTTTTAAATTAATTCTTTTTGGTTAAAAATTTGTAAATAAATATTTTTTCAGTTACTCACCAATTTATTGGATGCTGGATTTTTTGGCAATGGCATCAGATATTTACGATTGGACGGTTCCATTCCACCTGGGGACCGACAAAAAATTGTTGATCGATTCAATGCGGACACATCCATTTCGTTGATGCTGCTCACAACACAGGTAATCCCAAAAAATAATAATAATAAAAACACATAATATTTAATAATTAAAAAATTCCACCTTTGATTCTTTGGAACGGCTTTTCGATTTGGTATTAAAAATTGAATTTTTAGATAAAATTTTAATAGAAAAAATGCACAAAAATAATATCATAAAATTTTTCCCTTTATTATTTGCCATCCTTTTGCCCTCTGTCCTCAAATTGCCGTCAAAATGTCCTTGGGATTAATTTTTTAGAGAAAATTTAATAGAAAATTCACCAAAAATTCCTATCAGCAAAATTCCTACCCCACTCCCACAGTATTCCAAAAATTATATTAATATTTACATTTTTAAGATTGGCGGTGTTGGTCTAAATTTGACCGGAGCTGATGTGGTCATTTTCATGGACCATGATTGGAATCGTATGTTTTATATCCTGCTATTTTTACAATAAATTCATCATTTTGCAGCATTTCGTGACCTTCAAGCAATTGATCGTGCCCATCGACTTGGCCAACAAAAGACAGTTAATGTGTATAGGCTAATCAGGTAAATTTAATTGAACTAAGTTCAATCTTAGGCCTATCGCTTGAGTATGGCTAGGTTTAGGTTGTATCAAAAATTTTTTAAAAAATTTGCACCCCAAATAGGAGGGACCTTTCACTTTTGCGGAATTTAAGTCACGGGTTCGAATCCACTCAAAGGGAGATATTTTTTCGGACATTGCATACACTTATTTTTATTTTTATACTCTACCGTACATTTCTAGAGTTAATACAGTATGTAATTCCGAAAATAATGTTTTTCTGTTTCAGTCAAGGAACGGTGGAGGAGAAGGTGATGCGTTTGCAGCGGTTCAAAGCTGACACAGCAAATGTAAATAAATTAACAAATTGATAAATAAATAAAATAATAAATTAATTAAATTAATTAATTAATTAAATAATAAATAAATAAATAAGATAATAAATAAATAAATTAATTAATTAAACAATAAATTAAATAAATAAAAATAAAATAAATTATTAAATTTTATTAAATTCTCATTTAATGCCCTAAATTAAGGCCCTGGTCGGTGCTGACAATCGTTCGCTTATCTCAATGGCCTCCGATGAACTGCTTGAACTTTTTGCATTGGGAGATGGAATGGCGGCGGACAGGCCAAAAGCAGCAAAGAAGGCAAAATTGTCAATGGCAGAGGAAACGGCAACAACCAATTTGGACTCACTTTGGGGCAATGCGGGAGAGGAGGAGGATGGAATGGACGACCAAATGGAGCAGTACACCGAACAACATTCAATCCAGTCATTTTTGAAAAAATCAGAAAAATTGTGATAATTTAATGAATTTATTTATTTATTTGTATATTCTCTAAAACCAGTAAAAATTGTTGTAAAAATGCTTTATCAATCAAATGAATAAAATTTTTTAATAAAATGAGCAAAATGTATAATTATCAAATGCCCAGCAGCAGTTGATTCTCGATTAATCCCTCTTTTTGCAATTTATTCCCTTTTCTTCTTATCTTCTCCCTAATTCCTTTGTTGCCTTTTCGTCGCTTTGCTTGGATTGAATAGCAATTTAAGCAGCCCTACACTTACGTAGCCTAGAATTTGCCCTTTAATTTGATATAAAATTTATTTAATTTGGCCCATTTATTCCCGAGTTATGGCCCACAAATGCGGTACACTTCAATTGGATTTCACCGATATTTTATGCTCATTAATTTCCATAATTTTAATTGAATTAAAACAATTTTTATATCACTATATAGCCCAGAATCTGCTCTTTAATTTGATATAAAATTTACTTGATTTGGCCAATTCCTTCCCGAGTTATGGCTCCAAAAATGCCGACCCAATGCTAGATGATCTCCATACATTTTAATGTTGTTTTTTGCTTTATAAATTGCATAATTTAAATTCAATCAACACAATTTTTATATAATTGTATAGCCCAGAATCTGCCCTTTAATTTGATATAAAATTTATTTAATTTGGCCAATTCCTTCCCGAGTTATGGCTCCAAAAATGCTGTCCACTTCCCTTGGATTTCATCCATGAGTTTTTGCCAATTAAATTCTATAATTTTAATTAAATCAGAACAATTTTTGTGTCATTAAATAGCCCAGAATCTGCCCTTTTATTTGATATAAAATTTACTTAATTTGGCCAATTTATTCAAGAGTTATGGCCCCAAAAATGCAAATGCCCCAATTCCTTCCTTTCTTCCCTTCATCCTTTAATAAATAGAAGAAATTAAATTCAATGTCCAGTTGTCCGCCTAGCGCATTGGTAATGTGCTTGGTTGGAAGTGAGTCGGGTCAGGTTCGATTCCTGACCGGGGATTCTATTTTTCCCTGCTTCCTGTTCACATTGAAGTGATGTCGTTGCCTCTCATGAACCAATAGAGCTAATACACAACCAGCCAAGTCCCCGAGGGCTAGCCCTCGGGGACTTGGCTGGTTGTGTATTAGCTCTATTGGTTCATGAGAGGCAACGACATCACTTCAATGTGAACAGGAAGCAGGGAAAAATAGAATCCCCGGTCAGGAATCGAACCTGACCCGACTCACTTCCAACCAAGCACATTACCAATGCGCTAGGCGGACAACTGGACATTGAATTTAATTTCTTCTATTTATTAAAGGATGAAGGGAAGAAAGGAAGGAATTGGGGCATTTGCATTTTTGGGGCCATAACTCTTGAATAAATTGGCCAAATTAAGTAAATTTTATATCAAATAAAAGGGTAGATTCTGGGCTATTTAATGACACAAAAATTGTTCTGATTTAATTAAAATTATAGAATTTAATTGGCAAAAACTCATGGATGGAATCCAAGGGAAGTGGACAGCATTTTTGGGGCCATAACTCGGGAAGGAATTTGCCAAATTAAATAAATTTTATGTCAAATTAAAGCGCAGAATCTAGGCTATACAATTATATAAAAATGTTTTGATTTTGATAAAATTGTAAAACTTAATAAGCAAATAATAAATGGACGAGGTCCATTGGAAATGGATGGCATTTTTGGGCCACAATTCAGGAAGAAATGAGTAAAATCAAATAAATTTTATATCAAATAAAATACTAAAATCTTGCCTATAAAATTTATATAAAAGTTGGCTGGATAAATACAAAAATTTATGATTTATGGAGCAAAAAACATTTCCATATCCAATGGAATCTTCTTGGATGGGGTGGCATTTATTGGGCCGTAACTCCGGAAGAAATAAGTCAAATTAAATGATTTAATATCAAATAAAAGTTCAGATTCTAGGCTATCTATTGAATAAAAATTTTTAGGATTGATTTTAAATTACTAAATTTATCGAGCAAAAACATCGGTCATATATTCAATAATATTCAGTGGCATTTTTTAGCCAGAAATCGGATAAAATTGGACCAAATCAAATAAATTTTATATCAATTAAAAGTGCAGATTCTAGGCTATTTTATGGCATATAATTTATATGGATTGAATTAATATTATTCAATTTAATTAATAAAAACTTCGATGAAATCCAATGGAAGTGGACTGCATCTTTTGTGCTATAACTTGGGAAGAAATTGGCCCAAATTTAATAATTTTCGCTAACATTTTAAAGGGCAGAATATCTTATCTATTTAATTATATAAAATTTGTTTTGATTTAAATTATGGAATTTAATCATTCAATTCATTCATCTTCAATAAGATAATTTATTTGCATATTCCCTCTCTAAAACCCATAAAAATTGTTGTAAAAATGCTTTATTATCGAAGATGAATAAAATATTTTTAATAAAATGAGCAAAAATGTTAAGTGTCAAATGCCCCAGGGTAATTTCTGATTAATCCCTCTTCTTTGAAATTGGATCCTTTTTCTTCTTATCTCCTCCCTTTTCCTTTGTTGCCTTTTCATTCTTATTTTCGCCACCACCACTTTTTCTTGAAGCAAATGGCAATCGAAGTAGCCAAATGAATGCGCGAATCAACAATTTGAATGTCCAAAGGAGGATGTAAAGTGCCAGCAAAGTTATGCCCAAAAGGAAGAGCACAACGTCGACAAGGAAATACTGTTGAAATTATTGAATTATTGGGGAAAATAAATAAAAATATATTTTACTTGGAATATATTCAATTCATCGGCACCTGACCGAGAATGTGGCACTTCTTGATGCCGAATGATGAATTCCACCCAGAAAGCTGAATGATTCAGTTCGGTATAGGGCACATCAATGAGCATATCCTATAAAGATAATTCTTATAGATTATATTATATTATTGTATTTTATCGGTTTTAAACCGGTTTAGGTTTGTATCTAATGGGTTTAGAAGTTTAAAAATATGATTTTTGGATTCTCCATAGTTGATTTACCATAAGAAAAATTCATTTTTAGATCAGAAAAATCAAAAGACAAAAAATATAGCTCATTAAACTTTTTATGGTTTTAAACCGGTTTAACTTAATCTAATGGGTTTAGAAATTTTAAAATATGATTTTTGGATTCTACATAGTCGATTTACTATAAGAAAAATTCATTTTTAGATCAGAAAAATCAAAATACAAAAAGATATAGCTCATTAAACTTTCCATGGTTTTAAACCGGTTTAGCTTTTTATCTAATGGGTTTATAAGTTTAAAAATATGATTTTCGGATTCTACATATCGATTTTACTATAAGAAAATTAATTTTTAGATCAGAAAAAGCAAAAGACGAAAAGATATAGTTCTTTAAAGTTTTTATGGTTTTAAACCGGTTTAGGTTTATATCTAATAGGTTTAGAAGTTTAAAAATATGATTTTTGGATTCTACATAGTTGATTTAATATAAGAAAAATTCATTTTTAGATTAGAAAAATCAAAAGACAAAAAGATATTGCTCATTAAATTTTATTATGGTTTAAAACCGGTTTAGGTTTATATCTAATAGGTTTAGAAGTTTAAAAATATGATTTTTGGATTCTCCATAGTCGATTTACTATAAGAAAAATTCATTTTTAGATCAGAAAAATCAAAATACAAAAAGATATAGCTCATTAAACTTTCTATGGCTTTAAACCGGTTTAGCTTTTAATCTAATGGGTTTAGAAATTTAAAAATATGATTTTCTGATTCTACAGAGTCGATTTACACTAAGAAGAATTAAATTTTAGATCAGAAAAAGCAAAAGACGAAAAGATATAGCTCATTAAACTTTCCATGGTTTTAAACCGGTTTAGCTTTTTATCTAATGGGTTTATAAGTTTAAAAATATGATTTTCGGATTCTACATATCGATTTTACTATAAGAAAATTAATTTTTAGATCAGAAAAAGCAAAAGACAAAAAGATACAGCTCATTAAAGTTTTTATGGTTTTAAACCGGTTTAGATTTTTATCTAATGGGTTTAGAAATTTTAAAATATTATTTTCGGATTCCTCATAGTTGATTTACTATAAGAAAAATTAATTTTTAGATAAGAAAAATCAAAAGACAAAAAGATACAGCTCATTAAACTTTTTATGGTTTTAAACCGGTTTAGGTTTGTATCTAATAGGTTTAGAAGTTTAAAAATATGATTTTCGGATTCCACATAATTGATTTACAATAAGAAAAATTCATTTTTAGATAAGAAAAATCAAAAGACAAAAAGATACAGCTCATTAAACTTTTTATGGTTTTAAACCGGTTTAGGTTTGTATCTAATAGGTTAGAAGTTTAAAATATGATTTTCGGATTCCACATAATTGATTTACAATAAGAAAAATTCATTTTTAGATCAGAAAAATCAAAAGTCAAAAAATATAGCTCATTAAACTTTCCATGGTTTTAAACCGGTTTAGATTTGTATCTAATAGGTATAGAAGTTTAAAAATATTATTTTCGGATTCCTCATAGTCGATTTACTAAAAGAAAAATTAATTTTCAAATCAGAAAAATCAAAAGACAAAAAGATATGGCAAATTAAATCTTTTATGGTTTTAAACCGGTTTAGTTTTCAATCTAATGGGTTTAGAAGTTTAAAAATATGATTTTCGGATTCTACATAGTCGATTTACTATAAGAAAATTAATTTTTAGATGAGAAAAATCAAAAGACGAAAAGATATAGCTCATTAAACTTTCCATGGTTTTAAACCGGTTTAGCTTTTTATCTAATGGGTTTAGAAGTTTTAAAATATGATTTTTGGATTCTAAATGATCGACTATAAGAAAAATTCATTTTTAGATAAGAAAAATGAAAAGACAAAAAGATACAGCTCATTAAAATTTTTATGGTTTTAAACCGGTTTAGCTTTTAATCTAATGGGTTTAGAAATTTAAAAATATGATTTTCTGATTCTACAGAGTCGATTTACACTAAGAAAAATTAAATTTTAGATCAGAAAAAGCAAAAGACGAAAAGATATAGCTCATTAAACTTTCCATGGTTTTAAACCGGTTTAGCTTTTTATCTAATGGGTTTATAAGTTTAAAAATATGATTTTCGGATTCTACATATCGATTTTACTATAAGAAAATTAATTTTTAGATCAGAAAAATCAAAAGACAAAAAGATAGAGCTCATTAAAATTTTTATGGTATTAAACTGGTTTAGGTTTGTATCTAATGGGTTTAGAAGTTTAAAAATATGATTTTTGGATTCTTCATATTCGATTTACAATAAGAAAAATTAATTTTTAGATCAGAAAAATCAAAAGACAAAAAGATAGAGCTCATTAAAATTTTTATGGTATTAAACTGGTTTAGGTTTGTATCTAATGGGTTTAGAAGTTTAAAAATATTATTTTCGGATTCCTCATAGTCGATTTACAATAAGGAAAATTAATTTTCAAATCAGAAAAATCAAAAGAAAAAAAGATACAGCTCATTAAACTTTCCATGATTTTAAACTGGTTTAGCTTTTTATCTAATAGGTATAGAAGTTTAAAAATATTATTTTCGGATTCCTCATAGTCGATTTACAATAAGGAAAATTAATTTTCAAATCAGAAAAATCAAAAGAAAAAAAGATACAGCTCATTAAACTTTCCATGATTTTAAACTGGTTTAGCTTTTTATCTAATGGGTTTAGAAGTTTAAAAATATGATTTTCGGATTCCTCATAGTTGATTTACAATAAGAAAAATTCATTTTTAGATCAGAAAAATCAAAAGTCAAAAAATATAGCTCATTAAACTTTCCATGGTTTTAAACCGGTTTAGATTTGTATCTAATAGGTATAGAAGTTTAAAAATAGATTAATTTGATTCGCATTTTTTTAAATGTTAAAAATTGTCAAGAAAAATTCACCTGGAAAACCAACATTTCCTCCTTGTAAAATTTGATATAAATTCGATGGAAAGCCGAGATGAATTGTTGTTTGCTTGGCCTTTTCACATCCAACATTAGGCCAGCTTGACGAGCCGTGACCCTCAACAAATTGTCCCTGGCAAAGGCGGTCAGTGGCCAACCAATTACGGGCACACCATGCCAGACACTTTCAATCACACTATTCAAACCTATAAAAATATTATTTTGGGAATTGAAGGTAAAATATTCTCTCCGAATTGACCTCCATGCGAAAGGTGGCCTTTGCATTTCGGATGTGCTAAAATTATTAAAGTATGCAAATTTATTCCAAAAATATGGACAATTTTACCAAGAATTTGTTGTTGTGGAAGCCATTCGGCGGTGAACAAATTTTTAGGTGGATCCTTCAACGCCGGTCCATTGTATTGCCAAACGAATCGAATATCATTGAGCTCACGAATTGCACCCAACAAATTTTCCTTTAATATTTTTTATTTGAACTAACAATCATACATTAATTAATTATAATTAATATTTTATATTATTCAATGATTTTCATAGTTTTTACAATTACAATCCTTTGTAAAACATTTTAATTACAAAACTTAGTCTTTTACTATTAAAATTCCGGAAAGAAAAGTGCAATTACAATTCCGGAAAGAAAAGTGCAATTACAATTCCGGAAAGAAAAGTGCAATTACAATTCCGGAAAGAAAAGTGCAATTACCATTCCGGAAAGAAAAGTGCAATTACAATTCCGGAAAGAAAAGTGCAATTACCATTCCGGAAAGAAAAGTGCAATTACAATTCCGGAAAGAAAAGTGCAATTACCATTCCGGAAAGAAAAGTGCAATTATAATTCCGGAAAGAAAAGTGCAATTACCATTCCGGAAAGAAAAGTGCAATTACAATTCCGGAAAGAAAAGTGCAATTACAATTCCGGAAAGAAAAGTGCAATTACAATTCCGGAAAGAAAAGTGCAATTACCATTCCGGAAAGAAAAGTGCAATTACAATTCCGGAAAGAAAAGTGCAATTACAATTCCGGAATGAAAAGTGCAATTACAATTCCGGAAAGAAAAGTGCAATTACCATTCCGGAAAGAAAAGTGCAATTACAATTCCGGAAAGAAAAGTGCAATTACAATTCCGGAAAGAAAAGTGCAATTACAATTCCGGAAAGAAAAGTGCAATTACAATTCCGGAAAGAAAAGTGCAATTACAATTCCGGAAAGAAAAGTGCAATTACAATTACAATTAGTTTTTTACAATTACAATCCTTCCAGAAAACTTAGTTTTTTTATATTAAAAATTTGCCAGCAACTCTATTTCTAGATTATCAAGGAAATTGGAAAATAAAATGTCTAAGATCAGCAGAGTGGGATATTTGTTTGATTAAATCATAAAATGAAGTAAAAAATACTCACAATAACTTCGGGAGGTGCTTGAGACCATTGAATGGAAAAACCGCTGCTAATCAGAATGAAACCGCGTTCTTCACCAGATCCATTCAGGAATTCAGCCAATTGCTAAATTAAATTGAAATCATTGATTTAATTTCAATTTTATGGTATTCACTTTATCGCCTGTGGCCCATTTGTTGCTTTGATTTTTGCAATGAAGGCCACCGACAAAATTGACCCGAGGCACTAAAAAAAATATGATTGATTTATTTTAATTTAATGTGTTGTGTACTGTATGGCCGGGCAAAATCGAAAATTGGAGGATGATTGACGAAATTGATGCTGGCGTTCCTCTCCAGCGTGAATGAATCCGGCACTTGACGCGGGAAATGTTTCTGGAAGGAAAAATTATTAAGAAATTGAAAAAATTATTTTAAAAATAAATTGAAAGAAAATTCTAAAATTGAAAAATTATAAAAATCGAAAAAAATTATCCTAAAATTGAAACAGAAGGCAAAGACCTCAAATAATTTGTCCATCCGTCGGAGAATGATGTGCTGATGAATGTATAATTCACGTAAATAAGCCAACATATTGTAGGCACGCTCCCAAAAACTGAGTTCATCTGTCAAACTGTTGAGAAAATAATTGATAAATAGAGGATGAAATTGGCCACAAACCCAGTGCCGGGCACAGGAATGTAGGAAGGTGGACTTGGACTTTGGTTTGCCCATGCCGATTCCGTTCTCAAACCGGTCATTGACCAATAGACAAAAAGTGACTTTTGGAGTCCGGCATTGAGCAGGGCACATGGATTGTAAAGATCATCGACCTAAAAATGAATATATGGTATTTAATTTGCCGGAAGGATAAAAGTATTGTAATTGCCGAAAAAAGAGTAATAACGCTAAAAATAAATATAATGGTTTTAAGTGTTTGTCCTAAATTTTTAAATCACAATTAGATAGAGCTGGTCAAGATGCATTGAATGGCATATAATTTGTTATGGTTTGGTCAAAATTAAAGGGTTTTAAACGGTTTAAACCAATTTTGGTTTAATGGTTCAAAACTGTTAGAATCGGCTAAACCTAACCAAAACATAATCAAATGATGCTTTTCAATGAGATATATCAATAAAGTATTAGGTTTATGGGTCTGGATAAACTTCTGAACCGTTAAAATCTGTTTTTCGGCAAATTAAATATATCCCTCTTTAACTGACCACAACAACGGAGAATTTCCTCTCCACCAATTGGTCGAAAACTTGTCGATGTTCCCGGTCAGTCAATACATTTCGGCACAATTCCAGAGAGGCCAACCATCCATTTGGCTTTTCCACGGGTTGCCAGAAACCTTCCCGCCAAATTTGCTCAGCCGAATTCAATTGGACTTGGCCATTTTTCAGTGAAAGTGCAGATACACTTTGAACATTTTTAATTTGAAGAAAAATTTCTTCAACACCTTCCGGCAGTGGAATTTTATGCTGAAAAATTAAAAAATAATTAAAAATCCTGTTAAAAAATGATTTTGCCCCACGGGGGTTCGAACCCTCGACCTATTGGGAGAAAGAAACCAAGCTCACTACCACTATGCTACCAAGCACTAATATGTTCTTTTAAAAATTAAATAAACCAATAAATAAATATTGTTTTTAATTTGTACAATACCGGTTTTAGGCCATATTCAAGCCATGTGACTGAATGATTTCGGCGCAACAATTCTGCAGCCAATTCCCGCATTGTAAAACGATGCACTGGACTAAGCCAACTTGGCGAAATCAAAACATTCGCACAAAATATTGGGCCAATTAATGAAAGGGCCAAAAATAAAATGGAGGCGAATATTTTGGCAAACATTTTTTGCTGAATTTTTTTATTAAAATTTGACCGAATTTAAGAAGTTTTCCTTGGATTAAATTAGCCAAAAATAAAATAATAAAATTGAGAAAATTTTTTATCAATTTGACTAGCAAATAAACAAAATTTTTGCTGATAAAAAATTAAAAACATTGGGGAAATGGGGGAAAATGAGGGACACGAATGAACATTGATTTTCCGTAGCTTTCTCTGGGCAAACTGGGGCAAAGTGGAAGTTGGCTAGAGGGGAAGTCAGTCAACCAGCAGAGGGAATTGGTCGGGAAAGGGACATTGAATAGAATATACTTGGGGGCTCTAATCTTCACCTCTCTCATACTTTGTGTGCCCTTATAAAATTGTTTGGAATGTAGTTTATAATTTGCAAAAATTTTTGTTTTTATTTAGTTTTTTGTACTTTTTTTGTTTTAGAATATTTCTTTTGAAGATGATGGGGACGAAATTGGAGGGAAATTAAATTAAATTAAAGTGTTCGCGCAATTTGGCCATTAAAAATGGGGACATTTTTGAAAAAATTTAAAAATATTCAACAAATTATCGTCCATTATTTGCCCTTCGGTTGGCCCGTGGACGGTTTGCGATTTCCACGTGAAGATGCCATTATCGCCCGGTCAATTCCATTTGCATTGTTCAACAATTCCAACATTGATGATGAATTTTTTGGGGCACCGGAAGTGCCAGCTTCTCCTCCACCAATTTCGCCTCCATCCGTGCCAATGCCAATGCCACCATCGCCCTCTCTCCATTCATTCAGCCAATATGTGTTCACTTCACCTTTGCCTTTCACCTTCACAATACCCCTTTTGGTTAGCCGATATTTCTGAACGCCCATCAACATTCGCGCAGTCGACTCGCTCATTTGGATTTGATTTGGTGCCGCATTGCTTTGCATTCGGGAGGCAAAATTCACCTGTGGATGGGGTGAAAGCATTTTCAATGGTGGTCATTTTATTTATGGGACATTTGTGGACCTATGGCCCAATTCACTGCGTTTGCACTCTCTGGGCTTAATCTAAACCCCGACAATTAGAGGATAAATTGTATCGAGGTGAAAATTGTGATGGAATTTAGTTGTTGAAAACTATCCTAAAAAATGTCCCTGTTGCGGGTTTGATGATAAGTCAATTTGGCATTGGCAATTTTCTTGTATCATTTTCTTTTCTCTGACCCTTTCCTTATTGTTAGCTTTTATAATCCTTTCTCCTCTTTGGTTTTATTAGACTTATTTTCAAAGCTATTATGCCCTAATCTACTCTTAAACTATAATAATCAATTTGGCTATTGCCACAAGCCTCCGTGAATTATGTGCCATTCTCATTTCCCCCTTTGAATTTTCAATAATGTCATCCACCCCTTCCATTACCGTAATCCATCCCTTTCCATTACCGTATCCCCAAAGAGACAATAGCGTGGCGCCTTGATGCCAATGACGCCGGCGGCAATTGGCCCACAATGGAATCCAATTCGCAATTGCAATTTCCATTCCGGGAAATTGGCTGCTTTATATGTGTAGGATGCCTACGGATTATAATTAAATTATATTTTTATTTATTCCAAAATTTTACTTCACGAAATTCCAACGCAACTTCGGAAATTTCGAATACATGACGATTCTCATTTTCACTAGGCACACCCGATGCCACCATATAAGTCTGAAAAAAAAATAATAAATTTATACTCTAAAATATGCGGAATGGGATAATTTGCAG
The DNA here is from genome assembly GCA_030063045.1 of Pratylenchus scribneri. Taxonomy (NCBI): domain Eukaryota; kingdom Metazoa; phylum Nematoda; class Chromadorea; order Rhabditida; family Pratylenchidae; genus Pratylenchus; species Pratylenchus scribneri. The sequence goes on from JAQSEB010000116.1 coordinate 387,755, forward strand.
AGTAAAATGAATTGAAATTTAATTTAGAACCAAAAGTCATGTGTAAGCAAAAGAGTAGATAGAAATAGGGCAATGGAATAACTGTTCTATAGAGTTTTTGCCACATAGTTCAACGAGACAAAGGCCGAACTAGGAAGTCAGTACACCATCGAAAAGCTTAAAATCTCCTTTAAAAAGTGACATTTTAGATTTTTTGGAATTCTTGAAAAAATGTAGAGAAATTTTCCCCTGAACAAGCCGAGTTAGTTTTTCCATTCTCTGAATTTGATTGAATCATATTTCTTTTAAATAATTTAATTTAAAATTAAATTAAAAAATAAGCCACTTTGTAGAGGACACTTTAAGCTTTAAAATGACATATTGCCTTCCCAGATTGGCTTCAGCCTCGCTGAGCTATGAGCCAAAAACCAATAGGAGAGGGCACTTTAAGCTTTAAAATGACATATTGCCTTCCCAGATTGGCTTCAGCCTTCCTGAATTATGATCCAAAATTCAATAGGCACATATTCTGTGAATTTTCCCTAAAAATATATCCTCTAACTTCGCCAGTTGTTTCCACTTTGTAAGCATCATGATTACGGATGATTGTGTCAAATGTGGAGAACACTTGGTTTAAAAATTCGATCACTTGATTTGGTGGGAATTTGCTCAGGACGGTGGCAAAATCCACAAGTTGGCAGAAGAGAACAGTGGCACAATCGTAGGAACGGGGCTCCACGCCCTTTTGTTCTTTCAATTGTTTTGCAATTGATGGAGGCAACATTTCGTGCAAAAGGCGTTCCGTTTCCTCTCGGGCCACTGCCAATTCCGCACTTCGCTGGGCCACCAATTTCTCCAAATTTAGTGCATGTTTTTCATTCATTCGCCGCATTTGGTCAATTAAATTGCCTTGGCTTGCTTGGAAAACGGTGGAAAACACCTGGGAAAGTTGGCGCAATTTTGGCCTCAAATCCGGGTTTCGTTGCCAACAAAGTTCCATTGCATCCACCAACTAAAATAAAAAATAAATTTAAAATTATTGGCACAATTCAATAAATGCTATAAAGATAAAGGGATGGGCAGAGATTAGGCCCACATAAATTTTGGAACAATAATTTATTTTCAACTAAATTGGTGTCATTTAAAAGGGCAATGTTTTGGCTATTAAATGCAATATTCCATTAATAAATTTATTTTAATTTGGTGAATACTGAATATGCTACCAAGAATAAATTTGACAATTTTTCATCAATTTCCTATATATTTTTGGCCATAGCTCTGTAAATTTTAAGCCAATCTTTTTGATTTCTATATCATTCGATAGATCCCATTCAGCTCTTAAATTTTACATAAAATTTTTTGAAAATGCCTTAACTCATAACGCATTATAAAGCATCGCGCCCTTAGCCTTTCCCTTTCCCATCAAGCCTTCTTACCGGCTTTTCCTCGGGCAGCGTGTTCTCCAGGATTGGCTTCAAATTGCGTCGCTTCACTTCCTCAATGATTTCCTTCGGACTCAGCGTTGTCCGCTCGTATGGAGCCAACCGAAACAGAATATGGTACATAACCATGCCCAAACTGTACACATCGCCCAATGCCGTGCCCCGGGGATATTCTCGTCCATAGGAAATATCCGTCAAATTTTCGGGCGAAACCGTCAAATATGCTTAAAATTTATGGATATTTTATAATTTTTCAATACTATTTGAACATTAATTTAACAAATTATTATATATTTAAATTCGCCATTTTCTGCTCTTTAAAATGACATAATTTTAATTAAAATTGGCAGCTATATTCAAAAGTTATGGCCTAAAAACCTCGATCCTCCCCCTCCCTTCACCCCTCCCTAGTCCACTCACTGGTCAATGGGATCAATTCAATTAATTTGAGCTGTTCCTTCTCGATGGCCCTGTTCAGCAGATTGCATATCCCAAAATTGGTCAATTTGAGTACCCAATTCGAATCGATCAGCACATTTTGGAGGCTCAACATTCCATGGAAGCCAATGGCGGATTTATGCAAATATTGGATGCCCTTGAGAATGTCCCGTAGGAAAGCTGAACGAAATGTGTTGTCCAATTGAAAGTCCAAATCATTGATATAGTCCTCCAAAGTGCCCCGTTCCACCAATGAATGGCACAAATAGAAACTGAAACAACTTGAAATTTACTTAAATCCTCGCATTTTCGTATGGGATATTTCAATACTTGCATTTGGCCCACAGCTCAACTTGGAAATGACTAATTTGTTGAAGGCGATTTACCATTTTAAAGCTCAAAATGTCCTATAAAAGTGGCCTATTTTAATTTTAAGTTACATTCTTCGCGTGTAATTAACTCGAATTTTTGGAAGAAAGCCACTTATTTTGCAATTATTATAAATTTTGAAAAATTCCACTTTTTAGAGGATATTTAGGGTTTTGGAAAGACATATCGCCTCCTAAAATTTGTTGCTTCCTTGCTGAGTTATGGGCCATAAGTCAATGTAAGTATTGAATATCTTTCGCCATTCCCCTCTTTTCTCTCCTTTAACGATTAAATCCCTCTGCTGGCAATCATCCCATCCACCCATGCAATTAATTTGTGAACCCACCGATCCCCATCATTGTAGCAAATGCCCATAAATGTGGTCAAATTGTCATGGCTCAACCGCTTAATTTCATAGATGAATCGCAAATCCGCTTTGTCCCAATTGATCTTGCGCATTTGGCGAAGAACAATGAATTCGGCTTTGTTCGTTCCAATCAAGGCGTACGCCTGCAGTTGCCTTCGCTTGCTCCATGCTCCCTCTTGGCCCAATCCTGTTGCCTTCCCTTTTGACTGTGAATTTGCCAGAGGGAATGAAATTTATACAAAGAAAAAAGGAAGGATGGGCCCAATAAATTTTATCCCAATTTTTGGCTTAGCATGAGCCATTGAATTTGAATAAGCTGGATGATACGCTTAATTACCTGTTTATTCTCAATGACTTTCAATTGTTGGCGTCCAATTTTCCAATGCATTCGAAAAACATCCAATCGTTTTCTATGTAAGAAAAGAGAAGTAAATTTAGAAAATGCTCATATTTATTTTAATGATTTAAATATGACCAGGTTCTCCCATTTCAAATCTACCCTTTTTCAATAAACCAACTTCCGCTGGATCACGTAGAAAATGACAATGCCAAGAACGACGAGGAGAAGGACAACACCAAGGGCGATAAAAGGCGCTGAACTTGCGCATCCACTGTTCGCATAAAAACATTGGGAAGGGGATTTGGCCCTTTGCGCTTTCCACATATCCTCCGACCCTTGGGCCGTCTCCAATTGGACTTCAAAGCATCCAAATTGGGTGCATCCGGAGGCAGGAGTGGGAATGGAACGTGCGAGAAAGGCAAGTAAAAATCCACCATTCGCCGAAATAAAATGGAAGGCAAATTGATGGACGGAAGCAGGCCATCCATCCAATTGGAGCTGGCCAAATGCGCCTATGAAGGAGAATTGAATCCCTCTCATTGGTTTTTGATACCTTGGAATGTTTGAGAGCGTAAATTGGCTCCAAATGATGATTCTGTTGGATTAGGGCCAATCCAGGAAGAGGGCGATGGTGAAAGGGAAGTCCCAAGGCAAAATCCATAGCAAGCATTGTATGTGGAAAGGAGCGACAAAAAGTTTGACTGAAACAGTACACGGAATTATTTATATTTATCCCAATTCGCACGAAATTCCAGTGATAAAATTCATATCATTATTTTTAAATATTAAAAAAAACAGGACATTCCTTTTTTTGAATACAATAATCAAAAACTATCCCAATCACTATCATTTCTCTCATTACAAATTCGAATTCTTTCCGGAATGAAAATCAGAATTGTTTCCGGAATGAAAATCAGAATTCTTTCCGGAATGAAAATCAGAATTGTTTCCGGAATGAAAATCAGAATTGTTTCCGGAATGAAAATCAGAATTCTTTCCGGAATGAAAATCAGAATTGTTTCCGGAATGAAAATCAGAATTCTTTCCGGAATGAAAATCAGAATTCTTTCCGGAATGAAAATCAGAATTCTTTCCGGAATGAAAATCAGAATTCTTTCCGGAATGAGAATCAGAATTCTTTCCGGAATGAAAATCAGAATTGAATGAAAATCAGAATTCTTTCCGGAATGAAAATCAGAATTCTTTCCGGAATGAAAATCAGAATTCTTTCCGGAATGAAAATCAGAATTGTTTCCGGAATGAAAATCAGAATTGTTTCCGGAATGAAAATCAGAATTCTTTCCGGAATGAAAATCAGAATTCTTTCCGGAATGAAAATCAGAATTGTTTCCGGAATGAAAATCAGAATTCTTTCCGAAATGAAAATCAGAATTGTTTCCGGAATGAAAATCAGAATTCTTTCCGGAATGAAAATCAGAATTCTTTCCGGAATGAAAATCAGAATTCTTTCCGGAATGGGAATCAGAATTCTTTCCGGAATGAAAATCAGAATTCTTTCCGGAATGAAAATCAGAATTGTTTCCGGAATGAAAATCAGAATTCTTTCCGGAATGAAAATCAGAATTCTTTCCGGAATGAAAATCAGAATTGTTTCCGGAATGAAAATCAGAATTCTTTCCGGAATGAAAATCAGACTTTCGAAAAGAAAAAAAAGAAAAATAGCATTTGACAAAAAAATAAAAAATGAGTCCAATAAAACGATCATTCAAAATACCAAAAATGCCAAATATTATGCCATATTCTTCTAAATTTTTACTTACCATTTTCTTTTGTCCAATTTCTTTCTCCATAATGGGCCCCCATTCAGCTTCATATGGTGAGAGTACGGCCAGTCCGCCGGCAGCAATTTGTTCGCGCAAAGATTGTCCATTCCCTGAACCATTTATGCATGCATCCAATGGAGTTGGGCAAATGAGCATAATCATATAGGATTGAGAGCCGCCCAAATCGCGGACTTGCAGGGAGGTAAGAATTGAGTCGAGCTGCCCAAATGTGCAGTCGATAGTCAGCACTATAAACGGGTTTTAGAAGGATAGATGAATAGGCTTAATAAGTAATAAAAACATCTTTTACATATTATAAGTCTTCCAAATTAAAGAAAAAGTTATTGCCCCGAGTGGGGATTGATCCAGGAATTATGTTTCCCCATTCGCTTGCACATTTTGTCGGTGATCTCATTTGTTGCTGTGCTTGATTCACACTATCCGCACTGTTTTCGTCGACTTGGACAACACGCACACTCAGCCCTTGGCCAATTGTTTCCAGCAAAGTGCGTAAACTCGGCCAAAGTAGCGGCTTCTCAATGTCCACCGCCTTTGGGCCAATCATCAAAATCTGAGAAAAATCATCTAAATCGCAAAATTTTGGGCTGTAAAAACCTGCGTTTGATTCAATTGAGCCATCAACCGGATAATGGCCCATCCCATGGCCACCACATTTATGTCTGTGCTATGTACCACTGTTGGGAACAATTCCCGCCTGAACAATTCCAACGAAGAGCCGGCTCGATTCAAAATTGGCATCCGCCAAAAATATCCGAGACGACCCAGTTCTCGGGCCTCTTCAACACATCTACTCGAAATGAGCGCTTGAATTTGTTGCCGAAAATATAGTTCAGCTGCATTGATTGTGCCAAATGAACTGCTTCGATTTTGGTTGGCACTTGGGTATGGCAATGCCCAAAGGGGGCCACAACCCGAGGAAACATTCATTAGTCTAAATAAAAAAAATTGACAAGGAATGCCAACTTTTCTTACTGAATTTCCTCGCTGGTACATTTCCCTGCCGCCTTGGCATCCGCCAAACCCCGTTGGCATAAATCAACCAAAATTGGGTCCGATTCGATCAAACCCAATTTGATGAGCCCAATGACGGAATTAGCACATAAGATGGAAAGTGTCAACAATGATAGCAAACAAAACATGGCGCCAATAGGGAGGATGGGATTTGATGAGTGAAGGGGAGAATGAGGATGGTCGAATGAATTCCTTTGGGGACGACAACGACAATCCCCCACTAATTGTGAGTGCCACCACATTATTATTTGTTGGGGCCGGATGCCAATTACCTACTTCCCCCTCCTCCGCCATATTCGGTTGCCTATTGCCTTGGCCAATGAATTGGAAGGGGATTAGTGGTGAAGAGGCTCATTTGAAGTTCCGAAATATGACAATTGCCTATTTTTGACGCATATATCTCAACGAGGCATTAGTCAATTTTAGAATCTGATATAACATTTGAAAGTCTAGAGTTTCCACTACGAAATGGCTATAAACTTTTCTTAATTATAAGCACATAAGTAATGAGAAATTTGATCTACAGTAAAGTGATGAAGGGATGGTTGGAAATTCAATGGAATTCTGAGAGTCAGAAGATTCATCTTTAATATTTTTAATTGTTTTAAAATAAAATTCATCAGTCATTACCAATTTTTAAAATAACTTTACCTTCCCTCATAATTTGGCAATTTTTTTCTATTTTCATCCATTCCAATTTACCAATCCCCCAATTATGCCTGTCAAAAAGTATAATCCAATCATACTTTTCCGCCATTTTCCATTCCAAATTTCACGCCGCCTTTTTTCCAATTTCACCCAACCCACATTTGTTCGGTTGCCAAGGTGGCAGCACGCATTCCCCCATACACATTTTAAAACAGCCGCCTTCCTTTCTTCTTATTGCGCTTTTCCAATTAATTGTGCCATTTCTTCATTTTTTGAATTCCCTGAAAACATTCGACAATCCCCATCTATCCCATAATTCGCAGTTTCCACTTTCTGCTTCATTTTCCATTCAGCAGGTACTGACCGAATACCTGCAGTGGTTATTTGCCAATAAATCAGCGAGGCTTTGGCCATTTTTGGAAGGCGATATACCATTTGAAAGAACTGAGTTTTCTCTATAAAAAAAGCTTACTTATAATTAATTTTTAATTTAAGCCTAAAGGATTAGTAGCCTATTCAAACAATAATGATAATAATTCAAATACTTCAGGGAAAATGGCATTTTTTCCTCCAAATAATTCAATAAAACAAAAAATGTTTTAAAGCCACTTTTTAGAATACATTTAAAGCTTTCAAATGGTATATAGCCTTTCCAGATTGGCTTCTGCCTCATTGAGCTATAGGCCAAAAATATAGGTATGAAATCGTCATATTTCTCTTTAGCACATCCTTCAAACAATGCCGCGACATCCAATGCTTCCACTTTTGGGCCATTTTCTCCCCTTCGTGCTCCTCCTCCTTTGCTTTTTCCCCTTCCCCATTTCCGGCCTACAATGTTATTCCGGCCAAACCCAAATGACAGCAGCTTTACCTGCCTCCTCCCAATGCTCAAACACTTCTTTTTCATGCACGAAATCCATTGATTGGACCAATCAAATTGTGCTTCGTCAATGCCAAACTGGCAATTGCACGGTAATTTTGCTATGGAAAAGAAATGGCAAGGCAGAGTGGATTTAAAAAGTGGCCTAATCCTCTAGGTTCATTGTACTTAATAAGAGCCTTTAGAATAATTAAATTTACTCAATTTATTATTAAAGCAAGAAACTATTGGTTCAAAGGGTGAAATTCACAATGAGGTGAGAATATTGAAACATCTAAGATATTGCGACTGAAGGATTGACATTTTGATTTTACCGCAGGGTTAACTAAGAATTCCCAAGAAAGCACTAATCAGTAATCAGCAGTAATCAGGGCTGCCATAATACCGGGGAAACCCGGCATTTCCCGGGTTTTTGATGTCCCGGCCGGGGTTTTGCCGAGGTTTTGAAAGTGCCGGGTTTTTTGCCGGGTTTTTCATATTTTGCCGGGTTTTTCCATGTTTTTAAATTTTTAGCTAAATTTTTCGCTGCGCGGCCATTTTTGGGTCTAATTTTTCGCTGCGCGGCCATTTTTGGGTCTAATTTTTCGCTGCGCGGCCATTTTTGGGTCTAATTTTTCGCTGTGCGGCCATTTTTGGGTCTAATTTTTCGCTGCGCGGCCATTTTTGGGTCTAATTTTTCGCTGCGCGGCCATTTTTAGCTAATTTTTCTTCCAATCAGGGCCCATTTTTAGCTATTTTTTCTCCCTATCAGGGCTTTTTTAGCTACTTTTTCTACCTATCAGGGCCATTTTTAGCTAATTTTTTTCCTTCCTTCGCGGCTTTTTCTGGCTAAACTTTTTGACGGCAGACCGATTTTTAAAGCTTATGATATCTTTATTTCATAACGCACATGCTCAAAAAGTCAATTAAAAATATGCTCAAAAAGTCAATTAAAAATATAAATCTGAAGTAGAAAATTTTTACAAGCTTTTACTAAATTGCATTTTAACACGTTTTAAAAGATGCCGGGTTTTTACCGGGGTTTTGAAAATTTTTGCCGGAGTTTTGCCGGGTTTTTAGACCCGAATGCCGGGGTTTTGACTTTTGGAGATGGCACCCCTGGCAGTAATAAATAATAATGATTTATTTTCAACGAAAATTGGTATTAGAAAATGAAACCCAGAATTCAAAACATTCATTGATTATTTCATCCCCCTCTTCCCAATTCACAACAGTATCCTAATCAAACGACAATAGCGCAGCCGGGCGGTTGCTGGAACAGTTCTACCAATACCCAAACATATTGTTGTGAGTTTGTTAATGGAATTTTTGGAAACAATTTTTAATATATTTCTTCAAAGGCTGCTATAGCGATGGATGTAATCGGGCATCACAGATACCCAATGGATCGGCATTTTCCATGTTTGCATTAATCAGTGTGATTGGCGCATTCATTTCCTTCTTCTGGCTCTAATTTGAAAGATGATGGACCAAATGAATTTATAATCTTTTAACCAGCAAAAACCTCCAAATTTGATCATGAAATTCTAATAATTTGTCCAGGCAAATTTTTAAGGTCAAATAAGTTTTTGGCCATAAGAAAATTTTAGTAGAGAAGCCATCAAATATGGCCAAATTTTATGGCCATAAAAATTTTGAATTTCAGATTTGAAAAATATTAAATAATTTATATTTCTCTGGACAAATTAAATGATTTCCATCATAATTTCCCCCAATAATTAATTTCCCACGTTTATTCTATTTGTTTTTCCTCAAAAATTTGTATTGATTAAAAACAACAAAAACATTCGCTCGTTCCAACATTAAAATTTATTGGAAGTGGCCTCAAATGTGCGGCCAAATTCCCTTCCCACTTTGCTAGGACAAAAAAATGCACGGGGAATATTTAGGGCGAATGAATGCGAAAATTCTCGAGAATGGAGGGAGGGAAAATGTGGAAGGAAAATGAACTGTCTGATTTTGATTATTATTTTTTTTTGGCCATTTTTGTGTTTATTTCCTCCAGCAGGGCCAAATTTATTTTTTCCATTTTTTCTCTATTTTTTGCTTATTTATTTGGCATTGATGCCTTCATCTTCAACATCTGTATTGGCACCAGCCACAGGTAATTCCTCAGGGAATTAGACGATAAATAAAAATCAATCTCCATTATAATAAATGTCAGAAACAGGGCATTTTATTACCTGCAATTCAGTACTTGAGCTCACTCTTTAGGCCATAGCTCAACAAGTCAGTAACCAATTCGGAAAAGCAATATAGCATTCGAAAGTCCTGAAAATTCTCAAAAAATGGCTTTTCTAATTTTTTAAAAAATTAAAAGAATTTGTAAAATAAATGGCTTTTCCTAAAATAATTCGGGTTTATTACGCTTAAATGTATGTAATTTTTGAAAATGTAGATATAAAATTTAAATAAGCCAACTTTTAGAAGGCATTTCGTGCTTCCCAATGGCAAATCGCCTTCTAAGATTGGCAAAAGCCTCGATGAGCTATGACCAAAAGAATAGTACTATTGTACTGGAATGTCGCCTTCCCTTAAATTTAAAATGTCAATTAATTCATCAATGAATATTCCCTCTGGGATTCTCATTGAATTTTTTTGAAGTATTGTCATCAACGTCATCTCCATCACAATTCACTGGGCATCAATGCCTTACGCTGGCTGTGCTAATTTCCGTCAATTTATGCCTTGGCATTACCCTCAGTTGCATTGTCCCATTCTTCCCGGCCCAAGCAAAGACTAAAGGGTTGGACACGGCGGACATTGGACTCATAATTGGATTCTATCAATTGGCTGGGGCATTGAGTGCGCCACTCATTGGCAAATCGGTTGGCACACAAAAATATTCCCAAATATTCCCCTTTTAGATGGGCCAAATTGGCCCAAATCGCCTCTTTTCGGGTGGTCTTTGTTTAGCCTCCGTAGCCGTCGCCTCTTTTGGTTGGCTTCCCCACCTTCCTTCCTATTCCTCATTTTTTTGTGCCGCATTGGCACTTCGTGCCCTCATGGCATTTGGCCTGTCGGCCTACAAATGCAGTCAAACCACCATTTTGGCCCAACAATTCCCGTCGAATTTGGCCACAATGTGTGGCCTGCTTGACACATTCTCCGCGCTCAGCTATTCCCTTGGCCCATTGCTTGGCTCAATGTTAACCCAAATCGGCGGTTTTTCGCTGCCCTTCGCCGCTTTTGGTCTTCTCATGTTTTTGGCCAGTATTTTGTCCATTTGTTTCCTTTCTTATGGCCAATCTTTGCCTCTATCCCCGCCGGTAATTATTAGTATTATCTTTCTCAAGAAAAACTTCAAGAAGTGCCATTGTATTAAGAATAGGGTAGCTCATTGTCCCAGTCTTGGAATTTCGACTGATAATAATATAGAATCATAGGGTACTTTTTATCCAACAAGAACAACTCAATTGTCCGTTCTTTTAGTCAAGGCTTAAGAATGAAATAATTCAGGAAAGTAATATGCCATTTGGAAGCCCTAAATGTCCTCTAAAAAATGGCGTTCTAATTTTTAAAAAATAAAATAATTTAAAAATACGTGGCTTTTCCTCCATAAATTCTGGTTTATTACACTCAACGACATATAGTTTTGTTTAAAAAGGTCCATTTTTTATAGAAATTTTGAAGCTAATTTTTAAACGAAATTTAGGGCTTTCAAATGGCATATTGCCTTCCCAAATTTGTTGATTCCCTGTTGAGCTAGGTCAAAAAAATTTCAATGGGATTCAATTGGATATACTCAATTCCTTAATTGTACCTTATTAACGCTAATTAGCCAATTCTAGTGACTAATTGAAGGAAAATATGTTTGAGGTGACCTTGAGGGCATATTCATCTGAACCCAGAAAACAAATAATAATATCTTTCGGCCTTCTTAGATTATTACATCATCATCAACAGAAGAAGAAGATTCTGAAAATGATGCCAATTGTTCAATGCGAAAAGTGTTGGCTGTGCCCCAAATTTGGTTGACCATTGTTGGCCTCGGCTCGTTCATGATTTGCTGCTTTTTCTACGATCCATCCCTTGCTGAACATGTTGCCCAGGTGGATGGCTCCCCAATGTTTGTTGGCAGTTTGATCAGCACCACCGCATTTGCTAATATGTTTTTTGCCCCACTTTGTGGAATTTTGGTTGACCGTAACCCGGCGCGATTAGCCGAACCAATTATGTTGGCCGGTGCAATTGGTGGCATCATTTTTGCCTTAACATTGGGCCCATCCCCATTGATTGCCTTCTTTCGACTGTTTGCCACAAATTTGGGCTTAAAATTAAGCATCAAAATTTCAGCAATCTTCCAATTCTTTTTGTCACATTTGCCATCCAAGGCATTTCATTGGCGGCGATGAGCACTCCAAGCTTCAAGCATTGCCTTCGAGCAGCAAATTTAGATTCATTTGAGTCAAATTTTTGTGAATTTTCAATATTTTAGGGACCAAGGATTAAACACGAATTCAGCGGGAATTTGTGGATGCATTTCGGGTCTCATTCAATGTTCTATTTCCTTGGGGTTTGCATTAAAATGAATTTTAATTCCTCAAAATTATTCAATTTTGAATTTTTCCAGTGCCTTCTTTGGCAACACATTTGGCGGATTTTCAGCACAAAAAATTGGCTTTGAATGGACTGCCACATTTGCAGCCGCTTTCCAAATTCCATTTGTGATATCCAAAAAAGTGAAATATAAATTAATTTAAATGTTTTGCAGATTCTTGGTTTGATTTGTTTCAAAGCCCGTGAATTTGCCCCCTGGCCATTTGGGTTAAAAGAGATGGAGCCAATGAGCGGAGAACAAAGACAATCCAATGAAGAAAGAACAATGAATTCCCATTTAATCAGTGCCATTTGAATTAAATTAGATAAATATTTTATTAATTAAACAATTAGTCTCTGATTTCATATTATATTATATAGTAGAACTAAGTCTGCATTATTTAAAAAAGTCTAAAATTCGAATGCTTCTGGAGGGCTGCTTTTTCTACCTTAGGATATGATTCTATATATCCTTTTTTACCTAGATGAGTTAATTCTTCGTCCCAAAAAACCCCTAAAATCATAATGCTTCTGGAGGGCTACTTTTTAGAGGTTAGGATATGATTTCATATATCCTTTTTATACCTAGATGAGTTAATTCTGCATCCCAAAAAACCCCTAAAATCCTAATGCTTCTGGAGGGCTGCTTTTTATACATTACACGTTGATTTCATATATCCTTTTTATACCTATATGAGTTAATTCTGCATCATTTATTAGTAAAAAAATGATAGAAAAGAAGCAAAATTGTTTTTTTAATATATTTTCTTCCTCTTTTCATTCTTTTCTTCTTTATTCTTATTCTCACCATTTCTCATTGTTGTCCGCCCTGCTGATCATGATTCTGTCGACGAAGTTGTCGCCATCGATTCACTCTTTCGCGATTTTGTTCTCGCTCCCGTTCTTGGCGCCGACGTTCTTCATTCTCCCTGCGTGTCACTTCTTCTTCTAATTGTAGGGATGTAATATAGTTAGTTTTTGGTATCAGGAATTGGGACATATAATGAGATGAGCTACCGGAGGCGTCTTGATTTATTCTTTCAACATTACTCATTTTCAGCCAAATTTGAGTCTCTCAGAATAGTAAGCATTGTAGGCTGGAAGCACTTAGCTGGGATTGAAAGGATTTGGGCCAAAGAAGAAATATATTCGGAAAATTGATTCACATTTAATGAAGATATTTTTTTATCATGTTTTTATTATTTTGTCATTAAATATCAGAAATAAAAACCCTTAAATTTCCATTTGTCATTTACAATTTATTTGTTTCATCAATTTTATATCAAATATCATTGTTAAGTATTGGTTTATTCGGAAAATATTTGTGAACTTTTGAAGCTTGTTTTTTAGCCACCTTACGGTACTCACTTCTTATTTAGTACGATAGATGAAGATAAGAATATAAAAGGCTGAATTTGGATTCGTTGTTCACTCTCCGCTCCTTTCCATTGCCTATAGGCTAGACATAGGCAGGCGAAAAATAAAAGTCTAAACAAGCTGAAAAATCTATGTGACACGTTTGCAATTACAACATCTCAGATCTCATCTACCTTAATATTGTTTTCCCTTTTCAATAAGCTTTTTTCCGATTTATTAACACATTTATAGAATCTTTTTATATAAACAATTTGATTTACATCATTAAAAATAATAAAAACGTTATTTTTTCAGCAAAATCAAAAATGGCCGATTTGGATCTATACAGCATTAAAGCAATTCTAATTTTGGACCAAGATGGAAAGCGAATATTGGGAAAATATTACGACAAAGAGACATTTCCGCAGGAGAAGGAGCAGAACGCATTCGAGAAGAGCCTTTTCCAGAAAACACACAAAGCAAATTGTTCGGTTTATTTTTTCTAATATTCAATTAAAATTGGCAAATTTACAGCCGAAATTATTTTGCTCGATGGCTTCATTTGCGTTTATCGTTCAATGGTGGATTTGTTCTTCTACGTGATTGGGAGTGCCAAAGAAAATGAATTGATCCTGCAAAGTGTTTTGAATTGCCTCTTCGATGCAATTGCCACAGTTTTGCGCAAAAATGTGGAAAAGAAGGCCTTGTTTGATCATATTGACATCGCCTTCTTGATTTTGGATGAAATATGCGATGATGGGTTTGTTTTTTTTTTCATTTAATTCAAAATTAACAATAGTTTAGGGTGTCTAAGACTTATAATGAAGATTTTAGCAAAAAATGAATTATGAAATTTTTTGGTTCTAACGGGTATCCATCATTATTGCAAAATTGGGGGTCACGGGTTCGAATCCACTCCGAGGAAGCTATTTTTTCGGACTTGTTAATCACAAAATCCTTTTAGCCCAAATGGATATCCTTCACGTTTGCAAAATTGGGGGTCACGGGTTCGAATCCGCTCCGAGGAAGCTATTTTTTCGGACTTGTTAATCACAAAATCCTTTTAGCCCAAATGGATATCCTTCACGTTTGCAAAATTGGGGGTCACGGGTTCGAATCCGCTCCGAGGAAGCTATTTTTTCGGACTTGTTAATCACAAAATCCTTTTAGCCCAAATGGATATCCTTCACGTTTGCAAAATTGGGGGTCACGGGTTCGAATCCGCTCCGAGGAAGCTATTTTTTCGGACTTGTTAATCACAAAATCCTTTTAGCCCAAATGGATATCCTTCACGTTTGCAAAATTGGGGGTCACGGGTTCGAATCCGCTCCGAGGAAGCTATTTTTTCGGACTTGTTAATCACAAAATCCTTTTAGCCTAAATGGATATCCTTCATGTTTGCAAAATTGGGGGTCACGGGTTCGAATCCACTCCGAGGAAGCTCTATTTTTTCGGACTTGTTAATCACAAAATCCTTTTAGCCCAAATGGATATCCTTCACGTTTGCAAAATTGGGGGTCACGGGTTCGAATCCGCCCCGAGGAAGCTATTTTTTCGAACTTGTTTATCACATTTATGCATTTTTTATATGCATCCACAATATATTTAGAATTCGAACAAAAAACAAATACTAAAATTGGTTGTCAAAAATTTTAAAAATAAATTATAAAATTTATTTCCCAATCAAAAATATCTCCATCAATTTCAGTGTTGTTCTCGAGACTGATCCGCAAGCTGTGGTGGCCCGTTGCGCCTTCAAACCGGATGAGATGATCAATTTTGGTGAGCAGAGTATTTCTCAAGTTGGAATGTCGCTGCTTGGATCGGCCAAGGACCAATTCAAATGGTCACTTTTGAAATGAACAAATTTGATGAAATGGAATGGAAATGGGAAGGAAATGACCAATTGAATTATATTCGATTAATTATTATAATTGTGATTTAATTTTGGATGGTTTTGGCACACATAAAATGTTTTGTAAAATGGTTTTATTTTATTTTTAAATTGATTTAAAATTCAATTTTATTTATTTGGTAATTTTCACATTCATTTTCCACTATTTTTCGAATGATTCTATAGAAATGTCAAATTTGGATATTAAAGCAATTCTAATTTTGGATCAAGATGGAAAGCGAATATTGGGAAAATATTACGACAAAGAGGCATTTCCACAGGAGAAGGAGCAAACCGCATTCGAGAAGAGCCTTTTCCAGAAAACACACAAAGCAAATTGTTCGGTTTATTTTACTTAATATTCAATTCTAAATATTAAATTTATAGGCGAAATTATTTTGCTCGACGGCCTCTTCTGCATTTATCGCTCAAATGGCGAATTGCTATTTTATGTGGTTGGAGGTGCCAACGAAAATGAATCGACACTGCGTGGTGTTTTGGACTACATATCGGATGCGATTTTAAACGGTGATGATAGGTTTGTTTTTCTTTTAAAAAGTTAATCAAAATTAAAATCGGTCAATTAATGTAATCAATTATACCATAAATTCCAAAAAAAAAATTGACGAATTTCTTTTAAAGCATTTTTGGTTCGATTTAATGTATTTCGGCTAGAATTGTAGAGTAGAAGGTATAAAAATTCAAAAAAGTGACAACCAAGGCAGAAAAAAAATTAACTTCCCCGGGGTGGATTCGAACCCATGACCTAAATTTTGCAAAAATGAAGGGTCACCCTTTGGTCGAAAATTTCCAAAAAAATTTTTTAAAGTCTAATATAAGTCCTAGACTAAATCCGGAAAATTTAATTATTCGATAAATTTTATCATTTTATCCACAAAATTGGTTCAACAATTTGTTCATTTTCAGTGTTCTCCCCGAAAATAATGAGCTGAGCACAACCCAAGATGATGGAATTTCATTGCTTGGATCGGCAAGGGAAAAGCAACAATTGATGAGAGAAAAACGAAAACGACCAATCGCCGAAGATGGGGAGGAGGTGGAAAGACGAGCATCCAAAGGGAGGCGAATTCGATATATGGAAATACCAAAATTGGTAAATTTTTTCCCGGCCACCCCGGAGAGAATAACATGGAGCCATGAAAGAAGGACGGATCTTTTCAAATCATTGTTTTCATAATTATTTATTCATTTGTTATCATCATTTTTTGTTGTTACTTTTAAATAAAAAAAATAAATGGCAAAATTAAAAGTTAAATAAAATTAAATATTCTTCATTCTTCGAAGTGTATTTAAGCCAACAATCCAATTGGTTCGTCCTCAATTCCACAGGCATTCACTCCACGAATGAAATTCACGTAACCATTCTCTTGACCCCAAGTGTCGCCCCAACTGTTCTTCACAATCCAATATTTCTCTCCTTCGTCCGAAACACCATAGCCGACCACCAAAAGTGCGTGAAGGCCGAGAACCTTGAAATTAGTTGAAATTGAGGCGAAATGTGGACTAAATTTAAAATTTACTCTGTATTTGCATTCAAAATCATCCGGATGATAGATTCCACTTTTGTAAGGCTAAAATTGAGAATTTATTGGAATATTAAGCTTTTGTTTAAACCTTCATGTCAGGAGGAACGGCAATGCCTGAAAAAGAATGTTATTATTAATAAGATTAAATAAATAAAGAAGATTATTTTCAAAAAAAATTTAAAGTGGATCTTCTCTGAAAAAAATGTTTTTCTCTTACTGGGGATCGAACCTTACTTAGACCAAAGAGACCTAAAAACAAGTAGCTAACTAATTGAACTAACTGCTTCTTTGAGGGCGGTGTTTTAGAATATACTAAGTAGATTAAAGAAACACTTAATCGATAAACTATCGCAAAAAGAACTCACCAACATTCACTGGGCCAAAATTGATTAACCAATCCAGCATCGAATCCTCATCGGGGTTGATGAAGACGGCCACATCAATTTTGGTCAAATTATCACTTTTCTCATTCATTCGACACGAATTTTGACGATGAGCCACATATGGGTATTCCCATTCGGAAACGAGGCCTCTTTCGTGGATAAAACTTAAAATTTAAATTAAATAAAAATGAATTTATTGTTCCCACTTGAATGCCTTATCCTCATTTCCTCCTTGACATGCGTTGTTCTCCAAATTGCAATCTAAAAATCACTCAAAATGTTTCCTAATTAATAATTTGGTAGAGAACTTGCCCAAAAGTTCCTGTTCCGAAAGGCTCCTCAATTCGCCGTGAGCAACGGCGTAAGCAGATTCTGTTGTTGCCTTAATTCACAAAAATGATTTTAAAATTATTTATTGATTTTTTACCACTGCGGCAAATGCCCAACATGAACCGCAAAGACCTTAAAATATATAAAAATCACAGCAAAAGCCTCATAGTTTTACCTTGTGCTTTCACCGGTGTCACAACTCCTTTTTCTCGCCAATCAAAATGGGATGGATATTCTTTGATTTCATCTTGGCTGAGTTTAGTAAAATTCATTTTTTTGATGAATTTTGCTGTTTCTCGTCGCTTTTTGAAATGATCCAATGGCAAAAGCATCTTAAAAAGTAATAAGATTTGAACGAAAACAAATTTATTCATTTACTTGCCGCATTTCCTCATCCGACCAATCTGCCATTCCATTGATTCCATAGGTCACCTTTCGATTTGTTCGGCGTGCTTGGGCATTCAAACGTTCAATTTCCTTCAAATTTTTCTCGAACTGTTTGAAACGTTGCCAACGTTCAAATCCATCGGACCAGACGCGTTCAAAGCTAAAAATGAAATTTATTTAAAAATCAATAATTTTTACCGTTTTTCGAAGTGTTCAAATTGTCGAATAATTTCTTGGATTTCGATGGAAAGCAAATTTTCCGCCGGAATTTCGAATTGCTGATGATATTGTTGGTCCTCGGCACTGTTGATTTCGATTGGATGCTTAACATTGTCACCATTGACTGCGACTGATCCAGACGGTGCTTGCTTGAATGTCGTGTAGATGAAAGCGAATAAAAGCGGCAGAAAACTTTGTATAAAAATAGTTTTTAAACTTCTTTACACAAATACTTACTAATAAAGTAGAAGAATAACCATGCCAGCAGCCAGAAATATAAATGAAATTTTGAGAAATAGAAAGATTGCTTCAGCAAGTTTGCCATTATCTTGACGACTGTAATGTAAATTTGCTTTTAAATTGTTAATTTTAATTGAATTTGCTTACTCCATTTCTGCACTTGAGGTCTTCACAACTTCTTTATAAGGTCGTTCCAAGAGTAACGGTTCAATTGACAAAGAAATTTCACGTTTCATTTTCGGTTTTCTTTCAGCCATCATCATTTTGGATTACAATTATTTGAGTTCCCTAACCTATTTAATTAATGGTTAAAAATATTAATGAAAACCACAAATTAGAAAAGCAAATTAATGTCTTTCATTATCGACATTCGCCTCACTTATCATGGAATAATTTTTTGAGGCAAATACCTTACCTTCTTCGATTGATAAGAAAGGAAAAGGATGGAATGAAAAAGAAAGGGGATTTTATAGAATAACTACCCACAATTTATTAAATGAAAACTATTGAAAACATGCTGAATAATTGCTTTATCAATTCCAAAAAATGTTTTTCAGTATTCAATCAAGTTTGAAACTTGTAAATCAAATAGTAAAATATTATTCTATTCAGAATTTTATACAAGAGTAATATAAATTGATTGAAAATAATAGTGTTAAAATTATCAATATAAAATATGTAATAATTGAGCATTTTTCATCAGTAGTTTAGTTGGGATTAAACTTCAGAGCCATTACTTTTGTCCAAATCATTTTCATCATTTTCTTCATCATT
Source organism: Pratylenchus scribneri (assembly GCA_030063045.1). Taxonomy (NCBI): domain Eukaryota; kingdom Metazoa; phylum Nematoda; class Chromadorea; order Rhabditida; family Pratylenchidae; genus Pratylenchus; species Pratylenchus scribneri. Next base: position 406,703 of record JAQSEB010000116.1, read on the forward strand.
GTTTTCTGTGCCATTACCATTCAATTGCCAAGCAGGGATTTTTGATGTGGATCCAACACCGTTTTGCCTTGGATTTGCCAGTGCTGATTCAGGAATTGGAGGGAATTGATCTTGATTTAGTAGAAGCGATTTGAGAATGCCCAATTCAGCTAGCAGTCTATCTTGGTCGATGCCTACAAAAATTTATCAAAACCGTTGTTTGAATATTCCCCCTTTCTTACCTTTGTGATGAGCTTGACCTTGCATTAACAAAAGTGTTCGACTGATTTGTTCATTTTGTTCGGTAACTGTAGCCAATATTTGAGTGACACTCTCGGCAATTGCCCTGTTTGAATCTGTCATCCTAGTGATTTGTTCTTCTAAATTTTTCATCTTCTCTTCGGCCGGATCCGCTATGCCAATCCAGTGGGGCAACAACCAGGAACGGACAAACCGGTAGAGCATGAAACCAGCAGAACCAACTATCAGCATTGTTTTGGCAAAATCGACGACCTTGAAATTTGTGGAATGAATAAATTTTAATTCTAATTTCTACCGTGGTGGCGGAACCACTGGAATTGATGTTTCGCATTTCAATTGGAGGAGATGTAAACTAAAAATTAAATTTAGCAGCCTAAATTTTTATCACCTGCTGATGCTGTTGATCATGACCATGGATTTCTTTAACTGCAGTTTCAATTTCATCTTCTGTTAGTCCTTTGCCTTTGAGAAATTCTTTTTGTTCAGCCAATGTTGTTTGTTTGACTCGGGGATTTGTCATAAATTGTTTAGCTGCATTTACCATTTCCGAACGTATAGTAGTAGTTGTTGAAGTTGCCATTGTATTCATTATTTTTTATTAAATTTTAATCTAAAAAATAAATTAAAAGCTAATTAAATTTGGTAATTAAATGGAAATAGGAACAGAAATATCCGAAAAACTAATTTTCAAACATTTAATTTACTCACAAGTCGCAACACAACCGACTACCTAAAACCATTCTCATGGTCCGAATGAATGAGTTGAATAAATCAATAATAAATTGGTTGCTTTTCGCCATCCCCCGCTCGCCTCGCTCCTCTTTCCATTTCCATGTCCATCCCAATTCCCAATCAACAATTTCTTTTCCTATCTTCAATATACCATTTTTCATTACCATATAAGGTTAAAGAATCTTTCGTTCTGCCTTCTGCGTTGTTAAAAGAATAAAATAAAAGTGCACGCACCCCACTGGTGGTTTGGTTTAGTTATTTTAATGAGTTTGTTTGGACTAATTAATAATAAGTTTTTGTTAATCCGCCCGCTTTAATAAAATTTGACCAATATCAAAACATTAATAACTTCCTTAAATAACTTTTCAGGTTTGGAATGACATAAATGAAATTTTCCGCTACAATTTTAACAATTGGCGATGAAATACGACGAAATTCTTCAAGTTCATCAAATCAAAAGAATGAAGAAATGTCTGATATTACCTCCATCTATACATATATGCTGGGACGTTTCAACAAGATTGCTTCTCTTTCACACCCATATTTATGTAAAAACCTTGAATTGATCAAATGCTTGACAGGCTAATTTTCACTTTTTAACAATATTTAATTTGAAAAACATTTTAGTGCCTTCCGGATTTGTGATAATAGCCGAAAGTTATGCCCAAAATTATCTGATTAATCACGACAGCTTTTTGAATAATAGGTCAGCGGGTTTCGGTTCATGAATAAAACAATTAAAAATTAAGGATCGGCAAATCGGATACAAAGAATCTTTTATCCATTGCTCAACAAATATGCACAGCAATTGAATTTTGCCATGAGAATGAAGTGACAATTGGTTCCTTGGATATTACTAATTTAATGGTTGTTGAAAATCCGCAGCAGAATTCCGAGGTTTTCCAATTACAAAATTATTGCTTCCTCACATGATCATTTTCTAGCAAATTCAAGTCAAACTTTCCAACTTTGGTCTCAATTACATTTTGGGTGATTATTTCAATGAAATTCGACCGGCAATATGTCCAATTTATTATCAACCGCCTGAATGCATATTAAACATTCTTCCAACATCCACCGGTTCAAATTACTTCATTGACATTTGGAGCTTTGGAATATTGCTGATTGAATTATTTTCGGGATGGAGGCTTTCTGAGATTTTTAACCCAAAACAATTTTTATCAGTGCAAAGCAGCATTTTATGCAAAAGTAAACAAAAATTAAATCTGAAAATAAAAATATAATTAAGGTAAAAATGGTTCGATATGCGCAGATTTGTTGGATGCAATTGCTAAAATTTGTCCAGCATTTGGGAAAAGACGAACTTCACTTGAGCCAATTTTGCCTATAATTACAAAATGTTTGAATGTAAATCCAAGCAAAAGACCGGCGGCATCCGAAATTAAGGCAATGTTGGAAGCTGCTTTGAAATCCAATCCAAATATAAATTGCACACATTCCTCAATTCTGGATGAAAATATTGAAGAAATGAAAGGTTACCCATTAACCAAAATTATTTTTATGATAAAATTTAGTTCGAATTGGGAAAGAAAATGAGCTGGAAAAATTTGGATTAACCAATGAATCATTGAAAGAATTATATTTTATTTGGAAGCTATGTGGAAGTTCCGTTGAGAATATTTTAATTCGAAAGGGCATTTTGAAGACACGACCGCCCATTTCGACAATTCCTAAGTAAATTAAATTTAATAATTTAAATTAATATTTTAACATTTAGTTTGCTAATTGAAAATAATCAATTTTATGGGAATGAGGAGACCAGACAATCCACTCCAATTGCCATTTTTCCACTTCCAATGAATAATCTTCTTGAAGTAAATTTGAATATTTAAATAAAATTATTTTGAAATTTAAGCGACTTCGAGCGATCCCAAATGAGAAGAAATTTATTAATTTTGAATTGGGAATTGAAAAGAATGGCAGCAGTGAAGGAGAAAATTCATTCACTGATGAAATGGAAATTGAACAACAACAACAAACATCAATGGCCGCTGCATTTATTAATCAACAATCATTGGTGGTTAAAGAACGCGATATCACATATCAGGTTTATATTTTCGAGTCAAAAAATCAGAATTTTTAGGTCCATCTTGTCCAAATTCTGGGCTTTATTTTAATAAACTTATCCTCACCAATCCTAAAACTACTTTATTTTGGATTTTGGTCAAAATATTGGGTTGTTTATTAGAGATCCAGCCGAAAGGAAAAGTCCAAAAACAGCTCGGTAGACAAAGTGCCGAATAATATAATTAGCCTTATAAAAATAGGAAAATTAAGGATGACGCCTAGCCTTTTAGGGCATAGGGTGCAAAAATTAAACATTTGGCGTGAAAATTCTCAGATAAATTTCTCTTTAAAAAACCTATTTTTAGTACCAAAGAATGCGTCTATTTCGTCGTCTTTTGTCATCCTGGCCGCACAAAGCCCAGCTGCTTCGCGATGAAAGTCGCCACGATATTCCGCCGGTCTACAGGGGCAAAGTGTGGGCTGCCCTTTTGGATGTGCTACCATTCGATGGTGATGGCCGGGAAGAGTTATTCTATGGGTTGGACACCTATTCGGAGCACCAATCCGACCGGCAACTCCAAGTGGATATTCCAAGATGCCATCAATACGATGAATTGGTTGGTTGGTTTTGAGGGGAACAAAAGTTTTAGGACTTAGTTTTTTGCTCAAATTACTCTCTTTTCGACAATAAATGTACAATAATATATAAAAATGCATAAAAGTGGCAATCAAGCTTGAAAAAAATTATTGTCCTCCAAGCGGATTCGAACCCGAGACCTAAATTTTGCAAAAAATGGAGAGTGGGTCCTCCCTTTGGGTCGAAAAATTTTTTGGGAAAATTATAAACTCAAGCCAGTCTAAGCCAAATCTTAAAAATAAAATCGGATTTTATTTAATTTAAAAAAAATCATCCTCAATAGATGTCCTCACCAATGGCGCATTATCAAATGAAATTGCTGTTGAAAGCAGTGTTGGTCAGTCGCAAAGAAGAATTCGTCTATTGGCAGGGATTGGATTCTCTCACTGCTCCTTTCCTCATTCTTCATTTCAATGATTTACGTAAGTATTCACAATATAAATTTTAAATTATTTACACATTTTTATGTAAAAAATCGAACATTTTTAAGGTCTTAATTTCCGGACATTTTTTTAGGGTTAGGATTCTAAAAATGAAATTCAAATTGGCCGATTTATGTCCTAAAAACACCGATTTTTCAACACAAAAATTTTGAATAAAAATAAATTAATTTACATCCTTAAACCTTGAATAATTTACAATTAATTTCAGCCACCGCCTTCCGCTGCCTAAACTCATTCATTGACCGGTATTTGCATGGATTTTTCCAAAAGGACAATACAACAATTATTCGCAATTATTTGGCCGAATTTATGCGGGTTATTGAATTCGCCGATTCCGAACTGTTCACTCATTTAATTTCACTTGATTTCCATCCCGAACTATTTGCAATTCCATGGTTTTTGACTTGCTTTGCCCACGTACTTCCATTGCATAAATTGGTAATTTTTAATTACTTAATATTATAATTAATTTAAATAAATTTAAGTTTCATCTCTGGGATGCTCTTCTGCTGGCTGACGTTGAATTTCCATTGTAAAAATTTTATTATAAATTAAATAATATATTTATTTTTTTAAGGTTTATTGGAGTTGCCATTCTTTTACAAATGCGTTCCAAATTAATTGTTGCAAATTTTAATGAAGCAATCCTTTTATTTTCTGACCTTCCAGGTTTTGTTTTGCTTAATATTTTTAATTATTTAATATTTTTAGATTTACAAATTGACAATGTGGTTAATACGGCAAAATTATATTACAACAAATGGCAGGCGGCCGAAAAATAAAATTTTATTTATTGTTGATTTTAATTGATTTTAATTTTATTAAAAATTGATAAAGAATTCTATTTAATTTTTATTTAATTTTTAAATGTTTTAAACCAAATAATTTTATTTTTCATTTATTTTAATTATTTTATTAAATTTTTGAAGGAAATTCACAAATAAAAATGGAACAAACCAATTTACCTTGGATTGAAAAGTATCGCCCAAAAACGTTGGAAGATGTGGTGGCCCAGCAGGAAATTGTAAATGCAGGTTAAAATAATTTTTGGTTTATGCAAAAAATATTAAAAATATTTTAAATAGTTACAAAAATGGTTGACGAGAACAAATTGCCGAATTGTCTATTCTATGGGCCACCGGGCACAGGGAAGACGAGCACAGTTTTGGCAGCGGCGCACCGAATTTTCACTCCAAAGGAATGGTCGTCTCGTGTGCTTGAGGTGAGCCGAGAGAAAATGAAAAATTGATTTTGTAAATTAGCCATTGCATTTTTTGACTCCAAATTGGTGATTTTCCACAACCAAAATTAACCAAAATATTTAAACATTAATAATAAATTGGCGCTTTTTTCAGTTGAACGCCTCCGATGAACGCGGAATCGATGTTGTTCGAAATCGAGTATGAAAATAATTATTAAAATTTAATTAAAAATTTTTTTATAGATAAAAGAATTTGCCCGAATTTCGGTCTCCAAATCGGCAAAAGGAAAAGGAGGGTCGGCGGCGTCAATTCCACTCAAAATTGTCATCCTGGATGAGGTAAAATAATTAAAACTAATTAAAAAATAATTTTTAATCTTAATTAGGCCGATGCCATGACCGGAGCTGCCCAATCCGCTTTGCGTCGAATCATGGAAACGGAAACACACTCCACCCGATTCTTTCTCATTTGCAATTACATTACCCGCATTATTGAACCGCTGACTTCACGTTGTGCCAAATTCCGCTTTAAACCACTTCCGGAAGAGGCACAGAAATCACGGTAAATTTTACTAAAATTTAAGCAAAAGTTTTTATCAAAATCATTAAAACATATTTATTAGTCAAAGAAAATTATAGCAAAAATATAAAAAAAAATAATTAATTTTTTGCAGTTTGTCAGAAATTTGTGCATTGGAAAATGTGGAAGTTGGCCCCGGGGCAATGGACAGACTTTTGGAAATTTCGGGTGGAGATTTGCGCAAATCCATTACAATGCTCCAATCGTTGGCATGTTCCGGACAAATGATAAACATCAATGACATTGACGAAATATCCGGCCAAATACCCGATGCAATGGTCAATTCCCTGGTTGATGCCGCCAATTCCACAAATGCCACCGAGGTAATTTATTTTTTAATGGATTTAATTTTTGGCCCTGGAAAATATATTATAATTTTACAATTTTAATTAACTAAAATTTCTTACCATTATATTTAATTTCCTTCTGTCTTTGTTTGACACTATTTTAATATCAAAATTATCACTTAAATTTAATACATATTTTTAATTTTTATCAAATATGAGAAAAATTGTAGAAAATTACGGAAAATTCGGGGCTCCCAAAATTTACCTTTCCAATTAATTTAAAAATAAAAATGCAAATTTTAATTTTACAGGTCCAGCAAAGTGTGAGACAATTTGTCAAGACCGGTTACAGTGTCACTCAGTTGATCTCGCAATTGGCCGATGTAATTTTGGCAAATCAAATGCTCAAAGCCATTCACAAAGCAACATTGTTCGAGAAGATGGCGGTAAAAAAATAAGTTAATTTATAGCATTAATTAATTTATTTTTAGGAAACCGAACGACGTTTACTCGATGGAGCCGATGATTATTTGCAACTTTTGGATGTTATGCTCACATTCCAACAATGCCTTATGGATACGGATGATTAATTTACGATGAATGCGGATTATGATGGATATTTTTGGATCTCGAGAATAATTTGACATTTTTTTGCCTTCATTTGATCATTTTTTTGAAGCCTATTTATTTGATATTATTTTGCCATTGATAAAATAAAAATAATATGTTTATATTTCATGAAAAACTATTTGATTGTATTTACCGAATTTATATTTAAATTATTCATTAATATATATAATTTTGTTAATTAAATTTATCGCAGAAATGTCTTCATTCGCCAAACTTTTGCGCAACTCAAATTTTGTCAAGGCCGGTATATTCCAGAATCCAGTCCGTGCAAAAATTGTGCATCGTGTCAATGAGGATTTGTACATTGACTTTGGTGGCAAATTCTATGCTGTTTGCCAAAGGCCCGAAAAGGATCGAGAGTAATTAATTTTTATTTAAAAATATGACAAATAATAATTTATTTAATAGAAGATATGTCATTGGACAGGATGTTATAATCAGACTGCGTGATTTTGGTAAGTCTAATTAAAATTATTTAATTTATTGGAAATGTTCTTCAGAATTGAGTGAACGCTTTCTTGGCTCCAATCATGATTTGACACTATTGGAAGCAGATGCCATTTTAATAGGATTAATAGGTCGACGAAAATAACAACAGTCTTAGAAAAATGATTTGCACTTTTCACACAATTTTGTTCAATCATTTATTGTTTAATGAATAAAATAAAAAATTTTCCATTTAAAAATTGATTTAATTTAAAACCAGGAATACATTTAAAAGAAAAGTGCAATTATAATTCCGGAAAGAAAAGTGCAATTACAATTCCGGAAAGAAAAGTGCAATTATAATTTTCCGGAAAGAAAAGTGCAATTATAATTCCGGAAAGAAAAGTGCAATTACAATTCCGGAAAGAAAAGTGCAATTACAATTCCGGAAAGAAAAGTGCAATTACAATTCCGGAAAGAAAAGTGCAATTATAATTTTCCGGAAAGAAAAGTGCAATTATAATTCCGGAAAGAAAAGTGCAATTACAATTCCGGAAAGAAAAGTGCAATTATAATTTTCCGGAAAGAAAAGTGCAATTACAATTCCGGAAAGAAAAGTGCAATTATAATTTTCCGGAAAGAAAAGTGCAATTACAATTCCGGAAAGAAAAGTGCAATTACAATTCCGGAAAGAAAAGTGCAATTACAATTCCGGAAAGAAAAGTGCAATTACAACATTCCGGAAAGAAAAGTGCAATTACAATTCCGGAAAGAAAAGTGCAATTACAACATTCCGGAAAGAAAAGTGCAATTACAATTCCGGAAAGAAAAGTGCAATTACAACATTCCGGAAAGAAAAGTGCAATTACAATTCCGGAAAGAAAAGTGCAATTACAACATTCCGGAAAGAAAAGTGCAATTACAATTCCGGAAAGAAAAGTGCAATTATAATTTTCCGGAAAGAAAAGTGCAATTACAATTCCGGAAAGAAAAGTGCAATTACAATTCCGGAAAGAAAAGTGCAATTACAATTCCGGAAAGAAAAGTGCAATTACAATTCCGGAAAGAAAAGTGCAATTACAATTCCGGAAAGAAAAGTGCAATTACAATTCCGGAAAGAAAAGTGCAATTATAATTCCGGAAAGAAAAGTGCAATTACAATTCCGGAAAGAAAAGTGCAATTACAATTCCGGAAAGAAAAGTGCAATTACAATTACAATCCTTTGTAAAACATTTTAATTACAAAACTTATTAATCTTTACAATTACATTCCTTCAGAATTCTCTCATACAAATCAAACCAATTCCCCTTTTATGAAATGTCGAAAAAATAATTTAAAATGTAATAAATTTTATTCTCGAAAATATATGTCAAAGATAAATTAGTATAGTAATGGTTTAATGTTAACTCTTTAGAATGACATAAAATTAATTTTAAAAGATTTATTAGTAATATATAAGAGTCTAAATAGCCGTGCCAAACTACGCCCAAAAGAGGTGTAACTTTATGAATTTTCTATTAGTTTGTGTAAATGTGATCAACCAAAAAACACAAAATGAGTAATAATATTTGGTGGCCATAAGCATTTGGCAATTTTGATGAATTAAATTTATTGGTTTTTGTTCCCAACAATGCTCCCTGGCTATGGGGGAAATGTCAATTTGGCATGATTCAGTTTTTGGGGGGCACAAGCAAAATTCACCCTGTTAAATTGGTTCTATTTGCTTCATTTTTGGCCATTTCAATCCAAACAATTCAGCCTTAATTTCCACCTAAATATGGTTCCCAATTTCGCAGTAATTTGTCCCTCACTTGTGTTCATCCTTGTGTTTGCTGGAGCAATTCGTCATTTTGATGTCAGTTTTTTTCATCTTTTTGCACTTCTTTGACATTCCCCCAAGGACCAAGAGATGGACTTTTTCCGTGTCGACAATGACGCAACAACACGGGCACCAAAATGTGTTCCGTCAAGTCCGTGCATTACGAATGCGGATTGCGCAGGCGAAGGCCGAGGCCGTCGACCGGGGCAACCATTTTGTGCCGGTGGTTTGGCCGGCATTTGTGATTGTGCCGCATGCATTGGCGGATTGGTATGTCACTCACTAGTCGATTTTTCCTCATTGGCCAATTCTCAGCTATCATCAAATAAAATTTACATTACCATCGGAAATAAGCTCTTTCTAGAGAACATTTCGGATATTAAATTGATTTACCAAACATTAATTGGCCATAAAGTTGTGGCCAAAGAATCAAAAATGTCCAATTTTGCCTAATTTACCTCTTTTTTGGCCATAATCTTTTGAAATTACCATCAAATCCTTTGTCACAATTTATTGCCAAATTTTTCATGTAAATTTTCAGCCCTGCAAGGACGACACAAAATGTGGTGGATTGATTGGGGCATGCTCAAATAAAACTCGAACATGCAATTGCCTAGCCGGTTCATCTCCCATTTTTTACATTTATTTCCCTATTAAATTATTCTAGCCGCCCAATTGCATTATGCTGAATCCGATGCCACCCAAAAGGCCAAATTCCCAACATTGGGTGCAGCCATTGCCGATTTTTGTGCCAAAGAAAATTGCCTGACTTCCTCATTTAATTGCTATGGACTTCCATGCAAGAAAGGAGTGTGCATTTGCGCTTGAACAACAAAATTGAATGAAAAATTGTGAAAATGAATTGATGAAAAAAGAATTTATTTTATTAACAAACACAAATATCGTGCATGCAAAATAAATGAATTAAATAATCAAATTGTTGTTAAATTTATCAAATTTTCGTCTACATCCAATTCATTTTTTCTCTTCCATCAATTTTTCATCGTTGACTTTGTAGTTTTTCTTCAAGTGTTGATATGCCTTAAATAGGAAAAAAATGAATTGTTGATGAGAGAAGGATAAACTAGGGTCCGGTCCGGATTTATTATTTGAAAATATTTTCTTTGGCAAAAATGGAATTAAAAAATTTATTATTTTAATAGGATTTTAATGTGTGTATAAAAATTCCCTTTAGGCTAGGCAATAATCAATTTTGTAAGCTCAAACTTATTTCATTGATTAATGACTATGATAAACTCGATTTTTTTAAGGAAAATCAACTTATTTTATAAATTGTTTTAAATTTTCAAAAAGTTTGAAAAGTCCCTGATTTAGGCTTTCAGATGGCATATCGCCTTCCCCTGAATTAATTACCTCCTTGTTGAGATATGGCTAAAAAATTTTGAAATGTTCTGTGTTCCGTAAATTTCCAATATCTTACCATTTTTCCATATAAATTCGGACCCCTTAAACAATGAAACCCACCTCTTTATGAATTTCCATATCGCCAGCCGAAATCACAGGAGCAATAAATGCCTTTGTGAGTTGATCCTCCGCTTCGGCGCGTCGATTCAAATGTTCATAGCAAAGTCCCAGGTAATAATTGTTAGCAGAATAGGAATTTGGCTATAAAAAAACAACAAAAATGATCAATTTTTGCCCCAGAATAAACTCACACGAATTGCTTCGGCTCGTTCAAAATGACGCAATGCTTCTTCAATTGTACTTTGAGGTGGTGTTGAATAAAGCAACGAGGCACCGTAGCGTTCAAGGGTTGACAGTGTTGCGCAAGAATAATGCCAATAACCTAAAAATTAAAAAATAAAAATGATTTGAATCAGATTTCTTTAAAACCAAATTTAACCCTAAACCAAAGCTTAATAACGCATAATATTTTATCTCGGTCAAAGGCTGAGTAAATTTGGTCCCAAAAATAATATTTAATTAATATAATTTCAGTTTAATATTAAAAAAATTAAATATGATTTTAATTAAATTATTTAAATTTTCATTCCATTTGGCTAATATCAATCAGAAGAAAATTTAATATCAAAAAGAATGAACAAAAATTAGCAAAAATTAGTAATAAAAACTGTCTGTTACTAATTTTTTCCTTATATTTTTTACCCAAAATTAAGATTAAAAAATGATAAAAAAAATTCTAAACTTAAATCTAAAATTCAATTGAAAAATTTAATTTAATTTTCCTGATTAGTTAAAAACACAAAATTAATTAAAATAATCCATGACACACCCAATAAATGCCATGTGGTCGCATCATATGAATTTAGTTCCAGCGCCCGCTCAAAATGCCATTTGATATCCATGGCTTTGGCCAATTGTGCTTTTTTGCCCTCCAATTTGGTAGTGGAACTCAAAATGATGGCATACCTTGAGGGAAATAATTTTAATTAATAATTTGAAGCGATAAAGGTTTAAGAAATATATCCTAGACCTATAAATCTTAACCTAAAAAATGATAGATCTAATCAAGATGCATCATTTGATTATATTTTGGTTTGGGTTTACCCCATTCTAACTTATTTTTGAACCATTAAACCAAAATTGGTTTAAACCGTTTAATACCGTTTAATTTTGACCAAACCATAACAAATTATATACCTTTCAATGCGTTTTGACCAGCTCTATTCAATTTTGGGTATATATGGGGATGGGTAAAAACCCTTCCTTAAACCCGTTTATTATTTTTTTCGAAAAATTAAAAAAACATATATTTTAATTATATCCCAATTTTTAATTAATTTTTAAATTAATTTAAACCATTTATGTGCCGCAAATGAGCCAGAAACGGGTTCGAATTTCAGTGCTTTTTCCGCATATTCCAATGCTTCATCAAAAAGTCGCTTCTTCTCGTCCCCATTTTTTGTCAGATTTCCTTGTTCATAAATCACCCGCGCAAGGCGCCATAGGAATTCCGGGTTTTCCGATGATCGATAACTTAATTTTAAAAAAATTAAATTATTTAATTAAATATATTTTTTATCAAAATTGAATAAAATCAGTCCTTAAACGAAAAATGTTAATTGGCTTAATTCAAAAAATTAAATTTAGAGACCTAGAAATTTTTAATAAAATAATTAAAAGCCAAAAAATATATTTTACAAAAATTGGGCACTCAAATTTTGCATGTGAAAATGATTGATAAAACTTAAATGGCCAGCAGAAAATGTTTAAAAACAAAAAAACCCAATTTGGCCTATTTTTCTATTTTTCGGCCATAAAATTTTTATAATTTTTAAAAAATTTATTTTGGATAACTCTTACCGTCTCAGCACATTGTAAGTATTGTCGATGAGGTAATTCTCGTAGAGCATATCCGCCTCCCGAATGATCAAATCCTCGGAACCTGGCAATTTCACTTCTTCCTCCTTTTTGTTCCCAGCAGATTTGAATAGGCCAAATGCAGAGAGCAATGCACCGCCGCCGAGAATTGTTGTTGTTGAAGTATTAAATGGACCATTTTGTTGTTGTTTTTGTTGATGAACATTTCGCAGCAAAATGTTCCTCCCAAATCGGCCAAATGTTCGGAAATAATGAGGGCGCATTTTTTTTCCTTTAAAAATTAATTTTAATATTTTAGAATAATTAAAAATATTATTTTGAATTGAAACAATCCTCAAAATCAAATAATAATTATTAAAGGAATATTTTATTCAAAAAACAACAAAATGGAAAAAAAATATTAAATAAATCAACAAAAATATTTCTGGATTATTTTCGGTTACATCTTCTTAAAAATTCTCTTTGCATTAATTCCCATCGTTCCAATTCCCTTTGCCACTGTTTCCTCAATTTCTTTCCCAGTCAATTGATCCAATAATTTTGCGGCTCCTTTCAAATTCGACTTCTAAAATGCAAATTAAATTTTAAAACCTTAATTTATTAAAAAAAACCTTAAGATTGTTCACATTCAGCGCCCTCTCCAATGCATTTTTGGCCTCGGTGGAAGCAGATTTGAGCATTTCCACCAGAGTATAGCATCCACAGTCCATCCCCGTCCATGAGGCCAATGCATCCGGGGGCACATTTGCGGCAAGGGCATCGCTGAGTTTGGCGCCCTCCTCCCTTTTGGGGTCGGCCCCAAGCAGTTTTCGGAACACAAAACGGGCACAACCTCCCTGGACAATGTGCGATGGGCCATCCGGTGAATGGGGAATGAATTCGTCGGCGGCAATTTCCGCAATTGCCCGAAAACATTCGCGCAAATCCTCCACCGGAATGTGGCGTTGGAATGGATCGGAGGGGACTTTTGTTGGGAAATTTAAATTAATTTATTTTTTTGTAAATAGTTTACCAGGGACTTCCAAAGTGTCGAGGATGAGAACAGCCGAAATTTTGTTCCAAATCATTTCGCGCATATTCGCCTTCATATAGTCGAGGAGGGCGGGCCGAATACAATCGAACAATTCCGCATAACGAATTTCGGGTTTTCGTTTGCCATTCAAATTTGAATCACCCTTAAATTTATAAATTAATTAAATAATTTAAATTTATTTAAAAATAAACCTCTTTGAGTATTTCAAAAAGTCCCTTGCCAATTACTCGAATGTCGCGAGGATGCACCAAATAATGAAGAACCCAAATTGCTGAAAATTAAAATTACATTAAATAATTTTAATTTAAATATTACCATTTTTATTATAAATTAATTCAGCAATATTGTTTGCAATTTCCCTGCCAATTATTTGATTGACCAATTCCGTATTGTCCACATGGTCGAATAGGCCAAAAAGGACGCGGCGAACGAATTCGTCTTGGCAACTGCGAACGGCCAGCCCGGAGAAACTTCGTACCATTGCCTCCTGATCTTCCGGTTTTGCATTCCAAACACAAATTAATGCGGCCCGCGAACCTAATAAAATAATTAAATAAATATTAAAATGATATTAATTTTTTAATGAAACCAGAATTATTTTTTTTGCTTTTTTTTTTATTTTTTTACCATTTAAATTTAAAATAATTAAATTTACCATCTCTTGTGTGGCAAATTTCCGGCAAATGATCCTTCAAATTGTCAATCATCGATTGTCGCTGATCCGCCGAACAATGGCTGAGATAATCCAACAGGAGTTTGTGGGTGATTGAAAGACGCAATGTTGGAATTCTTAAAGAAGAAAAAATAGTGAAAAAAAAATTAAATAATTTACTTTTGTGTAACGCCTTCCAAAATGGATTCCAAATTGTTCAAAATTATTGGAACTTTTTCGGGTTGCTTGGCAGCAATTTGATGAATATTTTGTGCTGCTTGTTGATCCTTTAAATATTGTTTAGAGAATAAATTCTTGGTAGGTACTATTATGAATTTTTCTACATCAATCGACCATAAATGTGACTAGTGTTATCAGCGATTTCTTGACTCGAAAATTTGTAGCCAAATTCAATGATTTTTTTGTTAATTGTCAATCAATAACCATTAATTTTTAAAAATAAAACCTGTTGAAATAAAAGATATTCTGGCCCATAGAATTCGGCCACAATTGAATGATATTGTTCAGCGACGGCCCATTCCCCAAAAATGGAATCAACCAATTGGGCGGAATGCGCAATTTTGAACAGTCGAACATAATGGCCCTTCAATGCTTGGATCACCTCGTCGCGTTGTTCTTTTGACCTTTAAAAAATTTGATTTTAAATAATTATGAATTTAATTTGAACCCATATTTGAGCATTTTGGAGACAAAAAAGTGAGCATATTTGGATTTGGCCATTGTCAATATTTCCGACTTCAATTCATCAAACATGTATCGCCGAATGCCGGCTCTCTTCAACGCGAACAAACATTGAATGACGCGGCACATTGAATGGGAATGGACAAGTTTGGCCAATTTTCCTTTGCATAAATCCAACAATTTTTGAGTCGAAATTTCCCTCTTTTCATTGGGCGTTTTTGAACTACAAAAAAAAAATTAATTTAAAATTAATTGAATTGAAAAAAACCTTCGAATTATTTCCCATAATTTTTTGGCCTGGGCCATCAATTCAAAATTTGGTTTATTCTTTTCGGCCAATTTCCGGATGAATTCCTTCCTCTCCCTTTTGTTCATTTTCATCAACATTTCTTTGGTTGAACGTTTCACATTTATTGTTTTTGTCTTTTTGATTGTCAGCGATTTGTTGGCCAATTTCTTAAAAAATTAATTCTCAAAAAACCAAACAAAAATTTAACTTACAAATTTCGTCCCTTTGACTTTCTTCTTCTGCTTCTGTTCACGTGGATAATTTTGGAATGTGTTGTCCTCATTCTGCTCATGAGCAATTCTTCGCTTTTTCACTGGAACCACCTCCCCTGATGGCGATGATTCTGCTGCTTTGGTCTTTTTAAGGATACTTTTCTTCGGCATTTCTTCAAACTTTTGTTCATTTGTAGTGTTGAATTGTGTTTGATCTTCTCCAGCACCGATGAACCGAGTCGACTCCAATGTAGTTGAAAATGAGACCCGCTTCTTCTTTTTCGCCATCCCCTTCTTTGATTCCACTGAAGATTCTTCCCGCTTTGTCGATTTCGATTTAATCTTTTTCAACCGCATCCTTTTTTTACTTATTCTATCATAGTTAGTTAATTAATATTCAAATCATTGATTATTTAAAACATTAAGTAGAATTGCATTAAAAGCAATATAAAAAATTGTAAAACATAAACAAAAGAAACTTTTATTTAGAATAGAAAATAACAATTGAAATCAGTCTTTCTGATTATCGATTTTAACTTTTGGTTTCGCTCATCTCATTGATCATCATTCGTCAAATTGTGATGGCGCATCAATCCATTTTCTTGAACCCAATATCATTGGCATATTCACGGAAACAGCGACGGCAAATATTGAGCGAATACTTGCGGATCAAACTTAAATTTAATAATTAAATTGGGAAATATTTAATCAGAAAATAACCCGTGATGATTCGAACAAACGCGGCAAGAACGGGAGCCGGGCCCAAATTTGCGCGGTCGAGACCAATGAATGTTTTCGTGGACCATTTTGTTGTTGCTTTATTGTTCGTTGATTGATGTCGCTTTATTGAGATTTATCAGCAGAAATCGCTTGTTTATAATTTGTCTAAAAGTTAATATTTATTTTGTGATCTATTCAGTTGCCAATCAGGCAAATTATTTCGGCATTATTAGCTGATTTAAAATTCCAATCAAATCAAATAAAAGTCAACAAATCAGCAAAATAAATCAGTGGTTGCGGAATGCGACGAATGATGGATTTTCACTTTTAGTCTGCTAAGCATTGTAAACGTTATCTATATTCGATCTTTTTCTCTAATACACACTTATTTTTATTAAACAGACATTATAACAAAAAAGTTATAAAAAATGAATTCAAATATATATCGAAATAATCTTTTCAGCACAGTAGGACAACCACATGAAAAATGCATGTTTTTTTTAATAATTTTAAAGGTTTTTGCGCACAATTATATGAAATTTAATAAAAATTAAGTCTTAATTATCAATTTACTATGACAAATGTTAAGTGACAAAACTCTTAGAGGTGAAATATCATGGATTTAATCATTTTAAAAGTAAATTTTCATGGCTTGAATGCTCATCATTCATTCATTGAGGTCATCTTCAAATTCTGGAGGTGTTCTGTTGAGTTTGGGTCGGGCCGCAAATATGGCCATGTATTCTTCATAACTTAAAGCAAAGGCAATTACATTTTCTGGTTCTAATTGTCTGCAAACTCACGTTTGTTCATCCACTATGCCTCCTTCAACATTCTCTAGTTCATTGTTGGTATTGGCACTTTTGGCCAATGCTTCTTCCTTTTTGGCTTCTTCCACTTCTCCATCCATCATTGGGGAAGGTGTCAAAAGTGTTGATTCCCTTCTTGGCCATTTCTCCCGCTGGGTTCGAAGTTTGCTGCTGAACATTTTGGCAATTTCCGCTGGCGGCGGTTTTCTTGCCATTCCACCGCCTCCATCTCCATTGTTCATTTGACGATTCTGGCGTTGCGTGAGTTTGTTGACCACTTCGGACATTGGTGGCATTGCTGGTTTCGGCTTAATGGGATAATATTTTGTGTCAAACCACTGGCGAATCCATTTGTGGCCAACAAAGGTCGACGACAATTGTTTTCCACAACAAATGTTGCATGCGAACTCATCTTAAAAGTATATTTTGCATTAAAATGCGAGAAAATGATGCCATTGCCAACCGAGCTTGTCCTCTCAAAATGAACTTGACGAATCAGAAGGGCACTAATATTGTCCTTTGGTGGAGCCGATTTTGTACCGTTTCCACCTTTTGCCAGACGATATTTTCTCTGAGGTGATGTGAATTGATGTTGCCGGGGGACCAATCCTTTTGATGATCTCGATTGGTTGCTATTGGTCTGGGTTGGACGATTTCGTTGCTGATGGAGGACTGGCACAACCCCGGGGACCTTTGAGATTGAAAGCAATTTACCCATGAGATATATTTTATTTAATTTGCGCCAAAATACACCATAATTGCCGAAAAGATTTTAAGGATTCAGAAGTTATCATGTGGACCAATAAACTTTATATTCACTCGATAGATTTTGTTAATTTGATTATGTTTTGGCTTAGGTTTAACCAATTCTAACTTAGTTTTGAACCATTAAACCAAAATTGGTTTAACCCGCTTAATACCCTTTAATTGTTGACCAAACCATAACAAATTATTTATAATTCGATGAGTCTTGACCAGCTCAATTCATTTGGGGAGGTTTAAAAACTTAGGAGAATCTCTTAAACCATTATTCTTTTAGGCAATATGTACTTTCTATTCGGCAAATTCAGTGTTTATTTTCGGCAATTTCAATGTTTTTGAGGCAAAATAAATAGTATTCATTCCATTTCCATCAACCATTATCCATGCCATTTCAAAACAAACTTACACTTTCCTGGTCCTCTTCAATGGCAAATTGGATGAGCTGAAGACGACGAGGTGGGAAAATGGCATCTGGCAGCAAAAATTTCTGTGCCAAAAGAGCCTGACCAAATTGCTCATTAAGGGCGGGAACCAACGGATCAGTGCTGTCAATTTCGGCTTCAACATAGTCGGGGAACTGTGTTTTAAAAGGCAGTTTATATGCAAATTTGAACGTTTGGGGGAAAACAAACAGAATCTTGATTGTCATCGTTTAGGGATGTGTGCTGTTTTCTTCGTTCGGGTGCCAATTCTGTGAATGAATGGGATAATTTTTATGGTATTAAAATGTTTTTTATTTGAATTTTCTTTCTAAATATTGTGTTTTTCTATGTGGTAGAAGATGTTCTAGTTCATGTTCCGCTAACATTCATTGGCCATTTTTGGCCATTGCTCGGCGAGGCCGTAACCAATTTGGGAGGGCGATATACCAATTGAAAGCTGAAAGTGTCCTCTACAAAGTGGCTATAAAAGTTTTATAAATTTCTTCTTTTTTAAAAAGTTACATGCTTTTGAACTTAAAATAATCGATTTTCTAAGGAAAAGCCGCTTATTTCGTAAATTTAATAAATTTTCAGAAAATTAGTATGGCCACTTTTTAGAGGACATTTAGGGCTTTCAATTGGCATAACTCCTTCCCAAATTAGTTGCTTCCTTATTGAGATATGGCCAAAAGAACGTCTCCAGGTATATAGAATCAGTCTTTGTTTCGATGTCGAGAATGACAGCAGCATTTTCCCGCACCAGCAGTGTGCCCAGAGAGTAAAACTGTGGCCACCGCCACTCAATTGTGCGGACCTTGTGCGGGCATTTTCACACCCCTCAACAAGGTTTTTGTTTGACCGTCACAGTTATAGTCTCAGGGAAGACAAACTGCGCGGGCTTTTTTGAAGAATAAATTGCAAATTTATGAGGTTTTTTTGAATATATTTATTAGGCCAATTTTTGAATAGTTTAGGGCAATTATTGTATTTTGGTTGATGAAGAAGAGGAAGAGAATATTTTTTGGTAGGAATTTTTGTGCAGAAAAGGGGGGGAGGCTGGCAATGCCAACCAACAAAATCCGTCGAGTCGACTGACCGCGCAGCAGCACATCCTCCACATCCACACACATAAAACGGGGTCATGTCCCCCCTTTAGGGGCGGTGGTGGGTTGATGGTTTTTCGCCGATCGACAATTTACGCAACACACACAAAAAAATGGGAAAGAAAGGAAGGAAGGGAGGAGGCTGGTGGCGGCAACCATTTTGTGGGGAAGGGAAGGAGGGAAGAGGGACTCTCGGGGTCGTCGGTCGGTCGGTCGGCTGGCAGTGGCTGTATGGAAGAAAGGGGGCAAAAGGCGAAGGGAGGGGAGTGCTCTTTTTTTACGCTGGAAGGGATATGTGGAAGATGATGGGGGAAAGAGGGGAGAAAAAGGCTGAAAGAAAGAATAAAGCGAGTCTTTTTCGGGGGTCACTTTCTTTGAGAGTCGACGCGGGATATATGTGGATAGATGGTATATAAGGTGAATATGGAGAAGGAGGCAAGGAGCGCCGTGGGGCGAATGCTTCGGGGAAGCTGATGGTGGGGAAGGGGACGCACGCGCGTCCTTTGATGCTGACTGAGGGAGGCTGGCACGATGGGCGGCTGGCAGCACAGAAAAACAGCGGCAGAGGATGGGACGAGCGAAGGCGAAGGAAGAAAAAGGCGAGGCAAGAAAAGTGGTCGAAAAAGAGAGGAGGGAAAAATGGGACACGCCACAAAAAAGATCCGGGAAAAAGTGGCTGCTGCTGTGAGAGAAATACAAGAAAAGAGACATAAAAGAAGATGAGGCGAATGAATTTACTGCCAGCCGTTTTCCTTCTCGCCGTTTTTTGGCCTTTGGGGATTTGCCTCCATCCTCGGCGATTATCCCTTCGAGACGAACGGTCAACTCAGCTCCCTTCTAAAGCCGCACAACATCGAAATAGGACGTTTTTTCAATACCTGGGCCATTCTTTTGGCCATAGCTCAACAAGGAGACTACCAATTTGCGAAGGCGATACGCCATTTGAAAGCCCTAAATATCCTCTAAAAAGTGGCTGATAAATTTTTTAAAAAAAGTAAATTTCAAAAACTTTTTGCCGCCATCTTGTAGATGACACTTTTAGCTTTCAAATGATATATTGCCTTCCCAAATTGGTTATTGCCTCATTAAGTTATGGGCTAAAAACCGATGAAGGTACTCGATTATCCCCTTTATTTTTTCCTTTGAATTCCATCCATTTCCTTTGCAATGGGGTCAACATTTTTTCGCTAAAATTCGAGGGACTAACCTCCGCGCAGAATTTGGCTTATAGCCAACAATTGTCGCTGTTGATCTGGTCTTTGTTGTTCTCTTTGCATTCTGTCGGAAATTGCTCGTTCAAGATCGCCTCGTTCTCGGGCACTTTGTCGAATTCGGGTGTGGCCAAACAAAATGAAAAGGATGGCACAAATATTGTTGAGAACCTAAGGACAACCAAGGAAAATGATGGCATTCATCCATTTTTCGCCATTTTATGAAGGAACCTGTGCATTTCGTGTAGAGCTAAGTAGCCAAAACATTGCCGCCAACAATTGGTCCTTGTGTCGAAGTAGGCTTGTCTGGGCCATTTGTTGATTTACGGCCAAATTATGCAAAAGGGCAGTGCCAAATTCCAACATTGCAGCACTCAGCTTGGGCTGCACCAATTGTAGGGCCAACCATTCAAGCATACCTATTTGTGTGGGATAGTATTTAATTAGGCAAAATCCGAATGGTTTAATGGTTTATCCTACATTCACAAATCATATACCCAATTGGATAAGAGATGGTCAAAACAAAACGCATCGAATGGTATATAATTTATTATGGTTTGGTCAAAATTAAAGGGTTTTAAACTGTTTAAACCAATTTTGGTTTAATGGTTCATCAAATTGGTTAAACCTAAACCGAAATATTATCAAATAATGTATCTTGGAGAGGTCTATAAGGTTTTTAGGTCTAATATAGACTTCGGAACCGTTAAATTTTTCGACAGTTTCAGTGTTTTTTGACAATTTATATATACTCGTAATTTTGGAATTAATCCCAAACGAATCTAACCATTCAGCAACAATTCCTTCTGTGCAGCCGGCCTAATGCTCAACTTTTGCAGGGCAGCCAACAATTGTTCCACGGAATAGCCAACAAGTCTGCGGCCCTTCAATGCCATTGTCGTCTCATAGAGAAGTTGACGACTTTGGCCCACGGAAAGTAAATAATCTCGTCCGGCTCGAAATGAGGCAAATGCATTCAGAAGACGCGTAAATTGCTCCTTGAATTCGGGCAATGCACTTTGATCGGTCAAAAGGAGGGAAGCCAGCGACTAAAGGGGGAAATGGATGGCACATTTTTGGCCATTTAACCTGTTTCCGATTGCGTAGTTGGAGTAAATCTTTGGTGGCAAAAATGCGTAAATTCGCTTCACCATCCGAAAGAGAACCGGCTTTGGTCAATTGCTAAAAATGCCAAAAATTGAATAAAAGGGATACAAAGAGTATGAGGATGATCTTTTAAATAACTTTCAAACTTAATTTTAAAGGCAATTTGCAAGCTAAATATTAGCTTTGCTTTATTTAATATTTGACAATCTTGGTAAAGATTATGCCATCATATATAATTTGCACCAATCCATGGTAAATATCTTTGCATTTACCCAAAATGAGCGCATAAATTGAGGCTAAATTTCATGCCTACAGTAAGTAGCATCCTCCCAATTAACTCTAGAAGAAAAATGAATGTTTCCTGAAGCAAACAATTTCAAGAAGGAAAAAATAGTAAAAATTAGAAAGATGGAAATGGAATATGGAAATTGTATGTACCCTTTATCTGTGAAAAAAAATTATTTGGATTCCTACACGAGGTTTTATCTTATTTAATTAATATTTGACCATCTTATTAGTAAGATTAATCCATCATTTACAAATCTGAACCTATCCATGATAAATGTGCTTACTTTTGAATTACCAAAATTGAGCCTAAAATTGGACTAAATTGTGAGGCTTTTTGCCTAAATATTCCTAATTAATCATAAGGAAAAATGTTGCTTTAAGTAGAAAATAATAACTCAGAAATTGAATTTTTGACCACAGATAAAAGACATAATTCCCGAGAAAATATCAATGAACACGAACATGTCTGATTGCCTGCACCAAAAGGGCAATTTCACGTCCGGATGCCGTTGATGAACCAGCACGTTGCAATGTTTGGCCAACGGAGGCCAAATCCAAATTGGCACAAAGCCACCGGCTTTCAGCCAAATCTCCGCCATCATTTTCCTTGGCTACCGTATTTTCCATTACCGTAGGCCGAGTTTGTATTGGATCATCGGGCGGTGAATGATGATTGCCCGAAGCAATTATTGAGCCCATTGATTCGGCCTTCTTCAACATTGACGTTGATTTATTGTTGTTTTGGTTTCCTTTTCGCTGTTGTTTTTGCTCTTCGGCGGCCATGTATGCCGAAAATGTGGTTGCCGTTTCGTGGTCCGTTTCAGGTGTCGATTTTTCGCCACCCCTTTGATGGGAATTTGTTCGATTGGAACGACCATTCCGGGCCGATTGGGATGAATTATTGCCACTGTGAAATTGAAGAAAAAATAGAATTTTTGAGGGTAAAGAAAAAGGATGATGGGGTGCCGTTAACATTCAATATCTGGGGCTATTCTTTTGGTCATTACTCAACAAGGAATCAACCAATTTTGGAAGGCGATATAATATTGGAAAGCCCAAAGTATCCTCTAAAAAGTGGCTGTAAAATATTTATGAAAATCTCCTTTTTTTAAAGTTATATGCCTTTGAGTATGATAAACATGAATTTTTTGAAGTAAAATCCTCTTAATTTACAAATTATTTATAATTTTCACAAATTTAGAAGGCCACTTTTTAGAGGACATTTTAGGCTTTCGAATGGCTTATTCCCTTCCAAAATTGGTTTCTCCCTTGTTGAGCTATGGCCAAAGGAATGGCCCCAAGTCTGAATCTGCAGTATTCAATCGTCCTTATTTCGGAATTCTTACCCAGATTTGGCATTATTTCCATTGTTGGGTGGCATCATTTGTCGACGTGGATTACGCGTTGATTGGCTGCCATCTTTTCTGCTTGAATGTTGATGAGGCGGCATTTGATCAATTTGAGGTGATGGACGAGGCGGAGTTGGCGGTGATTTGTTTGAGGGTAAATCAATTGGAAATGATGGCATTTGCTAAAAGCAAATTTTTGAATAGTTTTTTGAAATTTTTTATTCCTTAAAATTTTATTTTTTAAAATTGTTTTCGAAATTTTTTATTTCTTAAAATTTTATTTTTTAATCGAATTTTAAAATTGGAAATGATTGCATTTTCAGAGAATTGAGAGAGGGGCAAACGCGTGATTTGAAGAATTATAAAGGGAACAGGCAATTATAATTTGGAAATGTGGAGAATGGTTAAACTTATGATTGACACTAATTGGCCCCTTTTTATGTGGCCACAAATCAGAAAGGCCAAAGAAGAACCTTGATCCCTTATTATTAAATATTTTCGCTTTTTTGGAATGGAATTATACTTCTTCATTAAACCCATGAAGGATAGCTAATTTTAGATGGCCATAAACCAGCAGAATGGCCAAAAAAAAGGGAATCTTTGAGCCCTTATTATTAAATATATATTTTCTATTTTTTGCAATGGAATTGTATCCAGACTTTGAACCCATTATACATAAAGAACAACGATAGCTTTAAAAGAATGAAATAGGGTGGAATGCCTACAAAATTATGAGCCCCCAAGTTAGTGCCAGCCGCCGATATGATGTGGGGGAAATAAAAAGAGGGAGGCAAAAAAGTTGGTACCGGTGAAAAAGAATGAATGGAAAATGCAATTAATTGGCCCATTTTATTTTATTATTTGCCGGTGCCCTTCAATTTCATTAAACATTCACCGCTTTCTGCTGCTGTTCCTCCTCCTTTCGATGCAACCATTCGGCCAGACATTTGCCCGCCGTTTGTGTGCCTTTGGCCCCTCCTTCTCGTGCCGTTGTTGTTCCCTTTCGTCGGCCCTCATTGTTTTGTTGCCCATTTTTGTTGTTGTTGCCAATCAACTTTTCGCATTCCTTTTGAAGGGCAGCGGCCGTAACGGGCAGCCCATTTTGGAGTAGAAACTGAAAATGCCGAAAAAGATGGAATTTACAATAATATTGTTAAAAAAAATGAGGAAAATTATGTACCCAAAATAGTCTTTTTGGCCATATAACTTGATCCATTAGGTAAGGGATAGGCCTAAAAGAATCCTCCACCTTAATTGTGGCCACTTTTGATGAAACTTTGCCTATTTTCAGTCCATAGGATGCCTTCACCTCTACAACAATTTTTTATCCCCGTTAGACATTTGCCTCGAAAATTATGGCCTTAAAATCTATTTTATCTACACTTTTGGCCCTATTTCATAATTCTTGATAGAATTAGCCTAAAAAATATGATCTCAACGTCATTTTGTAGGAGTGGGGCTTCTCTTATTAGTCAGAAAAGGGTTTAAAATTGGAATAATTTGGAAAAGTTTATGGCCACAAAATGTTGACTTTTGGCACGCGAAATTTTCAGCAATTTAATGATTTTTCCCTACAAATTAACACCCATAATATCTTTCCATTTTGGAATATATAAACATTTTGAATATATAAATTATTCTAAAAAATGAGCACACCTGATTGACCATTCGGACCAATTCAGCTTTGCTTGGCTCTTTTTCTTCCCTTTCTGCTGATGTTGAATTCATTTTTGTCTCTGCTAAAAAAGCCGAAAAATGTGAATGCAAATTTTAATTTTGGAAAAATTAAAAAATGGAAGAATATGAAATTAAATCGGATAAAATAAAAGTGGTCATTTTAGGAATGCGGGGAATTATATTTGTCGGAAAAGGGAAGGGGAGGGCACACAATTTGTGGCATTTTTCTCATCAGTCGGCCAATGTTCAAAAATGCTAATCCCCTGCCTGATGTGGCCTCGGGGAAATTAATCCGTGAACGATGGGAAAAAAATGGAATAAATGGAAAAGTGGCGTCAATCAAAAAATGAATTTATTCAAAAAATTAAATTCTTAATTAAATTTGAATTAAATTAAAACATTTTTTTCAGCCCCCAAATTCATTTGAATCCATCGGCGGTGCCAGGCCACCCATTTGCCCTTATTCCTTGCCCCTATTTTTGGCCATCATAATCATTCGCATAATAGGAAGGAAGGAAGGCCCAAAGGGGTTACCTTGGACCCATGGCCCACCGAATTCCCCCCTTTTGTGGTGGTGCCAATGCCCACTTTTTGCCCGAAATGTCCCTTCCATCGGGCACCTTTCCCCCTTCTCCCATTTTCCAATGCCCCCGTCCCCCGCTTCCATATGGCCATTTGTTGAAGCCGCGCCAGCCTACCGCTGGCCAGGTTTCCATGGACGACCGGTGTGGAAGGGGCTTTGTAGAAAGTAATAGAAGCAAATAAAAGAGGGAGGGAAAAATTGGGGGAATTTTTATATGTTTTGTTTTGGTTGTGGTTGGACAAATGGGCAAATTGATGGTGGTGGAAAGTGGAATGGACATGGCTGTAGCAAATTGGCCAAAAGCAAATAGAAAAAAAAAAAGTAAAAAACAACAAATAAAGACAGGTGGGAAAAGGCAGGTGAAAAGAAATGGCAAAATGGCTGGACATTTACCCGGAAAATGTGTAAATTTAAAGTGAACATTTTTGTTGATTTTGTCTCATTCTTTTGCCCTCTTCCATTAGCATTTTTGTCCATTCAATTTGTTTCCTCTGGTCTGAGAATTTGTTGGCAGGTCTATATTGGAAAATTTAATTAAAATTTGTGGGAAAATTTTGCCTGAAATGGGCGAATATTGGAGGATAATGGACGGAGGGGATTGGGCCAATACCGCCGAATGTGGCGGCAACTTTCAAATTTGTTGGCATTTCCACATTTCGAATATGCGGCGAAATGTCAACAAAAGTTGCATTTGAACCAGTCAAAAGTGCGTGACTCAAATACCAATCATCCATCTGTTTGCGAATTTTTGTATAGGAATTTGAATTGTATTTAATATTTGTATTTAAATTAATTATAGAAAAGATTAATGCCGCAAAATGGGAACTATCCAGAAGTTTATTCCGAACTCATAAAACCTTAGACTAAATCGATAAATCTTTCACCTCAAGATGCATCATTTGATAATGTTTTAGGTTTAATCAATTCTTACTTAGTTTTGAATTATTAAACCAAAATTGGCTTAAACCGTTTAAAACCTTTAATTGTTGACCAAACCATAATAAATTATATACCATTCAATGCGTCTTGACCAGCAGTTCTATCCAATTGGATATATGTAGGATAACCTCCTTTTTGACGTTATTATGATACTTTTTTTTTGCCTATTTTAATACCATCAAAAAATTGGCACAAACGCACCCAAAGAAATTGGACTCGGCGAAGATTGGCAGCGGCATTTGCCAACAAATCCCAACTTATCAATAAGCCAAGTCCCTGGCAATAAAGGCCAAGGCCACCTTTCGTTTCAACGGGGAATTCGTCGGCCGAAAGGAACCATTTTGATTTGGGGTTACGCGAAATTTGGCCTGCGGGGAATGTTCGACAAAGGACCATCCTTTTCGGTTTTGGGCCAACTCTTTGCACCAATCTGCCCAATGCTGGCCAATTCACCATCAAATCATCGTCCATTTTGAGGAGTAATTTGGGTGGTGGCATTCGGCACATTGAGGCCCAATTTGTGGAGGACAACCATCCAATCCATGCCCTCGTTTTGTGGGCAATGAGGCGATAGCCTTCGGCCAAATTCGCCAAAACCAACAAATCACCTTCTCTTTTGGCTTCATTTTCTATTTTGGCCATTAATTCGATGGTGGAATTGGCCGAGGAGAGCACAAAAATGGCAGCAATTTTGTGGAGACGAAATTGGCGCCGAAGTGATTGCCGATTGGCAAAATGGTTTAAATGGGAATGGACAATGGCAAACAATTGAGAAAATGGGGAATTGGCATTTTGTGTGGGGCAACGGCGATTTGGTGAAGGGACGCCGCGTGAAAGATGGATATCGAGCCAATTCAAGGGATTTGGTCGAGGCAGAGGGGCAGAAGCCAAGGAATGGAGCTATTGGGGGAGGGAAAGGGGGAATTCGGAAATTGAATACATCAAGCATCGGTTTTGGTTCATATCTCAACGAGGCTTTTGCCAATTTGAAAAGGCAGTAAATCATATGAAAGAGCTCAGTTTCTTCTATAAAAATGACCTAGATTTTAATTTTTATTCAACTTCTAAAAATATTTAATAGGATCAGAAATTAGTATTGCTCTATTATTTGATGGAAAAATGAATATTTTGGTTTTTGGCTCATAGCTCAACGAGGCTTTTGCCAATTTGAGAAGGAAATATACCATTTGAAAGCGCAATGTACCTTCTTAAAAGTGGCGTTAAGATTTTATTTAAATTATTACCTATTTAAAAAATTCACTAGAAATCAAGGACTGAGTACCACCCAGCTTATGTTTATTAAAAATTAATCTTTTCTCCAAAACTTCTGAATAATTATAAAAATTTAATAAAATATTTTGTAGAATAAAATCAGGCCTTTAAATTAATATATCGCCTCCTCAGATTGCAAAGCCTCGTTGAAATATAAGCCAAAAAACGATACAGATACCCATCTTTTCGCCCATTATTACCTGATAAAGATTGGCCAATTGTTGGCTTGGGCATTGTTGAAGAGGGGAAATGTTGGTCAATTCCGGAATTGAAGGGCGAAAAAGGCGAAGTAAATAAAAAAAGAAAATGATGAGAAAAACAGCGAAAAATATTTTTGGAAGCAATTTATGACGAAAGGGATGAAACCGGAAAGAAAAACGGCGCATTTCCTTAATAAGGAGGGCAGTCTGAGAATGGATTTGCTGGATTTAGCGTAAGGGGAATGGGGAGAAGAGAATAGAATAATATGGAAAAACATTTATCATCCACGGAAAATAAAAAAATAATAATTTTGATAATAATTGACGAAAAAACCATTGAAAATGGCGAAAAGATTATAATGGTTCAGTGGTTTATCCTAGACCCCGAAACAATATACCCAAATTGATAGATCCCGATGAGAGGCATCATTTGATTATATTTTGGTTTGGGTTTAACCTATTCTAAGTTATTTTTGAACCATTAATGGGTTTAAACCGTTTAATACCCTTTAATTGTTAACCAAACCATTACAAATTATATACCATTCAATGCGTCTTGACCAGCTCTATCCAATTTGGTATAA
Source organism: Pratylenchus scribneri (assembly GCA_030063045.1). Taxonomy (NCBI): domain Eukaryota; kingdom Metazoa; phylum Nematoda; class Chromadorea; order Rhabditida; family Pratylenchidae; genus Pratylenchus; species Pratylenchus scribneri. The sequence goes on from JAQSEB010000116.1 coordinate 434,944, forward strand.
GATTCGGGTATAATAAAACATTTAATCATTGTAATCATTTCGCCATTTTCATACTATCCCTATAATAATTGATATGGCTTAAAAACAAAAAATCATCCAAGCAACATTCCAACATCGCCAAGTGGATTATTGCCACCACCAGCAGAAACATTCACTTCTTGTCCATCTTTTCCCTCATTTCCGGCCGTTGGATTTTCATTAGGTCGTCGGGTGATTTTGAAGTGGAGCAGTTTGAAATTCTCATAGAAACTGACCAAATAGCCACTGCCCCGTGTGTTCGAAAAACAGGCACCAATGATTGGCATATTCTCAAAACGTTGGGCATAGCGGAATTCAATCTAAAGAAATCAGAGGATTTTTGCCTATGGCATATTCAAAATTCTCCTTCCTTCCTAATTCTAATATAATGTAAAGGCATTGGGATTGGGAGTACTGTCGTAAGAGGGATCTAGGCCGTTATTCTAGTCATAGTTCAAAAAGAAATAAAAATGACTTATCGAATTTTTTGAATAAGCTACTTTTCCTCAAAGGATTTGAGTTTATACAGTCAAAGATAAATAACTAATTTTAATAAAATGAATTTTATAAAAATTTTAAAATCAATCTGAACATGATTCTTTGGGATTTCCAATGTTATAACGTTCTCCTAAATTGGCTAAAGAACTTTGAGCTAAAAACTAATGGAGGTGCAAAATCGTCCTGTAACATTCCTAATTGTAAAATAACCTGATCCCCTCCAATTCACCTTGTATGCCTCCGGATTGCGAGAATGTAGTTTCCAAATTCGAATATAGCTGTCCTCACTGGCTGACATCTTTGATATGGAAATTAAGGATTTTTTGGCCCTGATGCTTACAATATAAGCGGATTCAGTGGCCACAGCCAATGCAGTGATCTGTCGAGAATGAGCATTGATTTCGGCCAACAATGAGCCACTGAGAATGGAATACACCGAGATTTGGCCAAGCAAATTGCCACAAAACACTTGTTTTCGGAGAATGTTCAGCACAGACAATGATTGGCTTCAAATGTTTTGAATGGTGAATTTGGGAATAAATTTAAATAATTTCGAATATTCTAACTAAATGGCTTATATCAAATTTAATTTCTTCGTCCACATATTGAAATAGAAAAATTATATATTTTAAAATGTCCTTAACAACCTTTTTTAACCTATTTTTAATACAGTATTTTTAATTTCATTCCACCAATAATTCCTTTTTGCCTCACTTTGTGCTGATCCGTTTGCTGACGGACTTCATGTTCTTTGTCCAAATCATCACATTGCCACCCACATCACCCGATACGGTGATCAGATCAAAAATGCAAGTGGCAATGTCCGTTATTGGCACACTATGCTCCTTTAGATTCTTTTTGGCTTGGAAGCTTCCCTCGCCACTACAGGCAATTTGAACAATTTCGCCCGAATTGGAGCCTTTAAAAATTTTATAAAAAAATTTACGAGGGAATAGAGCCGAGACTGACCAGCCAAAATCAAATTTTCCACGCAGCTTAATCCTGTGAAGGGTATAAATTAATAATTAATCAAATATTCCCTGAAGGATAACCCCGGGTAAATGGAGTCGGCTTCAATGTTTTCTTTGAGCCATCCGTCGAAAGGAGAATGTCCATTGTTGGCTCATTGAAGAGGCGTTTTCGCGTTTTGAAATCCAAAATCTGGAGGAAGGAAAAGCCAATGATATGAGAAAATTCTTTGAATCTCCAAAATCAGTTTGATTAAATTTATTTTTTGAACTATTTAAAATTGAGAAAGAATTTTACTTGCCGAAACAAAAGTGCTTGATAAAATAACGAGAACGGGACTATTTCGACTGGCCGGCAAACAAACTATATGAAGAAATTCATAAGAAATAAATTATTGCTACTGATAATACTGACCAAGGGTTTGCATCAATGCTATTGGCTTTTCGCCACCGGTTCCGGCGCCCTTCACTATATCCTCTTGGGTTAATAATTCACAACTGGTTTGCTCCAATTTCTCATTCCATGCCAGCAATTGGACCTAGTTGAATATTTCCCCTTCAAATTTAATTTTTTCCTATCCAAAACCGAATCTTTGCCCAAATAAGCGGCATATGTTTGGGATTTGGCCTTGTGATGGAAAATGGACAAATTGTTGGAGAGAAAGGCGGCGCCCGTCTTCACCGGGAATTCACAAGTTGGCTCAAACATTTTTGGATGAGGAAATAATTTAAGAAAAGTTGAAAATAAATTAATGGCCAATAAAAGCGTAAAATTGGAAGTAAACTTGGGTGGAGGGTATTGCCATGGAGATTTGAAGGTATGAAATGGATGCGAATATAGGAAAAAAGAGGAGATAAAATGTAGAAAGGGTTTGGGTTTGAAAAATTGTACTGATATAATAAAATGGAAGGAAATGAATAATAAAATAATAAATTTATATTCTAGTATTTTGTTATCCTTAAATTCATTTAATTTTCATTCTGGAAGGATTATAATTATAAAAACTAAGTTTTCCGGAAGGACTTTATAATTGTAATTAAAATATTTTACAAAGGATTGTGTAATTGTAATTTTAAAAGACTAAGTTTTGCAACTAAAATGTTTTGCAAAGAATTGTAATTGTAATTGTAAAAGAAAATGTTTTACAAAGAATTGTAATTTTAATTGCACTTTTCTTTCCGGAATTGTAATTGCACTTTTCATTCCGGAATTGTAATTGCACTTTTCTTTCCGGAATTGTAATTGCACTTTTCTTTCCGGAATTGTAATTGCACTTTTCTTTCCGGAATTGTAATTGCACTTTTCATTCCGGAATTGTAATTGCACTTTTCTTTCCGGAATTGTAATTGCACTTTTCTTTCCGGAATTGTAATTGCACTTTTCTCTCCGGAATTGTAATTGCACTTTTCTTTCCGGAATTGTAATTGCACTTTTCATTCCGGAATTGTAATTGCACTTTTCTTTCCGGAATTGTAATTGCACTTTTCATTCCGGAATTGTAATTGCACTTTTCTTTCCGGAATTGTAATTGTATTTTTCTTTCCGGAATTGTAATTGCACTTTTCTCTCCGGAATTGTAATTGCACTTTTCTTTCCGGAATTGTATTGCATTTTTCTTTCCGGAATTGTAATTGCACTTTTCATTCCGGAATTGTAATTGCACTTTTCTTTCCGGAATTGTAATTGCACTTTTCTTTCCGGAATTGTAATTGCACTTTTCTTTCCGGAATTGTAATTGCACTTTTCTCTCCGGAATTGTAATTGCACTTTTCTTTCCGGAATTGTAATTGTATTTTTCTTTCCGGAATTGTAATTGCACTTTTCATTCCGGAATTGTAATTGCACTTTTCTTTCCGGAATTGTAATTGCACTTTTCTTTCCGGAATTGTAATTGCACTTTTCTTTCCGGAACTGTAATTGTATTTTTCTTTCCGGAATTGTAATTGCACTTTTCTTTCCGGAATTGTAATTGCACTTTTCTTTCCGGAATTGTATTGCACTTTTCTTTCCGGAATTGTAATTGCACTTTTCTTTCCGGAATTGTAATTGCACTTTTCATTCCGGAATTGTAATTGCACTTTTCTTTCCGGAATTGTAATTGTATTTTTCTTTCCGGAATTGTAATTGCACTTTTCATTCCGGAATTGTAATTGCACTTTTCTTTCCGGAATTGTAATTGCACTTTTCTTTCCGGAATTGTAATTGCACTTTTCTTTCCGGAACTGTAATTGTATTTTTCTTTCCGGAATTGTAATTGCACTTTTCTTTCCGGAATTGTAATTGCACTTTTCTTTCCGGAATTGTATTGCACTTTTCTTTCCGGAATTGTAATTGCACTTTTCTTTCCGGAATTGTAATTGCACTTTTCATTCCGGAATTGTAATTGCACTTTTCTTTCCGGAATTGTAATTGCACTTTTCATTCCGGAATTGTAATTGCACTTTTCTTTCCGGAATTGTAATTGCACTTTTCTTTCCGGAATTGTAATTGCACTTTTCATTCCGGAATTGTAATTGCAATTTCTAGTCCATTCTGGAAAGGATAATTTTTATTTAATATTTTTTTTAAATAAATCTAAATAAATAAAAATAAAGAAAATAAATATTTTGCACAATCATAATAATTAATCAACCATTTTCCTTCTCATCAATTCCCAATTACTTTCAGTTTGCTGCCAATTTTCTTTCCAATTCATGATTTTCCGTCCGAATCAGGATTAAATCATTCAGCAACCTTTCCAATTGTCCATCAACTCCTTTTTGTGCCTCCAATTCGACTTGATCTGCTAATTCGTCCAATTGCCTATTCAATTGACCCTGCATTTGAATGGCCTCCTTCACAAGACCGCATTGTTCATGGGTTCGAACTGCATAAAGTATCATTTTTGAAAAGCCTGAGATTATGTCCATTACCTAGCATTTTGTGAATTCGTTGCATTTTCATTGGATCATTGCCACTTCCACCCCTTTGATCTCCATTCAGCATCCATCCATTTATGGCCGTAAATGTCCTATCCAAATGACCCTCCAATTGGTCAATCTCCTTCCGAATGGATTGCACGGAATTGGCGGTCTAAACAAAGTGGGAAATTTCATCGAATTCCGAAAATGCGGCGACCTTTCGAATTTGATCATTTTGTTTGGCCACCATTGCGCTGATTTCCAAAATTCGACGAACAAATTTGTTTCGGCTTTGAATTCCTTCGCTTTCTTCTTTCTCTTTGTCTCCACCCATTTTTTGCCATTCTTTCAACTGAAATTATTCATTTTTCAACCAATTTTGCTTATTTTATCCTAACCAATTTTGTACGAATTCGCCTTTTTTCCTCCAACGATTCTTCCATTACAGTAATCCCACGGTTTAAATGAGCCAACCGATCATTTTGTTGGATATTTCCAATTCCATTGCCGTTGGCGCTTTTTTCGGCCATTTTTTCCAATCTTTCTGCCTTTGCTGCAAAGAATTTTTCTTGTAATGCCATTCTTCGGGTATTTGCTTCAGTCACAAAATTCTAATCCAGGGAAAATGTGGATTAAGATAATGCCACCAATTTATGGCCAAAAAGCCAATTTACCATTAATTTTTCCAAACTAGTCTCCGGCTCTTCAAGTAAAACCAACAATCGATGATCATTTTCCTCTATTGCCTTTTGGCCCAGTTCAATTTCTTCCACATTCCTTCCAATTTCATGTCCCAACTATACGGTAATATATGATTGAATTGAAATGAAAAAGGTCGTTCATCAAACCTCAATTAATTCGCCTCTTTTCCCTAATATCTGAGCCTTCTTTTCCGCAATTTTTGCCTTCAATTTGGTAATCATTTCTTGATCTTCATTAGCGGCAATTTTAGGTTTTTCTTCTTCCGTCGATTTTGCCGTTGCCAATTTTGGTTTAGGAGGCAATTTTGGTTTTGGACTAATGAGGAAAATTTCAAAGAAAGGAAGAAATAATTTTACGCGATTTTCGGTTTCTGTTGCTTCATTTCTTCTTGTCCAAATTTTCCCGCAATTTGCGACCAAATATTTGTGCCACTTGTGCCAACAATTCCGTCTTCCCCCTCCGCTTTTGGATGCCAAAAGCGGCCAATCCTTTGGAGTTGGTAAAATCGACAGAATTCTGGCACCCATTGTTGGGCCATTTGCCGACTGATCATTTCGCCCACATCCACTTTCAACCTTTCCAATGGAGCTTTAGGAGAAAAGTAGAATACGATAAATTTTGTAATCAAACAAACTCAATTCCTTTTCCTCCTCTTGATTGGCCATCTCTTTAGGCATTTTCTCGAAAAGGGCAAGGAAAATTCGTCGACTATCGAAAATATTTGGATAAAGCAAAGCCTGATAGCCAATTTGTTCGTCACGAATGCTCAGACACTTTGAAATGATAAATTCTTTTTCTGGCTAATCTCTAGAGAATACCTTGATCTCATTTGAAATTTTCGACCCAATTCGAAAGCGATCAACCGCATTGCCGGGCAATAAATAGCTAGGAATGCTAGTTTTGGTGCGCGGATTACATTTCCAAAGACAGCGGACAATGGCCTCAACAATTTGGTCCGAACCCAAATCTTTCAATGTGGCATATTCGGCAGATTCAATAAATGAACTTTAGGCAAGAATGAAATTTGGCCGAGTCCTACTTACCAATGTAAATCATTTGCGAGCACATCAAATATCATTCCATCAACATTTTCCATTTTATTTTAATTTTTAAGGCCAATAAAACAAAAAGGGAAATAAATTATTGTTAATCAATGTTGTCTTTGACGATATTATCTTTTTACAATTATATAAAACTAGGTTTTTCAGTGAAAAATTGCCAAAAATCCAAAATCTCCAATTATCTTGTGTTTTGTTATTAATTCCCCTCAAAATATTTTAAATAAATGTTGGCATAATGTTTTTTTATTATAATTAAATGACATTTGACACAACGCGCTGCGCCGCCGCCGGCTTAAATAAAATGCGCGTGCGCGAGCAAACCTAAACCGCAAACCGAAATTGTAACTGCATGGTGCATGCATATTATATTGCATAGCCATGGATTTAAATTAGTCCTCCAATTACTGAAATTTATATGTTCATTTTCACTTTTCAAAATTTTTCTTCAAATTTAGATTTTTCCAATTAAAAATGGACCAGAATATTGATGAAAAAATGGATGATAAACTTCAAAATGAACAACAACCAGCAGAAGAACAAACTGTTGAAGAAGAAATTCAACCAAAAGAACAGATTAATGTAAATGAACAATTCCAACAAGGAGGCCAAAATGTTGGAGAAGAACAAATTCAAGAAACTGCTGGAGATGAACAGTTTCAATCAGAAAATCAAACTACTGGAGATGAACAATTCCAACAAAAGGAACAAGAAACAGCTGAAAATGAACAACTTGAAACTACTGCTGAAAATGAACAGCGTTATGAAACAGCTCTAGATGAACAGCTTGAAACTACTGGAGATGAACAGCTGCAAGAAACTGCCGAAGATGAACAATTTTATGAAACTGCTGGGGATGAACAATTTCAAGAAACTGCTGGAGATGAAATTCAACAAGAAGAACAAGTTCCCGGGGATGAACAATTCCAGCAAGAAAACCAAACTGTTGGAGAAGAACAGCTTCAACCGGACGAACAAAATGTTGAAAAAGAAATTCAACCGGGCCAACAAAATGTTGAAAATGAAGTTCAATCGGAAGGACAGGTTGTTGGAGATGAACAATTTCAACCAAAAGAAAATGAACAAATTGCTGATGAGGGTGAAAAGGAAAAGCCCGTTGAAGATGATAATCCAAGTGAGAAGAAAAGTAAAGCTGATGAAGATGTTGAAATGGAAATGGCTTCTAAAGAAATTGATGAGAATAAAATTGCCAACAATGAACTCAAAAACCGAAAACGTCCGAAAGATAAAACATTGGCTGAGCAATATTCTGAGGAGCCAAGAACCAAAAAAGCAGCATTGGAACAATTGAAAAGTATGCAATTTGCCACAAAGGATCCATTCAAGGAGAATCCGTTAGTTTATTTTTATTAATTAAATTTGTTTAAAATTATATTAAAATAGGCCAACACTGATGAGCCACCATCGAAAACGAACACCACCACCCAGGAAATCATCCACCGGTGGCACTGAAGAACCAAGGCGTCGGGGACGCGACGAGCCAAGCCGAAGGAGGGGACGTTCACGGTCGAGGTCGCCGAGAAGTTCAAGCCGGCCAAAACCATCATTGGCCTCCACAAATTTGGCAGCCGGATCCCGACATCAACGTTCCACAATGTTTTTTCTTCAAAATGAGCAAAAGGCGGCGGCCACGGCCAACAAACAATCACGGGGCACGGCAATGCCAACCAAACCGTTGCGAGATCGAATTGAACAATTGCTGATGAGCAGAACGGACAGTGAAGTTATTACATTGCCTCCAGCGGAAATAAGGAATTTAATATTGCGCGGCATTGATCTGTACAAGGAACATGAATTCTTCCTGACTGGACTCAAAGCTCAATTGATGTTAGTTTATTTAACATTTATTAATTTATTGAAAAAATATCTTAAAATGATAATGATAGGTCCTATACCTCAAATTTGTAATCATTCGATAAATCTCGCAAAGATGCATTATTTAATTTGTTTTTGGCTTGGGTTTAACCAATTCTAACTTAGTTTTGAACCATTAAACCAAAATTGGTTTGAACCATTTAATGCCCTTTAATTATTGACCAAACCATAACAAATTATATACCATTTAATGCTTCTTGACCAGCTTTATCCAATTTTGGGTATATATGGTTTGTGAATGGCGGGATAAACCTTTCTTAAACCATTAATATTTCGGATTTATTTAATCTTTTCGGCAAATTTTTTAATAAATTAAATAATATCCATTTAATTTTAATAAATTATTCCAAATAAAACAAATACATTTTGCAGAGAATTGGACGCAATGATTGCCCGGGAACGAGAGGACATTGAGCGGATTTCGCAAGAACTTCCACCGCAGTATAGGCCACCATTTTATGATGAATTCATTTCCGCACCACGTCGAGGAGGAGGTGATCAACTCGAAACAAATCAACAACAATTCATGGGACCATCGCAACCGCAAAAGGCACCTTCAAATTTCTCTTCAGTTTCGCTGCCATCAATTGACAATAATAATGAGTTGGTTTTTCAATTTTTTTATAAGGGGATTAGTATTGACTTGTATAGCTGAGTGGTAAGTAGCTTGATTTGAAGGGGGAAGGGTCGGCGGTTCGATTCCCAGGGGCGGAGAGTAATTTTTTCTTTCTGATTTTCAATTTTTTTAAAATTTTTTTACTAAATAAATTCCACAAATTAAAATTTAAATCGTGTATTATTGCAGATTTCGACCCACATCCATGCAAATGCATCAACAGCCGCAGATGCCGGCATCTTCTCAATTTACTCGACCTCCACCTCCATTTCCTCAATTTCCCGGTCCAGCAACCACCGTTATTTCGGCTACCACCACTCATTTTGGTCAAAGTCCTTCACTGCTCTTCTCAAAACCGCCACCGACTTCTGCGCCATCCACGAAAGATGTAAGTGTAATTTAATTTTTATATTATCAATTTAAAAAATTATTTTTTAATTATCAATCTGTCAAGATATCAAATTTCATAAATAAAAAAGAGAACTAATATTTAATAATATTTTTTCATTTTTAAATTATCAAAATTAATTTTAATTTAAAAAATTTTAAATTTTTTTTAAAAAATTTTCCGATGGATTTAGATCAAATATATGAAGTAAAAATCCAAAAAAGTATCTTTTAAAAAATAAATCAATAAGTTAAGAAAAAAAATCATATTAGTTATTAATAAAATTTATAAAAAATATTCGAAAATTGTTTTCCCCCCATAACATAATATCAAAAATTCCTTTCCATCTCCATTTTTCTTTTTTCAAATTAATTTTTAATTTAATTTTCAAATTAACATTCCCCAATCTGATTTTCAGGCCAATATTCCGCCAGCAACGAACACCTCAATCCCACCGCCAAAATTGCAATCAATTGCTGCTGAAATGCCGCCACAATCCCAACCGCAAAAGAATTTTGTGCAAAATGTGCCCCCACCGGCTATTCCCTCCGCTTTCTCCATTCCGCTACCACAAATTGGCGGGGGAGGAGGAAAAGCCCAAGAAACGCCGCCGAAAGTTCAACAACAACAAAAGCCAACATCCTCAATTCCTTCTTTATTGAGTTTTTGTGTGAAGAAAATTTAATGAGATTATTGAATGGATGATTTTTGATAATTTTATTCATTATCATTTTTTATTGCATAAAATTGTTCTTTTTTTTCCAATTTTCAATATTTTTTCTGCACCGTTCGCCTGCAATTACAATTAAAATTTCTTTCCGGAAAGAAAAGTGCAATTACAACTTTCCGGAAAGAAAAGTGCAATTACAACTTTCCGGAAAGAAAAGTGCAATTACAACTTTCCGGAAAGAAAAGTGCAATTACAACTTTCCGGAAAGAAAAGTGCAATTATAATTCCGGAAAGAAAAGTGCAATTACAACTTTCCGGAAAGAAAAGTGCAATTACAACTTTCCGGAAAGAAAAGTGCAATTACAACTTTCCGGAAAGAAAAGTGCAATTATAATTCCGGAAAGAAAAGTGCAATTACAATTCCGGAAAGAAAAGTGCAATTACAATTCCGGAAAGAAAAGTGCAATTACAATTCCGGAAAGAAAAGTGCAATTACAATTCCGGAAAGAAAAGTGCAATTACAATTCCGGAAAGAAAAGTGCAATTACAATTCCGGAAAGAAAAGTGCAATTACAATTCCGGAAAGAAAAATGCAATACAATTCCGGAAAGAAAAGTGCAATTACAATTCCGGAATGAAAAGTGCAATTACAATTCCGGAAAGAAAAGTGCAATTACAATTCGGGAGAGAAAAGTGCAATTACAATTCCGGAAAGAAAAGTGCAATTACAATTCCTTTTAGGACAGGGCTGCCAGAATACCCACCCACGGGGGGCATTTGCCCCCTTTTTAGGATTTTGCCCCCTTTTTTGCCCCCCGTGCCGAGTTGCCCCCCAAATGCCCCCTTTTGATTTTTTTGTTAAAATTTTCCCCAAATAGGTCATTTTTCCTCAAAATTTTTCGCTGCGCGGCAATTTTTTGGTCAAATTTTTCGCTGCGCGGCAATTTTTTGGTCTAATTTTTCGCTGCGCGGCAATTTTTTGGTCTAATTTTTCGCTGCGCGGCCATTTTTGGCAAAAATTTTCGCATTTTAGGCACTTTTTAAAATTGCCCCCCAAAATGCCCCCTTTTTAGCGAAAATGCCCCCCAAATGCCCCCTTTTTTATACCAAAATGCCCCCCAAAGTGAAAAACCATCTGGCAGCCCTGTTTTAGGATTAAAGATTGTGGAAAATAGATAAAATTAATTTAAAATTAAAGATTTTTAACCCCTGCCTTTTAATTTTGACATATTTTGATGTGTGAAGTGAATGGGGCAGAAGACACTTCTTAAATGCCCTGAAAGCTATTTAGATTAGAATGAATTGACAAGAAAATTGGAGCAATTTTAATTGACTGGTGAAATATGTGTGGGCCACAATTAAGCTTACGCTTACTTAATAAATTGATGCCTTTCTGATGCCCATTTTATATTGTCAGATAAGGGGAGAGGAAAGAATAGGCCAAAGGCGTCAGTTGTGGCCACAAGGGTGGATTTTGGCCAATCAATTGGATTGGTCGGAAATAACAGCAGAAAATTCCCCTTCCTTCATTTTTTTTCAATTTTGCCATCAAAAATCGCCGAATATACAAAAATGGCCAATGCCTATGGCCACTATCCACATCCCCATTATTCCCATCATCCGTATGGCAGTGGTGGACCAAGTAGTCCAATTTTGGACGATGAGCCAATTTGGGCGAAGGCGGACACAATTGAGCCAAGGCATCGGAGTCCACCGCCTTTGGGTTATCAGCCACCACCAATTCGCGGGGCGACTCCGCAACAGACAACCGTGGTTCATGCCACGGCAAAACCCGTACCGGATTCTGATATTTATAGGTGAATTTCTGTGCCATTCTAATTTTACACCAATTTTGGATTCACTCGGGTTTTAATTTCCGCTAACCAAAAATATAATATAATAATAGTTTATCCACATCTCATCAGCTCATAGGCATTTTAGAGCATTTATTTATGGTCATTCGATTCAACATGGTCGATTTAGTAGGGAAAATGCCAATTCTGACTAGATTTGGTACATTCCAAAAAATGTCAAACCAATTTTAAACCAGAAATTTCAAGTGGCCATAATTTAGGTTCAAACTTGTCAAATCGATTTTAAATTGAGATCTTCTAAACCAAATCGGCCCTAATGAGTCGATTAAGCCATAGATTAAGGTTGTAAGATCATTAGAAACATATTAAAAGAAACTCCAGCATTAAGATAAAATACTTCAATTTAATCCCCCCCCCCCCCCCCAAATGATCGCCAAATTTCCATATTTCCCCCTATTTTTAGGGTCGGAATTTATGGTTGGCGAAAACGTTGTCTCTATGCATTCATTCTTGTCCTTACTTTGGTCGTTTTCCTCAATTTGGCATTCACTTTTTGGATTATGACCGTTCTCGACTTTTCCCTTGTAAATCATAATCACTAAAACATAAATTATTAATAAATTAAAAGGGTGGAATTGGAGCATTGAAAATCGAAAAGGACCAAATTCGAGGTCAATTAACAAAAAATGAGCTAATTTTAAAATTAATCCAAAAAAGTTGTTGGCCGTTCCGAATTCGAGAAACCCGTCCGATTCTCGCAGTTGAGCAGCGCAGATGTTGGTTTTATTTTTTAATTTTATTAATTGAGGCAAAAATAGTCAAAAATATCAATAATTTTCATTAAAAAAAGGCAAAAAAATTTACTGGAGCTGGCCGGAATTGAACCGGCGACTTCTTGCATGCTAAGCAAGCACTCTACCACTGAGTTACAGCCCCAATTGAAATGTTCCCTTTTCAATTGCATTAAATAGGAAGGAAGGAAGGAATAGAGGAAAAAATTCTCCCATATTATTTGGTCAAAAACTGCTCATTTTCTAAATTATTTTTTTGGCTTAATCATATATCTAATTCTAATTATTGTCTTTTAAACTTTAATATATTTTTCCATAAATCTCTCTGTCAAATTTACATAAATTTTCCAAATAATTTACAAATTAATTGGAAGGGATGTGTTCAAGTTCCACTGATTCCATTCGCCTTATATATCACCGAGGCAAAAGCCTATCTATGAAGGCGATATACCATTCGAAAGCCCCAAATGTCTTCTAAAAAGTGGCTATAATATTATTAGAAAATCTAACTTTATAAAGAAGTTACATGCCTTCGAATATAATAAACCCCATTTTTTGGAGGAAAAGCCACTTATTTTAAAAATATTTTAGTTTTTCATAAAATTAGAAAAGCCACTTTTTAGAGGACATTTTGGGCTTTCAAATTGCCTATCCTTTCCTGAATTAGTTTGCTTCCTTGTTGAGCTATCCAAAAGTACAAAAGTACGACCCCAAATAGTGAATTTTCCTGTTTATAAATTGTCAATTGTCCAAATTTTTTTTTTAAATTTTTGTATTCCCAAAAAAGGATCAAGCTCTGTCCATTGATTCGGCATTGGGCGTCTCAATAAATGCCCATAACCATACGGGTCATCGGACGGCCAGTTTGAATTTGCAATCTGATGGGAAGGCAAATTTGGTTTGTGATCGATTCGAAGTGCACGACGAAGACCAAAAATTGCTATTTTTTGTTGATTCACAAGAAATTGGCCTAAAACTGGAGAATTTGCGCATTTTGGGTTGGAATTGGGAGGGATTTAATAGGGAATATTTTGCACAGATGATGGAGGCAGCGTTTTTGAGGGAGCCATCCAAACAGGTGAGTACCAAAATTGGATTAAAATTGTCGATAACGAACAAAAAATTAATGTTTTTCAGCAATTGTTCGCCCAGAACCGGACAGTCCATTGAGGTAGAATGTTTTATGAAAATATTTTTGAGTTTTTTGAAACCATTGAAAATTGTCTAAAAATCTTTGAGGCCATAAAGCTAGGCAATAATAAATTTAGAAATTTGAAGAATATATGGCTAAAATATGACTAAGAATTAAATGGCCAAGATTTATGGCCATAAAAATGGCAATTTTCCCACAGAAATTTTTGAGATAATTCCATATTTTTTTGGACAAATTAAATGACTTCCATTTGTGGCATTTTAGCATTTTTTCGGGAAATTTGTTTGGTTGATTTGGTTACTAAAGGGCATATATAAAAAATTGTATTTATCCAGATATTCATGGTAAAGAAATTCAATTAAAATAAATGAATACAACGTCCAAAAACTCTGATAATTTTATTTTTTACCAGGAAGGGGATAAGGATTAGTTTGACTAGATTTTAGTAAATTTATTTATCTGTTGTGCGGAAAACTAATAACAGAACATCGCAAATGCGTATGGAGAAAAGTGAATCAAAATGTGAACATTTAACAGGGAAAGGAGCCGGTATAAAAAGGCAGATTGTGCTGGGGCAATATTTGATTGATAGGGTGACAAGGCGATTAGGCAAAAAATTAGGGGTACAGTAGAATGGATGAATAGGAGAAGCCCTTAAGCATTATTGTCATTGCCAATATTTCGTTACCCAATTTCATTCAAATTTATTTATTCTTTTGAACTTAAAGCCTTTTTAACCAAAATTTGAAGATTGGAATCGCCCACCCGAAGTTTGATTGTGGAAGCCGGCCAAGACATTGAAATGATGAGCAGTGCCGGCGAAGTGCAAATCAATTCACTTTTGGACATTCATTTGAGGGCAAAACAAGTTAAACAATTTTTCCCTACAAATATTATCCCATGTAAAATAGGGACAAATTCGGCTTGAATCCAGCAACATTTTCATTTCTGGTTTGGAGCAAACTTCCGGCATTGGGGCCGCCCAATATCAAATTTGTGTTTGCCAAAATGGACGACTCTTTTTGGCAAATGAAAGGGCCGATTGTCGGGCAGATAAACAAATTTGTTCATAAAAAGAATATATTAAAATGTGAAAAATATTTCCAAAAATTGTTTAAAAATATAAAAAATTTTTCCATTCATATTCTTCGTGCATTTTTCATCGTTTTGCCCTTTTTGCCGCTTTCGATATGATTTTTTGCTTGCAAAATGGACATTGCGGAGCGTTTCGATGAATTGACCGTTGGCAATGTTGGCAAGCCTAGCAAAAAATATTTTCAATTATTTATTCTCTCATTGTCCACAATTTTCCCATAATCAACGTTTCCAATCGGATATTTAAATTATTTTAAAAATATTTTATTAAATTGGAATTGGCTTAATCAAGCAAAAATCTTATTTTATTAGTTTTTGGATAAGTTTAAGCCTAAACTATAATTAATCCTACAGAAGATTGAGGCAAATACTAAAAGGGCTTAATTAGTTAAATCTCTTTTAGTTTATAAGCTTAATAAGCCCACGCCTAAACCATAGATAATCTTAACAAGGGAAGTACCTCACCTTAAGGTGGCCCTTTTTGATGAAACTTGGCATGTCTTTTGGCCATAGGATGCCTACACATAATCCGCTATTTTTATCTGCGGAATGCCCACGCCTCGGATTTTATGGCCATAAAACCTATTTTTTCAGCCATTTAGGCCATAGCCCATATCTCCGTATAGGGATGTCCTAAAATTATGAACTAAACGTCATATTATAGAGAATTTTATGGGCTATAATATTGGTAAATGTTTTCTAGGCCTAAAAATTTTTTGAAATTTTTTATCGATTTTTTTTCGAAAAATCCCGAATTTGGCCAATTTTCAATGGGCCATAACTCGGGTATATGGCTACATTGGAACATGGCCCAATTATGTTTTTTGATCACAATATCATAAAGTATTTTTATGTAAATTTTCAGATTTTTCCCTTAACCTGAAAATTCTAGGTATTTTGCCCATACAGGCCTAGGCATTGTAAATTTGCAAAAATTTTCAGGTTGACGAAAAAATCTGAAAATTTACATAAAAATACTTTATGATATTGTGATCAAAAAACATAATTGGGCCATGTTCCAATGTAGCCATATACCCGAGTTATGGCCCATTGAAAATTGGCCAAATTCGGGATTTTTCGAAAAAAAATCGATAAAAAATTTCAAAAAATTTTTAGGCCTAGAAAACATTTACCAATATTATAGCCAATAAAATTCTCTATAATATGACGTTTAGTTCATAATTTTAGGACATCCCTATACGGAGATATGGGCTATGGCCAAAATGGCTGAAAAAATAGGTTTTATGGTAATAAAATCCGAGATAAGCTCATTGGGCAGATAATTATATTGCGGTTTACATAATTTTAATTCTTTTATTTAATTTTTAATAATAAAACTCTAAATTTGTATTAAAAATGTGTTTAAGAAATTAAAAAAATACTTGCCGATGAGAGGAATTGAACACATGACCATAAAAAGTATTCTACATACTTACCCCATACACCATCCAGGCATCTGCCTCTTCCTATTTCCAATCCAATAAATCGTCAAATTAAAAATTTTTATTGGCCATAAAACAGTAGGCGAGCTCATTCCGCAGATAAAAATAGCGGATTATGTGTAGGCATCCTATGGCCAAAAGACATGCCAAGTTTCATCAAAAAGGGCCACCTTAAGGTGAGGTACTTCCCTTGTAAGTAAAATCAGGGAAATAAAACAAATTTGTTACATTTTAATCAAAATGACATATTTTATTTCATAATCTCAAACCTAATTCCAGTTTTAAAGTTATCAAGAAATTTTGGTACAATTAAACCGAATTTAAAATTTTACTATTTGTAGCTAAAAACATTGAGCCAGCAGATGAAAAATTATACAAAAATAAAAGATATAATATTACAAATTGGAAATTCTCAGTCCCCCAATTTTACTTACTTTCATTTTCGGTTGATGCGGATTTGGAAGCAAAGAAATTGGGGGCGGAAATAATGTTGGAAGAATGGCATCTGCCGTTGTGGCCCCTGGCTTATTGGAAATACCGACAATTTCATTGGAATGTTGCCAATTTGAAGAGATACCCTGCTGATTATTCTGTTGTTGTAGAAATTGTTGGAAGAGGGCGAGAAAAAGTTGGTATTGAACGGAACCAGGACCAATAGCAATTTGTTCATTGACGGCATCCAGTTCATTTTTGGCCAATAATTCGCCTTTGGATTGTTGCCCCAAAACAATGTTGTTGTTTGCTTCATCCAATTTTGCCTCCAAAATGGCAGCTCTTTCCGCTAATTCCGATTTCCTCTGGGCAAATTCCTGGCGAATTGGCCGCAAAATCATCTCCAATTGGTTGATGTCCTAATAATGGGGGTTGGGAAGTTTTCAAAAAATTAATAAAGCCACTTTTTAGAGGACATTTAGGGTTTTTGAATGGCATATCGCCATCCCTAATTGGTTGCCTTCTTTGTTAAGCTATAGCCAAAAGAATTGTCCCAGGTATCTGAATCGTCCTGTTTAGGATTGAGCTTTCCCTAAGGATGTAAAATACCATAAATCTACTGTAGGAGAAATATCTAGTGGCAAAAATGATCGACATTATATTTTAAATAGAAACGGCACTAACCTGATTGATTGTGCGCAATTGTTCTTGATGTTCACGCCTCTCTTCCCATAGCAATGCTTCCATTCTTTGCCAATTATTAGCCTCCACTGTCCCTTCAATTTGGGTGGAATGCAATTGGAATAATTGGCCAAGGCAATGGTCAATTTCATCGACAGTCTTTTGTATATCAGCGATTGTGAATAATTCAGAAATCACTTGTTGATCCGAGTCCATCGATTCGTCTGATTTGACGGAATTAATTTTTTGATCAACTGGAATTTCTTTTTGATCAATTTTTTATCGTTTTTTTTTTCTGAATTTGATATAGAATTGAGGAAAACAGATGGAAATAATTTAAAAGAAAGAAACACAAATCTAACAAGAAAACACATCTTTCTGGAATGAAATATAAATCTGACCGGAATGAAACACAATCTAGCCAGAAAGAACTTTAAAACTTTCCGGAAAGAACTTAGATTAAAACTTTCCGGAAAGAACTTAGAATTAAAACTTTCCGGAAAGAAAAATAAACTTTCCGGAAAGAACTTAGATTAAAATCTTCCGGAAAGAAAAATAAACTTTCCGGAATGAAAAATAAACTTTCCGGAAAGAACTTAGATTAAAACTTTCCGGAAAGAAAAATAAACTTTCCGGAAAGAACTTAGATTAAAATCTTCCGGAAAGAAAAATAAACTTTCCGGAATGAAAAATAAACTTTCCGGAAAGAACTTAGATTAAAACTTTCCGGAAAGAAAAATAAACTTTCCGGAAAGAACTTAGATTAAAAATTTCCGGAAAGAACTTAGATTAAAACTTTCTGGAAAGAACTTAGATTAAAACTTTCCGGAAAGAAAAATAAACTTTCCGGAAAGAACTTAGATTAAAACTTTCCGGAAAGAAAAATAAACTTTCCGGAAAGAACTTAGATTAAAACTTTCCGGAAAGAAAAATAAACTTTCCGGAAAGAACTTAGATTAAAACTTTCGGGAAAGAAAAATAAACTTTCCGGAAAGAACTTAGATTAAAACTTTCCGGAAAGAACTTAGATTAAAACTTTCCGGAAAGAACTTAGATTAAAAATTTCCGGAAAGAACTTAGATTAAAACTTTCTGGAAAGAACTTAGATTAAAACTTTCCGGAAAGAACTTAGATTAAAACTTTCCGGAAAGAACTTAGATTAAAACTTTCCGGAAAGAAAAATAAACTTTCCGGAAAGAACTTAGATTAAAACTTTCCGGAAAGAAAATAAAACTTTCCGGAATGAAAAATAAACTTTCCGGAAAGAACTTAGATTAAAACTTTACGGAAAGAAGTTAGATTAAAACATTCCGGAAAGAACTTAGATTAAAACTTTCTGGAAAGAACTTAGATTAAAACTTTCTGGAAAGAACTTAGATTAAAACTTTCCGGAAAGAACTTAGATTAAAACTTTCCGGAAAGAAAATAAAACTTTCCGGAAAGAAAATAAAACTTTCCGGAATGAAACACAAATATTTCCTGCTTCAAAATGTTATGACAAATTCTTTGATTTTAAAAATATAGGAAAATAAAAATAGGTTTATTTTTCCTAAAGGCGGGAGAGGCCCACATTAAAATAAAATGAGGGTGGTTGGCGAGAAGAGGTGAATTGGACTGTATATTTTTATTCATTGTACATTTGAATGAGGCAAGGCTGAATAAAAATGGAAATCAACGCTGCGGGAAGAAGAAGATGGTCCATCCACCTTCACATTTATGGTGATGGCGTAGAATTGACACACACTGAGGCTCAATTGCCTGTTGCCGAGAGGAATGGATGAAACCCATTTTGGGAATGGGCAAATGGATGGGCAAATTGCGGGGAATGTGGGAAAACTTTGTGTTTGGGAGATGGCGCGGTTCATTCATCCTTCCTCCATCGACCCCCAATTGACAGCCGTATCATCCTGCACATTCAGCCGCTTCCATCCAAATAAAGGTTGGCTTGCTACCAACCAGCCTGTTCTTTATTTCCCATTTGTTCATTCTTTTACTCATCCTTCAAGCTTCAACCTATCTCCCATGCAACAATGGCCTAAAAAATTTTTATAAAGGAGTGTATAGAATTTGGTTTAGCAAAAAATGTATTTGGATGAGGGTTCGTGGCGAAGCAAGTGACAAAAATTTGGACTAATACTTTTTCTTTTACCATATTCGTTATTCATCATCATGAAAGAGAAAAGAAGGAGAAAATTTGGTCCTTGTTGAGTCGTAAATATATAAACAAGGCTTAAGAAGATCAAAGTTACTGTAATTTAAGATGATTGAGTTAATCCTTCAATCCATTCTTAAAAAGATAATGACAAATGTGGTTTGGAATAAATTTAGGAGTAAGGGCCAAGCAGATTCATTGACAGGAATTTAGCCCAGCTACTGACCTCATCAAGTCTCATCTCAATCATAATGAGAGAGAAAAGAGAAATTTGAACATTTTTAGGTCTTAAAAATATAAAAAGATATAAAAGCAAAATTAAAATTACTGCATTTTTTTCAAAAGAAGACAATTGAATTGAGCATCCCCGCCATTTTTGTGATCATAATAATTATAATAATTAATAACTAGAGTCCAAAAATGCAGGAATTTCACATTAATATTTTAGAGCCTATGATATTCTCATTATAATATCTTAATTAGCTTTAATTTTTTGTAAAATTTATTATATTCATTATATTAATTGAATAGATTAAAGAAGAAATTAGTGGATTTAATAAAAATTGCAAATATTAATGACCCAAATAATGCTCTTTGTGTTTTTGGTTTATCCTTTGAAAATTTAAGTGGGTGGCCAACTGACCAAAACCCCCACGTTCCAAAAATTAAACGGCAAGCACGCCAATGAATCAACAAAGAAAATGAAAGAATGGAAAAGGCAAAACAAAATTCACTTTACCAATTGGTTCAATCAAATTGCAGATGCGTTGGAATGGTTCAAAATGGCCTACATTTCGCAGCTCTTTCTGAGCAAAATTAAAGAGTTGATCCTATCAGCCACTAAATAGCAGGCTGGCCGTCTACCCCATCCATTTAATTTAGTTGTCCCTAATTCATTCCACTGTATGGGATCATAAAATTATTATCAAAATGGATTAATCATCAGCCAAATATTCGCGTTTGATCATTGCCTCCACCATACCATAGAACGGAATGAATTAGGGACAATTAATTTAAATGAATATATAAAAGTAGACGGCTAGCTGGCCATTTAGTGTCTGATTCTTATTATTGAAACATCTGAATACAAAACAATAATAATTGCTTAAAAACCCGGACCAATTTCGCTGGGCCCGATCCCGGGTTTTATTTCCCGGCAAATCGATGCGTCTCGATGAGATCTACAAAATGGTATAAGGTTTGTAGGGTCTAAAACCAGTTTGTGATTTATTATAAGTCGAAAACGCCCACATTGACCCTATTGTGGAATTGACCATATTGGCACTGTCTTTTGTCTATTGTGGAATTGACCCCGGACGTTTGAAAGCTATAAATGCCCTATAAAAATAGCCTAAATTTTATGAAATCCATCTTTTAAAAAGGTTACAACATACTTTGAGTGTAATAGACCCAAATTTTTTCATAACTTATTTACAAAATTATTAAAAATTTTCAAAAAATTATAAAAGCCACTTTTTAAAGGAAATTTGGGGCTTTCAAATAGTTTATCGTCTTCTCATTGTCAGATTTGTTAATATCTTGTTGAATTATGATCAAAAATGTTCCCATGTATTGAATGTCATGATTTGATTAGGAATGGAGGGGCTATGGACATTTCGCAGAAATGTTTTACATATTAAATTTAAAATTAAAAAATGAGTTTATATTTATAGTTTTAATTGAATAATATTTGAAAATACTCTACAGGTCAATTTTTTACTGATGATTGAAAGGCTGTACATAAATAAATATCCTTTCCTTTATATAAATAAATATTAAATAATTTTACCCATTATTTTATGAAATTTTAATAATTCTACAAAAATATATGATCAATTCAAATCCATTTGTGTATATTTTTATTCTTCTCCTCAATTCATTGATGATCTGATGGCTTTTTGCGCGGTTTCTTCGGATTCTTTGAACGGCTTTTTGTTTTGCAATTTGGGCACACTGGAGCATTACGGTGGATTTGATCTTGGCAAGAGGCACATGTCTATTAAAAAAGGAAAATTTTATTGTAAATTTTTGAATATTTGAAAGGAATATATGTTCAAATATTTGATATCAATTAAATTTTGTTCATCTATAATTGAAATTATCCTAAACCTTTTAAATATTTATGACTAAACTTTGTTTTTTTTTTATAATAATTCTTCTTTTTTCCTGCTTAACTAAAAATCTTAACTTAATCCTTTATAAATTCATTTAATAGCCCAGTTTGAGGCCACAAAAAATGTTTTATATTTGCCTCTTACATTCGATTCAAAAAATGACAAATTAGGATGGCAATTGGAAATTTAAAAGGTAATTAATTGAATTTAAACAATTTAATTTCGAATTTTTCTCAAGAGACCTAATTTTTAGGCAATATATTTCATGCCTTCCTCTCTTTATTCCTACTGAATTGACACAATTCAATTGGGGCTGTAACTCAGTGGTAGAGTGCTTGCTTAGCATGCAAGAAGTCGCCGGTTCAATTCCGGCCAGCTCCAGCAATTTTTTTTGCCATTTTTAACAGTCCCATTTTTTGTTTACCTTCATTGGCGGCAATTGATGCTGGCTTGAGCCAATGGTGGATGTGCAACTTCCACCAATTCCACCGCTGCTGCTGCCCATCGAATTGTTTGTCGGCATTTTTCTTGTCTGCTGTTCGCGAATCCGATTCAATTCCTCCAGTGCCCGCATTGGGAATGGATTGAATTGATGTTGTGGATGGGCATCGGATGGTGCCAATGAAGGCGGACGAAATGTGGAATTGGAGGAGGATGCAAAATTTTGGCGAATTGCTTGATGTTGCTGATTTGGAAGGGAAATGGATGGCGGTGGAGGCATAGCATTGGCACCAAATTGGCCAACGGCATGTTGAAGCCAGAAAAGTGCGGCCAAATTTTGCTGAAAAATTGTAGAGGGATTATCTGGATTTATGGACAAATTTTTGGAAACAAGGTAGAAAAAATACATTCGATATTTTCAATTCTTTTTCGCCAATTTAAGATAATAAATCAAATAAATTACCGGATTAAATTGATTGGCTGTCTCAGAAACAATTTGAGGAGGAATTTGTGGATGGAATGATGGATTGGATACGGTGGAGGATGGTGGCGATGATGCTGTTTCCTCCTTCAACAATGCCGAACACTGTGCCGTCGATTCGAGCAAAAATTCGCGACTGCTGAAAATTTCATAAATTACTTTAATTAATTAGAAATCAGAGTCCTTTCCGGAATAAAAATCAGAATTCTTTCCGGAATGAATCAGAATTCTTTCCGGAATGAAAATCAGAATTGTTTCCGGAATGAAAATCAGAATTGTTTCCGGAATGAAAATCAGAATTGTTTCCGGAATGAAAATCAGAATTGTTTCCGGAATTGAAATCAGAATTTTTTCCGGAATGAAAATCAGAATTCTTTCCGTAATGAAAATCAGAATTTTTTCCGGAATGAAAATCAGAATTCTTTCCGGAATGAAAATCAGAATTGTTTCCGGAATGAAAATCAGAATTGTTTCCGGAATGAAAATCAGAATTGTTTCCGGAATGAATTTATTAGGTGAAAAGTAGCACCTTTCTGGCAACATTGCCCTGGGCAACAATTCCTCCAACAAGGGGCATGCCATTGCCAAATGCCGTGTTCGTCTGCCCAATTGCGCCAACAACATTGGGACATGTGCGCACCTTTGGCCCAATTCCATTTCCACCCGTCTCCGCTTTTCCTTCAACCCATCCATGGCAGGCCTCAATTCCTCTCGATCCTTGTCAATCAGGCGAATGGCCTCGACATGAACTCGTTTTTCCTCTTCCAATGCTGTGACAGTCTCTTCGGCTCTAAAAAATATTTTTATTCCATTCATATTTTCATATCGTATAATTTAGCTTTTCCATCCTCCATTTTCATTTAATTTAAAGTTTTTCTTCGGTAAATAAATATTTTTCCATCCAAAATTTTGCCAACCTTTCCAAGAATCGTTCATCCTCTTCCAATCCCTTCAATCCATTCAGCACTTCTTTCTGTTCATTTTCCAGTCGTTGGATGGCATCCCTGTGGAAATTTTGAGTATTTTTTATGCACAATTTGGCACATTCTTCCCTCCCCTTCTCCCAATTTTTCCCCTCCCTCAATTTATCCCCAAAGGGCCTATAAATTCATCATCTTTTCTAAGGGCTGAGGAAAATGTGTGGGGGCGCCGAATTCATTTCGGTCCAGAAGAGGGGAAGGATGCCTCCCTTGTCCCTTCCCATATATTTGGCATCTGTGGCCACTGAAATTTATGACTTTGCGGACAAAATTGCGACCCCTCCTTCTTAGAGGGTAGGGAAAGGGCCATAAAAATAAGGCCTCTACCTCTGCTCGTTCGCAATTTGCATATGAATTAAAGGCGAGGGACAGTGAGGAATGGAAATAAAATGGGGGAATTGGAAATGGCTTGAAAAACCTCCTATTCTTCCAACTTTCCTATTTGCTATTTTAATAAAGGCAATTTTTTGAATTTGGAATGTTGAATCAATTTTGAACAACAAAATTTGCATAAAATCTATAAAAATTTAATTGTAAAAAATTATAAATTGGTCAAAGCGCTTTAAGCCACACCAAGGAAACACGTTAGGATGGATATTTCTCTAACGTCTAAAAATAAGCAGAAGATATAAATAATTAAGCCATCTCTTGACCAAGTTATAGGGCTTGATACTGAAAATTCTAATTAAGGAAGCATGTCAAGTTTTATGGCCAAAATCGCCAAAACTTTTGATTCCAAAACTTTTAGCTGTCATTGAATTTTTTGGCAAATTAAATGATTGGAATAAATTCTTTATTTCTTTTTAGGAATTTGTATATTCCCATATATCAAACTTGGTCTCGGCAATTTTCAAGAGTTGTTCGGCAACAGCCTCGGCATTTTCCTCCATTCCTCCACATTCATCGTCCCGCCCTTCTTCCTCTCCAATTACTGGATTTGGCGATGATTTAATTTTATTCGAAAGAATTGGCGATGTGGAAGTAGATGGGCCAATGTTGGTCAATTCCAATGGTTCAGTCGATTCATTTTGTTGTTTTTGGCCAGAATTGGAAGGTGATGATGATGAAGGGGATGTTGGATTGGTTGGAGGAATTCTTTCAATGATTGGATTTGGACTTGACATATTGGCTTTAATCATGGGATTAAGTTTGGTTATTCATTTGGAATGAACAAAAATATAGAAAAAAAAAATCGCGAAAAAAAAGCAAATTTCCCAATAATGTTAACAATTTTCCTTTTTCCAATTGTTCATTTTTTAGATGGCGAAGAAGGCAATTTACGAAAAAAAGAAGATTGGCACTATATTCTTCTCCAACTTGGGTTTGGCCCTAAATTTGCCATTCTTCACTATAAATAATGTCGATAGATCTAAATATTACAGTCACAAGGCATTTTTTCTCTTTCCTTCTGTTTCCTCCTTCTCCTTGTTTGGGAATGGGGATTGGGGGTGAATTTGATGGGCGGGAAGGGTGGGGCTAGGGGAAGGAGTATACTGTACCGCAGGTTCTCCTTTTCCTTTCCTTTCTTGTTTGGGAAGGAAAAAGGGAGGTGAATGCTTGCTGGGGCACATCAACCACCCCACTCATCATTTTCCTCCTACAATTTTCCCTCTTTATTTATGAGACTGTGGCTTTGATACTTTGTGGTTCAATTTTGGTGAATGAAAAGCAGCCAAAAATGTCGCCGCCACCGAAAGATGGCGATGAGGAATTTTGAAGAGGGGATTGGATATTGGAAGGAATCTGGTTTGCCAAAAAAAATTTTTTCCAATTGATCGGCTGGAAAAAGGCAAAAATTGGCGGGTGGCGGAAACGGAAGAAATTAAGGAGAAGAAGGGGAAATGGTGCGAATGGAAAAAGTTAGCCAAAAATGGATGAGGCGAACAAAATGGAAGAATGGCGAATGGAAAGGTGGAAAAAGACGTATTGTCAGGGAATGATTTTTGGCTGGGATGGATGAAAATTGGAAATTGGATGGCCAAAAAGGCGACCAAAAATGTGTGTTGATGAGTCAGCATAAATTTGATTTTGGGAATTAAAAAAGTATAATAAAGGAAGAGTTTGGCCAAAATATGTAATGTGGATTCTTCTCTTTTTTTATGAAATTAAAGGATCCATTCAAATTGATTCCTTCTTAAAAAGCAATGAAGAAATTTCGAAAGAGGGGAAGTGGGGCAGCCGATTGAGCACATGGTTTTGGTTTTTGGCCAATATTTCAACGAGGCAAAAACTGCTGATCTTGGAAGGCGATATACCATTTTAAAGGGCTGACATCACTATATAATTAGGCTTAATTAAAATTTTTGAATTATGAAATCATTTTAAGAAAAAATGATTTTCACCTAGACAAATTCAACCATTTTCATAATTTTATTGAATATTTTTAAATTTTTGTAATTTAAATTTAATTTAATAAAGCCTCTTTGTAGAAGAATTTCAGAACTTTCAAATAGTATATTATATTGTCTTACTAGATTGGCTTTTGCCTCGCTGATTTATGTGCCAAAAAGTAATGATTGCATTAAATCATATAGTTCTCACTTCTCATCCTCAGAATTTCATTGAATATTTCTTTTATTTTTATATTTTAAAATAAAATTTAATATAGCCAAATTATAGGGTAAACTCAGCCCTTTCAAATGGTGTATCGCCTTCTCTAATTAGTTATCGCCTCATTAAATTAGATGCCTAAAATTAACGCCATTAAATCTATGATTTCACTCATCAATGGTGGATAATTCAGAATTTAGTGCCAATGATCTTTTTTGCCATTTTAATAAAAAATAATTATATAGACAAATATACTCTTTAATTTCGATGAATCCTACCGCATCCCACTTGCCGACTTTACCATAAAATTAGTTTTTATTGAGGCGAGATTGACGAGGTGAATTGATCGACCACCACAAAAAGCGCAAAATCGGGTGGGGGATGGATTTTTGATTAATGTGAGAAAACACGATGTATGTTTGGCTATTTGGTCGCCATCGTCGATTGAATGGATGGTTGGTTGGTTGGTTTTGGCTGTGTGACCCACAAAAGCCGAAGGACCAAAACCAAAATGGTGGAAGGTGAAGGATGGGGGGAAATGCTAATTTGAATGCTGGGCTTTTGGTGGATGTCGAAGGGTAAACACGGAGGACACGAAGAAGAAAAAGGATGTGGGCGAAAAAGCAGCCTATAGGGGAAATGGTGAATTTTGTGCATTGGGAAATGATTTTTTTGGGGGATGCGCAATAGAGGCTAAAGGCCGATGAAATTGGGGTTGATTGTTTGTTTGGGAAAAAGTTTAGGCATAAATTTAAAATTGAAGGTCAGAAGAATTAAAGGACATATGTAAAACTGAGTAAAATAGGGCCAAAAAGGAAAAGGGGTGTGCTTTGCCCAAATTGAATAAGAACAGTAAACTGACAAGAGGAAAAGAGGGAAAGGAGAAGGAGGTGCCAAAGGACCATAAAATAGAATTGGCCGCCACCACTTCTCAAAAATGTCATCCATCTTTGGAAGGGGGATAAAATGTATGGGGGGGGGGGCACAACATTTTGGCCCAGACATCTGCTCCTTTACTTCCAATACTTTTCCTATTTGGTAAATATATCCCCCACCTCTAATCTTGTGGTTGGATCGTGTGAATGAAGCGCACCGATAAATTCACATATTTATTGCAAAGGATTTGGATTAAATTTTTACAATCTTACTTATTAGGATATATTAAACAGGATTTTCAATACCTGGGGTTGTATTTGGCCATATCTCAACAAGTAAGCAACCAAATTGGGAAGGCGATATGCCATTCGAAAGTTCTAAATATCCTCTAAAAAGTGGCATTCTATTTTTTTAAAAATTTTGAAAAATATTTTAACTAACCGGTTTTTCCTCAAAAATGTGGGTTTATTATACTCAAAGACATGTAACTTTCTTTAAAAGAAGAACTCTATAAATATTTTGTAGCCACTTTTTAGAGCACATTTAGGGCTTTCAAATGGTATATTGCCTTTCAGAGTTGGTAGCTTGCTTGTTGAATTGTGGCCAAAAATAGCCAAACAGGTACTAAATTAATGGTCTGACAGAAGTTTTTTGAATGCCTCGGGGCAAATCATTTGGATTTGAAGGAAAATAAATAAATTGGATTAACTTTGATAGAGAACAAAAAGTCGTGAATATAAGTCCTAGCTAATCCAGAAGCCTCATTAATTACGAGACGAATGTACTTTTACCCAAAAAATGGCCAAGAATTGGAAGGGTGTGGAGGGGAATCTGTTAATGTGTAAAATGGATGGACGAAAAAGAATTGCTGCTGTTTGGATGCGAGTTTTTACATGTATTGTTTGGCCCTTCCTTGTCCATCGCGGTCTAATCGGCCCAATCGGTTGGCCGGCTGGCTGATTCGTCGTGTGTTTTCTTCCAATTCCAACACCAAACGTCGTCCCAGCATCGAACCCCGGTGGAGCAATTTATTTCACTTTGTGTGCATCCGGCTGCTCTCAAAGAAGGGTTTTGGCCATTTGCCCCGCCCCATCTCCATTCATCAAATAAAAAACGCGGACAGCGCTTTTCTCAACATCAATCTTCTCGGCCATCGCATCGCCGTTTTTTTGGTTGGGTGTGAATTGCAACAAAAGGCGCCGAAAGGGAGAAAAAAAATGGATGGAATGGAATGGAATTGGGGCGGATTTAGTGGAGTCTTTGAGACATTCACACCAAAACAGCGGGCAAACCCCTTCAAAAAATGGAATTAAAGGAGGAGAAGGGAAAGGCGGCAATGTTTTTTACAAAGTCGGCCACTAAAATAACAATCAGTCATTTTGGGAAGGGGAGGGGGAGACAAATTCAATTCATTCCAATCAGCACTTTCCAATCTTAATTGTGTTTTTTTATGGTGGGCAAATTCGTGTGATAATGATCATTGGAAAATGCGCAAATTTTAGTGAGGAAAAGGAAATGAAAATTGGTCAATAAATGTTGCATTTTTCTAAATGCCCGCAACATTCCTGTCGCCATTTTTAATAAATAATTCATAGAGTATTAATCCAATTTTGTTGTTTTTATTATTAAATTAAAGAGCAGACTTTTGGCTATCCCAAGATATTAATTTTATTTAAATTGATTCAGAATTGATGGAATTATGTCCAAAAAATCATTGAAAATTTTGCCAATCCATAGGGAGCATCCCTACTGGGCGCAAGACTTTATAACATGAAAAAAACTGAAGCATTTTCAATGAATTTTATGTCAGATTAAAGAGCTTGAAAAGATCTATCGAAAAATATAGAATTCATATGAAACGGTTTAAAATTCAAAGAGTTATGACCAAAAATGTCGAAAAAATGAAGGAAAATGGTGTCAGACATATTCTTTAAGTTATGCACAGGTCAAACTAAACCAATTTTTTAAATTATATACCATTCAATAGCTAAGACTTAGCTCTTCAATATGGCACTAAATTTGTTGGAAAAGGTTCAATACTTCAAAAGTTATAATACGCCAAACTTTTTCGCGCCCAGTTGGCCTGCGCTCAGTTGGGGTGTACCCAGGTTTTTTTTGGCCATAACTCTATCAATTCTGAACCAATTTGAATAAATTTAATATGATTAGATAGCCAAAAGTCTGCTCTACAATTTGATATAAAAATCATCACAATTGGGATTAGTCCTTGATGAATTATTACAAAAGGCGGAAAGTTGGCCCCGAGACAAAAGTTTGGCTGCTACAAATTTTGTTTGCCATTGGCATTTCTGAGTAAATCGTAAAAGGATGTAGAAAATGAATAAAATTTGTGGAAATAATATACTCAAAATTTGCCTCCGATTTTATTGCCTTAATTTTTCATTGCATAATCAACCCCAAATTCGGTCCAAATAAATCCCCTCTCCAATATAGCCTCTCAATTTTCCCTTCCTTTTAAGTGGCCCCATTTTCGCTCCTTTTTGAAGGTCCCTCAAAATAAAAAAATGTATTTGAAGGGCCATTCAAAAAATCGCCGCCTAATGGGATTAATTAATCCACACTAAAAAAGGAGGTAATGCCGACAAAAACGTTCAGTCTTCAATGAATTTTTTGAGGGGAGAAGTGAAGGAAAATCGTCGCTTGAAGCCGTTTAAAAAATAAAGAAGAGGTAAATTAATGGAAATTTTATATTTTTTTTTATCACAATTTGCATAAAAAACAATAGAAATAAAAACAAAAAATAACAAAAAAATATGTAACAAAATTATGTGGTATATCTTTTCTATTCACTTTCTTCCCATTCGCCTTCCAATCTGTGTCGAATGCCAAGTCCATGAAGGGCAACCAAGGCGGCCACCTAAATTTTTTTGGCAAATTTGGCACTAAAGATGAGTGAAGTGGACCTGTTCGGCCATTCTCGTATTCGGTTGGGAAATTGTTGAGCTGAACTGCTTGGAATTGATGGACACTTTTGCTGTGAATCGACTATCTCGAGGACGTTGTGTCTTTAAATAATTAAAATATAAAATTTAGTATTATTAATTAGCTTATTTTAGGGCTTACTTAAATGGTATCAGTAAAAAATAAAAAAATCAAAATTATTTGCTGCCAGTGGGAATCGAACCGTTGCCCTCCATCTTTCTTAACCCAAGCACTCTACCTCCCAGCTAAATAAGACATAGTTTGCTATTTATAAAATGCCTAATAAGTTATATCCAATTTTTAACCTCAAATTTTTACTTAAATTTCCACTTACCGCCTCATAAATTGGTGCCGGCCATCTCTGCTCACGACAATATTTATGCAGAACACACTTTGGAGTGGGCAATCCATGCAGGCCATTCTTCAAGTTTTTCCTATAATTTCTCAAATAAATCAAATAAAATTAAATTGACTAACATTGGGAAGCTTAAATCGGTTGTGAAAATGCCATCGACCAGTGTGAATGCAATTCGGCCATTTTGGTGAAGTTTTTGTTCATCCATTTGGCCATCATCATTTTCAATTCTTGGCCTTTTCACTGGCCCATTCCCATTCTCTTCTTCAATTCCATTTAATTTCCTTATCCATTCCAAATATGTTGGCTCCACTTCCACTCCCCAAATTCGGCAAATTTGACGCATTGTGCCAGCCGTAACCGTGGCTCGACCTCGTGGGTCAAATTGCTTAAAATTGAAGGATTTTTGATGATTTTTAATAATAATTTTAGGAATTTTTTTGATGAGTTTTAAATAAAATTTAATTTTTTTAATGATTTTTTAATAATTATTTTTAGGAATTATTTGATGAGTTTTAAATAAAATTTAATTTTTTTAATGATTTTTTAATAATTATTTTAGGAATTATTTGATGAGTTTTAAATATAATTATTTTAGGAATTATTTGATGAGTTTTAAATAAAATTTAATTTTTTTAATGATTTTTTAATAATTATTTTAGGAATTTTTTGATGAGTTTTAAATAAAATTAATTTTTTTAATGATTTTTTAATAAATAATTTAATTATTTTTAATAATTTCTTCAATAATTAATTAAATATTTTTTATGTTTTTTAAAATAATAATTAATAATTTACCTGTTGACTGCCCAACATCCTTTGCACCACATATTTGACACCAGTGAATTGTTCATCATATTGGCATGCCTTCAAATTCATTTAATTTTATCATTTTTTTCGGAATAATTTCAAATTTTAAATGCAATTAAATTATATTTTTATTTATTTGAAACTATTTATGGATAAAATTGTTTAACAAAAATTGATAGAATAAATTACATTAGTAAATATTTTCTAATTAAAAATAAATTAATTGATTAAATAATTCAGAAAATCCCTTATTAGCCCTTAAGAAAAATATTTTAAAAATTTTTTTAGAAAAATTAAATTTTTTTATAAATAAAAATGTATCCAAAAATTCACCGAACAAACCTTTTTCAAATAATTGACAATTTCCTCATCCATCGGTAAAATGCCTCCTTCCTTGCGAAAAATGGACGGATTTGTGAATGCTTTTCGTGCAATCATCACACTATTTTAGTGGAAAAAATATTAAATTGGAATAAAATTGTAAAACCATACCTGCTTGCTCCCGTCTTGAACCGAAATTCTTCAATGTCCTTATTCGATTTAATTTGTTGTGAGCCGCCATTTGCAATTATCGGAATGTCCTTGAAAGCATCACAAATTTGGCGAATTTCCTCCACTCGACATTCATCACTGGGCCGTTCCGCCCTTCGCCGTCCATGAATTGCAATTGCTTAAAAAATATATATTTATTTTTCTTAAATTTTTTCCTTAAAATTAAATTTTTTAATATAAAATTTCCCAACCTGACACGCCACATTGTTCCACCATTCGAACAAATTCCATGGTTTTATCCCTCTAAATTTAATAAATTATAATAAAAATTGGTTTAATTTAATTAATTTACATCATCCAACACTCGAATTTTGCAGGAAACTGGAATTGGAGAGGCCGAAACCATTGCAGTCAAAATCTAAAAATTTTAAATTTAATAAAAATTTTCAATAAAAACCTCTTTGGCTTTGAGCGGATCGCTGAGCAAGGCTGCTCCCATGCCAGCGTGGACGGAAAAAGGTTTCGGGCATCCCATGTTCAAATCGATGCCGGCCACTTCTGTGCCTAATTTTTGACAAATTTTGGCCGCATTTTCCGCTGAAGCCGTTCCCTAAAAATTTTTAATTATTTTATTTAATTTTTTAAATTAATTATTTTACAATTTGCAAAATACATTTTGACTTTTCCTCCGCTGCAATTCTAAGCACAAGTTCATCGCCTTTGATAAAATCGACTGTGCCAAGATGGACTTAAATTAATTTAATTAAATATATTAATTAAATATATTTTTTAAACCATTTTCGATTCGTTTCGCTTCCAGCAATTTTTGGTCGACAATTTCCTCCGTATACACCAAATCCGCACCATAATTCAATGCAAGTGTTCTCAGCGGAGTTCTGCCTGCCCTGACCATCGGGGCCAATATTCTTTTGCCGGCAAAAAGTGCAGAATTTTGAGGCTTTTCCATCTAATTAATATAATAAATTAATTTTATAATTTCAATTTATAATTTTAATTATCAAAATGCACTCGGATTTGGCACGTTTTGGCCAAGCTTTTTGGCCTCAAGCTCAAGGAAAATTCTGCATTTTATTTTATTTATTTTCTTAAATGACAAAAAATCCCAAAAAATATATTTTTAATACCTATACAGTATCGACAAAAACAGTTTTTCATTGTCCAATTAGGATTACAATGAATTGAAGCATTTTCTTTGAATAAATTTAATGCCAAATGAAAGAGCTGGATGAGTTCTATCGAATAATGCGGAAAATATTCGGGTTAGCTCAAAATTCACAGAGTTATGATGAGACCAAAAATTGTAATTATGAAAAATGCTTTAACACTTAATCGGGTACCATATTTGTGCAAAGATGGAACTAATTTTTATTAATACACCTCATTTAATTGGCAAAACTTTGGCTCTTCAGGATGAAATCAAATTAGTTGAAAATGATTCATTGTTTCAAGTGTTTTACTTTACATAGACAGACTTGGTCACATCCATCCATTCCCTCTCATTGTTGGCACAAATTAGTTAAAACTCGAATTATCGAGGATATAAAACATAAAATTCATTTAAGAATAAATTATATTTATATAAAAGTGATTCAAAATGGAATCCGAAATCAAATAATCGAGCTATTTTCGTTTAAAACCTCAACTATCATAGCAAAGTAAAATTTGCATAAAACAACAAATCCACAAATGCCGAATAAAAGTTTTCATCCCAGCAAAAAGAAAATATGGGTATATTGGAAATGTGAAGCATATGAATAGGTTGGAAAAGCATGAATTGGCCATAAAGCATTGTTTATCGAGAGAAAAAGGCTTGGATAAAATATATAGGATGGGAAGCGCTGTGGTGTGCCGCCGTCAACATTGACGGCAAACGCACTGACTAGGACTCTGGAAAATGGATGGAATAAAAGCAGGGTAAGGGAAAATTGGTGTGGGTGGAGGTTGTGCCATTCACTCTGGAATTGCTTTTGGCCAAGGTTCCCTGTTGCTGCTTTTCTGGCTCTATTTTTTGGCACTCGCTCTCGCCTTCGCTTCCCTTCATATTGGCACTTTTTCCTGAAGCCGCCTCCCATTTTACGGCACACTCTGCCCATCAGAAGGTCCTGGCCCATTTTGTGGCTGCGGTTGGCCATTCAGCTGCTGTGCTCCTTGTTGGGCCGACTCGAACATTTTCCACATGCAATCCTGGGCATTGGCAAACACGCAATTTCCCCTCAATAAAACCCTCGGAACCCACCAAACAATCTGAGAGCCCCAAAATGTCAAGCAACTCTTTCACCGCAGGCTTATTCATTCCTGGAATAAATTTTTGGCACAAAAAGTTGGAATATTTTCACGCACCATCCGAAAACTTTTCCATTGCATTAAATTCACCTGTTATGAATTGATTTTGTTGAAAAATTAGCCAAAATATTAATAAAAATTTAATCATTTTTATATTTCATTTTATGACAAATTTTGACTAAATTTTGGTCTTTTAAAGATATTTTATAATAAATTTTTGACTAAATTTTAACCCAGAAAAAATCCATTTAAAGCTGAACAAATATTGCCGCCGAAATTTCCACCCAAATTCCCTCTTCCATTGCATTCTTTGCCAATTTTGCCAGCAGTCAAGAATGTTTTCCATTTTTGGTTATTTTTTTTTCCTACTCTTCGCCTCAACATTTGGCCAAGAGGGCGTGGAGAAGGCATTGCGCAAATTGAGGGATTCCGTCGACCGTTTCGAGGCAAATTTCCATCGAGCAATTGATGATTATGGCAAGACTGGCTCAATTCGAACGGTCAGTAATTATATGAAAATTTTATAATTTTCGAACTCAAACAATTAAATGCATATTAACTAGGGTTGCTCAAAGTCGGTTTTAAACCGAGGTTTCCGGTTTTCGGGAACTCAAACAATTAAATGCATATTAACTAGGGTTGCTCAAAGTCGGTTTTAAACCGAGGTTTCCGGTTTTCGGTTTTCCCGGTTTTCCAATGTCGGTTTTCGGTTTCGGTTTGAAAAAATTCTCGGTTTTCGGTTTTCCGGTTTTTCGGTTTTTTGAAAAATGGTCAAAAAATTTTTGAAAAATTTAATTTTTCATAAAATTTCGCAAAAAAATCAAAGAAAATTTATTCAAATATCACATAGCCAATATTTTACTTCAATTTTTAGTTATTCTTCTAGGTTTGCTTCAACAAAAAAGAACCAAAAGAGAAAATATTTCAAAAAAGCCCAACAGAGAAAAATTTTAGCCTAAATAATTCACAAAAAGAAGAATTTCGAATAAAAATGGCCCCGCAGGGAGAAAAATTAGAAAAGAAAGGCCATAAATGAAATAATTTATATTAAAAATGCCCGTTTAAGCAAAAAATTTCAATTGAAAATAGTTTTGAATAGAAAAAATAGACCAAAAATTTTCATGGAAGGTAAAATTTATGGCAAAACTGGTAATAGAGTAAAAATCAGACAAAAATAAACCCGAAAGGAAAAATATTAAGCTAAAAATGATCCAAAAGATAATATTTTAAGCCAAAAAATGGCCCGTTAGGGAAAAATTTTAATTAAAAATGGTCTTAAAATGGTCGAATAAGGTAAAATTTTAACCAAAAATTGTCCCTCAAGGTGAAAAATAAAAACCGAAAAACCGTCGGTTTGGACCCTCGGTTTTCGGTTTTCGCGGTTTTCGAACCTCGGTTTCGGTTTCGGTTTTTGGGCCAAAAAACCCGGTTTTCGGTTTCGGTTTCGGTTCGGTTAACCGACTTTGAGCAACCCTAATATTAACCTTTTAAGTTGTTAAATTTGATGCAATTATATTACAATCCTTTTCCGGAAAGAAAAGTGCAATTACAACTTTCCGGAAAGAAAAGTGCAATTACAATTCCGGAAAGAAAAGTGCAATTACAACTTTCCGGAAAGAAAAGTGCAATTACAACTTTCCGGAAAGAAAAGTGCAATTACAACTTTCCGGAAAGAAAAGTGCAATTACAACTTTCCGGAAAGAAAAGTGCAATTACAACTTTCCGGAAAGAAAAGTGCAATTACAATTCCGGAAAGAAAAGTGCAATGTGCAATTACAATTCCGGAAAGAAAAGTGCAATTACAATTCCGGAAAGAAAAGTGCAATTACAACTTTCCGGAAAGAAAAGTGCAATTACAATTCCGGAAAGAAAAGTGCAATGTGCAATTACAATTCCGGAAAGAAAAGTGCAATTACAATTCCGGAAAGAAAAGTGCAATTACAATTCCGGAAAGAAAAGTGCAATTACAATTCCGGAAAGAAAAGTGCAATTACAACTTTCCGGAAAGAAAAGTGCAATTACAATTCCGGAAAGAAAAGTGCAATTACAACTTTCCGGAAAGAAAAGTGCAATTACCATTCCGGAAAGAAAAGTGCAATTACAATTCCGGAAAGAAAAGTGCAATTACAACTTTCCGGAAAGAAAAGTGCAATTACCATTCCGGAAAGAAAAGTGCAATTACAATTCCGGAAAGAAAAGTGCAATTACAACTTTCCGGAAAGAAAAGTGCAATTACAACTTTCCGGAAAGAAAAGTGCAATTACAATTCCGGAAAGAAAAGTGCAATTACAACTTTCCGGAAAGAAAAGTGCAATTACAATTCCGGAAAGAAAAGTGCAATTACAATTACAATCCTTTGTAAAACATTTCAGTATATAGCATTGATTTGTAAGAAATGAATAGTGAAAGAATTAGTGGATTTGATAGAAAAGTGTAAGGAAAATTAAAATTAGTCTAAAATTTTGATTATTTTTGATCATAAATTTGTAGCCAATTATTTTTGTTCAATCATTTTTGTATTAAATTCTTTCAGAAAAAGCCTTATCTTGATGACAAAGATTTTTAATAGCTCGAAAGAAATGACAAAAATTTGAATAAACTAAAATTGGATAATCTTCAGTAGATGAAATTTGTTAATAATTTTACAACTTTTAATAATTTTTGAATATTTCTTTAGGCATTGGATGAAAAATCCAACAGTCATTTCCACCTTGTCGAACATGGCTCATTAGATTTCCCGAAGGCAGTTTTACAGGCTGAAACGCGTCTTCAGAAGTTTTTCGACTCCAAAATTGCAGCTATTCAAAAGTGAAAATTTTCACTTTTATTAGCCAATTTTTGTGCCTTTAAAGATTGACTTTAGCTGCAGAAAAGTCCGCAGCACAAATTAGAATTGATGACCAGGAAAAGCCAATCCTCGTTGACAATGAATGCCTTCAACATTTGAGGAATTTGAATCGAAGTTCAGTAAAAAATCCTGATATTTGGGGAAGTGGACCACCCAAATCCGGTGTTCATGTGAGTGCGAAATATATGAAATGGGAATTTGGCAATGAAAATTGAAATTTGAGACGAATAAAAATAAAAATTTACCAATAAAAAACAGAGCAAAATTTGTTACGACCAAAATACCTATTTTTGGGCCATAGCTTACCTAGGCAACAGCCAATTTTGGAAAGTTGATATCATGCCATTTTTAAAGCTCTAATTGTTCACTAAAAGTGGCCATGAATTATTTAAAAAGTCGTTTTTTAAAAAAAGTTAAATGCCTTTGTGTAAAATAAACCGAATTTTTTAAGAATAATATTATAAATATTTTTTTTAATTTTCAAAAAATTAATTAGGCCACTTTTTAGAGGGCATAGCTTTCAAAAGGGCATATTATTGCCTTCCCGAATTTGTCATTTCCTTGTTGAGATATTGCCAAAAGAACATCCCAACTCTCGCAGGTCGCAACCGAATCCTACAAATGCAGTGGCCCAGTGGCCAAAGATTTCGATTGGACAGGTCGCTCTCAATTGGAGACACAAATGGCGGAAAATGCACGCCAAGATTCGGCCACTACACGTCAATATATTGGCACATACAGTGGATTAACTCGAACATTTCCAGGTTGCCTATCTTGTTGGGTGCAATATATCGCCGAACCAATTTGTCGCCGTTTATAACTCATCAAGGATTCAACCAATTTTAATGAATTTTGCATCAAATTAAAGATCAGACTTTTGGTTATATAATAATATTAAATTTATTAAAATTGGTTCAAAATTGATGGAGTTATTAAAAAATCATTTAATATGATATTTACTTAGATTGGCAAAATTTTCTATGATTTTTGGACATAATTCCATCAATTCTGAATCAATTTAAATAAAATTAATATCTTGGGATAGCCAAAAGTCTGCTCTTTAATTTTACACAAAATCATTAAAATCTGTCCCATTTTTGATGAGTTATATTTCTTATAAACGGTGTCAAGTTGTGCTGTTCCAGTTTTCTGCTTTCTTCACCCTTTTTTATCCTCAATTTAAAGGTTTCCATTGGGACATTGGGCCTGAACAATTCAACGTGGATTTGTTCGATCCCCGATTTCGTCCCTGGTTTACGGCTGCCGAAAGTGCACCGCGGGATGTGCTTTTCCTGTTGGACTTCAGTGGGAGTGCCAAAGGTCAAAATGCACATTTGATAAAAACGGCGGTGATGGCCGTCCTCCAAACATTGAATCCAAATGATTATTTCGGCGGCATTTGGTACAATAGTCGACAGCAAAGGGTGTTGGCAAATTGTACGGAACCGGAGGATGGATTCATTCAGGCCACAAGCAGGAATAAGGCAATTTTAACATTTGATTATTTATTAGGAAATTTTAATTTATCGAAAAACAATGAAAATGTCAAAAAATATTTATAATTTGTCGAAAAGATTCCGGATCCGTAGATCCGTAAAACTTATAATCGATGAAAGATTTCGTTAAGACGCATAATTTTATCATGTTTTGGGTTGGGTTTAACCAATTTTAACTTAGTTGTGAACCATTAAACCAACATTGGTTTTGAACCATTCATCCAAAATTAGTTTTGAACCATTAAATCAAAATCAGTTTAAACCGTTTAATAACCTTTAATTTTGACCTAAAACATAACAAATTATATACCATTCAATGCATCTTTACCAGCTCTATCCAATTGGGTATAAATGATTTGAGAATATAGGATAAACTCTTTAAAAAACCATTATAATTATTTTGCAGATATATATTTTCTACCAGGAAATTAAGTTGTAACCAAAAAAATTTTTCATGGATAAACTAACTTTTTTGACCATATTTTGTAAGAATATTCGTGAATAAATTAACTTTTTTTTGTTCATACATTGGCTAAAATCAAACTATTTATCCAATGCTTATATATTATCGTTATATTAGGCAATTTATGATACACAATATCACTTATCTTACTTATTTGTTCCTAATTATTGTATCATAAATCGTATAAATTTATCATATATTTTTTGCAGCTCCTCTTTCGCCGTTTCCTCGATCGAGTTGAAGAAAGGGATCAAGCATCGTTACCGGTGGCCCTGGAAATGGCTTTTGGGCAATTCATTCGTGAACAGAACATTTCAACGATGGAAGCTGAAGCCAAAAACGGACATTCTACGGAAATGCCGAAACGAAGCGACGGTCATCGCCTTGTTCTTCTGTTCACGGATGGCATCGAATTTTGGCCCACCGAAGTTGTGCACAAATTCCAACAGGAATATCCCACGGAGCCAATTCGGGTATTTGGCTTCTCCATGGGGTATGGCCGAGGGCCACAAGACGCATTGGCCTGGTTGACTTGTCGAACTCGGGCTGGACTGGGACAGGCAGTCATTGGTTCAGTGTCGGAAGTGAGGCTAAAGGCCAGGGAATATTTGGCCAAATTGAATGAATTGTTAGCACTGAATTATCGGGATAAAGCATCGAATCCGGCGAATCGACCCATCACTTGGTAAAGCAATAATGCCTCTTTTCCTAAACAGGACATTTCAATAATTAAAGGGTCATACTTTTGGTCCGTATTTAAACAAGTAAGCAACCAATTTTGGAAGGGAATATGCCAATCAAAAGCTTAGTGGTATAATTTATTCAAGATTTAAGAGAATTTGTAAAATAAGCGGCTTTTCATCAAGAAATTCGGGTTTATTAAACTCAAATACATATAAATATTTTAAAATGTGTGATTTTAATAAATAATTTTAAGCCACTTTTTAGAGTACATTTAAGGCTTTCCAATGATATATTCGCTTCTTAAATTGGTTAAAGCATCGCTGAGATATGGCCAAAACTTAAACAATACCAATCAAATCGGCGCAACTGTCCCTCTTGTTTGAAATCGAGGGAACAATTTTGCTTTCCCTCAAGCTCTAATCAAAAAATTTTCCTTTCTTCTATAAATTTATATTGAGGAATACTGTACACAGTACAGTAAGAAAAGAGGGAATGACAATCATTCTTTCCCTCATCAGCTAGAAGAAGTGAGAATCCAATGTTTTAGTGTCCCTTCTTTTGGTCAGGTCATAACTCAACAAGGAAGCAACTAATTCCAGAAGGCGATATGCCATTTTAAGGCCCTAAATGTCCACTAAAAAGTGGCTAAACTATTTTTTCGAAAATTTGAAACATTTTGTAAAAAAACGCGATTTTTCCTTGGAAAATTTAAGTTTTTACACTCAAAGACATATATCTATTTAAAAAGATGAATTTCATAAAATTCAAAAAGCCAATTTTTAAAGGACACTTTTGGCTTTCGAATGGGATATAATCTTCCCAGATTAGCAGAAGCCTCGATGAGTTATAGACAAAAGAATGACCCACAATCAAATAAAAGGCTATATTAACACCCCCACTGCCCTCTTTCTTACTTCAAATCAATAATATTTTCCACAATTTAGGCCAAATCCCTATATGGATGTTCAAAGAGGTGGTCCAGTGCTCAGCCTCTCAATGCCAATCCTTGGTCCACAGCCCAAAATTTACCAAGATTCATTGGTCAGAGAATTGGCAATGGACGGACAAATTCAAGTGAAATTGGATGGTTTTGTGGGAGTGGCCGGGCTGGACATTGGATTCGGGGATTTGGGAAGGGCATTGGCTTTGGAGGGTGAAGCTGACCCAGAACAGGCATATGCCGTCATTTTGGACAACAATGGACTCGTCTATTACCATCCAAGGTAGTTATTCCCGGGGATATTTAAAGCTACAAATTGTGGAGGTGCTTCTAATTAGGGGGGAGCTTCTAAATTCTAATAGAGGGGGGGGGGCTACTATAATTGTGAAGGTGCTACTAATAGAGGGGAGCTTCTAATAATGCGGGGCTTCTAATATGGGGGGGGGGCTTTTAATAGAAGGAGGGATATAAATAGAAGAAATACGGTATGTTATGGGATTTGGATGGATGGATATGGAAATGATGAGAATTTGGGACGTTCTTTTTGACGAAGTCAAATATAAAAATTTGATTTTTGAATATTCAACGTTTATTCCATTTTTTGACTAATCTCCTTTCCAACAAATATTAGAATTGTCTCCCTCCCCCAACTCGAAATTTATCTAGAAAATTA
Organism: Pratylenchus scribneri; assembly: GCA_030063045.1. Taxonomy (NCBI): domain Eukaryota; kingdom Metazoa; phylum Nematoda; class Chromadorea; order Rhabditida; family Pratylenchidae; genus Pratylenchus; species Pratylenchus scribneri. The sequence goes on from JAQSEB010000116.1 coordinate 475,669, forward strand.
AATAAAATGGTCGAAATTTTCAGAAATATTTTTCAAAAATAAATAATAATTGGAGAAAAAAAAGAGAGGAGAAATTTTATCCGAAAATTGTGAAAATTTTTAAAATTACGATTAAAAATAAAATTGTTTTGGCAAAATTACTTTTGTTTTGTTTGCCTCTCATTTCATTTTCATCATTCTTTCTTTGCTTTCGCTTCATCTTTCCTCTCGCCTCACTCCTGCTGCTGCTGTCCGTCTCCGTCTCCCTGCTGCTGGCCATCATCATCATTGGCGACCACATCAAGGGCAAGGCGCTCATCAAGTTCAACCTCGGCCATCAGAAGATCGTATTCCAGCCACTCATCTTCAGTCAGTTCGGTCCCTTCGCGTTGGCCAAATTCATCCAATCGGGTTTCGCGTTTTTCGCGTTGCTCAATTTCAGCCAAACGTTCCTTGAGTTCAGTCTCTTTTCGATCGTTTGCCTCTTTCACTTGACGAAATGTTTCTTCAAATTGGGCCTCATTTCCCTGAATAAGTTGAACAACTTGTTGGCGTTCAGCAGCAGTCCCATTTTCCACCAAAGCCTGCGCCTGAAATCAAATAAAGGGGAAATAATGTAATTAAAATTCTCCAAATAAATTTTACCCGTTGACGAAGCTGTTCGCGTTCCCTCAGCAGGAATTCAGCCAGAATTGCACTCATTTGTGTTTGTTTGAAAGTTTAGAAAATTTTGGCAAATCTAAAATGAATAAATTTTCTGGAAGGAAAAATGATTGAAAAAATTGCGGAGCGAAATGGAAAACTAATTGGGAATAAATACTGACATTATTGGAATAAATTTACTTGTAGATAATTTTTTGTGATTAAAATTTACACAAAAATGAAGGGAAAGCTTCCCCAATTCAATTCGTAATTTACTGCTGGGGGATGTGAAATGAATGAATGATGATTTCATTCGGAATAATTTGTACGGATTGGGTGGGATTGATGAATCAGCGGCGAAAAAAAGTAAATGAGAGGGGGGTGGGGGAAAATTAAACGAAAAAATCGGAATTTACTATAATAATTTCATATATAATTTTAATACAGCCAAATGCTATTTATTTATTGAATTTTAAATTGTATAGAAATTGGAAAATGACTCATTTTTAATGGCAAAAATACCATATTTCTTCTATTAATATCCCAAGAGGAACCATCTACTCTAGAACAGAAGGGGCTACTAATAGATGGAGGGAATTTCTGAGAGGGAAAATGGATGAAAAATAAAATTTATCCAATAAAATTTGCAACAAAACCTAATATGTTTTAGGGAGCAGCCTTACTGGGCGCAGGCCAACTGGACGCAAGGCCCTATAGCATTAAAAGTATTGAAGCAGTTTCACTAAATTTGGTGTCGAATGAAAGAGCTAAACGAGATCTATCGAATGATATAGAATTCACATTAATCGGTTTAAAATTCAAATGGTTATGGTCAAAAAAGTCCAAAAAATTAAACTGTGTCACGCTTATTCTCAAAGTCTTATTTTCACCATAGCTGAATCAATCTTTTTTTATATAATATACCATTCGATAGATAAAACTTGGCTCTTCAAAATGACAATAAAATTTTGAAAATGGTTTGGTACTTCTAAAGTTATCATGTGTCCATTTCTCGCACCCAGTTGGCCTGCGCCCAGTAAGGGTGTACCCATTTTAATTCCTCCAATAATTAATTCAGACTTCAAACACCACCGGCAGAAACATTTGCCGTCCGTCGCACCCTTTGCCATCGGCTTTCCACATTTCTTCGAACAAACACCCGTGTCCCATTTTCACGTGCCGACGAGTTAATCCTCCAACAAATGGGCTATTTGGACTCCATTTCCCAGCTGGACATTCTGCAAATTGAGGGCGCCGAAATGGATCAATTATGGCGGAGATTCCGTAAAAATATGGTCCTGGGTCGTTGTGGGGAAATTTTGGAAGATGAACGGCGCCAATTTCGATGCTTTCCCATTAGAGGCACACCGCTGGTTGCCGGTTTTGTTCTGAGGAAAGGAAGGCCAAGGATTGCGTTGAGGGAGGAGGGAAGGGAAGAATGGGATGAAGATCCATTTGAATTGGCCGAACGATTGAGGACAAAATTGATTGGTGGCCAAAATGGAATTGAGCTGGAACAAAACGGCACAAAATCAAAGGCATTTCCTCCTTCGGTTGGCCTACTTCTCCGAGATGAGTGAGTTCAAAAAGCGAAATATTAAATTTTTCAAAGAAAATTATTAAAATTGTTGAAAATTATATAATGGTTTAAGGGTTTGTCCTAAATTCAGAAACCTTATACCCAGATTGGATAGAGCTGGTCAAGACGCATTGAATGGTATATAATTTGTTATGGTTTGGTCAACAATTAAAGGGTATTAAATGGTTTAAACCAATTTTGGTTTAATGGTTCAAAACTAAGTTAGAATTGGTTAAACCCAAATCAAAATTATTATCAAATTATGCTTCTCTCGAACGCATAAATTTAGTTTTTGGATCCACAGAATAAATTTTTACGATACTCTTAGCATTTTAAATACTTTTTATGGCAATTTTTTTCGGCAAATTAAATAAAATATATTTTGCTTTAAGCCAACTCCAACATTGGGAATTGTCGCCGGAATTGAGTCGCATAAAACCATTCGATCGCCTGGCCAAACTGCTCCAAATTTTACATCGAACAAATCCTCAATTCCTGGCCCATCTTTCGGCGATTGGACCCGATTCGCTGTTTCCATTGTGGGCCAATAAATGGCCAAAGGAGGAGGCGGCTTCCAACTGTGCCTCCACTTCTTCTTCCCCACGTCCAAATTCGCCATTTGTCTCCGCTTTTCTTGAATTGCGTTCTACGGCATTGGTTGGCCGTCCAAGCTTATTGGCCATTTACCCAAAATGGTTGAAAATGAGGGGAAATTATTCAATTTTTGTTCCTTTTTAAAGCGAATTTCCATCCATCAAATCTTTCTTCCGAACATCAGCTGGCCATGAAGAAATGGCCAAGCTGGCAGTCCATGTGGACACGGACAAGGATGGGGGTTTGCTGACAGTGGAACAACCAATTGGCATTTTGGAGGGCAAAAAATCGTTGGCCAGAATTGGCGTTAGTTCTTACTCAGACTTGACCGATGTTTGGACCTCACGGCTTATAAATAAACAAAAACGACAAAAATTGAAATATTTTTTTTTATTTCTATTTTCCTTTAAAAGAAAGAATTTTTAGATGTAATTAATTTTGGATTTGCCAAATTAGCCAATTATGGCCAAAAATAAATAATATTATGATTTTTTGGCCATAAATTTCTTGTAAATTTGGTCAAATTTAATCATTCTTTATCTCAAAAATTTTCATCAAAACTTTAATAAATAGAATTTTAAAAATCCATTTTATAAATGATTTAAGCCGTGATGCAAACAAATTTCTGGAGCAAAATTCACCAGAATTTACCCACCCTTTTCAGGTCCAACTTCGAGGCCATTATCTACAACAAAAAATGCAACGAGCATTGCAACAATCTGCAACGGATGGATGGTCGGAATGTGTTGGGCAAGGTCGGAAATGTTTACTGTTGAATGGGGATTCCTTCGTTTTGGCCAATTCCTTGGGTCAATCCACTACTCAAACACCATTTCGTCCAACACATTTATCCCAATTGGAGCCGGAATTATTCGTGGAATTGAGAGCACGAGGGCTGATCAAAAAGTTGAGCGAAAATTTTGGCCATTTTTTAATTGAATATGACCCCAAAATAGGACGAGTTGGCGAGATCCAACCGGCCTTTGTCCAATGGTGATGGAAATTCGTCAAAGACAATCACACTATCCGGCCATGTACTATATGCAACCACATCAAATGCCGGGTGCCGATCAATCGACGGCATCTTCCTCAAAATCAATGCCATCGACAATTGGCCATCTCGTTGGGATGCTAATTTCCTGGTGATTTAATAAAATACAAATTTATTTTAATTAATTCCATTTTAAGGGCCCAATTCCTGATGCCTGTGCCCCTCGTATTTGCCTCCACCTCAATGTCAAATTCACCATCAGAATTAATAATTCCACTGGAGGAGGAAGTGGAATGTGAAATTGAGCCTCAACCCGAATTGGTGGAACATTGCACGCTGGAACGAGTTCGATTTCAGCTGAAAGCAAGGCCAAAAGAAAGAAAAGGAGGCGGAAATACTATTGGCGATACAAAGATGGCAACCGCATTGTGGTTGCGCGAGAAAAGTTGCAATCGGTAGGTGAATTGGAAATTTATTTTATTTGTAGTCTCAACGAGTATTAGATATTCATTCCGGTTAGATTATATTTTCCGGAAAGATTTGTATTTCATTCCGGAAAGATGTGTTTTCCGGAAAGATTTGTATTTCATTCCGGAAAGATGTGTTTTCCGGAAAGATTTGTATTTCATTCCGGAAAGATGTGTTTTCCGGAAAGATTTGTATTTCATTCCGGAAAGATGTGTTTTCCGGAAAGATTTGTTTTTCATTCTGGAAAGTTGTGTTTTCCGGTTAGATTTGTATTTCATTCCGAAAAGATGTGTTTTCCGGTTAGATTTGTATTTCATTCCGGAAAGATGTGTTTTCCGGAAAGATTTGTATTTCATTCCGGTTAGATTTTTTCCGGAAAGATTTGTTTCATTCCGGAAGTGTAAAAACTATTTAATTTATCGTTCTTTTTCCACTTTTTAGGCCAAACTCAATTAATTTTAATAATTCATTTGTTCAATATTTTTTGAGTATCAACAATAGCCTTTAATTTGATATTAAATTCTTTAAAAATATTAATTAGATATAAAGCCTTCCACAAAACCAAACTTAAAATGAATTGTTGAAGCCTATAAAATAATGTGAATTCCCCAACAATTAATTTATTCCCCTCTAGGACCATTGGATTGCTACCTTTTGGCCATTCCGATTTGTTTTTGCTACTTTTGGATGGCCCACAATGCCAAATAGCCGATTCCCCTCCTCCTTTTCTTCCTCATAGCCAAGGCAAGCATCAATAAAAAATTATCAATTTCCCTTGGGCCTTTTTTACAGTACCAAATTGCAATCTGACATTGGAATCATTGACATTGGAACGAAGGGTACGAAGCGATTTGGACTATAGCCGATCACATCCAAAGGTGAATTATAAAAAAGGGATTTAATAATTTCCCATTTAATCAAGGAATTCAATCCAATTTGCACGAATGCCGCGTCATCATCATTTCCGTTGTGGCCATTTTTATTACAAATTTCATTGCTAACAACATTGGTGCTCTTTCCTTCGATACATTCCTCATTTAAATATTATTAGCCATTTTTAATTGATTTTATTTATAATAAATATAAATAGGAATTAAATTAATAAATTTATTCAAAATTGCAAAATCAACGGGAATAATTTTGAGAATGTTTTTATGGGAAATTATAGAGATGAATGGATGGAATGGAAAATGTGGGATTTGAAATGCGAATTTAAAGTGTTTTGCCTCATTCATTTTCGATGGCCATAAAAAGTGAGTGAAAAATATCCGCGCAACATTCGGGAATATGCAAAATAAATTAAGTTAAAACAGGCAATGATATTCAAATCAACAAGATTCATTTTCCTTGAGCCTCTGAATTTAAAATATAATTAATTTATGGCCAAATTCCTAAATTTGTTCGACCTCATTTGTTATGTTGACCAGCCTTTGCCTCAATGTTTGCGTTTGCTCATTCAATTCCTCCAATTTTCGCATTTTTGAGCACATCAACCTTCGACTTTCCTCCACTCCCTTTCTATAATTTTCCCAAATTCATTATGGCCATATCCTTTTTCCCTAAACTCACTTTACATATTTTTCTGAAAGACGTTTATACCTGAAAATTTGCCAATTTTTCCCAAAATTATAATTTTCCCACTGACTCGATTGGCGCCGACTTTTTGGTTTTCCCATCCAACTCGGCCATTCGCAATTTTGCATTACTCTCACGAATTTCCTTCAACTCATTTTCATAATGTGATTCCAGTGTTTTGGCCAATGCTTTTCGGTCTGATTCGATCAATGATTCGATCAATTCATGAATCTGTGAAAGAGGGAAAATTAATCATTATGAATACCAATTCCATAATAACTAAAGAATTTTTTGAAGTTAAATTAATCGCTAAATTTTTTGAGGTAAAAATGGCTGAATTTGATCAAATTGACTGAAAGATATGACCAAAAAATATCATAAAATCTGATAATTATTGTTTTTTGGCCAATTTATTTAATCCTATCAGTACTTTAAAATGTTTTCATATCGGAGAATAAAGTAAAGTATTTTCATCTTTTTCAAGGCTTTAGCCTAATAAAGCCAAGAAAGGCTAAGTAAGTTTATTGGGACAAAATTCCACCAACATCCAACACCCACCTCTTTGGCCAATTTATGCCAATGCGATTTGTCCACTATTCCACCATTGCTTTGATTACTGTGCTTTTTTCCAACAATGCCATTATTCGTTAATGTTGTTGTGCTAATCCCCAATCCGGAAAATGCCATCGACAAACGCCGACTTGATTGGGCACTTAATTGGGGGAATGTGATGGGCAATGAGGCAATGGAATGCTTTTTGGCAAATGACTGAAAAGTCAAATGGGGAAATTAATTTTAATAAGAAATATTTAATTTGCCAAAAAAAGACTGAAATTGCCTAAAATTACTCAATCGATTCGTCGAGAAATAATCATTTGATTTGCTTTTAGTTTAGGTTTAACCAATTTTAACTTAGTTTTGAACCATTAAATCAAAATTTGTTTAGATAATCGTTTAATACCATTTTAATTTTGACCAAATCATAACAAATTGTATAACATTCGATGCGTTTTGACCAGAGCTATCCAATATTGGGTATATGGTTTGTAAATTTAGGATAAACCCTTAAACCATTATAATTATTTTTGTATATTGTACTCTTTTTCGATAATTTCATTAAAATTTTTGGTAAATTATTAGTAATATTCTTGTTTATTTAATTTAATACATTTGCCTTACCTTCAACAACTTTTGCAACTTAGAATGTTGTTCATACTCTTCGATTGCAGGCAATCGCCATTCAAAATCATCCAATTTGGATTTTCTACTGGCCGCTTTAATTAATCCAAAGATATTAATTATGTCCCAAATCCTCTAACCAAATTCGGCCAACACCGTGTGCTTTCGCTCAAATGGGAATCGACCACTAATTTTGGCTCGCTTTTTCTTGGTCTCTTTGCCACTTTCTTTTTCCATTTCTGCTGCCGCCACAGCAGCTGCCACAGCCGAAATATCGTCCAATGATTGTGAGGATGGTCGATGCTTTAAAATATGCATAAATTTATTCAAATTCTACAAATCATTCCCCAGGACATTTCTCAATTCTAGACTAAAGCTAAGACAATTATTTTGCCACGTTTGTTGCTGTAAAAGTAAAACTTTTGAGCTGAAAAACCATTTTCGAGTAATTTAGAGTCATCTTAAAAAGCTATGTTTTCGTAATTGAATTGGCTATATTTTACAAATAGATTTGTTCAATCTTCGTGCAAATATTGTTTATCAAGAATTCTGATTTCCAATTAATTTGAATTTTAATTTTGATAAGTTTATTCTGGCTGGTTTATTTTTCATTCCGGAAAAATCTAACCGGAAACAATTCTGATTTTCATTCCGGAAATAATTCTGATTTTCATTCCGGAAACAATTCTGATTTTCATTCCGGAAAGAATTCTGATTTTCATTCCGGAAACAATTCTGATTTTCATTCCGGAAACAATTCTGATTTTCATTCCGGAAAGAATTCTGATTTTCATTCCGGAAACAATTCTGATTTTCATTCCGGAAACAATTCTGATTTTCATTCCGGAAAGAATTCTGATTTTCATTCCGGAAACAATTCTGATTTTCATTCCGGAAACAATTCTGATTTTCATTCCGGAAAGAATTCTGATTTTCATTCCGGAAACAATTCTGATTTTCATTCCAGAAACAATTCTGATTTTCATTCCGGAAACAATTCTGATTTTCATTCCGGAAACAATTCTGATTTTCATTCCGGAAAGAATTCTGATTTTCATTCCGGAAACAATTCTGATTTTCATTAATTATGAATTTCATTGTACTTCCCTCACATCCATTCCCTCACCCACATTTTGGTCCTTTCGTCGATGGAATCTGGGCAGTCGATGCCATCCTGTTTCGGACATTTTCCTTTTCTGGAATCGGCCACCGCCAATTCCACCGTTTGGCTTTTTATCGGCTCCACCAGATTCCACACTTTCCGCCAAACTGTCCTCCTCCAGCAGTTGATCGGCCCTTGAGCCCAATGCCCGATCCAAAGCCCTTTCTTGTTCATCCTCCGATCCAACGCTTTCCAATGCTTCTAGAAGGCGTCGATTCTGTTCCTGCCTTGCAGCCAATTGTTGGTCTTCTCTTTCCCTATCTCGTTCGGTTACTGTGGAAAAATGGAATATGGTAACGAAATAACCATTTTTCTTTTGGTCAAATCTCAACAAGGAAGCAACCAATTTTGGAAGGGAATATACCATTCAATAGCCCTAAATGTCCTCTAAAAAGTGGCTTATCATTTATTTTATTATTTTAAATTAAAACAATTTGTAAAATAAAAAACTTTTCCTCAAAATATTAGTTTATTTCATTTAAAAACATATGTTTTTTCAAATTTGAATTTATAAAATTAAAATGGCCTCTTTGTAGAGGACACACTTTGATCTTTAAAATGATATATCGCGAATATCAAGACAATAAATTCCTAGCAGAGAGAGAGAAATGAAGGATTGAAAATTCTATCATAATAGGTTAAAAAGTTATACTAGATTATATAAACCAAATTATATAAAATTATCTTATTAGTTAATATTAGCCCTCTGTCCTCTAAATATAAATCTAAACATACATTCTCGTTGGGCCACGGCCTTGATTGGATTTTGCAATGCGCAAACCAATTCCCTGTGCGCATCGCTCACATAGTCTTGCACTTCAATATGCACAAAAAGAGTGGCACAGCCCAAAGGCTAAAAATTAAAGTTAGCTCGAAATTTAAATTAATTTTTTGTGTAAAAATCACCTTATTGAATCCATTCCTCAAATCCAAATGTTTATAGCCGGGTTGCATTGATTGAACGGGCAAAATGCGTTGGCCCAACATTCGAGAGATTCTATTAGAAAAATATATTGATAGGGATGGGTTAAAATTTGATTATGTTTTTCAAGAAATTCGCTTTAAATTTGGCAAATTTTGTATTATTTTATTGCTGGAAGTGAGATTAATTATTTAAAGAAATTGATATTTTTTACTAGTATTATGTCAAAAAAGTTATGAATAAAGAAAGCGTAAAATAAATAAAATCGTAAAATTTTTTTGGTCATAACTTTCTGTTCAATTAATTTTTAATCAGAATCATTTTGTTATAAAAATGTCTCCAGAAAAGCTTAATTCAAAGGGATAAAAAATTGTATATTAATTGGATGATGGATCAGGTATTAGGCTTTGTCGAATAAATTGGATGGTCTGATTAAAAATGGATAAAAAATTTATTTATTCCTTCCAAAAAATTCTTTTTTAAATCCCATTTATTAATGGCCTATAAGCCCCAAAAAATATTCTCTTTTTAAACCCCATCCTTTATTGTCCCCAATTGCCAACCCCTCTTCATAGACAGCAAATCGGACGAATGCCATTGAAGGTAAAATAATTTTGTCCACTCGAAATGTGCCACTCCCTTCGGGCGAATGAAAATCCAAAAACATTGTGTTCAGCCGATCCGATGTACAAGTGGGCGTACGAAAAACCCTACAAAAATATTGTCAATCTATTTTTGGACAATTTTTAATGTACCGTTTTCTGGAATCGCCGGGCAGCCCATAGAGATCAATTTCCACATAAATTGCCGGCTTAGGCTTCTCACAGAGGGCGGAAAGCATTTGGCCAGAAATGACAGTTAAACCCAGAGAATTGGGTACCTTAAATATTTTTAATTTGAGAAATATTAATTTAATTGCCAAAAAAAGGTGGAAATTGCCGAAAAGATTTCACTAGTTCAAAGTTTATCCTGGACTAATGACAATTAATATTTTCACGTTAAGAGGCATCCTTTAATTATGTTTTGGCCTAGGTTTAACCGATTCTAACTTAGGTTTTGAACCATTAAACCAAAATCAGTTTAAACCGTTTAATACCCTTTAATTTTCGACCAAACCAGAACAAATTATATACCACTCAGTGCGTCTTGACCAGCTCTATCCAAGGATAAAACCTTAAACCATTATAATTTTGAGTTATTTACTTTTTTCGGTAATTCTAATATTTTTTCGGCAAATTAACTATTATTTATTTTATAAATAGTTAATACCCTAAATTTCCCACACAAACTGACCACATTTTCCACTCTGTCCAATTCGAATGGATTGAATTTCAGATTTGGTTCGGACATGCACGCCGGTTTTAGGATGAACCCGGATTTGGCGTTCATTTCAAAGAGGCAAAAATTGATTTGATTCGGCAAATCCGGGGTTTGCAAATTAATTGCGGCCATTTGGCAGCCACTAAAACCGGAATTAATATATATTTAAAAGGCATTTGGACTGACCAATTCCAAAAAATCAACGGCATATAATTGGAAGAATCGACCCGTGCGCCCTTTGGATAGACTCGAGTGATTTGTCGTTTATTATGATTGGTGAATTCCTCGGGATGCTGAAAATATTATTAATACTGGAAATACGCTATCAAAAAATTTATAAATTTTAAAAAATGATTCTCTTTTTTAATATCATTTGACTTGGGGAAGTGGGAAGGAAGTTTTGCCCTCTTTGGAAAAAAGGGATTCTTTATTCTTTTGGCCATATCTCAACAGGGAAATAATCAATTCAAGAAGGCGATATGCCATTTGAAAGCCTTAAATGTCCTCTAAAATGTGTGGCTTTATCAAAAATGTAGCTTTATTTTTAAAATTTTATAACATTTGTAAAATAAGCATCCTTCCTTCAAAAATTGGGTTTATTAGAGTGTAAGGCATGCAAATTTTCTAAAAAGGTGAATTTTATAAAAATTTAGTAGCCTCTTTTTACAAAACACTCTGAGCTTTCAAATGGCATATCGACTTCCAAAATTGGCCAAAGCCTCGGTTAGTTATGTCCAAAAGAATGACATCATATTTTCGCTTAAACATTCACATACTTGTTTGAGCAATTCAATTGCTTTTCCCTCATTCATGGAATACATTTCCGAGCTGATTTGTCGATCTTCGCAATGCTCAAAACTGGTCAGTTTGCCCATTGCTCGCATCTATTAAAGCATCCAAATTTTGGCAAATTTCCCCAATTTTTCTCACATATGTGACCAATTCACTTAATTCGGTCACCATCGGCGTTGAAGTGGATTCTACGTCGCCAATTTGTACAATTCGACTGCATCCACTTCCATCGCCCCCATTCCCATTTTGTTGGAGTTGTTCCTCATCGCCGGCATCACCAATGAATACTTTAAATGAATAATTATAGATTAATAATAATAAATAAAGGAAAATTTTTGGGATGAAGGACATTTAGTAAGTACTATAATCATTATTTTGCCGATAGCTAAGCTAGGCTTTAAGCAATCTGGGAAGGCGATAGACCATTTAAAACCAAAAGTATCCATTACAATTTGGCAATTTTTAAATTTTATAAAATCCTACTTTACAAAAAAATGGACATATTTTTATTGAAATAAACCCGAATTTTTGAATTAAAAGCCGAATATTTTACAAACACTTTAATTTTCAAAAAATTTGAAAAGCCACTTTTTAGAGGACATTCAGGGCTTTCAAATGACATATTGCCTTCCAAAATTGGTTGCTTCCTTGTTAAGTTATGGCCCTTCCTGAATTGATTGCTATCTTGTTGAGTTATCGGTCAAAATAATGGCCGTATGGAACCGTCATATTTTAAATTCTTCGATAGGATAATTCAAAGAAATCCAACCATATTACTGGCCTAATACAAACCAAAAACGGAAACCTATGTCCTATATAATCTATACCAAATTTAATTTTGCAAGAATCTAGTTGAAAAGAAATATGGATTCTGCCTTAGCCTCCACCATAATTCTCTACTCCCAGAATTAAATATGGCAATTAATTACCCTCAAATCCATAATCATACTCACTTCTAGTAATAGATCTTTCCACAGCCATTTCGTCTTGATCCGTTCCGGCACTCGAATCCATGGATGTGCTTTGATTGCATCCTTTCGTATTATTCGCATTCACTTGTCCTGCCAATGCCTTGTCCATCGACGTGGAATGATGCAATTGGCCATGGCCAGATTGTTGTTGGCCATTTCCAACATCGCCCACTGCGCTGCTTCTTTTTTCCACTTTATTTTTTATCAAAATTTTTCGCCTCAACACATTTGGACTGGGCAAAGTGACACCGGCGATGCCAACTTAAAAATAAAACCATTCATTTTAACATCATTTCATTATCTATGGCCATTCTTTTGGTCGAAGCTCAAGAAGGAAGTAACCAATTTTGGAAGGCGTTTGCGGACATCTAAGGCTTTAAAATGGCATATCGCCTTCCTAAATTAGTTGTTCCCTTGTTGAGTTATGGTCAAAAGAACGACTAATAAAACAAATTGAATTCTCATTACTTCTGTCTGCGCAAAAGAATGAATTCTATTCCCTCTTTTCTTACTGTACAGGGTACAGTATTCTCTCTTTTATCATTTATAGCTGAAGAAGGGAATGGAAATTTTGATGATAGCTGGAGGGATCCCCCCCCCTTTCAAAGAAGAGAGATAATTAATTGAGTATTGAATACCAGTCTGTGTGTATGCATAAGTTTTTGGCCCATATCTCAATCAGATAACAACCAATCTGGGAAGACAATATACTATTTTAAAGCCAAAAGTGTCCTCTACAAAGTGGCTATAAAATATTAATAAAATTCCACATCTAAAAAGTCAAGGTCGTTGAATTTAATAAATTAAAATTTTAAAAAGGAAAAGCCGCTTATTTTACAATTATTTAAAATTTTCAAATAATGAATTAGGCTACTTTTTTGAGGATATTTAGGGCTTTCGAATGACATATTTCCTTCCTGACTGAATTGGATGTTTCCTTATAAAGCTATGGCCAAAAGAATGGCCACTGGTATTTAATTATCAGTTTAAAATGATGTCTCCAAAAAAATACAAAAAATTAATAACTCTCCGGCGCATACCCGGATAATTTTCAAGGCTTTCACTGAGCAACAAATTGCCCAAAATTTCGCGACAATATTGGGCCATAATGACTTGTTGCTTTTGGCTACAATGATTTTCGAAGGAGAGGATGACGGGCAATTCCGATGTGACAAATGCCGTTTCGGCAATTGCCCGGATTACATCCTTGAACAGAATTGTGGTACAAAAGCAAATATGCGTTGGTCCGTGGGTGATTATTGGCTCATTATTCGGCCCATCCCAACAGTCCAATTCAACGGAACGGCAACCGGACAAGAGGGCATATCTTTTTATTAGAGGGAGTGGATTTTATGACACTTTTTCCAAGATGAATATCAAAGTTATTAATTAAGTTTATTTTAAAAATTTTCTATCATTTGATTAAGGCCTTTTTGGAGAATATTTTGATATCAAAATTATTGATCCCACATTTCTATTAACCACAAATATATTCCCAAAAAACAAAAATTGCTCAATTAACAGGGTGTCGATTTTATGAGATTTTTTCACGCATAAATATCTCAGTTAGAAATCAATTAATTTTTAAAAATTTTATATCATTTGATTAAGCTGTCTTTGAAGAATATTTTTATATAAAAATTTATTCAAAATTCTATTAACCACAAATATATTCCCAGAAAACAAAAATTGCTCATATCAATTAGAAGGAGTGGATTTTAAGATTTTTTCAGGATGACCATCTCAGTTAGAAATCAATTAATTTTTAAAAATTTTATATAATTTGATTAAGCTCTCTTTGGAGAATATTTTTATATAAAAATGATTGATAAAAATTCTATTATTAACCAGAAAAATTTGGCCAGAAAACGAACAATGCTGGATTAGAGGAGGATTTTAGAGCATTAATTGTTTCGATGGTGAATTTCTCACTTATCAATAAACATATTTTTAAAATTTTTAATATCCTTTGATTAATCACTTTCTTGAGAACATTTTGATATCAAAATTACTAAATCAAACATTTATTGGCCAGAAAATTATGGCCAGAAAACGAAATTTATTCGATTTTAGTCTATTTTACTATATTTTGGGCATAATTTTTTGTAATTTCAATAAAATTCTCTAATTTTTCATTAAATAATTAATTCAAATCAATGCTTAAAACTTGACAATATTTTTTGATTTTAATTATGCAAAACAGTATTTTAAATAAAAAATCGTTAAGGAACATTTTTGAACTAATACATTCAATTTTTTACCTAAACTCGTTTGAAATCATCCATTAAATTAATTTTTTAAATAAATTTATTATTCACCTGTACATGGAAACCGATGAGCGTGACTTCATTTGGCGGCCTTTCAAATATGTATTATGCGAGGAATTGATGAAGTAATGGCTGCAAATAATGGGACAAAAATTAAAAGTGGATATTGGGGGATTATCTCTTTTAAATTATACATAATTTAATAATTTAATTTTTATTTTAATTAAATATATGAATAAAAATGAGAAAATTCTTAGAGAAATTCATTAAATTTGGCGCATGAATTTCTTTTTTTAGATCGAAATGGCATATTCTGGTACTAATCAGTTATCTAACTTTCATATTTTTGATGATTCCTTGAGGGAATATTTCTGTATCCTATATTCTGTATCAACATCATAGGGTGATTTTATGATATTCCTATATCCTATTACAATAACTACTGATCCCGATACAAAACCAGGGGCAACTTTTATTGCCATCCAATTCATTTTTAGGGGAATGAGATGAATTTTGGATTGGATAATCAAATTCTGATAATAATTAAGTAGTAAATATACTCATTGGCTTATTAGATATAAGATTGGACTAGGACAAGAAGAGGTATTAATTGGGCAAAATGTGAATTGCAAAATTAATTAAAAATAAATTTATTTCGTCAATATAGATCGACACACTCTCAAGAGGTATAAATACCCATTAGCTTATTCGGGTATATCTTTTGGATGGGACATGGTCCGGTACGGAATTGGATAAAAATGTAAATTTTTCCATCCCATAAAATGCCATAATTAATTAAAAATAAATTCACACACACCTCAATGGCCGATTCATTTGGTCCTCATTTGGTTCGTACAAATCCTTTCTCACTGGCAAATTATTGGCGCCAAGCAGAAACCGTAAAAAGCCCTCCTCCGTCAGCTGCATTTCCCTATGCCCTGCTGCGGTTGTTGGATCCCCATCCAATTGGCATTCGGCCATAATTCGATTGGCGGCCTCCAGTGAAAATGGTGGATGCAAAACTTCGTTCAGGCGTTTGTCCCGGTGTTCGCGCGAAAGAAATTCCAAGAATTTTTCGGGACCAACCGCGTTGGTTCGATCAAATTTACGCAGGAAAATTTCCTCCACATCTGAACGACCCAAACATGCTTGGTAGAGGCGAAGCAGGAATGTGGGATCCCGAAGGAGTTTTGGCAAAGATCGGCGCTGAAAATTTGAGGAAAATTTATAAATAAATTTGCCGTAGATTATACGTACCTTATCCTTGAGAATTGGCAATTTTCGGAGAACAATCTGTTAAATTAATAATTAATGGTTTAAATTTGTTTGCCACATTTTAATCGGAAAAGAAAAAATTAAACCTATTTTAATTTATTTGGAATTAATTGATGCTCATTTGTAAATATTTCACAACATTTCAATTTTTTATTAAAATTTTAATTAAAATTGGATTAAGCTCATTCTTGAGAACATTTTGATTTGATATCAAAGTGATTGATCAAATATTAATTGGTCAAAAATTATGGACAAAAAATGAAAACTGTCCGATGCCTATTTTGCCTCTTTTTGGCCACAACTTTTTTCCGTTCCAATCAAATCAATTAATTCTTTTCCTATTTAATTTTGCACTATCATTTTTATAAAATTTTACCAAATTCAGTAATTTTAAAAGCTACTATTCAGCTATTCATGTGGAAAATTGATTTAAAAATAATAGCATATTCAATTAAAAAACTTGATGCCAATTTACTTCCCACCTTTTCCAACATTTTTCGCTCATCTTTCTGCCTATCCGATGGCAAAATTGCCTCCAACAACTGTTCCACCGTTAATTGTTCATCCTCGGCCAATGCGCAACGAAGTGGGGCGAATAGTTTTCGCCAATAAAACCATGGTTCGTGGATGGAACGATGATGTCTGTTTGCATATTTCCTCAATTCTTGGCCCCAAATTCGGGCGGTTTCGGCGGATTTTGCGAGGAAAACGAATGTTTTTGGGTTCACAAAATCGCGGCCATGCAAAACGGACACAACGCATTGGCCAAAATCGCGAGCGGATGAGCCGGCGGCAGCGGCAAAACCGGCGGCCAAAATGCGTTGTAAATTCAGTGAGGCGTCGGCCTTTCGGCTGCCTGCCGTGTCCGAATTGCTATTGTTAGGATGGCCAAGAAAAACGTCGACAATTTCGTCCAAATAGACCAATTCCAAATGGGGACGACGTTCACAGGTTCGGCACCAAAGGACCTATGTGGGTGGAATAAAATTTTAGGGTAGAGGAAAATGGTGGAATTCCAAGAGAGTTTCAAAAATTGTTCACATTTTTCATAATTTTTCAATCATTTATTTTGCATTTTATAAATATGCCTCGAAAGGATGGTGTTCTTATTAGTGATTTCTAAATTTTCAGTTTGGACCTAATTAAAAAAACAAGCCTATAACATATGGTATCGAATGCGATTGGATTAAAATAGCATATTTTTTTTGTTGTAAATGATGGTATTTCTAAAGATAAAGGAAAATGTAAATACATCCAAAAATGGTGCTCAGAATTATATTTCTCATTATCATTAAAATAATAATGACATGAATGAGAGGGCACGGTGATTCTTTAGAGTTAATTTTTTAGTTAATTTATTAGAAAACCAATCCTATAGCTATTGGCAATAAATGTGATTTGATTAAAACGTCTTTTTTGTTTCTCATAAAAGTAGTATAATTTGATTTCTAGTGTCTAAATTCCATTCTATTTAATTCTATTAATTGTCATTTTTACCAACCAATTCCTCCTCATCCACGCCAATGTCCACAATTCGCCCGGTTTGGCCATCGCCCCCGGGGCCATCGAATTTGAAAACGCGACAGGGTGGCGGCGCCACTGGCTCAGAATCTTGCGCCGATTGGCCGTCAATGAAGAGTAAACTGCTGCTGGCCGTCAATGTTCTGGTGGACACTTTTCGACTGGAAAATGAATTAAAATGTTTTAATATTAATATGAATTAAGTTTGGGCCCTCGTCCCCCGAAGGACGACGATTTTAAAGGACGGAGAATTGCTAGGGGACAAAGTTCGGGAACAGGGATGATGGCTTATTAGCCGCGGGGGAGGGGCCTGGGTAGGGGACCTCGCGAAATCTCTAGCATTTAAATGGGGTATAATGAATTCCTAGAAAACGGAATTACCTTAATTTGAATTGCCATTTGGATTGGATTTTAGAGAATATTATTTTAGAAAAAATAGGACGATTGACTATCGCTGATAAGGTACATGGGATATTCTTTTGGCCATAGCTCAATAAGGAAGAGGCCAATTTAGGAAGGCGATATGCCATTTGAAAGCCCTAAATGTCCTCTAAAAATTGGCTGGATAAATTTTTTAAAAATTTTATAAATTTGTACAAAAAGCAATACTTCATCAATATTCGGGTTTATAATAATTAAAGACATGCAACTTTATAAAATATGTGAATTTTATAAATATTTTAACGCCAACTTTTAGAGCATTATTTAAGCTTTAAAATGATATATTGCTTACCATGTTAAGTTTAAGCCTCACTAAGTTATGGGCAAAAGAATGACCCAGTATTTGATCTACATTCTATCAGTCTGGGATATTTCAAATCTACTTTCAATGCGCGAAATGATCAAAAAAAATGTCTGAATATAAGAGAGGGCGAAACTCCGGAATTATAATTTGTAGAAAAAGAATAAATTTTAGTGGATTAATTGCCTAGACATTTCTTTTGGCCACTAAAATATGGCCATATTGGTATTTGGCCACACTTGAAAGCCTTTTTCTTTCATTGTTGGAATTTAAAAGCATTTTTGGAAGAAAGGGTAAAAATGGGAAAGTCTTACTAAAATGAGTTGAAAGTGGCGAAATTGAAAAAATGAACGCACCAACAAAAAGAAAAACAAAAGCAAAAATACACAACGCCTCCTTCCCTCACTTGGGTATCAAATTACAAAAGGTGGCCAATAAAAACAAAAAGCATCCAAAGTGAAGGTGATGGACTTTTTTTGAAAATGTCCTTCACCTTTCCTTTTTTCAAAATTCAAAACCAATTTTCCCACAAAAATGCAATTAAAAATTCATAAAATGCCTTTTAAGGACATTTTGGCGGTCAAAGCACTTTTCAAGGGAACACCTAACAAAATGGAGAATAAAAAAAGGTGAATTTTATGAGGCTAAAAGGCAAATAAATAAAAAGAAGAAAAAAGAGTAAGAAAAATTTTATTAGGAAATAAAATTAATTGAACCCGCTCATTGAAGCCTCTAAATTTTTGGGTAGAGGACAATTTGGTATTCTCATCTGGTTTTTGGTTCATAACTTAGCGAGGTAATCACCAATCTGAGAAGGCTATATACCTTTAGAAAGCCCAAAGTATCCTCTAAAAAGTGGCTTTTTAAAATTAAAAAAAATTTAATTTTTTAGAAAAGTTACATGTCTTTGAGTGTTATAAACCCGATTTTTAGAGAAAAAGTTGCCTATTTTACAAATTGTTTTTATAATTTTCAAATTTAAGAAAAGCCATTTTATAGAGGAAGTTTAGCGCTTTCAAATGGCATATCGCCTTCCAAAATTAGTTGCTTCCTTATTGAACTATGTACAAAAGAATGACCCCCGATATCCAATAAACCCGCATTTTTGAGGAAAATCAGCGTATAGTTCACATATTTTTCAGTTTTTAATAAATTAGTTAAGCCACTTTTTAGAATACATTCAGCGCTTTCTAATGGCATATCGCCTTCCTAAATTGATTGCTTCCTTGTTGAACTACGGCCAAAAGAATGGGTTCGGTACTCAATCGGCTGTTCTAATTTAAACGCCACCAAAATTTTATTAAATTTCCAAATTAACACACCAATTTGCGGCCTCAGAACTGTTTGTGGGTTCAAGACCACCAGCAAATGATCCACCGGAAGCAATAATTCCGCCGCCATTCCTTTCCGCGCTGTTTCCTCTGATTGTGCCGCCGCCGCCTTTCATTCCCACAGTTTTGGCTGGGCTGGCACAAAGGCTGGTGCTGCCACCGCCAATATTGGCCCTTGGCGCTTGAATTTCGGCCATTTTTCCTCTCTGGAAAAGGAATTTAAGGAATTTTGTTGACTTTGAATAAGGAAATATTATGAAAGGCGAAAAAACGGGGTGGAATATATGACACACGCCAAAAAGGCGGAGGAAGGCTAACAAATAAACATGGGGTCAAAAGGGGAGGTGAGGCTGAGGCGATAAATTTTACGGCTTTTTTGTTGTAGGCTGATAAGGAGGCGGGGAAAGGAGGTGAATTTTAGGGCAACTAGAGGGGCCAAAGTGGTAATATGATTTGCATTGGCCGAATGCAATTGGCCAACGGGGAAAGGGGCCGGCCAATGGAGGAGTTTTGCGCCGAATTTGGTCGCGGGGACAAAAATTGGATTTCCTCTCGGCGACAGCCACCGGCGAAAGAGGGCCAAAGGAAAATGTAAGGAGGAAAAGGATGAATGGGAAGGACAGAATTGGCTCCGATTCAGCAGCAGCAGAAGGAAAAAGGGATATTGAATGGCCAAACCCCAACAATATGGGCGCCTTTTTGATGGTTTTTGTTAAGGAGGCGAGATGGGAATTTAGACCGAAATTTTTAAACAAAAAGCATTGGCTGATTAGAAGAATTGTGAGGAAAGAATATAAATATTTTTTGGTAATTTTAATTGTCCTTTGCCCTTATCACAGCAAAAGAGGGCAAAATTATATAAAAATCAAAATTTATATGAGGAAGAATTTATTGCAAATTAAAAGGTCTTAATAATAATTGAGGAATGGGACAATTGGGAATGAAAAGGAAACGGTTTAGTTTGGTAACATTGCTGGTTGAATTATAAAAAAAATTAGCACAAAATGATAACAAAATAGCATTGGCATTAGCCATACCAATATTCTACCGTTTTGTTCACAATTGTCGTAACATTTTTGTAAGGAGACGAAATGAGGAATTTGACCTCAACCTTCAATGAGAGAATAAATAAATAATTGGGCAAAAATCTATTCACTGATTATAAAGAATTGTGGATCGGGGTCATCAGACAAAAATAATAAAATATTTTGGTGCTTTTTTATTGCCCTTTGATCTTCCTTATCTTATCATTAATTATCACAAAAAGGGGCAAAATTATATAAAAATCCAAATAAATAATTTGGTGAGAAAAGAATTTTATTGCAATTGGAAAAAGGACAATATTAAAATCCAATTTTTTGAGGAACAATTTAATGCAAGGAAAAACAAAAAAAGGGCCAACTCTAAATGAAGGAAAAGAGGAATTTGCCGAGTTTTTGATGGAGAAAAATTCGGCAAAAAATTCGCTGCCACTTACTTTTTAATTGGCCCAACTCCCCATCATAAGCCATCCCGAAAATAGGAGGAGGATGGCGCGAATTAAAAGGGGAAAGGGGAAGGGCAAGAAGAATTGGGCGAAGAAAATCAACAAAAAAAAGGGGGGGAATTAATTAATCGATCAGAAGGACGGGGGGAAGGGTATGGAGGGTGGCAGTAAGAAAGGTAGCTCACAACAACCAGCTGCCAACCAAAACCCCACCACCACCCAAAGTGGCTGGGCGTGAATGAACGTCGTCAGCGTGAATGAAATGAACCACACAGTGGTCCCCCCCCCCCACTTCCATCGAAATGAACTCCAAAGATATTCGATCAATTTGGGGTGGGAAGGAAAATAGCCCCAATGCCCCAGGGGGGATGAAAAATGGAAGGATGAAAAATGGCAGAAAATTGGAGGGAAAATACTCTGGAAGAAGGGCACCCGCCGTAATCGATGGAATAATGGGTGACGATGAAAATGAGGGGCACCGGAAATGGGAAGGAGGAGTTTTAAGCCGGAAGATAGAAAGAACAAAGGATGATGGCGAAGGGAAAGGAAGGACGATGAGAAGGTGAAAAGGGAAAGGAAGAAAAGGAAGAAAGGAGAAGAGGGAAGGGGAAGAGGATGAGGAAGGGGATGAAGAAAGGGATGAGGAGGAAGATGAAGGCGAGAAAGGGAAGAGGAAGGGGATGAAGAAAGGGATGAGGAGGGAAGATGAAGGCGAGAAAGGGAAGAGGAAGGGGATGAAGAAAGGGATGAGGAGGAAGATGAAGGCGAGAAAGGGAAGAGGAAGGGGATGAAGAAAGGGATGAGGAGGAAGATGAAGGCGAGAAAGGGAAGAGGAAGGGGATGAAGAAAGGGATGAGGAGGGAAGATGAAGGCGAGAAAGGGAAGAGGAAGGGGATGAAGAAAGGGATGAGGAGGAAGATGAAGGCGAGAAAGGGAAGAGGAAGGGGATGAAGAAAGGGATGAGGAGGAAGATGAAGGCGAGAATGGGAAGAGGAAGGGGATGAAGAAAGGGATGAGGAGGAAGATGAAGGCGAGAATGGGAAGAGGAAGGGGATGAAGAAAGGGATGAGGAGGAAGATGAAGGCGAGAATGGGAAGAGGAAGGGGATGAAGAAAGGGATGAGGAGGAAGATGAAGGCGAGAATGGGAAGAGGAAGGGGATGAAGAAAGGGATGAGGAGGAAGATGAAGGCGAGAAAGGGAAGAGGAAGGGGATGAAGAAAGGGATGAGGAGGGAAGATGAAGGCGAGAAAGGGAAGAGGAAGGGGATGAAGAAAGGGATGAGGAGGGAAGATGAAGGCGAGAAAGGGAAGAGGAAGGGGATGAAGAAAGGGATGAGGAGGAAGATGAAGGCGAGAATGGGAAGAGGAAGGGGATGAAGAAAGGGATGAGGAGGAAGATGAAGGCGAGAATGGGAAGAGGAAGGGGATGAAGAAAGGGATGAGGAGGGAAGATGAAGGCGAGAAAGGGAAGAGGAAGGGGATGAAGAAAGGGATGAGGAGGAAGATGAAGGCGAGAATGGGAAGAGGAAGGGGATGAAGAAGGTGAGGAAGAAAGAGGAAGAAAGGGGAAGATGAAGGCAGGTTCGGGCCAAATCCGTGCCAAAACCAGAAACTATTTCGTGATTTACGAATAAGTTTAAGGGATTTAGGCACTCGGTTTATGAACCATTTGGAGGAAAAACCGGTTGGCGCCGAACCAAGAACCACCCCGAGGAAGTAGAAAGGAAGGTGGGAGGATGGGATAAGAGGAAGGTGAAATCCGCCTACAAGAGGAAAGGTGTGCTTCCATCCGTGGCCACATATTCGTTTGGCCAATCCTGCCCCAAACCCTCAAGCCCAACATGGCCCCAATTTCGTCCCTTTTCCTTCATCCATCCATTTATTTATGCCAGCCGTTGTCACAGCCAGCCGCATATTCCAAAATATTCACGCCCGAATGGTTTAAGAGGGGGAAGTGGGGGAAAGGTAAATTGTGTATGTGGGAATTGGCTGAATTTATTGGTCCATTCAATCCACCATAGTGGAAAAAACAACATTGCGCCACCAAAACTCAGTGGGTGGATGGGGGGGGGGGGCACAAATCCGTGACCCTGACTGTTGTGTTTTTATTTGGGATTGGTAAAAAAAAAGTGGTTGAATTGAATTTTAAAATGGTGAATGGGAAAATGGAAGGCGAAATTTGATGGAATATAATGGAATTGTGAATTGAATGAATGGAATTGGTAGGCAAAATGGCAATTTATGTTGGAAGAATGAATGAATGAAAGAATTGGCCAAATGAATGGCTGAAATGGCTGAATTTGATGAATGAATTGAATGGAAAATGTGGTCAAAAGTTTCTAAGGATTGAAGAAAAGTAAGAAGGGAAAGACTCGAAATTGGGCCATAAAAATTATTGGGCAAAAAATAATAATTAATTTAATTTTTGAAACATTTTTTTGGATGGATGGATGGATGGATGTTGGCTTTATTGATGCTATTGAATTTAAATTTATCTGATGATTGTTTTCTTTGATTTTGCTGAAAAAGAACAATAAATACCTAGTCGAATACTTTGAGATGATTTTGCTTTGTTTTTACCCCAAGCTCATCAGCTAGGCAATAACCAATTTGGGAAGGTAATCATTTAAAAGCTGTGAATATATTTTAAAAAAATGCTTATTAGATTTTATGAAATACAGCTTTAAAAATAATGAATTGCCTTAAAGAATAAAGCTGTTAATTTTATGATTTGTTCTAAATTTTCAAAAATTAATTAAGCAATTTTTTAGAGGAGATTTCGGGCTTTCAAATAGCATATCGCCTTCCCAAATTGATTGCTTCCTTGCTGAGCTATGGCCAAATGAATTAGTCCAGGAATTGTGTTTTTTCCGAGAGGATCATTTATAATTTGATTAGCCTTGAGGGAAATTTAAATCAAACAGATGAATTTATACCATACAGTATAATAAGAAAATAAGAATTTGCCTCACAGCCAGAGCTAAAAATTCGCATTTTAGACCAAATTCTCCTCTTTAAATGCAATAATTATATCTCAAAATTTTCCCTCATCACAGAAAATTATAGACTGAAGGAATATTTAATTATTCCAAAGTCCAAAACAAAGTTCATTTCCTCTCCTCCATTCAAATATTGGCCCAATTTTGGTCGCAAAACAATTCCCCACCACCGCAAATTCCAATTCCCGATTAAAATCGATTCACATACCCTCATTCTCCTCGTCCATTCCCCTTTTCATTTTCGTCATTTTTGCCTCCATTTTTCCATTTCCAAACTCCCAAAATTCCAAAAATTGGACCCACTGAACAAACGGAAAAATAGGAAAAAATTTATATGAAAAATATCCGAACAAAAATGGCAAAAATTGATCTTCATTCTCCTATTTCTCTTGCCATTTTCGGTTTATAATTTATGAATTTAATTTGTTTCAAAATTCCTCATTTTCCGCCATTGAAATTGCTTCGAATATTTCCAATTTGCCGCTGAACAAATCTAAACTTATTAGGCAAAAATTTAATATGAATATAATATTGTAAAATCTAATAAGTCCGTAAAATGAACTTTTTTTTACTTTAGTCTCTTTCGTCACCATTTTTATCCTTTTTCGAAATCAAATTTATTCAATTTTCATTATTTTGGCTAATATAAATTCTTAAGGCATTTTCTATTTTTAGCCCTTTATCTATTTTTGGCCATGGACTTATTTCGGGCTCATCTTTAATCATAAAATCCCCCCATTCATTCCATTCATTTCCATCCGTATATTTTCACTTAAATTAATTGTCAAAATAATAAAATTCCATGGCAACCACCTTCATCGAATTCATTATTGGGAATGGCAAATCCGTGTGGATTGGCTTTTACCCAAATCCTCTGAATAAGCAAACACTAATTTCCCATGACTTTTGGTCGAATCAATCCTCCAACTAATCACTCACTAATTTTATCGGGCTTTACTTTCCATTCATTCCCAAATCCGTAAATGTTATTGACACCCAATTTTCAATAATGTTTTTTCCGGTTTCCACTGGCAACACTCCAATATATTTATTTCCTCCCCAATTTAAATCATTATTTAATACAAAAGAAATAAAAATTAATGGCTGCCACTTTTCCCATTCCCATTCTTTGAGTTAGGGGGCGATTCAAATCCTTTATTTTGGCTATAGCTCAACAAGGAAGTAACCAATCTTGAAAGGAAATATACCAAATGGAAGCCCAAAATGTGCTCTAAAAAGTGGCTAAATAAATTTTATGAAATTCACCTTTGAAAAATAGTAACATGCATTTGAATATAATATACCCGAATTTTTGAGTTAAAGCTTCTTATTTTACAAATTAACTGAATTATTTAAAAATTAATAAGGCCACTTTTTCCAGGACATTTAGTGCTTTAAAATGGCATATTGCCTTCCAAAATTGGTTGCTTCCTTGTTGAGATATGGCCAAAAGAATTGGTCCGATTTGTTAAATAAGTGGCATTGAAATATCCTTTTCCGGTTTCTTTCCATTTTTATTACTTCCTTCATAATTTTTCCCCGTTCAATCCGACCAATAATTTTTAATTTCCGCATTTTATCGTTGTAATTTCCTCCCATTTATTATCGCGCATTCCACTCGCGCGCCCATTAATCCTTTCCCATGCCTCCTTTTTTGAACTCCAAACATTTTGTGAACATTTAAATCGACGGAAAGTCAATCGATTTGGCCTTCGGCAACAAAATAAACATAACAAAAATTTTAAAATTTATCAAAATCAATTTTTGTCCCTAAATAATTTGATCCAACTTTTTTGAATTTTCCATCCAATTTTAGCATTTTTCCTAGTCACATTGTCTTTGGGCCAATTTCAATTAAATTTGATTAAATTTCTCATATAGTCAGTCCTCTACCCAATGACCCAAAATCTCCTCATTTTGTGCCAACATCTTTTGCCTTTTTAGGAAATTTCTAATTATTAAAAGTAGAGGGGATGCCTTTACTTCAACTTTTTCGGTTTCTAGCCACAGAGATCATTCGCCGAATTTCTCCTCCATTTAGCTTCCATAAACCCCGCATTCTATTGGAGCCGTTAGAAACGAAAGCCAATTCTTTATCGCATATTATTTAAATATTTATTTAATTTTTAATATTCAAAAAATCTTCAAAATTGTCAATATTCTGCCCATTTTTTTATTCAAAACATTATTATGTATTATAGTTTATATCCATTAACCACAATTATATTTGTTACCATCCATGAAATGGCTTCAATCCCAACTTCAAATTAATTAATTTTATCCCCTAATTTCAGGCCAAATTCTCCTTCCTTTTCCAATGCTTCATCCTCAGCAGCAGCCTCAATCCAGCCAGTCCCTCCATCATAATCCCGGCAGCTCCTCCTCTACTTCCTTTTTCCCATTTCTTCATCCAAAATGTGAACCGATGGAACAAATGGACACCCAAAATGGAGGCCAATATTCTGGAGGGGATCAACAGGACAGTGGCATTGAATCGGCCGAATCCCAAAAGCATTCACCCGACACATCGGAGGAATGGACCCCAACAACAATGCCGGCAATAATGTTTAAGGAGGAGGAAGAGACCGTAGAAATTAATGACAATGACAATGATGGCGATGGCCACCTTCAATGCGCAATTTGTGGCGATGAGGCCACTGGAATTCATTATGATGTAATTTTTTACTGGGGGTTGTGGTTAATTTTTTGGGAGAAGAATTTGACGAATTCTGCAAGGCATTTGGCGAATTTTGCACTTTATTAAATGAATGAGAATTGTATATTTGGATTGGCAAATAGAACGGAAATGGAGGAGAATATCCATTAATTTGTAGACAATGTTTAAAATTAAATAATTGAACAAAGATTGAACGATTTTAAATGGTTTAAATATATTTGAATAGAGCAGAAAATGCTCTGTCAAATTTGGAAAAATTCATTATTAACAAAAAATACTAACAAATTTATTCGATATGAGTAAAACATGGCTATTTTTATTCACAGCATCATAATTTTTTAATAAAATAGATTTTTATATTGAATTTTTAACACATTTAATAGAGAATTTTCTGCTCTATTCAAATATAATTAAATTATTCTAAATCAGTTCAGTAATTATAATTATTAAGATAAATGGCTACTATCAACTGAAATGTTCCAAAATATTGGAGAAATGAGGAAATAAACTAATCGGGAATTTATGGGAAATATTTTGGGAAAATTTTGATTAAAAATTTAAAAATTCGTCATAATATTCCAGGTGAGTTCCTGCAATGGATGCAAAACGTTTTACAGGTAATTTCACACAAAAATATTCCTAAAAATTCAAATCCATCAAATTGTAGGAGGACAATTATGACAGGCCGAAAATTTGTTTGCAAAAGGGGCGGAAATTGCCAATTTGGAAGAGGCAAATATTTTAAATTTTTATGGAAAATATTTAATTTGCTGAATATCATTTGATAGTGATTTTGCTTATGTTTAATCCAATTTTAACTTAGTTTTGAACCATTAAACCAAAATTGGTTTGAACCATTTAATGCCCTTTAATTTTGATCAAACCATAACAAATTATATACCAATCAATGCGTCTTGACCAGTTTTATCCAATTGAGTATATGATTTTTGAATAATGGATAAAATTTTTTAAAATATTATAATTATTTTGGCTCTAGATACCCCTTTTCGGCAAATTCAGTATCCTTTTTCTTCATCCTTTGTTATATTTTCATAATTCCCTTCTCATAGATGGTCGTTGTGCTTGTCGGGCTTGCCGCTTCCGAAAATGCATCGAGGCCGGCATGAATGAAAAGGGTTTGGGGACAATTTTTGGGCCAATATTCATCCACATCTGTGTTCAGCAATTCAACACACTCCATCAGCCAATTTGACTCTCTCAATTGCAAGGAAACGTTTCCAACGTTTACAGACGGAAATTCGCCGAGGCTCCAAAACACTTTCGGTAAATGATTGACATATTTTTATTTGTTAGGGCATTTCAAAGAAAAGGGAAGGAGGCAATTAGTGCCATTTTGTTGGCACTTCCCTGCATTTCATCATGGCCTGAACCCTGAATCCATTTTCAAAAAATCCTAATATACTAAATAAGATTAACAAATAACCAATTTTAATACATTTATTATAAATGTAGACCATACAATCAATCATTTTAAAATTAATTCAATTTATCCAATAAATTTTTGAAAGATAAATGCATATTTAATTTTCAAAATTTGAAGATCAGTGAAATGAATATTTCGGAAAGAGCAAAATGGGCCTTCTTTTTCACCTAATACGGAATTAAAAATTAGAAATATATTCTGTCCTGAATGAACTTAGAAATTACAATTACAATCTTTTTCCGGAAAGAAAATTGCAATTCAATTCCGGAAAGAAAAGTGCAATTATACAATTCCGGAAAGAAAATTGCAATTCAATTCCGGAAAGAAAAGTGCAATTATACAATTCCGGAAAGAAAAGTGCAATTATACAATTCCGGAAAGAAAAGTGCAATTATACAATTCCGGAAAGAAAAGTGCAATTACAATTCCGGAAAGAAAAGTGCAATTACAATTACAATCCTTTTCCGGAAAGAAAAGTGCAATTACAATTACAATCCTTTTCCGGAAAGAAAAGTGCAATTACAATTACAATCCTTTTCCGGAAAGAAAAGTGCAATTATAATTACAATCCTTTTCCGGAAAGAAAAGTGCAATTATAATTACAATCCTTTTCCGGAAAGAAAAGTGCAATTACAATTACAATCCTTTTCCGGAAAGAAAAGTGCAATTATAATTACAATCCTTTTCCGGAAAGAAAAGTGCAATTATAATTACAATCCTTTTCCGGAAAGAAAAGTGCAATTACAATTCCGGAAAGAAAAGTGCAATTACAATTACAATCCTTTTCCGGAAAGAAAAGTGCAATTACAATTACAATCCTTTTCCGGAAAGAAAAGTGCAATTACAATTACAATCCTTTTCCGGAAAGAAAAGTGCAATTATAATTACAATCCTTTTCCGGAAAGAAAAGTGCAATTATAATTACAATCCTTTTCCGGAAAGAAAAGTGCAATTACAATTACAATCCTTTTCCGGAAAGAAAAGTGCAATTATAATTACAATCCTTTTCCGGAAAGAAAAGTGCAATTATAATTACAATCCTTTTCCGGAAAGAAAAGTGCAATTATAATTACAATCCTTTTCCGGAAAGAAAAGTGCAATTATAATTACAATCCTTTTCCGGAAAGAAAAGTGCAATTATAATTACAATCCTTTTCCGGAAAGAAAAGTGCAATTATAATTACAATCCTTTTCCGGAAAGAAAAGTGCAATTATAATTACAATCCTTTTCCGGAAAGAAAAGTGCAATTATAATTACAATCCTTTTCCGGAAAGAAAAGTGCAATTATAATTACAATCCTTTTCCGGAAAGAAAAGTGCAATTATAATTACAATCCTTTTCCGGAAAGAAAAGTGCAATTATAATTACAATCCTTTTCCGGAAAGAAAAGTGCAATTATAATTACAATCCTTTTCCGGAAAGAAAAGTGCAATTATAATTACAATCCTTTTCCGGAAAGAAAAGTGCAATTACAATTACAATCCTTTTCCGGAAAGAAAAGTGCAATTATAATTACAATCCTTTTCCGGAAAGAAAAGTGCAATTATAATTACAATCCTTTTCCGGAAAGAAAAGTGCAATTACAATTCCGGAAAGAAAAGTGCAATTACAATTACAATCCTTTTCCGGAAAGAAAAGTGCAATTACAATTACAATCCTTTTCCGGAAAGAAAAGTGCAATTACAATTACAATCCTTTTCCGGAAAGAAAAGTGCAATTATAATTACAATCCTTTTCCGGAAAGAAAAGTGCAATTATAATTACAATCCTTTTCCGGAAAGAAAAGTGCAATTACAATTACAATCCTTTTCCGGAAAGAAAAGTGCAATTATAATTACAATCCTTTTCCGGAAAGAAAAGTGCAATTATAATTACAATCCTTTTCCGGAAAGAAAAGTGCAATTATAATTACAATCCTTTTCCGGAAAGAAAAGTGCAATTATAATTACAATCCTTTTCCGGAAAGAAAAGCGCAATTACAATTTCTCTATTCAATAGGTATCGTCTGAATTATTCCGTGGATTCGAAAGTGAATTATTGGAGCTGATTGGGCATACTCTTCGATTGGAGGAAAAATTGAATCGGTAAATTTGAATGAATTCATTTCCTAATATTTAATTTTGTAGTCTTCGCCAATCTGCATTTTCTCCAATTGAAATGGATTTACGCATTTGGGATGCAGTGAAAAGGCCTAGCGCTTTTGGCCAAGCTGACAAATGGCCGGTTAGTTTTTTTGTCCAAATTTTCGACTTTCTAACTCATATTTAAATTCTAAAATTTGAGAGCTTAAATGCCAAAAAGCCTAAATATGGCACAATTGAAAATCTAAAAAACGATTATTCCACCCATTCTAATTTATTCCATTATTATTTTCAGCCCGTTCAAAAATGGCCAACACGGCCAAATCCTGATGAAGTTCCGTTGATGGAATTTGTGAAAATGGGCATCAAATTCTGGGTTTACACGGATTGCTATTTGGGAATGTGAGTTTTTCCAAATTGGTATGCCTTACTTTTCGCCATTTATTTTATCATATTAAGGTCTGAACAGATCTTGATAATTATAAATTAGAGAGCAGACAGTTGCTTATCCATTGATTTTAATTTAATTCAAAATTCGTGAATTTTTGCCTAAAAAACTTTAAAAATAAAACTTCAGTGGATTGACAATATTTTAATTGGTATTTTTTGGCTTTAATTTAAACAAAATATTAAATTTTATCTAAAAGTCTACCCTTTAATTTATTAGTAAAATAATCGAAAATGGTTTAGTCTTTGATCAATTATTATCAATTGCGAGTTGCGACAGGTTGAACTTCTCTATCTCCTCCTCCGTCTTTTTCATTTTACCTTCATTAATTATAAGTCAAATTAATTAAAATTAAGTATTATTTGATAGCCAGGAGTCTTCCCTTTAATTTTATACTTAAATTACCAAAATCGATTCAATCTTTGATCAGTTAGTCTAAACGGCGACAAGTTGGCCATATTCTTTGCAAATTTAAGAAATATTTAAAGGGAATACCTGAAAACGTTGGATTTCTTTCGTCAAATGCCGAATACCGAAAAAATTGCGTTAACAAAAGTAAAATTGAGGACATTGAATAAACATTGTCTGCCACCTTTTTAGAATGTAATTTTGCCGAATCAATTGCTTTCCGCCGCCCATTATGCGCATCAAATCCGTGCGGAAATGGTCCAATACCCGGATGGCCTAATCCCTTTCTCATACAAAAAATGCCAAGATGATTTGTTGCCGTTGGAGAGGAAAATTGTCCAAGGCATAAATTAAAATATAAAATGAATGTTTTTATTTGTTTTTCAGGCGCCGTTCCTGCTATTCAAAGTCTTCGCCCCGACCAAGTTCAAGTGGCCTTGATTCGGGCCATCCTTTTGCTGGATGAAAGTAAAAAATATCATTATTTTAAGTATTTTGCCCAAAAATGACTTCTGAAATATTTTTAAATATTTTTGCCATTTATTCGCTAAAAAATTCCATCCAAAAATTTTTATATTATTCCCAATAAAAATTGTCATCTCCTGCAGATTGCGAAGGTCTTTCGCCAAAAAGCCGTGAGCAAATTGGCCAACATCGTTCCAAACTTTGTCGGGTCCTCCTCGTTTATTTGCAGAATCGTCATGGCCTTGAAGGCGGCCTCAAGCAATTCGCTGAATCCATGAATTTCATCAGTGCCCTCTTCAGACGCCAACAAGTATTTTTTTTTAGATAATTTTACAGAGAATTTTCCATATAATAATTTAATCTAAATTCGATGTCTTTCGATTTTTAAATTTGTATTATTATTAATTTTCTATGGCCAAAAGCATGGAAATAAGCAATATAAAAATTAAAGGAAAAAATATAATTAAATAAAAAATTTTAAAATTTTGTTCATATATTTTCAGATCCAAAAAAACTATTTCATCTATCGTCGCTATATTCTGCATAATTCCATACCGGTTCCATTGTACTGGGATTTTATGGAAGAATTGAGTGATTTGAAATGTTAAAAATTTGAATATTGATATATATTATTTATTTTTTATTTATGATTTCCTAAATTTATATTTAATACCTCTTTTCGACTGTTTTGACTTTTGACAAATAATATAATACGATAATAAAATTTATATTGATTAAAATGTCAAATACAATACAAATAATACGGAAGCTGGTTTCATTGGTCATATCTCATATCTCATGTCAGCAAGTAAACAACCAATTTAGTAAAGCAATATGCGCCATTTGAAAGCGCTAAATGTCCTCCAAAAAGTGACTTACTTTTAATTTTATTACACTCAAAAATATGTAACAAAAGAAATGAATCAACCAATTTCAGAGGAGGAGACGATATGCCATTTGAAAATCCTAAATGCCATCTAATTTTCACAAATTATAAAATAAGCGGAATTTCTTCTGAAAATTGAGGTTTATTACACTCAAAAATATGTGTAACTATTTAAAGCTGAATTTTCTAAAACTTTGTAGAGGACACTTTAGGCTTTCAAATGGTGCATCGCCTTCCCAAATTGGCAATTTCCTTGTTGAAATATGAGCCAAAAATGTAATGAAAATACTAAATCGGCATCAATCATTTTTACTTGTCAATCAACTATAAATGAAAAGAAGAGAGAATACTGTCTCACTTGTTGGAAATGGAGGGAGTATTTTTGATTTTTGCCTGGGAGAATATCTTCCAAAGAAGAAGGAAAAAAACCTCTCTCCCATTACAGTACCAAATATTAATGTCAATTTTACATATTTCTTCGCCATATAATGCATTAAATTTATGCCAAAATTATCGATAAAAATTAATTCTGAATTTAATAAAATTTTAAATTTTGTCATTTGCTCCTTCTTCTCTCTCTCGAAATTGCCTCTTTTGCCTATAAATTCGAAGAGAGAAGTCAAATGTGTAATAACAAAAATAATGGATAAACATTCAAAATATATTATTTTTCCTTTCATTAAATATTCCCCGTAAATTTGGACTAAAATTTTCACAAAAAAATCATCAAATCACATCCGCCGATAAAATATTTTTTTAGCTTCACAAAATCATTGGGGAACAAGCAAAAAAATATGAAATGGGAAAATGTTCGCTGATGATTGAATTTGGAATGCAAAAAAAAAGGGAAAAAAAGGAAGTTGATGATGAATTTCCCCACCCCCCCCCCCCCTCTCCCGATCATTCATTTTATTAATTTTAATTTCACAGTTAAATTCGCTGCTGATGATGAGTTGGCCCAAATGGCGGTTTTGTGATTGCTATCATCATTCGGTGGTCGGTCCAAATAAAAGCCGGCAGCCACTCATAATCATTTTCATTGCACATTTTTATTTCAAAATGGCCATTCTGATGGGCCTTTTAAATAATATTAAATTTTTCCAACATCATTTATTTAATTTCCTTTAGTTTTTCAATCCCTAAAAAAATTTCGAAGTCCCTAATACTCTAAACTTTTTTCCTTTCCTTTCTTTTTTTCGGCCTACCAAATATCCATCTAAACTCAAGTCCTTCATATTTAAAACCTTTTCTAAAGAAATTAATTTTTGGGAAAATTTTCATTTAAATGTTTAGGGCTTTTTTTCACCATTATTAATTTATTTTTCAATGACCCTACTTTCCCCCAATTCCATATCATTCCAAATATCGAAGTAGCTAACAAACGTTTAATTCCTTTTCAATTTTCAGCCTTCCAAATACCATCAAAATCTTTTAAACTTTACCATTTTGACATCCAATAACAATGTCTTCTTCTTCAAATTCCGACCATTCCAACAACTCGGAGCGTGAACGCCGCGCCGAGGAGGTACAAACAATACTTTCCACACTCATTCATAATATTTCCAATTTTTCCAGGAACGTCGCCGTCGCGCAGCGGAGCAGCGGGCTGCTGAGGAGCGCCGTGCCGAGGAGGTAAATTTTGTGATATTCACTAAACTATAATTCCCATTCAATTCCTAATTTTTTAGGAGCGTCGCGCCGAGGACCCGGACTAACAAAATAGGGTTCTCATTCTGGGAATATTTTGAAAATGAATCCTCATTTTTTTTATAGGACGCCATTTCGACGAATGCCAATTTTGGGAATATTATAAAAATGTGACCTAATATTGAAAATATCGTGAAAATTTTTCAGTCATTTGCTCACTTATTTTTTAACTTATTTTGTGGAAATTTATAAGAAAATGAGTTAAAGAATAAATTCCGAAAATAAGTACTTATTTTCAAAATCTATTTTTTGTCTCATTTTCTTATCCATAAAAAAATGAGATAAAAAATAAATTCTGGGAATGAGACTTATTTTCAAAATTTATTTTTTGTCTCATTTTCTTATCCATAAAAAAATGAGATAAAAAATGAATTCTGGGAATGAGACTTATTTTCAAAATTTATTTTTTGTCTCATTTTCTTATCCATAAAAAAATGAGATAAAAAAATAAATTCTGGGAATGAGACTTATTTTCAAAATTTATTTTTTGTCTCGTTTTCTTAGCCATTGGAAAATGAGGACATAAAATATATACCGAAAATGAGATCCATTCTTAAAATTAGTTTTTTAGACTCGTGACCTTATAGATTATAAAATAAGATAAAATATAGATCTTGCAAATTTTATTCATTTCGTAATGTGTGATTTAATTAATTATATAACTTGTGTTTACAATAAGGTTAGCAAATATTTTGTACCCTCTCGTCTTTTTTGATTTCTTGATTTGACTTTATAAGTTTAGGAATTTTTGGGCTAATCTGGGCGAGTTTGGTACCACCATTCGAAAGAGCTCTAAAAACTGAATCAATCTAAGTTTGGGGGAGTAACGCTATGTTGCTCAGCTACTTTTCAAAAGTCGCGAATATTAATTATTACCAAGAAACCAGGAATTTAATTTTCTTTACACCTGCACAATTAACTTTTTAAGATTTCAATACTCCAAATCCTAGACCCAGTCCTATCTGTTTAATTGAAAATAGTCATCACAATTTTTTATAAGAAACTTATAATTAGAGAGCGAATTTTATATGTTTTGAACCATTTTTTATATCGACTTCAAGATCATGGTAAAACCCATAAATAATATTTTTGATTCTTTCTTTTTTGAAACAATTTTTTGATAAATTTTTAACTATTTTGGCAATTTTTAAGAAAAATTTCATTATAAAAAATGGAAAAAAATTATCTTATTAATCTTATTTAAATTTAATAAAAAATCTAAAAAAGTAACAATCTTGCGATTTTTGATTAAAAAATCCGCTTCCTACTAAGAAGATTCGTGCTTTTAGCTCATTGCAATGGCGTTTAATGAGAGAGGAAAAATCTAGGTGTCCCGGATGCCAATGGTGGTAGGGAGAAAAATATGTTTTTCCTTTGCAATTACATTAGAAAATCAAAAATTTTATTCGGAAAAATTAATTTATCTAAATCTTCAGTATATTTAATATAAAAGATCAAAAAATGCTCCCCTTCTTCCCGACGCTCGCAAGTCGCAATTTAAAATGATTGAAAACTGAAAAACCTCATTCGATTAGTTTATACTTTGTTCTGAAAAAATTTTGGGCACCCCATTAGGGCAGCTTATTTTGTCTCACCCCCCATGGAAAATCATAGAACTGCCCCTAGCTCATCGAAAAATATGACTATTATACAATTGTGATAAACTTTCTTGTTAACGACCTAAAGTAGGGACTAAGAATTAGCGTCCGGTTTTTAAAAATTTCCGGGCCCGTTCCGGTTTTTTTCAGAAAAAACTACCCTGGACCAGCAAAAAAGCCAGTTTTTGGAAAATTAGGAAAAAATTATCAGGCCGGCGGTCCGGTTGAGTTCTAAAATATGCCGGGTTCCGGCTCATAAAAAATACCAAAAAAGCCGAGTTTTTCCAGGCCCGGTTCAGCATCGGACTACTAGAATCTTTTAATTTTCTTAAGTTTATAAAATTCGCTGATTCAATTTGGTACAATTTTCTTCAAATCTAAATAGATTCAGTGTTAGAGCTCAATCGAATTGTATTAACTCGAACTGATCAGATCAAAAATCCTATCTATATAAAAATTTTAGCAAAAAATTATTGAATTTTTAATTTGTTATATAAATGAATCAATTTAAGAATTTAAAAATTTTTAACGAGAAGGTACATTTACCTCAACCAATAATATTAAATCAGCATTTTGGAGTCACCATTTTCCATATTCTTTTGATTCAACTTGCATCGATCATTCTGGCAATTAAACAGCCACATATTCCTAATAAGATAATTTATGTCGTAGATTAATTTTTGAATATTACCTTGTACTGAACGCCAAGATCTTTTGTTTTTTGCAGTTTCCATAGGGGCATTTTGGATTGCGCACTTTCATGTCATTGGCCAGATCTCAATTTCAAATATTCTGTGAATTGACAATTTTAGTTCATTTAAAAATGGATTACAAACCGTTAAAACCATTGATTTAGTAGTGCCCCCCAGTGTTCACATTCCATTTTCGGCTCGCCATAAGGAACGCATTGTGCCATTTCTGAAATACTATTTGATTTAATTTATAATGTCATTTTCAAATCGATTTAGATAACTAACAAAATCATCTTATTAGGGTTATTGGATTTACTTGAAAGTATTTATTTTAGTAAATAACCTCGTTGTTTTTTGACATTGTCCGTTGAGAATTATTGCTGCAGTAGATCAGCGTTGAGTTGGTTTTCTAAATAATTTCATTTGAATTTTGCTTAATTCCTAAAAACCTGGTGAATTTGATAGCAATTTTCAGGCTAATTGACACACTTAAGATCTGCGCTGGCAGTTGCTTCATCATTTTTAGTCGTCCTAAATTTGTTAAAATCTACATTTTAATAGTTGAACAAAAATAAACCTATTAAATTGGTTTTTCAAAATTTTTGTTAGGTCCCACATATTCCCCATTGTTCAATGTTTTTTAAATTTATTTTTATTTGGTTAAAAAATTCAAATTCTGAAAAAATTAACCTGCTCAATTTGAAAACTATTTCTGATGCAAACCATTATTTTTGATGCCATTTTGTCCGTAGTTGCTCTGAATGTTTGATTTTTTTAATTATTTTGATTTAGAATAGGTAAACCTATGCAAAAGGTTCCACTCAATGCCATTGCCACATCTAGATCTGGGCGGTCAATTGATTCATCGTTGCTTTGGTGGTCATGAATGTGTTATATTTAAATTTAAATTTTGTGCAAATATTAAATTGGGTAAACCTGTGCAAATGGTTCCATTCAATGCCATTGCCACGTCATGATCTGGGCCGCAATTGATGCATCGTCGGTAGTCATGAATGCGTTAAATTTAAATTTTAATTTTGTTCAATAACATGGGTAAACCTGAGCAAATGGTTCCACTCAATGCCATTGCCATGTCAAGATCTGGGCCGGCAATTGATTCATCGTTGCTTTGGTCCTTGGTTGTAACTAACTTTGTTTAATTTATTTTGCTTATTGATTTTTAAAAGGTAACCTTTGCAAACATTTCCATCAGATCTTGCCTATTATGTTGCACATTGTCATTATTCGATTCGTCCTGAAAATTTATAATTTAGTTTTTATTTCTATTTAAATATTACCTATGTCGTTATTTCAATAAGATCTTTGCCAGCATCAGGCTAAACATGCATCATGAACTTGTTGCTATGGCCCGTTTGAATATTATTTATTTATTTATTAAATTGATTTATATTAACCTTTGAAATTGCTTCCACAAGCTTTTGGCAATTAGGTGCCTTTTCCTTAATTGACTCATCCTTATGTTCTTAAAATATAGATTTTATTTTTTTTTATCTGATCAAATATCTCCTCAAAAATTCAGCACCATTAATTGATTGAACTTGTGAGATCTTAATGTAAAATTCCAGATGATTTCAAATTTTTCGTTTCGCATACATTTCCTAATAATGTACTATCTTTTACTATAATTTATAAACTAGTTTATTGAGAACAAAAAACTTAAAAATTTTCATTATATAGTTACTTTTTATAAACTAGATGCTCAACAAATTAAGGAACCTATTAATATTTTTAGAAATAGTTCATTGTTTTTATTGAGAATCTTTTTTCTCTAAATAAGGGGAATACAAACCTCAAGATCTTCAAGTTTATTCATGATGAATCTCTCGTTTTTGTCTGCAAATATGCATTCCTTGGCATCGCAATTTTGGAAATTTATAATTTGCAAAAGGATTTTATAAATTAAAAAAATAAGCAAACCTCAGTGCAAGTAAATAAATTTATTCACATTCTTGTCTTGATGTATTATAATCGATAACAAACTATTTGAGTAATGTTATTATTTATTATTATAAGATCTCTAAAAATAAAAGTTGGGAAGCGAGAAAGTTATATTCTATGTCCAATAAATATCTTTTATCAAAAAATATCTGCTCTTTTATATTAGAGATTTTTTCAAATAATAACTGCAATGCAATGTGTATGCATCTGCTTTTTCCTAGGCCGCATCAATTGTAAAATTTTAATTGCGATATCAATTTCTAAATTGTAATTACAATATTTAAATTGAGCTGTATTAATATATTTTTAGAATTTGCATAATTTAGAGACCAAATTGAAATAATTATTTTGTAAAATTCCGGGAAAATTCGGCTGTGGAACTCATGGCACATGATCAAAATTTTGGTGAATCAAATTAACAGGTTTTTTGAACAAATAAATAAATTTAAATTTAAACAAATTCATGAAGACCACAGCAACGGCGAACCAATTGTCGTTGAAGATCTGTGGCAGAAAATGATATTCAAATTAAACAGGTTTATTTATTTTTTATAAATTTATAAAGTAATAAAAACCAAAATTAATTCTAATTCAGGACCATCAGAATTTTGAATAAGTGGCACCTGAAGGCCGTGATTTGGGTGAACTTATTTAGCAGGTAAATATTTTAAAATTTAAAAAATAATTTAAAAAAATTCAGGTTGACCCGTCAAAGTTGCGCCAAACGGCGGCGAAGATCTAAATGTTACACGCGGTTCGGGTAATGTCAATGAAAATGCACAGGTTTATTTTTTGTAATACAATTGATAAACAAAAAAGATTTAGCAAAAAGTCAACGACGTAACCAGCGAGCTCACCGACACCACCATATCATCGATCTTTCTTCAGATATTGCAGACACCGAGGTCGAGGTTAATTTTTATTAAATTAATTATTTACAAAAAAATGAGAAAAGTTCTTTTGCCGAGAGATCGGTTTTTTGATTATAACTTGTTAGTGCTTGATTATAGAACCCTAAACCTTAAATCTATTTTATAGAGCTCATCAAGACGCGTCAATTGATATATAGTTTGTTGAAGTTTGGTTCAAAACTAAGAGTTATAAACCAAAAACTAAAATATGGTTTAAACGGTTTAACTATTTTAGTTTTGAACCAAACTTCAACAAACTATATATCAATCGACGCGTCTTGATGAGCTCTATAAAATAGGTATAAGGTTTAGGGTTCTAGGATCAAGCACTAACAAGTTATAATAAAAAAACCGATCTCTCGGCAAAAGAACCCAATCGCTCGGCAAAAGAACCCAAATCTCTCAGTAAAAAAACCCCACCCAAAAAATGCAATTTAACTATATTTTTTGCAAATTCAGGTGGAACAATGCTAAGCCGAATAGCGCCGGAAGATCTCGATGTTAGAATTGTGCCGGAAAATGTCAGCCCTGAGCAAAATGGCGAGAAAGATATCTTTGAGCTAGAGGATCAAATTTATTCTAAACAAACTCATCCTGGTTTTTTTTTATTAATATTTCATGCTATTTTCAATATTTTATCTCGGGTGATAGGATAAGATTTCTG
Source organism: Pratylenchus scribneri (assembly GCA_030063045.1). NCBI lineage: Eukaryota > Metazoa > Nematoda > Chromadorea > Rhabditida > Pratylenchidae > Pratylenchus > Pratylenchus scribneri. The sequence continues at coordinate 515,405 of JAQSEB010000116.1, forward strand.
AAAGCAGTTTGCTTGGGCAGCGCATTCAGCTTTCAATTTAAGATAAGACGCGCAATTAATTTCGCTGTCGAATGGCAGTTTGCTCGCTGAAATGAAGCGGTTCAAGATAAGTAAGTTCAATTGAGAGAGCAGATTGAAAAATGATGGAAGTGCCCTACCCCACTGCCGCCAATTTTTCAATCAACTATTTAGCCAAGGGAAAAAAATTTAGAGCGTCTAAATAATTTAGAAATTTTTTAGGATTTAGAATTAAGCTTCCTATAGATATTTATGCAAAAATTTTATACTTTCTCTCTTCATTGATTTTTAATAAATTTTTGAAAAATTGCTTATAAAAAGGATAGAAAAGCAACATGCTTAAGATAAGAAGGACAGCCAGTAATTTGCTCAATGAATTTAGTGCCTTTTTATAATTTAAATGCTTTCAGTGAGAAGTCTGCTTTTAAGCATACTGCCAAAAGTTGACTTCCATTTAGCAAACACTTATCTTATCACCCCTCTGATCTCTTTATTTTAAAATCGATATTCATATTTTTCTCAAAATATTCTCAAAAGAAGTCTTTTATTGCAAATTTGCTAGAAAATTTACCATTATTTACAGAATTAGCCGTTTGGCTTATTTTATAATTTATTACAAAATAAAAACAAAATAAATTTCAAAAATGTTACTCATTTTCAGGATTAATTTTTTGGGTCATTTTATAATTTATTTCAAAATAAATTCAAAACAACTTGTAAAAATATCATTCATTTTCAGGATAAATTTTTTAATTCATTTTATTTTGAATAAGAAAACGAGACAGAAAATGAATTCTGAAAATGAATCTCATTTTCAGAATATTTTGTAACTCATTTTCACAATTCATTTCAAAATCAAAAATATTATGTAACTCATTTTATAATCTGCAACAAGAGATATTCTGAGAAATTTTCCAATTCCCAATATATCATCGCAATTTGATATCATTTTGAAAATGTTTTCACAATTTCACTCATTTGATAAATTATTTTTTATTTTATTTTCAAATCAATTTCCAAATGAGTTTAAATAGGAATCATAAAATAATTGGTGTTCGGCAAAATATTCTAAGAATTTGACTCATTTTCGTGATATTTTCAAAATATCTCAGATCTTTAAAATATTTCCAAAATTTCCACAAATTTGCTCACTTATTGTTGGATTCCTCCGTTATGAGGGTCCGGGGAGGAGGTGAATCACCACATTGTTTTTGCAAACATTGTCCCAAATCTCAAACTTTTGTTTTAGCGTCGCCGCGAGGAGGAAAATCGCCAAGCGGAGGAGGTGAATTTTTAATTAATCTAAACCTCTTTTAATACCCCATGGGGAATTTTATTTTTGAAACCCTCAAAAAATTGGGAAAATTTTTGAATAGAATTACTTAATTTCTGGATATTTTTAAACAAAAATTTTAACGGGTTTTTAGATCTTTAAAAGTAAAATATTTTTTACCGATTTTTGACAACTATTAAATCAGAAACCGGTTCTTGACCCTACAAACCTCATACCATTTTGTAGATCTCATCGAAAAGCATCGAATGGTATATAATTTTTGTCATGTTTTGGGGCCAGAAATTAAAGAAGTTTTGAATTGAAAACGAAAAGACGGTTTAAACGGCTTCCTTCAATTTTGGGCCAAAACTATGACAAATTATATACCATTCGATGCGCCTCGATCAGATCTACAAATCGATATAAGGTTTGTAAGGTCTAAAACTGGTTACTGATTTGTTAGAAGTCAAAAACCTGTTTTGTCGGTAAAAAACATTTTGTCATTAAAAAACATTATTTCGGTAAAAAGAGTAATCTTATTAGTAGGATTGTGCCTAACCAAAATTTGGAAATTTTGCCTCAAAATAACTGAAAATGGAAGAAACCGAAACCAAAAACCGACATTTTTAAAAATTGAAAACTGGGTTTTAAAACCGACACGTTTGTGAACAGACCACTCCGGACAGCCCTCATTTTTAGGGAATTAAGAAAATACACTAAAAAATCTTTTGAAATTTACCCACCAGCCCTGAGTTATGGGTCCTCAAAATCGAGGATAGGGGGACTGGGGAATTATTTGGTATTAAAAGAGAGATTTCGCCGTAATACCTTCATTTCTAATCATTCATTCACAAAAATATAATCGCATCCATTTTTAGCGTCGCCGCGTGGAGCAGGCTCGTCGGCGCCGCAGTGAGGCCGCACGCCTTGGATGGATTCGGCACAACGCCCGTGGAAACAACCGTGGCCATGGCGGTGGCGGCGGCGGATGCTCCATGCAATGAAGGACACAGAAGCAGCAGAATGGAAGAGAAGGCACAATTTGGCAAACAAAAGGAAGAAAAATTTGATCATTTTTTCGGATTTTAAATAACAAAAATTTAATTCAATTTCTTCAATTTCTTCCAATGGATAAATGAATAATATTTGTTAAATTTTATTATGGTTAAAGGGGGAAATACAATTATAATAAAAAGTATTTGTTCCCGAAATTTGTGTTAATTCAAATTATTCGAGGCTTTTTTGTTGATCATCTCCATTTCTAAACTTCTTTGGGCCAATTCTCAAGTATTTTCAAATATTGGTAATCCTTATCCCGGGGATTTTCGGGGCCGTAAAATTATAAATGAAAAGAAAAGAGAGGATACTGTCGCACTTGTTGGAAATGGAGGGAGTCTTTTTGATTTTTGCCTGGGAGAATATTCTCCAAGAATAGAGGAAAAAATACCTCTCTCCCATTACAGTACCAAATATTAATGTCAATTTTACATATTTCTTATAAAATTGTCAAAAAAAAGTATTATGAATTTAACAAAATTTTAAATTTTGTCATTTCCTCCTTCTTCTCTCTCGAAATAGCCTCTTTTGCCTATAAATTCGAAGGTTGGCCGGCAATGGCGGAATCAACAGGGAAGGAGGGGCGGATTGTTCAGCAGAGGAAGGTTGTTGCCGAACAGTCAGCGAATGTTGTTTTTGACCATCTTCTGGTGGTTGCCTAATTTGCATATTATTCCCAACATTTTCCGCTTCCTCCTCTGCCCAATTTCGATCCGTTTCCCCTTCTTCAAATTGCCTTCCACCATCATTTTCAATTGTTGGATTCCTTCGTGTGCCAAAGCCAATATTATTTCTATTTTGTGTCAAAACTCCATTGGCTCGGTCCAATTCGCCAACGGGTGGATTCACATAGGCGTACAAATATGGCTGACTGTGTTAAAAATGTGTTATTTAATTTGTAGAAAAAACATTTAAATTGGCGACCAAAATATTTATATTGGTTTTAAGGATTTATCCCAGATTCACAAACCATATACCCAAAATTGGATAGGGCTGATCAAGACGCATTGAATGGTATATAATTTGGTTATGGTTTGGTCAAAATTAAAGGGTATTAAACAGTTTAAACCCATTTTGGTTTAATGGTTCAAAACTAAGTTAGAAATTGGTTAAACCCGAACCAAAATATATAATTAAATGTGCGTCATCTAGGATAAACTTCTAAATCCTTACAATCTTTTTTTCCCATAAATTAACTGTTTTCAATAAAATAATATAATCCAAATCCATTCATTAATTGTTACCCACTTTTTTGTTTTCAATCGCCTTGACATTTGCCAATTTGACACTGGAAAATCATCAAAAAATTATATAATTCACCCCATTCCCTTTTTCACCTGATGCCAACGCATTTTGCCTCCCAACCCCTCCTCCAATCGAATTTTGGCCTCCCCTCGGTTTGCAACCCCGTGTAATGCCACATTTTGAGGCCAATGGCAAATCCTGTTGCTGCCTTTGTTGTCCATTCCGTTGGCCACCCACTTTTTTATTGTCATAATCACCGCCACCTCCTCCTCCTCCATTATTGCCAAATTTGCCTCTTTTTGATGGTGATGGCCCAACATTCCCAACGATGGCCCCTTGGTCGCCACTGGCACTTTCAATGGTCAGCTGATTTCCAACACCGAATGCACCGTATTTGGGCAAATTCGACGAAGGTTGCGATAAAGGCGTGGGAATATGGCTTGAAGGCAATTTTTGGCCAGGACCAATGGCCGGATATGTGGGAGGATTCTGTTGGAATTGATGAGAGGAAGCTGGCGGAATTGGATGAAGCATTGGCGGAGAATTTGGTGGATTTGGGTGTGGAAAATGATTTCGAATGGGCGAGGGGGAATGATGGCTTGGACTAGGTTGATGTGAAGGCCGAATTGGATTATTTGGCAATGGTGGCAATTGTTGTTGTTGGTGTGGAAAATTGTTGGATTGGCCTAAAATGCACTAGTATATTAATGTTGAAAAGGAACACTTTTGCCTGTTCTTTGTGCCTCATCAATTGGCTCCGTCCCTCCGGATTCCGACAAATCGGCGAACAAATTCATTTGGGATGGCTTTGATGATATTGTTGGGCCGTCGCCGTTGCCTCCTCCTCCGTTGTCCCGATGCCGGAATATTGCTGGTGTCGGAGAGGAATCCGGATTGAATTGAATCTGTCGAGGAGAATATTTATCGAGAATTCAAAATTATTTTTGAAAATTAAAACTTGATCGGGAACGAGCTGTGGCGGTGTTTGTGATGGTTGAAAATCTGGAGGCGAAATTGAGGGAGGACTTGGCACTTTGGTGGAGGCAAATGATGATGAAAAGGATGGGGAAGTTGGAATAGCAGAATTTGGTGGCGGTGGCGGCACCGGTGTGGCTGATAAATCTATGAAATTGCGCATAAACAATAAAAGTTCCAAGCTTATCAGAAAAATTATAATTTTCGGAAAGATGTGTTTTCCGGTTAGATTTGTGTTTCATTCCGGAAAGATGTGTTTTCCGGTTAGATTTGTATTTCATTCGGGAAAGATGTGTTTTCCGGTTAGATTTGTATTTCATTCGGGAAAGATGTGTTTTCCTATTACATTTGTCATTCTTTCCGGAAGATTTGTTTCGGTTAGAATTGTGTTTCTTTCCGGAAAATTTGTTCCGGTTAGATTTGTATTTCATTCCGGAAAGATGTGTTTTCCTATTACATTTGTCATTCTTTCCGGAAAATTTGTTTCGGTTAGAATTGTGTTTCATTCCGGAAAATTTGTTCCGGTTAGATTTGTATTTCATTCCGGAAAGATGTGTTTTCCGGTTAGATTTGTATTTCATTCGGGAAAGATGTGTTTTCCTATTACATTTGTCATTCTTTCCGGAAGATTTGTTTCGGTTAGAATTGTGTTTCTTTCCGGAAAATTTGTTCCGGTTAGATTTGTATTTCATTCCGGAAAGATGTGTTTTCCGGTTAGATTTGTATTTCATTCCGGAAGATGTGTTTTCCGGTTAGATTTGTGTTTCATTCCGGAAGATGTGTTTTCCGGTTAGATTTGTATTTCATTCCGAAAGATGTGTTTTCCGGTTAGATTTGTGTTTCATTCCGGAAGATGTGTTTTCCGGTTAGATTTGTATTTCATTCCGGAAGATGTATTTTCCGGTTAGATTTGTGTTTCTTTCCGGAAGATGTGTTTTCCGGTTAGATTTGTGTTTCATTCCAGAAGATGTGTTTTCCGGTTAGATTTGTGTTTCATTCCGGAAAGATGTATTTTCCGGTTAGATGTGTATTTCATTCCGGAAAGATGTGTTTTCCGGTAAGATTTGCCTTTCTTTCCGGAAAAAGTTCTAATTAATTAATTTAATTCCAAAAAATTTAATAAATTTTTAACTATTTTGATAATTCTGAATCCCTAATTATTCTCTCAAATTTTGCCCGCATTTTTGCACCTTCTGGCTGTTGCAAATCATTTCCATTCACCCCATTCTGTTCCACCTCCCCTTCTCCGGCGCCATTCAAGAGACCAAATCCAGCGCCGCCCGGGACCGGTTTGAAATTATTGAGCACAGTTTTGGGTGCAGTTTGGCTAACAACACCTATGCTTGGGTATGGAGATTGAATTGGTTATTTCCCAAAATGGAATTTGCCTTTTCCCGACACCAATTGGCCGCCACTCCCAAAATATGCTCCTTTATATGTGTGGCATTCGTTGACGGGAATGCAAGCTTAAAAACGGTACAAAATTGGGGAACAAATAAATAAATAAGGAGGAAATTACCGCCATCATGGGCTCGAACAAATCCATTTTTGGATTGACATTCGCATCGCGGTGGTTTACATTCATTCCGACATTTTACCTTTTTTCAATGAGTAAATTGGCCAATTTCGGCAAACTAACCACAATTGGCTCTTTACAACTGCCTTCGCATGTGCCACATTGCATGAATTGCTCATTCGCTTGGCAATCCATGTGCCGTTGGACAATGCCATTCGATGGAATAATTCGAAGGAAGATTAGAAGGATGGAAAGGAAATGGGATACCGGAATATCCGGTGGAGGCATTTTTTGTGATGAGCTCCGAAAATGTGCGGAGGGAAAGAATGAAAAGTGAGGTGGAACTTGGCGAGGGAAAATGGATGGGTTTGGGGCTATTTTCGGCCCTCCTTTTGGTCATCTCGCGCAACCATCTTCAAGGGAAGAGGAGGCTTATATGGAAAGGGAGGGATCGAAGAATTATAGGAGGGACAATTTCCCGGACGGCGGATTTTATACTTGGTTTATTTAAGCAAACAAGACAAGTGAAGGTTAGCCCGTGAATATGCGTTGGTTGAATGGTGGTTAGCCGAAAATGGTTTTAAATGGACTAAATTTTGAACGAAAAAATGAAGGGAATTAAGACATTTTTAAACAAATTTCAATCAAATTTTTGGCCACAGAGGAAAAAAATTACAAACTCAACTTTTTCCTCTTTTTTATGGCCTCATAAATTAGTTAAAAAGGGGATTAAAACGGAGTAATTTTTGGGCCAAAAATGATGAAGAAAAGTGAAAAGTGAAAATTTAAGAGGGAACTTGTTTTATTTGGGGGGATAAATTGAAGAATGCTGTTGGCATTTGTTTTGTAAAATTGGACACAAATCAAAATATATTGTAATTCAAAATTTTGACATTTTTTGTGCACAATTTTAAGTAAATTTTTGATCAAAAAATTGGCCCAAATCATTGGATGAGAGGATGTGAATTGGAGTGTGAAAAGTGGGCTCTCAACAAAAGTTGCTGATTTTATTTAATGTTTAAAAATGTAGACAAAAATGTGAGGGCCGTTTCGAATTCCACTTCACAAATTTACTACAGCAGCAGTGACAAGAATTAAATTTAATGCAATTTAATTGACAAAAAACAATGTTTTTGTCTACATAATAAGCTTCACAAAACGGAGAATGAGATGTTTTTTAGCCCCATAATTTGATTAATGAATAATAAAAAAAACATCTCTTATTATGACAAATTCTTTTTATCCGTTAATTCGCGCGTAAATGGAAAATAAATGAATGGATTTTTTACAAAAATATGATGTTATTATTTGGATGAATGGTTACACCAAATCAATCATCGAAGGAAAACCCCTTTTTCCCCTCCAATTAGCAATCGGAGAGGAGAGGGGGTCCGGCCAATCCATAAAGCATAAATATTCTGTCGCCGGAGGGAGGGGGCATATCTATTCCAATCATCCAATTCAATATCCAACAGAGCATTTGATTATATTATTACTTTCAGCCGTCATTCATCCATCTCTTCAAATCCCCGCGCACCCGTCAATGGCCATCTTCCCCAGTGGTCTTCGTCCTCGTCAAAGTCATCATCGTTTTGTTCGTCGCTGCCGCCCCCATCTTTAAGAAAGAGACGTTATTCTTTTGGCCATATCTCAACAAGGAAACAACCAATTTAGGAAGGCAATATGCCATTCGAAAGTCCTAAATGTCCTTTAAAAAGTGGCTTAACTAATTTCAGAAAATTTAATTAATTTGCAAAATAAGCGGCTTTTCCTTTGAAAATTCGGATTTATTACGCACTCAAAAGTCAATGAATGAAACATTTTAAAAGCCAGAATTTAGTAAAACATAAAATGCCACTTTTTAGATAACACTTTAAGCTTTCCAATGGCATATCGCCTTCCTAAATTGGCCATTTCCAACTTGAGCTATGGCCAAAAGAACGACCCAAATACAAAAAATCTTCTTACACCAAACTTCATGGCCTCTTCCTCCTCCTCCATTTTTCTTTGCCTGCGCAACCGGACTGCCCTTTGAATGGCCTCATGCATCAATTCGGCCAATCTTCGTTGCCTTCGATGCAATTTTTTCGAGGCAGCCTTTCTGGCTTTTGCCCTGGCATTTGCTCGTTGCCTGTCTTTTTCTTCAGCAAATGCTCGCCTATACCATTCCGAAATTGAGTCTTTGGCCGGCTTCAATTGGGTGGCGGAATGCACTGGCCAACTGAAAAATTTTTCAAATTTTTTGCGGAATTATGATGATGAAAAATTCAATAAGATTGATCGAATTTTAACGAGTTTTTGGCCTATAGTTCAACGAAGTTATTACTTATTACCATTCTGGGAAGGCAATATATCTTTGGTGTTATTTATAAAATGGCTTATAAAACATTTGTAAATTTAACTTTTTAAAAAGTTCAATGTCTAAAAAACCCAATTTTCGGAGGAAAGTTGCTTTAAGAAAATATTTTACAGCCACTTTTTAGAGTACATTTAGAGTTTTCAAATGTTATATTGCCTTCCAAAATTAGTTGCTTCCTTCTCGAGTTTTGACCAAAAGAATGGCCTGTGATTTCACTAAAAAAACTGACCCCATCAAAAGCGGTGTTGGATCATCTTTGCCAAAACGGAATTTTGGTGGCAATTTTGGCTTCTCATTTTGGCCATTTTCTGCTTCTTTTGTCGATGTTTCTCTCTTTTTTCTGCCCAATGACAAATCGGGTGTGCCACCCAACAATGCCATCAACAATGCCGTCGAATCATCTCCTCCACAACAACAATCGCAGCAACATTGGAAGGAGGGCACAAAATGGATGGAGGACAAATAAAGGAAAGTGGCCAGAAGGCAAAATGAAAGGGAAAGTGGATTGAAGGACATTTTGGCAATGAAGGCAAAATGTGTGTTCAAGCACTCAAAAACAAGTCTTTTATAGGCCAATTAATTGTATGTTTTTGGCGTGTTTTTGACTTGATTTTGTTGTTTTCGTTGTTTCAATTGTGGCAAAATGAAAGAGGTCATTTTGCAGGGAGCACACGTGTGGCCAAATTGTTTTCAAAGGAAGGCGAAGAATGGAAGGAATTGGGAAGGAAAAGAATGAGCGTTGCGCACAAAAGTCAGTCAATTTCCATTCATTTGGGCCGACGCCAATGGGACACTTACTTCCGGAATATTCCAGCTACCCACCCTCATTCCTCCACATTGCAATGAATGAATGATCCATCCGGCTCTCATTATCATTAGTTGGTCGCTTTGAAGATCCATTGTGTGTGTTTGCCCACCCTCCGCAATTCCTTATGGCCACATTAATCAGTTTCCGTGTTCCTTGATTCATTCAATGAATGGAATGAATGATGGATTTAGGATGAAAACATTAAAAAGAATCCCCAACCCCTTCTCCATCTCAATTACAAAAGGTCATGGCTACATTAAAACAATCATTTTACGTTGTTATTTTCTTTTTTTTTATTCATTTGAATGAATGAATACGAGGTGAAAACATAAATGAGAATATAACCTATTATAATTGGGACAACAATAATGCAAATGAATGAATTGGGGGAAGGGGAATGAATGGCTTATTTGGCAAGAATGAAAGGTGGGGAAAAATGATGAAAGGCGCACTCAAAAATGTGGAAGCAAATGAAAGGAAAAAAACGGCTGGCAGGATGAATGTTGAATGAATGATTGGTAGGCCTGATAGTGACAATTAATAATTGGAATAATATTTGGTGATTAAAGCAAATAAAATGGAAGGTAATTTTTGAGCAAAATTTAAGGGGGATAAAAGAGGACTTTTCAGTAACTAGGGTCATTCTTTTTGCCATATCTCAACAAGGAAGCAGCCAATTATGGAAGGCGATATGCTATTTAAAGCATTAAATGTCCTCTAAAAAGTGGCTAGACTAAATTTTTGAAATTTTAAAATAATTCGTAAAATAAGCGGCTTTTCCTACAAAAATTCTGGTATATTATATTCAAAAGACATAAAAGTTTTAAAATGAATTTTCAGAAAAAATTTTTGAGCCACTTTTAAAAGGATATTTTGGGCTTTCTATAAATATATCTCCTTCAAAAATTGGCTATTGCCTCGCTGAGCTATGGCCAATGGTCAAGGTAATGAATCTCGGCATTATTGAAGCATCCTCTACCGGAAAAACAGAGTTTTGATATCATTCACAATAATCATCCCATTCATCTTCGTCATCATCTTCCACCGTTTCTTTTTCCTCTTCCTTTCTCCTCCAATCCATTTCAATTTTCCATTTTTGTAGGGGAGGTGGGGCAGGCGGCATCGCCTTTGGCCTGATCATTGGCCGAATGGACAATGGCGGAGGCGGAGGAAGGGGAGGCGGTGGCCTTTTTGGTCGGTCACCAAGAGTGGAAATGCTGGAACTGAAAATGAATGGAAATTTAGGGAGAAGAGAAGAAAATGGGCACAATTTCTCAGATGGTGGTATGGAATTTTTCAGCATTTTAATCATTTTTACGACCAATATTTCAGCAAGGAAGTAACCATTTTGGAAGGCGATATACCATTGGAAAACTCAAAGTATCCTCTACAAAATTGCTTATAAAACATTTATATAATTCACCTTTTTAATAAATTAAATGCCTTTAAATATAATAACCCAAATAAATCTGTATTTATGAAAAGTCGCTTATTTTACAAATATTTTTATATTTTCATAAAAATAGAAAAGCCACTTTTTAGAGGACATTTACGGCTTTCAAATGGCATATCGCCTTCACAAATTGGTTGCTTCCTTGTTGAGTTATGGCCATAAATATTCTAGGATATTCGTCTTCGCTGACCTTTTGATGTGAGAAATGCCGCAAGGAGTTGGTGGCGGTGGTGGCGGCGCCCTTGTTGGCCTTTGGATCATTTTGTGACTAGGTGAAGAATTGTTATTGCAAATTTCCAAAATCGGATAGTGCTGAAAAATAGGGGTAATTTAAATTTTTTTAAAAATTCAATAATTATATTCCGCTTTGACTTCGGAATAGAAAATTTCAGAACTAGGCCCAATCTTTTAACCATAGCTCATGAAGTAAGCAATCAATTCAGGAATGCGATATGCCATTTTAAAGCCCTAAATGTCTTCTAAAAATGGCCTTATTAATTTTATGTAAGCCTAAAATAATTTCTAAAATAATCGACTTTTCCTCAAGGAATTCGGCTTTACTATATTCAAAGACTTATAAATTATTTTAAAATTAGAATTTTATAAATATTTTAGGTTTTAGGAGCCACTTTTTAGGGAACATTCTAGGCTTTACTATGGCATATCGCCTTCCAGAATTGATTGCTTCCATATTGATGAGCTATGGCCCAAAGAATGGCTTCACCATTTTTTACCCACCTTTAGCCGCGATGGCCTCCGCCTCCACCAAATTAAGCCATTCCACTTTTTGAGCCATTCCCAAATTATTTGAAACATTTTGGGTATTTTTGCAATTTGTTCTCCAATTTGAGAATGTTTTTGGCCATTGGCCACCCTTTTCGATGATGGCACCGCCAATCGATGGAAATTTGTGCCGCCGTTCAATTTGGATTTTGCCGAATTTTTATGGCCAAAAGGAGGATGGGAAAAGGACAAAAGTGGACGTCGATGGCGGCAATACTTCCCAGCAGTAGAGGAAAATGGGGAAAAGCAACAATAATGGCGGCCCAAATGAAGCCAACCACAAAAGAGCAATGGCCCAAAAATGACGAAACAAAGGGAAATTGTGAGCAGCCACTGTGAAAAGTGAGGGACGAATTTAAAAGAAGAAGAAGGATGTGGCCAAAACGGGGAAATGGCCATAAAATGGAAAAGGGAGGGGATATTCCCTAGAGGCAAATTTTGAAAAATTTTAAAGATGATTTTATACGAGGCTATTCTAAATTTTGAGGCATTGGTCACAATATCTCAATCAGCAATTGTAATAATCTAAAATTTATATCATTGCTTAAATCTCTTTCTATAGAACATTTTGATATTAAAAATGAATGATCATAGTTTAATTGGACATAAATTTACAGCCAACAAATTAAAAATGGCTGATTTTTGGACTATTTTGTAGCATTTTTAGCATTAATTTTTATCATTTAAATTAAGTCCATAAAATGTTTTCTTTAATTTCCCAACCCTGCTAAAAATTTTACAAAATTTGTTAAATTAAAGCTAATATTCACTTGAAAAAATTGAATAATAGTACATTAATTTGCAGAAAACTTTTAGTATCAAAAAATACTCTTTTATTAAGGCCAGAGTATAACTCGGTCAAATCATATTTTTTTTATGATTTTTATGCTCCGAGAGCTAATAAGCCTTAATCTTAACCTAAACTGAAACAAATTCCAAGTCCAAACACTTTATTATGGCTAATAAGTTATATGGTCTCAGAAAAAGATAATTTTTCTACGAATCATAAATATTCCTCTTAAAAAATATGAATTGTTGCCTAAATTTAATGCGAAAATCTCATTGAATTCATAGGAAATATTCACCCTTAAATTACGTACAATGATGTGTGGTTGCCATTTCCGAGAGCACGTGTATGGTTCACAATTCCATTCCGAACATTTATTTGCCAGCCCACAATCGCATTGTTCATTCCCTTCTCGAATGCCATTCCCACAAAGGGGCAATGAATATTCCGCCGGGTCGCGCGGCTCTCGCGCCAAACACCGTGTACGCTGTGCCAAATTGACCATCAATTGGAGGGTACAATCCTGGTCAAAGCCACTACAAAATGAATAAATTTAGGGTAAATTTGATAACAAGGAGAACAGCCCTATTTGGCTTCTGATTCTGACCAACTTAATGCCGTTAATAATAACTCATCAATGAATGAACCAATTTTCATAATTTTTATATCAAATTAAAGAGAAGACTTTTAGCTATTCTAAGATATTAAATTTTATTTAATTTGTCCTAGAATTAGCGAAAATAAAATGAAAAAGAAGAAGGAGATGATAGTGCAGTTCAACCAATTGAAATTGATTATAATTCATAAAAAACTCATTGAGTAATGAACCAATTATGACAATTTTAATATATAATTAAAGAGCAGACTTTCAGCTATCTATTCGATATTTATTTTAATAAATTGTTTCAATAATGATGGAGTTATGCTCAAATAAACATTTAATATATCCTTTACTATGGATTGTCGAAATTTACAATAATTTATGAGCATAACTCCATTAATTTTAAGCTAATTTAAATAAATTTAATATTTTTTAGATAGCCAAAAGTCAGCTCATTAAGTAATGAGGGTCGGGCGCCCTCAGCGAGTGCTGAGGCCCCTCATTTTGGGAGTGGAAGGGTGCTGGGATGTGGGGGAATTGGGACTTGGATAAAGACTCTCGGTCGATGAAGTTGTTGATTTTCCCCATTCCCTTTTCCCCTTCCCCTGGCCAGAAGAAGAGATTCATCCGTTTATTGTTCCATCCTCCAACTCCAACTCCCATAAAATGGTGAAATCATCAATGTTAAATATGGGACAAATAAGGCGGGGCGAGAATAAGGTGAAAGGGGAAATGGATTGATGGATAATGGCTGGGAACATTTCTTGGGGGAAGATGATTAAGTGGATGAGAATGGATGGGAATAGAATGAAGAGAATGGCTTTGGACTTTGGATGATTTTATGGATTAGGCTAAATTGGGAAATGATTAAGGCAGTAATGCCTCACACCTCCCACCGACGCGAAGACCGGTCCCTCGGTCACAAAATTATTTTTGGGTTGATTTTTTTTTGCCTAATTGTTTTGAACAATTTGGGCCAAAATTGATTTTTGAATTTTGAAGGCCCTTAGGCTTCCCCCGACAGGCTCAGTAGTAAAGGCCCCAAATTAATTTGCCTTGGCATTTTGCCTTCTGGCGATTGTTGCTGTTTACCTCCTGTCCGCTAGGGAAGATTAGGGGGTATTGTCCGAAACAAATTATTTTGGCCCTATTGAAAAATGAAATCGAAAAATTTGTTGACTAATTTTGAAAGTAATTTTGTGTTGGGACCGTTTTCAAGTAAGTGGGAAATGTTTTTGATTTCTAATTGTCTGAAATGAATTTCCAAAAGTCCTTAGCTGTTTGTGAAAGGATGTGATTGAAGTGATGAACAAATTTGAATAAAAATGGTTGATAGTGAATAACAGAAAAAATTAATTGCAAATGAGAGGAAAATTTGAAAAATAAAGTCAAATAAAATGCAATTGAAATGTCAATTGATTGTTTTTTGTGTCATTGTCCATCATTTGGTCATTTCTTTTGAGCACATTGGCGCATTGTTTGCTGACATCCACCCATTGATTTTGTCTCACCATTGATGCTTGAAATTGAGAAAATTAATATTCGTTAAAAGGATGGGTTTTAAAAAACGGTTAAACTCGCGGTGATGCATGGGTTGCTGCCAGAAATTAGGATGATCCGCCGTTAAGCTGATGAATGGAGAGCATATGTCGATCTTGGAAGTTGATCTGAAAAAAAAACAAATTTTGAAATGGCGCCACCTAACGGCGGTTGGAGAAACGCAAAATGTTGAGTTGGGTGCCCTTGAATTTTCATGGATGTGCATCATTTGTGATTGTGAGGGATTTGCCATTCTGCCTTGATTTGTTGAGCGACCAAGTCAGCAATCCGCTGCATGTCCATTGGGCTTAATGAATGTCCATTTTGAACGTCAAAATCACATTCTTGATTTTGCCAAATTTGGTTGTCATTGCTTTGTCCGGAGTTTTCTCCAGTGCTGGAATTGTTGTTGTTGAATGATCCTCGGCCGCAGTGTGCGCAAAAATCCTCATCGTTGAATTCCTGTGGTGAATTTTGGTTTGAAATATTTGTTTGAAAATTTTGAGAAAAGGCGTTTCGATTGGAGCTTGGCAAATCGGAATTGTATTGGGTTTGATTGTTGGAAAGGAAAGGATCGAATTCATTTTGCGAATTGTTTTGCTGTTGCTGGAAGTCATTGCTTAGATTATTGTCATTCAATGCCCAAAGTTGTCGATCCTTTTGTTTGAGGGCAAGCATGGTTTCCACTTCGATCGCTTTGTTGCGTGCTGTTTCAAAATCCCTATGGGATCCAGATAATTTCACCAAAAATGATATTTCAGGGTTGATCCGATCCAAAAACGTTTCGCACAATCGCTCCTTTCTGTCTGTTGAGTTGTGCATGGAGTAAGCTGCTTCGGCCAAAGGAATCAGTCTGTCGAGGAATTGCGTGATTGTTTCGCCTGGTTGTTGCTTGCAAGCCGACAGAGCTGTCCTTGCTGCCTCCCTTTTGAATGGAGAATCGATGATTTTGGCCAAATGTGTCATTGCTTTTTTCAAAGTGTCTTTTTTTTTCGGGTTCCAGCTCCTCAAGATGGTTTCGCGCAGTGCCTTCTAGGTAGAGTTTCAATCGGCCAATTTTCTCTGCTTCCGTCCATTTGCTGCCGAAAGCTTGTACGAAGTCGTTAAATTTTCCTGCCCATGAAGAGAATGTCTGGTTTGAATTAATTGAGAATGGGGTTAGCGCTGTTATTGAATTCATTTGAAAGATTTTGGGTTAAAATTGACTGTTTATTTGACTCGGTCAAACTTCAGTTCTTTTGAAATTTTTTTTTGGGGATTTGTGAGTAAACCAGCCTCTCTCTTTTGATGTCAACAAAATGCCGCACAATGGGAATCAGCACTGTTGCAAAATTGCCGTTTGGATCCTCCAAATGCCAGCCTAGTCCCTGGTGCCGACCACTGATCAAAACCGTTGATGATGATATCTCTGAAAAATCGAAATGTTAATATGAGATTTGAAATTTGAGAAATGTTTTTGGTTATCGGTTCAAAATCTTTCAATTTTTGGATTGAAAATTCCTTTAGGGATTTTGTTTTGAACCTTGTCCTCGATCTGCTTTGATGATTCGGCCATTTGGTTTGTTGGTTGAATTCAAATTTGTTTGTTTTGGCTGAAAAATGTAAGTTAATCGCGAGGAAAATATGATTGAAAATGCAAAATCGAAAATGAATGCCATTTTAATCATAATGTTTAAATGGCTTGAATGTTTGTGCGAAAAATGCGAAAAAATGGATGATACATCGCTTTGATTGACTTCCGATTAAGTTGTTCTCGTTCCCAGGATGTTGAATGGCGGAAATGTTTGTGAATTGTTCCACCGAGGTGATGGGAAAATATTTAAATTGTAATTGAAATGCATTAAAAGTCGGAAATGTTTTAACGCTTCCTGGGAAAGAGTCGGGAATTGCTTGGAATATGATTGGACTACGAATTGCTATCGCGGAATCAGCGATGGGCTTGCAGAAAAGGCAAACGCTTGATTGATGAGTGTAATTTGGACTTTTCCCTTTAGGATGGGAATGAAATGTGAATTGGATGTCGGGGGAAGGGAATGGATTGGATTACGGTAGCCAAAATTTTCTTCAATTTACTATTTGGGAATAATGAATTTAGTAAAATCGGCTGCAGAAAGTTGGGTGAAATTTAAGCCTTTTTGAGAAAAAGGTTAATTTTTGATTTGATGAAAAGTATTTTGCAATGCAAAATGCCTTTTATGTTATGTAAAATTGGGCGGATTCTGCCAAAAAGCGAAAGATAATTCGGTTTGAAAATGAGTGCCTGAATGATTTGGTAATAAGTTGTGCGATGTGTAATTATTGTGAAAGATTATTTTGCCTTTTGCAAAATTTTCTTAGTTTTGTTTGAAGAATGTTTTAAATGGTTCATAAGAATAATTTTAGAAAGCCAAATTAATTCATTTTTTATGAATTTGACCATTTTATTTGGTAAAGTGTGAAAAATGATTCAAATTTTGTGTATTTGCCCATTTTGAACTTAATTTGGAGAGCCAAATTACTTCATATTTTAAGAATTTTGCCATTTTATTTAATGAATATGCGAAGAGTAATTAAATTTATGCGCGCTTGCCATTTAAATTAAATTTGGATAGCCAAATTTATTCATTTTAATTGCTTTGCCCATTGTTGGTTGATTTGTGCCCTGAATTATTGCCAATTGATTGCGCTGTGAAGAGATTGCCCGAAGTGTGCCCTGAATTGTGAATGCGCCATGAAGAATTGCCCGAAGAATGCATGCTTGAAGTGAATAAGTACGCCAAGAAATGTGCATGCTAAAGATTTGCGCCAAAAGAATGTGTCCATGCTGAAAGATTTTGCGCCAAAAGAATGCATGCTAGAATAAGCGCCAGAAGAAATTTGCATGCTGAATGTAATAATGTGCGCCAATGAATGTGATGAAGAATGGGCTGGCCAGCCAAATGTTGGGCGCAAAAATGTGAGGGCGCAAAGAAAAGGCGCTATAATGTGTGGCGCAATGTGAAATGGCGCAAATATGTGGGCGAAATGAAAGGGCGCGAGTGTGTGGGCGCAATATGAGAAGGGCACGATGAAAAGCGCGTATTGAAAATGGGGCAATGAAATGGCGCGAAAGGCATTGAAATGGGCATAAAATAAATGGCATGAGGAAGGGGTGCAAAAATGTACAATGAAAAAGCCCGAAATGGAAATGAAAGGTGCGATGGAACGAATTTTCGGTTTTGCTTGGCAAAACCAATTCGGTGCTGCTAGTAATGAGAGTGTACACCTGAGGTTTGATGGAAAGTGGCCATTTGGCCAAACCATTCGGTGCTACCAGTAATGAGGGTCGGGCGCCCTCAGCGAGTGCTGAGGCCCCTCATTTTGGGAGTGGAAGGGTGCTGGGATGTGGGGGAATTGGGACTTGGATAAAGACTCTCGGTCGATGAAGTTGTTGATTTTCCCCATTCCCTTTTCCCCTTCCCCTGGCCAGAAGAAGAGATTCATCCGTTTATTGTTCCATCCTCCAACTCCAACTCCCATAAAATGGTGAAATCATCAATGTTAAATATGGGACAAATAAGGCGGGGCGAGAATAAGGTGAAAGGGGAAATGGATTGATGGATAATGGCTGGGAACATTTCTTGGGGGAAGATGATTAAGTGGATGAGAATGGATGGGAATAGAATGAAGAGAATGGCTTTGGACTTTGGATGATTTTATGGATTAGGCTAAATTGGGAAATGATTAAGGCAGTAATGCCTCACAATTAATTTATTATATAAATTCTAAAAATTGGTTCATTCCTTGATGAGTTATGATCGTTTGAGACTGGTTGAACTGCTCCATCTTCTCCTTTGCCTTTTTTACTTAGCTCCACTAAATCTATGTTAAATTAAATAAATTTATATTATTTGATAGTCAAAACTCCAAAGTCTGCTCTTTAATTTGATACAAAAAGAATCAAAATTTATTCTATTCTCACTGAATTATAATCGATTGCGATTGGTCAAACTGCTCCATCTTCCCCTCCGTATTTTTCATTTTAACTCTACTAATTCTGAACCAATTTCTAAAATTTTATATAATTAAATAGCCAAAAGTCTGCTCTTTAATTTGATACTAAAATCTTCAATAATGGTTCAGTCCTTGATGAGTTATTCTAAACGGCGCTATTGGCCCTGCGCCAAGTTTAAGGCGTATCCATGAAAAATTTACGGTATTTTGAGGCAGCCTCGAAATTGATGCGAAGCCCCATTTCCATCCAAAATTAGACTGGTTTTGGAAATTGGTTCGCCCATCATTGTTTGATTGAATTGTGAAGGCGGTGATTGGGCATTGCCTCCGCCTCGAGGGCATGGACAATTTGGCACATCCAAAGATTCATTGGCCGGTCGATGTGGCACTCCAATGAGATGGGCCACTTCATGGAAGAAAATGGAGCCCATTGCCTCGGGATTATGAGGATAGAACTGTGAAAATAAGGGAAAATTGTGAAATATGGATTTTTAATATCCCCAAAATCACCCTAAATTTCCCCAAAATTAATCATAATCTTAAGATTTTACCAAAAAAATAATATTTTCCCTAGAATTATATATATGTTACGGGCAAAAGTTAACCAGTTTTGTCATGTCAAAACTAGTTTTGTCATATTTTCTGACAAAACTAGTTTTGACATGACAAAACTAGTTTTGTCACATTTCCACTTTTGCCCGTAACATATATATGTAAAATTAAAAAGAAATAATAAAAATTTGCTCTGCAACCAAATAACCAATAAATACTGGCAGTACGGTATGGGAAGTGTCGCCATTTTGTTACCCTGGCTAATTCTTTTGTCCTAACTCAACGAGGCAATGGCCAATCTTGGAAGACAATATATCAATCGAAAGCCCTAAATGTCCTCTACAATATAGATTTTCCATATTTTATTAAATTATGTCTTAAAAAAAGTTATATTGCTTTGAGCTAATGAGTTTAATAAACCAGAATTAGTTAAGGAAAAGCCGCTTATTTTACAAAATATTTTAAATTTTCAATAAATTAATTAAGCCACTTTTTAGAGGACATTTAGGGCTTTCAAATGACATATCGCTCTCTTGAATTGGCTGCTTCCTTATTGAACTATGGCCAAAAGAATGTCCCCAATTCCAGAATGAAATGGTGTGAAATCCCCTTGTCATTTGTAAACAATTAAAAATCCCCAAAAAATTAATAAAAATGTGTACCCCAGCAAGCATGACACTTTTTGGGGTGCACATTCCGCCCACAAATGCCAATCCGCCCGCATATCTGTAGGTGATGAGGACGGCAAAATTGTGGAATGGAAGTTGTGGGGCCCGCTGATTTCGATATTGTTCGAAGGAATAGAGGGACAAATCTACAATAAATATTGGATTGGTGGCCACCCAAAATGAATGCCAAAAATGCCAACCAACCATCACGGAATGTTTCCAGCACATCCACCACAATCAAATGCATATTTATTTGGTAGAAATACTGGCAAAAAGGAGGAGGCAATAATTTAAATGATTAATTTTAAGAGGCATTAAATTTTCACAATAAATCAAATTTTTCTAGTGAATAATAGCTTTAAATTTAGTAAATTTTATGCCAATTTTATAGCCCTGATTTAGATGATTAAGACTAATTTGATAAAAAGGACAAAATGCTATGGCAAAAAGTTATTACTAAAAACTGGAAAAATAGGCCAAAATTGGAAACTTTTATTTTATGGCCATAATTTTATGGCCTATTAGATTATAATCAATAATTTTGATATAAAATGCTCTTTAGAATGAGTTTAATCCAATTTTATAAAATTTAAATTAATTTGTTGGATAATTGACGAAATATTTACCAATTTAAAAATCGGCAAGTGCCAAATATGAATTTTTTAGTTTTATGGCCATAACTTTCTGGCCGTTTAAATTTTTATTAATAATTTTAACATCAAATACTCTCTAATTAGAACTTAATTTAATTTTATAAAAATTTTATTAATTGGTTGGATGAGGAATGAAAAATTTACCAATTTAAAAACGGCGAAGAACAAAATGTAGATTTTTGGGTTTCTGGCCAACTTTTATGGCCATTTTAATGTTTACTTATAAATAATATATCAAAATTTTCTCCGATTTGAGCTTAATCTAATTTTATATAATTTAAATTAATTAATCGAATGAAAACTGAAAAATTTACTAATTTAAAATCGGCAAAGTGACAATATGAGATTTTTCATTTTATGGCCATAACTTTCTGGCCATTTGAATATTATTAACAAATTTTACAAAATCATTTTGTACTACTAGAGCTTAATTCAATTTTATAAAAAATTTATTAATTAATTGGATGATGTCTACAAAATTTACCAATGTAAAATAGGCAATAATCAAATCGGACTTTATTGGTTTTATGGCCATAACTTTCTGGCCATTTGAATTTTATTAATAATTTTTATATAGAAATTTTCAATAATTAGAGCTTCATCTAATTTTATATAATTTAAATTAATTAATTGGATGGTGGTTAAAAATTTACTAATTTAAAATCGGCAAAGTGCCAAATATGAGATTTTTCATTTTATGGCCATAATTTTCTGGCCATTTAATTTTATATTAACAATTTTTATATAAAAATGCTCTCAGAAAGAGCTTAATTTTATTTTATAAAAATTTTATTAATTAGTTGCATTTCTGCTGAAAAATATGCCAATTTAAAAATCGCTAATAATTAAATCGGACATTTTTGGTTTATGGCCATAATTTTCTGGCCATTTAAATATTATTAATAAATTTTACAAAAAAATTTTCTACAACTAGAGCTTAATTCAATTTTATAGAAATTGTATTAATTAATTCGATAATTGTCGAAATATTTGCCAATGAAAAATCGGCAAAGTGCCAAATAGGAAAAATAGTAGATTTTTCGTTTTATGGCCATAACTTTCTGGCTATTTAAATTTTATTAATAAATTTTATATCAAAATTTTCTACAATTAGAGCTTAATTCAATTTTACAAAAATTTTATTAATTAGTCAAATTATGGCTAAAAAATTTAGCAATGTAAAATCGGCAAAGTGTCAAATATGAGATTTTTCATTTTATGGCCATTATTTTCTGGCCATTTAAATTTTTATAAAAATTTTTATATAATAATGCTCTATAGAAAGAGGTTAATAAATTTACAAAAATATTATTAATTGGTTGGGTGATGGCAATATTTACAAATTTATAAATGGGAAAGTGCCAAGGACATATTTTGTTTTTATGGCCATAACTTTCAGAAAATTTAATTATTAACAATTTTTATATCATTATTTTCTCCAATTAGAACTCAATTCAATTTTATAAAAATTTAAATTAATTAGTCGAATGATGGCTGAAATATTTACCAATAATCAAAGCGGAAAATTCCAAAACCCAAAAAACATACATTATTCGCCTCTCGGGCCAATCGCATCACCTCCCTTTTGACGAGGCCATGTTCACGTCGATAATGATCCGACTAAATTGAGACAAAAAATAAATTAATTCAAAATTTTTTATGACCGTTTTGAGGTCAACAAACAAAAGGGCATACAAATAGATATGGGCGGAATGGTCCAATGAGGCCATGGAATAATCTGGCGCTGGTTCACCCCAAACAGCCGGTGCCCTTCGCCAACGATGCCGATGATGCTAATAAATAAAAATGGAATTATTGGAAGGAATTTTAAGGCATTTAAACATTAGGCATTTAAGAATATGTAATGAGTAATACCAATTGAATAGCTAGGCCATTCTTTTGTCCATAACCCAACAAGGAAGCAACCAATTTTGGAAGGCGATATGTCATTTGAAAGCCCTAAATATTCTCTAAAAAGTGGCTTACCATTTTTTGAGAATTAAAAAGAATTTTGTAAAATAGGCGAATTTTTCCTCAAAAATATGGTTTATTAAACTCAAATAGGTATAAATATTTCGAAAATATGGTTTTCATAATAAATTTTTATGCCAATTTTTAGAGGACATTTTAGGCTTTAAAATGATATATCGCCTTCTTAAATTGGTTAAAGCCTCGTTGAGATATGGCCAAAATAATAGCCCATGCACATATCGTTTACCTGCTGAATTCCCTTCGACTTCGCATCCTCATGGTCGATTTTCTTTTGAATTTGCTGCTGGCCAAGAATGACAGGTAAAAGGGCAAAAATTGTGAAAAAATTGGCAACAATGAAAATGATGACCACAATTGGCCGAAGGGACATTTCCAGCAATAATTGATGGGAGGAAAGGACAAAATACTAAAAGGGCTAGGCCCAAAATGGACATCACATTTTGTTGAATTTTTTGGCCAGTAGCAGTAGCTGAAAATGAAATGAATTGCAGAACAATGGTGATATTTATATTATATAATGAGATGGTGGGAAATTATGAGGCAAGGAGGTGGTGGTAATGGTGGACACAAAGAATGGACATAATTGGGGAGGAAGGGAATCGATGGTCGTGAGAATGCGAGAAGCAACAAAAATGGCCAAATGTGGTGGTTGATGGTGTGTGTGGCCATAGAAATAGGAAAGGCGGTATAGTTTGACCATCGGCTAATTTTACCAGCAAGAGGAGAGAGGAAGGGGGAAATTGTGGCCTTAATTTTGCAGCGATTTTTCAGTATTTTATGGAGAAGGTAAAGGTTCAAGTTCAACTGACTCATCCATCATTTTTCAAAATGGAAAAAAAAGATTGAACATAATTGGGGATGGGGAAACGATGGAGGCGAGAATGGATGAATGCTGGAAAGAGGAATGGCCAAATATGGTGGTTAATGGTGTGTGTGTGGCCAAGAAGCAGGGAGAAGGCGGTTGGCCATCGGCTAATTTGTTCATTAATTAACTAAAAGGTGGCGGGAATCGCTACAATTTTTGGCAATTTTTGACGTAGATTTTAAGGAGGCAAGGATTTCTATTGACTCATTATCATTACTCCAAATTTATATCGAAATTGTGGACAAAAATGGACACAATATGAGGTGGGATGAGGGTGAGAGGAATCGATGGTGGCGAAAATGAATGGACTGGACCGTTGGAGGGGGGAATGGCCAAATGTGGAGGTTTATGGCCACTTGCCACACACAGGAGCAGCAGATGCAAAGAAGGCGCTGTGGGTTGGCCGGCCACCGGCTAATTTGACCAACAGTAGGGAGAAAAGGGAAAGGTTTTTCACTAGCGCCATTTCATTACATGAGTGGAAATTCTTTTGTTTATAGCTCATTAAGGCAATGGCCAATCTGCGAATGCGATATACCATTTTAAAGCTCTAAATTTCCTCTAAAAAGTGGCTTTTGGAAATTTATTACATTCAGATTTCAGAAAAGTTATTTGTCTTTGAGTGTAATAAACCCGAATTTTGGAGAAAATCCTTTAATTTTACAAAATCTTTTAAATTTTTAAAAAAATTAGAAAAGCCTCTTTTAGTGTTCATAAAGGGCTTTAAAATGGCATATTTCCTTCCTGAATTGGTTGCTTCCTTGCTGAGATATGGCCGAAAGAATGGCTTAAGATATGGAAATGAGGAAAGGCATTAGGGATTCCTTCTATTCACCTACAATTTTTTTGGCAATTTTCCGCGTGGTTTTACGGGGAGGGATGGTTCAAATGACTCATCAGTCATCATTCATTACTCAAAAAAGTCGACATCCTTCTTTTTTCTGATTGAAAAGTAGCGAAAATGAAGGTGTATTGGTCGTCAATTCAGTCTGCTGATTTTCGTTGAGAGTTGTCTCCAAAATGACTGATAAGCCATTCCACTTCCTACTCCCAAATCTTCGCCATCCGGCCAAATTCGCCTCCTCCTCTTCCTTCTTCCAATCTTTGCAACAAAGCACTGGAGGGGCCAAACCCATCCATCCATCCTTCAATCGCCACTTCCTTTCTTTCCTACGCCTCCCTCTGCCGTTCCATCTTCGCGACAATTGGTTTGGCCTAATTTGGGACAAGGCCATCCATTCTTCCTCTTTCTTCCCTAGCCTGGAGTAT
Source organism: Pratylenchus scribneri (assembly GCA_030063045.1). Classification (NCBI taxonomy): domain Eukaryota; kingdom Metazoa; phylum Nematoda; class Chromadorea; order Rhabditida; family Pratylenchidae; genus Pratylenchus; species Pratylenchus scribneri. The sequence goes on from JAQSEB010000116.1 coordinate 539,789, forward strand.
TCATCGCCCCTTAAGGGGCACATTTTTGTCATCGAATAACCGGCGGTGGTGCCTCTGTGAAAAGGGAAGGGAATCAATGTGAATGGAACTTTTGGGTGGGTGTAAGAAGGACAAAATGGACCACTGGGAAGAAAGAGGGATTAGTCTGCCGGGAGAAATGGACGACGGCCAAAGCAAATGGGGGAAGGCCGAATGGACTTTCTCCCCTTCCACAAATTCACATTTCCTCCACGAAATGGCAAAAGTAGGCAAAAAGCAAAGGCAACAGACGGACTTCTTGGTGGATTTAAGGCCAATGGAGGAGGGTGGTCAATTGGAAAGGGGAAATGGGAAGAAGGGAAACGAGACCGTTGGGAGATTGGCCCCCAAGTAACACACTTTATGTCTTTATGTGAAGCAAGGAAGGAAAGGGGAAGGGGGAATTGGCCAAGGCATAAAGTTGCTAGATGGACGGCAGTAGCAGGTTTCATTTCAATGAAAAGTGCGAAGGGGGGGGGGGGGGGGGGGATAATGTGGCGGCGAAATGGACTCGAAAGGGTGGCTTAGAAATGGACTCGGCTGGTCAAAATGCACAGCACCTAAGCAAAATGGATAAAATGTGTGGCCAATGATACATGGAGATGGAAGGGGGAAGGGGATCCGTTGAAATTGAAATGATGTTTGGGGGCTTTATTCCGCTTTGCAGCAAAATGATTTGTTGTTTTTGACGTGATTGTCTGTTTAGCTCCAATCCAATTCATCATCATTTTTGTTGAATAAACATTTGTGCTTTTTCCCCATTGGGAGGAGGAAGGGATTGTGTCCATCCAACAATTTAGGGAGGGAACATCTGCTATTGGGTTGGCCCATTTATTGGCAAAAAAGACTGAGGGAGAAAATGGCAAAAAATTTGGATAATGAAAGCCCACTTTAGCAAAAAATCTGCCTTATAATTTTCATTCCGGAAAGAATTCTGATTTTCATTCCGGAAAGAATTCTGATTTTCATTCCGGAAAGAATTCTGATTTTCATTCCGGAAAGAATTCTGATTTTCATTCCGGAAAGAATTCTGATTTTCATTCCGGAAAGAATTCTGATTTTCATTCCGGAAAAGAATTCTGATTTTCATTCCGGAAACAATTCTGATTTTCATTCCGGAAACAATTCTGATTTTCATTCCGGAAACAATTCTGATTTTCATTCCGGAAACAATTCTGATTTTCATTCCGGAAACAATTCTGATTTTCATTCCGGAAAAGAATTCTGATTTTCATTCCGGAAAAGAATTCTGATTTTCATTCCGGAAACAATTCTGATTTTCATTCCGGAAACAATTCTGATTTTCATTCCGGAAAGAATTCTGATTTTCATTCCGGAAACAATTCTGATTTTCATTCCGGAAACAATTCTGATTTTCATTCCGGAAACAATTCTGATTTTCATTCCGGAAAGAATTCTGATTTTCATTCCGGAAAGAATTCTGATTTTCATTCCGGAAAGAATTCTGATTTTCATTCCGGAAACAATTCTGATTTTCATTCCGGAAACAATTCTGATTTTCATTCCGGAAAGAATTCTGATTTTCATTCCGGAAACAATTCTGATTTTCATTCCGGAAACAATTCTGATTTTCATTCCGGAAACAATTCTGATTTTCATTCCGGAAAAGAATTCTGATTTTCATTCCGGAAACAATTCTGATTTTCATTCCGGAAACAATTCTGATTTTCATTCCGGAAAGAATTCTGATTTTCATTCCGGAAACAATTCTGATTTTCATTCCGGAAAGAATTCTGATTTTCATTCCGGAAAGAATTCTGATTTTCATTCCGGAAAGAATTCTGATTTTCATTCCGGAAACAATTCTGATTTTCATTCCGGAAAGAATTCTGATTTTCATTCCGGAAACAATTCTGATTTTCATTCCGGAAAGAATTCTGATTTTCATTCCGGAAAGAATTCTGATTTTCATTCCGGAAACAATTCTGATTTTCATTCCGGAAAGAATTCTGATTTTCATTCCGGAAAGAATTCTGATTTTCATTCCGGAAAGAATTCTGATTTTCATTCCGGAAACAATTCTGATTTTCATTCCGGAAAGAATTCTGATTTTCATTCCGGAAACAATTCTGATTTTCATTCCGGAAAGAATTCTGATTTTCATTCCGGAAACAATTCTGATTTTCATTCCGGAAAGAATTCTGATTTTCATTCCGGAAAGAATTCTGATTTTCATTCCGGAAAGAATTCTGATTTTCATTCCGGAAACAATTCTGATTTTCATTCCGGAAAGAATTCTGATTTTCATTCCGGAAAGAATTCTGATTTTCATTCCGGAAAGAATTCTGATTTTCATTCCGGAAAGAATTCTGATTTTCATTCCGGAAAGAATTCTGATTTTCATTCCGGAAACAATTCTGATTTTCATTCCGGAAAGAATTCTGATTTTCATTCCGGAAAGAATTCTGATTTTCATTCCGGAAAGAATTCTGATTTTCATTCCGGAAAGAATTCTGATTTTCATTCCGGAAAGAATTCTGATTTTCATTCCGGAAACAATTCTGATTTTCATTCCGGAAACAATTCTGATTTTCATTCCGGAAAAGAATTCTGATTTTCATTCCGGAAACAATTCTGATTTTCATTCCGGAAACAATTCTGATTTTCATTCCGGAAAGAATTCTGATTTTCATTCCGGAAACAATTCTGATTTTCATTCCGGAAACAATTCTGATTTTCATTCCGGAAACAATTCTGATTTTCATTCCGGAAAGAATTCTGATTTTCATTCCGGAAAGAATTCTGATTTTCATTCCGGAAAGAATTCTGATTTTCATTCCGGAAACAATTCTGATTTTCATTCCGGAAACAATTCTGATTTTCATTCCGGAAAGAATTCTGATTTTCATTCCGGAAACAATTCTGATTTTCATTCCGGAAACAATTCTGATTTTCATTCCGGAAACAATTCTGATTTTCATTCCGGAAAAGAATTCTGATTTTCATTCCGGAAACAATTCTGATTTTCATTCCGGAAACAATTCTGATTTTCATTCCGGAAAGAATTCTGATTTTCATTCCGGAAACAATTCTGATTTTCATTCCGGAAAGAATTCTGATTTTCATTCCGGAAAGAATTCTGATTTTCATTCCGGAAAGAATTCTGATTTTCATTCCGGAAACAATTCTGATTTTCATTCCGGAAAGAATTCTGATTTTCATTCCGGAAACAATTCTGATTTTCATTCCGGAAAGAATTCTGATTTTCATTCCGGAAAGAATTCTGATTTTCATTCCGGAAAGAATTCTGATTTTCATTCCGGAAAGAATTCTGATTTTCATTCCGGAAAAGAATTCTGATTTTCATTCCGGAAACAATTCTGATTTTCATTCCGGAAACAATTCTGATTTTCATTCCGGAAACAATTCTGATTTTCATTCCGGAAACAATTCTGATTTTCATTCCGGAAACAATTCTGATTTTCATTCCGGAAAAGAATTCTGATTTTCATTCCGGAAACAATTCTGATTTTCATTCCGGAAACAATTCTGATTTTCATTCCGGAAAGAATTCTGATTTTCATTCCGGAAACAATTCTGATTTTCATTCCGGAAACAATTCTGATTTTCATTCCGGAAACAATTCTGATTTTCATTCCGGAAAGAATCCTGATTTTCATTCCGGAAAGAATTCTGATTTTCATTCCGGAAACAATTCTGATTTTCATTCCGGAAACAATTCTGATTTTCATTCCGGAAACAATTCTGATTTTCATTCCGGAAAAATCTAACCGGAAACAATTCTGATTTCTTTGAAATGGGCAAAAAATTGAAAGGAACATTTATCGGCAAAAAAAACTATAAAAGACATTTGATAAAGGCACTGATGCAATGGAAGGTTGCCGAGGAGAGAACGAACTAAAAAATGATCATAAATGGATGGCTAAGCTGCGATGAAATATCCGCGCGGACCCCCGAAAAGAGGGCAAAGGACAAATCGACGGTAATAATATGCGCTGCGCACATTTCGCACGAAATGGATATGCAAATTTGTGTGCAGCTGACCCAACGGAAAATGTGTGGCCTTTCCATTTTTGCCCTCTTTTTTTGCTGCCAGCCATCCCAACAACAACAAATTTGTTTCGCAATATTCGGCGCTGCCCTCAATTTGCCTCATTCCATTCCAAAAAGGCAGCCAGACACGACCGACCCCAATTTTTTTTGTTCGGTTGGGGAATTACATTTTTATATTCTCATTCATTTGGTAATAGCGCCACAGACATAAATTTGGGAATTGGCGCAATATAGTGAAAGGACACAGATGAGGCCAAAATCCCCCAATGATGCACTTGGCCTGGCGACGGATTGTTTTCCCGCAAATAAATAAATATATTATAATCCCATTTCATCGTCGTCGCCTCGCACAATCCGTCCAAATTTTTTTGGGCGCAATTGATATATTCCAATCCGTTGCACCAACAAATTGTGCGCCAATTCACCCAAAACACACAAAAATGTCGCATTTGGAAAATCAAAAAAAAATGGGGAGGGAAATATTTATTACATAATTGGAGATGCCTCAAAATAGGAAATGCCTTAAATTAAAATCATTTAATATCAATCCACATTTTTGTGTCAAAAATGGGCAATTTTTTGAGATTGTCAATAAAAGTTAACACTATCCTTAATCCCAGCCTTATCTTAGAAGGCCTAAATTGCCTAACATTTTCTTATTGTTAGGTCCTAATTTTAAGGCGAGAGAGAACAATTATTAAATACCAACATTGAGAAACTTGGTCATTCATTTAGCACAAATCTCAACAAGGAAACAATCAATTTTAGAAGGCGATATGCCATTTGAAAGCACTAAATATCCTCTAAAAGCTGGCTTTACTTTACTTAAATAATTTGTAAAACAAGCTTCTTTTCTCCTAATAATCTAGTTTACAAAATCAAAAGCTGAATACATTTTTTAAAAAGAAAGATTTTTAAAATTTTAGAAAGCCACATTTTAGCAGAGACTTTGCGCTATCGAATAGCACATCGCCATCCAAAATTGGTTATTGCCTCGTTGAGTTATTGGGCAAAAACAGCAGTTGTCCAAAAATTTTTAAAGGAGGAAAATGAATGAATTTTATGAGAAATTTATCAAAATATTGCTGTGTCAAATTCCAATGTTTTATTTTCGTATCATTCTCGGCCATCTTTGCCTTCAGTTTCCATCTCAACTTCCACGACAATTTGGTGCCCTTCTTCTGCATTTTGTGTTTCCATTGTACCGGCCAATTCCACCAATCCAATATCTTCTTGTCCATTTTCGGCCACATTTGATACTTGATTTCGGTCATTTCGTCTCCTTTGTCCTCTTCGTCCATGTCGGCATCGTAAAATTCGCCATAGAATTGCCCGAATGCATTCAGCGCCAAAATAAATGCCAAAAAGGAAAATGAATGCCATTTCCCAGCCATAACATTCCACTGGATCCGACTCGTGGCAAATTCCCCATCCTAATTGTGCAATTTTATCCGCATAAATCCAATCTTTGTAGCCAATTAAGGGGCGAAGATATCTGTTCTTAAAAATTTAATTAATTAAGAAGAAGAGTGGAATTGGCGAAGAAATAGAATGGTTAAATTAAGGAGACCGTTTGGGTACAGGCTACGGGCCATTCAGTAACGAGGCTTTATACCTTTAAAAATTAGAAAATTTTCATAGATTTTTTTTGCCATTTTAATGAGCTGGGATAGGATTTATCCCGGGATGTCGAAAATTAATAAATTGGCTTAGAATTCAAAGAGATATAGTAAAAAAAAAGTGGGAAAATAATTAAAAATACTTTGATCTTTCCGAAATAATCTGAACTCCTGGATTAAAAATATAAATCATCAGGTAAATCTAACCGGAATAAAATAAAACTGAAAGTGCCTTAAGAGTCATGCTGCGCGCCAAATTTGTCTGTACCAAAAAGGCCAAAATTTATTTTCCCCATTCACCTGTGTAACACTTTCCACCAACAGCCCCTTTTGTCCCATAAAATTTGTGTTAGCCATGAACAGTTTTGGCCAAATGCGGCGCAAATCTTTTTTGGCACTCAAGCTTGTTTCCTTCTCTTGGCTTTCAGCCCGCAAAATGCCGAATTGAAATTGGAAGGAGGTCCGAGTCAAATCGCAGCCTTTTCGCACAATTAAAACATTGTTCTACTTGGGGCAAATTTAAAAATTGAATCATAGAAAAATGGATTATTGTACTCGTTGGAAGCCGGCAAACAATTCTAAATCTTCGGCAAAAATGGAATCCGGATCCAGCAGAAAACTTTGCGGCATTGGAAAGGCCAATGAAATTGTTAAAATCTGATAGAAAAAAATATTTATTTTCCAATTTGGCCCCAACCAAATGTTCCAATGTGTCAAGTGGAAGAAGCCGTGAACAAAATGGCATATCTGGGCGCATTAACTAGATGAAAACCAGAGATTGGTAGACCTCAAGTTAGAGCTTGAGCTCAATATCGATCTTGACCTGGAGCTCAAGGTCCAGGTCAAGTCAAGTTGAAAAATTGTAGGCCAGCTCAAGCCCAGGTCAAATCAAATTGGAAAAATCTGAGGTCTACCAATCTATGATGAAAACAATGTAGGGGTAAATATAATTGGGAAAGTATCCGATGTTTTGGTTCATTCATAACTCATCAACAAGGCAATGATCGGAAGTGAGAGATTGAGTGAATCCCGATTTTTGGTTTATAACTCGAAGAGCCAATGGCCAATTTTGGAAGGGAATATACCATTTAAAAGGCCTACAAGTTTCCTTTACAAAATAACATTATTGAATTTGTCAAAATTGAAAAATAAAAAATTAGAAGCTTCGAAATTGAAATAAGCAACAATTCGAGTGCTTCAGATACAAAGTCATATTTTCTCAAATCTTTTAATAAACTTAAAAATATATTATAGCCTTTTTATAGAGAAAACTCTGGGCTTTCAAATGGTATATCTCTTCCCAAATTGGCAAAAGCCTCTCTGAGCTAAGGGATAAAAACACTCAACCAGCGATATCCGATTATTATTGTTTGAAATTTGAATAATTTTAAATTCCAATTCTCCTAATTTTCTTCAATATTTTGCCAAATTAGTAAATTCACATTCCCTTCCCAATTTCACTTCAATTGGCGTATAACAAATGCACAGTCGTTTTGGTGTATGCAAATTGCAATATTTAAGGCGAGTTTCGCGCACACACAATTCATCCGGGCCAATATAGTTATTGATTGATGCTGCAGGGGTCGTTGAAAAATTATTATTTTCAATTAAGGGAAAGGCCATCATTTTCCAATTTTGAGGCAATTTATGAAATAAATTATTCTCCATTTTCCCCATGAAATTTCACTAATTGTTTCGCGCATTTTCCACTTTTTTCCCCACCTTAATTTGCCTTTAAATTAGCAGACGAAATTGACAATAAATTCACTCAAAAAATTTGCAAATTAAATTGAAAAGAAAGGTATATATAAATATTTTTGCTGGGAATGCGTTGGAATAGTAAAGGTCAACACTAAATTGAATTTCAAATGAATTTATATTAAATTAAATTCCTCATTTTATTTAATGAGTTTTAAATGGCATTAGCGAATCCGCTTCAAAATCCTGAATCACTCAAATTCTCAAGAAGGTAAAATTTTTAAAATTTCTTTAGGCTCTGAAATCCTAGCCCTAGCCTAATTAATTCTCTCTTAGGATTTTGGATTGATCTGGTACCCGAATGAGCCAATAAAATAATTAATTAACATATAATATCAATAAATTTTATTCATTTCTTTATTAAAAAAATATATTCTTTGTAAAATATTTCTAATATCTTTTCGATGAGCAAAAAGGAAGGTGAAAATCACAGAGTTTTATGTGAGGAACAAATATATAATTAAGTGAATTTTAGGCAATTAATGAATGAATATATGGCCAAAATGAATGAGAATTAACTAGCGAATATTTGATAGGGTGGAAAATGGGAGAAATAAATATGATTGATTCAATTTTGAAGGGCCTCTTGATACAGGTCATCCGCATTTTCCTCTCGGATTGGCAAAAATTGTTGTTGACGATGCGAGAAAAAATACCTTCAAAAAATTGGAAATAAAACCAAAAATAAATTGAAATTCTCACAATTCCCCATTGAAAATGTCCAGCCAAAATGCTTGAATGCCAATTCGCCTTTGTTCAATGTATTCCCGGAGGAATTCATGTGAGCCAATGTTGGTCAATTGTTGAAGGGTGTTGATTTGACTGAGTCGATCCTCATGGCCAAGTCGATTTTCGGGGTCTATTTTGGCCGTAAATCTGGAATATAAAAATTTAAGATTAAACTGGAAACTGGTGATTTTAGATTCATAAATTTTAAATCCCAAATAGACTAATATTGATTATATTTTTTAAAAAAGTGAAAAATTTATTCCCATTGGATCTAAGCTCTTACTTTTTTTTATAATCTCAACAAAGCCTACTATTAAATTATATTTTTATTTGATTTTTGGAAGTTGGAAGCTTCATTATTTTTTATTATTTTTTTTCTAAAATTTTCTAAAAAATTGAATCAGTAGAGCAAAAATTCAAGAATTTTTTGTATAATTACTCATAAGTGTATTTTATAAAAAGAAATTAAAATTTGAAAATTCTTTACTGATTTTTTATCTTTAAAAATTTAAGAGGGCTAAGAACTTTCCAAAAACTCCAAAATTTACATCATAATTCAATTATTTTTTGTACTCAATTCATTGTTCACTAAATCTACAAAATTGAATAAAAGTTGTTAAACTTAAAGTAAATACAAAACCACTAATCTTTAATCAATTAATCCAAATTCAGGTTAAAAAATTGCAAAATTTAAAGGCTAATTATTCACGTAAAAAATTTTAATTTGATGTATAAAATTTGTTCCATAATCAAAATTATTTTCAAAAAAATAACTTATATTTTCCTCCAAATTAAAATAAAAAATATTTATAGTAAAATTTTAATTTAAAAAAATTAAATATATTTTCCCCTAAAAATATTTTTTTAAACTGTACCTGGTGAGTCCATTTTCGGAGGCAAATTCCAATAATTTTCCTCCATTTCCATTGTTTGCCTCCAATTCCTTCAATTTTTGAATACTTTCGTGTCCATTTCGCCTCAACCAATGGTCCATTGGTGATTCCGGGTCGAATTGTCGTTCGCCATGGTAAAGTTGCCAAAGTGTGTTAATTGCCTTGCAATCGGAATGGCCACAAACCAAAACTTGGCAAACATTTCCTCGCCTAAAAAATAATAAATTGTGAAAATTGTAATTAATTAAATTGTTGTTACTTTATGGCCAATTCCAATGCGGCTGGTTCCGTTGTGATGGATACTTCTGCAAAGCCGGGTCCACCTGAAAAAAATAAAAATTTGTCTATTAAAATTCTGTGAGAATATTCCCCGAAAATGTCTAATTTTGCCTTTTAAATTAACTAATCAAGGAATGAAAATTTTGATGATTTCGGTATCAAATTAAAGATCTGACTTTTGGCTATCCAATGATATCAATTTTATTTAGATTTTTTAAAATTGTTGGAATTATGCTTAAGAAAAATTATTTGAAATGACTTTATTTGATTAGCAAATTTTTTAATGGTTTTTTTAACCATAACTCCATCAATACTAAACCAATCCAGATAAAACTAATATCATTTGATAGCCAAAAGTTTTTCTTTAATTTAATTGAAAAATCATTAAAATTTGTTCATTCTTTGATGAGTTATTATAGATGGCAACAAACTGAGTTGCTCATCAGTAAAATTAAATGTTTAATTGCCAACCAAAATTCCTGGACGGTGGAATCATATTGGCCGAATTGCGCACCACAAATAAATCGCCAATTCTTGCTTGCAAAAATTTGGAAGGTTGCAACCTGCGATTAAGTTATTATTTTATTTCTAATTCAACAAAAATGGTCAACCTTGAATCCATGCAAGTAAAGAGGACGGCCCTTGGATCCGGATGGTCCCGGACTCGTTCAAATTCTTTCACCATTGATGGTCGCAGCGATTTTCGGAATTGGATGATGCCATCAAAAATGCGTTTGATGCTTTCGCGTCCCATTTTCCACCTTTCTAAAAATTATTTTAATTAAAAATTATATTATAAATTCAATTATTAATTAAGCAAAAAATGAAAAAAAATGAATATTGGCGTAAAAACCGCGCTATTTTCTTCACAAATTGATCAGCCGATCTTTTGTGCATCACTTCATATTTTATTTATTCATCCTCCCATACTTTTATCATCAAATTTGACGTGAAAAAATACCCGAATAAATGATAAGGGGGATGGGGGATGGAGGAAATTGGTGGAGTAGGAAACAAAAACAATGAAAATTGAATGAGCAAAGAATACGGGGAAATGGACAATTTTAATGGAAATATATTGGCACAATTCGTGGAATTTTTTTCTTTTTTATTTTCAATTTAATTTTAAAAATATTTGATTTATTTAACTAAAAATAATCAATAAAAATTCCACAAACACAAAATTTATTTTATTGATTGCCTAATGGATGGAGATGGAATAAACATAAATCAACAAAAATCAAAAATGATTATAAATGGCATAGAAAACAAATAATCATTTCACATCATTTCGTCCATCCTTTTCCCATTCTCCTTGCTTTCGGGCGCCCGGATTCACCTCAAAGCCATGGCCCTCATCGTATTTTGGAAATCCCCTCTGCTGTTTTTTGTCCATATCGGCTGCCCCAATCCCATGTGAATCAATTTTTGGTGCTCTTTTCTCCGTTTCGGCGCCTTCTTCAAGTTGGGCCTGGAAATAATTTTTTTAATTTAATTTATTCAATAATTTTTAATTAACCTGTTGTCTTTGCCTATTTAGCATAATTTCCTCATCCGATGGTGGGAATCTCCGCGCATTCTTCGTCCATGCCTGCCATTCGACCGATGGTGCAATTCCTGCTGGTCCTGGCTCAAAACCTCTAGAAATTTTAAATAGATTTTCAGAATAAAATGTATAGAAAAACCTTGAAACATTTGAATGCTTCCTTGTTCGTTCCAATTCGTAGAATTTGTTACCAAATTGATCCTCGCCCACATATCTTTTATTGGGTGCTGCGCCACGGGCAAATGAGGCCCAAAATTGTTCCCAAGCTACGCGCCAAGGCCCTGGACGACTCATTTTTTGTTATAAAATTTTGGATATTTTCCGTAAATATTGCTTTAAACCTAAATTGAAAAATTGTTATTTACGTAAAACTAATTTAATTAATCCTAAATCATGCTATTAAAAATTTCAAGTATAATGATGGTTAATAAATTGTTCATTTATGTTCGAGACTCAAGTAGGGATCGGCAAATGTCGCTTTGTGCATAAAATGTGCAAAAGAGAATAGGCGGCTAGAGGAAAAATGCACATTTTATGCACATTTTTTTGAAGGAGGAAAATGTGTCTTTTAAAGGAGGAAAATGTGTCTCTCCTTTTTCCTCTTGAGCGAGAGATGTATTGAAGCGTCGGAGAAAAAGTTTTCTAGAGAAAACGACAAATGGGCGAAATGTGAAAGACACATTTTTTGCGCAAAGCGACATTTGCCGATCCCTAGACTCAAGCTCGAGAATTTGGTGAGATAAGAAAACCGCTTAAGACATTTTATCCAAACCGGTTTAATTATTTTTCAAGGATTAAACCAAAAAAAACGGATATTTTGAAATTCAGCAAAACCCTTAAAACCAAAACATGAAATAATAAATGTGAAACTGGCAAAAACATTGTTTAAATTAAATAAAAATTGATAAAACAAATATTGTAATGTAAGTATAATAATGGGAATTTGATGTTTTTTATTATGATTATTTTTATGTGATTGGAAATTGGATAAATAATAAAAAGCATAAGGCACAATAGGATAATAAATAAAATAACAAATATTGGAAATTTTAAAATATTAACAATTCTCATCATCATCTCAATGTATTTATTTGTCCACGCCGAATAATTCAACGGCAATGCCCATCAGTGCATAACGGAAATGTGAGCGCCCAGTGGATTTCGGCCATTCTTTCTTGTTCTTGCCTCGCTGTTTTCCTCCGTTGTGGAATTCAACCAATTGAATTGTGGCGTTGGTTTCCTTGATCAGCAATCGATGCATTTGATTTGGATATCCCATAATGAGCTGATTAGTTTCACTGCATAATAAATAAATTTATATTTAAGCGTAATTTGAGTGGTGGAAACCGTCGAATTTGAAGTCCCAAATGACCGGCCATTTCTTCCAGCCGAAGTTGGGGATGGCCATCCATGATGGAAAATGATGTTTCGGGTTGGCCATTTGTGCCACCGCCGCCGGCATTGCTCGTTCCTTCTCCATTTTCTTCTTCATCTGGTGGCTCTTCAACATCGGCCACAGCATCTGAATAATTTTGTTGAAAATTATAATTCAATTAATTTCTTTTTTCATGAATTTGACTTATTTTTTTGCCCAATTTTTTTTGACAACACAAATCCCATTTTTTTTGATAACAAACCATTTGAATGCATTCGTTCCTTATTTAAGGGAACAAATGTTTCATGGCAAAGTCCGCGAATGGCCCAGATGAAATGTTCAAAGTCGGGGATTGGCCAACGGAATTGAAAATTGCCATTTTGTCGAACACCATTCTTCATTTGCACAATAGCACCAATTGAATTGTTGATGAGTCCAATTTTGATTTCAATCATTGTGTTTTGGTTGTACCCGGGAACTTTGGCATTTGCTTTGTCGAATGTAATGCAATAATATTCGACTTCATCCCTGTCAAATTATTGGGGATGAAAATATAAATTTATAAAAGAAAATTTTGAAAATTCAAAATTTTAGTCCCATAAAACCCATTTTAAAAATTAAATAATGAAGAAAAACTCACATTAAACCCAAAGATTTCAATCCAAATTGGGAGGCCATTTCTTTCAATTGGTCAGAACGTTTTCGAGAACCCGGAATAAATTCAATGGGTAATCCAAATTTGTCGACTTCTTTATTTTGCTGTTGGCCAATTTGAAGTTCATCATTTTCCACTTCCATTTCTTCCTCTTCATCTGCTTGAACCAATGGTATCTGGGCAATCCTAAAGAATCTGGGACACAAAATAAATTTTTGTTAAAAACTCATTTTCTAGGGTAAAAATTGATACTGAGTTCAAATCTGACATCCTTTCCATCATACCTTGTCATCTTGGTAAGATAACGCCAAGTTTTACCAAGAAAATGTCAAGGGGAGACCAAGGGAAATTTCCGGAAAATATTTTTGCATAGGTATATTATAGCTCATTCGACGCATCTTGGCGAAATAAATCGAATGGTAACATTATTATTAAATAATATTGAGTTTTGGACAAGTTATAAGCCAAAAATCTCACCAAGATAAAATCATTCTTTTGATCATAACTTGCCTATATTGCAATATTATTCAATAAAAATGGTATCATTCGATTTAGCTCGCCGAGTTGCGTTGATTGAGCTATAATATGGCCATATAAAAATAATTTTAAAAAATTGTTCTTGGTCAGTTCTTGGTAAAAATAGGCATTATCTTACCATGATGATAAGACATGAGAAAATAGATGTCCGGAATCGGGCAATCCTAAAGAATCTGGGTCCCTAAATTTTTTAAATTTTTTTTTGCCTAAAAATTCATTTTTAAAGGTAATCGGGCCGTAGAATTCAAAATTGATGTTAATTTTTTGATATCTTACCACCTTGGTAAAATACTGCCGACTTTTACCAAGAAAAAGCAAAGGGGGGACCAAGGGCATTTTTGCTGAAAATTTTTATATGGCCAATATATAGCTCAATCGACGCAGTTCGATGAGAGGAATTGAATGGTACCACTTTTATAAGGTAATATTTTAATAAAAGCAAGTTATGACCAAAAGAAATATTTGTCTTGGTAAGGGATTTAGACCTCTAACTTGCCAGTAATTAAATATACCCTATAAAAGTGATACCATTCGATTCCTCTCATCGAACTGCGTCGATTGAGCTATATATTGGCCATATAAAAATTTTCAGCGAAAATGCCCTTGGTCCCCCCTTTGCTTTTTCTTGTTAAAAATCGGCATTATCTTACCAAGATGGCAAGATATGGCAAAAAGGATGTCAGATTCGTATTTTACGATTTCGATTATACCTAAAAAACATATTTTGAGGAAAAAAATGAAAAATAATTTTGGGACCCAGATTCTTTAGGATTGCCCAGAATGGTGTTCTACGCCACTGATTACCCTTAGAAATATGATTTTAAAAATTTTTTTTTGTGTCCCAGATTCTTTAGGATTGCCGGTATCTGAAAATAAAAATTGTCATTTTTAATCATTTCCAATAAAACCTACTTGTTCTCGCGGCCCGGTGGCAGTACGTTTGACCAATCGATGAGAGCGACGACGACCATTTGACTTCTGCTGATAGAAATAATAATTTATTCAAATCCAATAATTATTAATAAATGGCTACCCACCTTGACCGGTTTGCGCTTTTCCACAAATTCATCCTCCTCGCTTTCATATTCTTCGCTTTCACTTTCTTCACTTTCACTCTCCTCGCTTTCATCCTCGTAGTAGGGGCAATCAATCACTTCAAATGGATAGCCAATTTGGTGGACCATTTCATGTTGTTTTTTTGCCTGGACAATGGAAAAGGACAAATCACAACTTTCGCACTTGAAAGGAAGGCGGCCTTAAAAGATTTTAATTTGATTGGAATTATTAAGGAATCAAACTTACGACGATGCTGCTGGTTGTGGAGTCCCTCATGGACTGTCACGTTGCTTTTTTTGTTGCTTTGAAGTGGACAGAACTTGCATTTGAAAATTTTTTGGCGTTGCTTGCTTTTAAAATTTTTCATTGTCAGTCAAAATTTTTGTCTAAAAATTGAAATGGGAAAATAATTCGCAAATGCAAAGTATATATTATTAGAATGTTTTGACATTTATGTTCAGTACAGCGAAAAATGAAAATTAAAACATTTTTTCAATCAAACAATGTTTTTATCTAGTTTAACATTTATAAATGCATGTTTTGAAACTGGTTTTTAAGGGTTTTTCCAGCATTCTAATCCCGAAAACATCTTTGCTTTGGTTTTTTGGTTTATTAATCAATCCTTGGAAAAATGAAAATTGATGAAAGAAAAAAAACCGGTTTGGATAAAATGTCTTAATTGATACATTTTTCGGTTTTCGCTGAACTGGGGGGGGGGGGGGGCGGGCCAAGCAGCAGAATTATTATGAAATTATTGCCCTTCAGAAATTTTGTAATAAGAGAAGACCAAAATGATTTATTGCTTTTTGCACTTTGCAATTAAAATTATGAGAATGTAAAATGAAAACATTTAGTAGTAATAGGAAGGATTGGTTGGGTTTGTTGCTTGGCCGATCGATAATGCTAAATGAATGGATAATGAGAAAATGATGATAAAACAGATGCAAAAGTGGACACTAGCACTGCTTTATTTCGAAATTTTCTCAGACTGAATTTATAGAATTTTAGAGTTTAAGGTCCACGATTTCCAAAAATAAAGGGGGGGGGGGGGGGCCCTACACTCACATTTTCAGAAAATTATTTTTATGGCAAAATCTTTAAACCTTAATCAACCCTAAACCAATCTATAATCTAAGCCTTAACCTTAATTGCTAAGCTATAATATAATACTTAGGCCCCTTCCTCATTTTTGCAAATAGGTTCTCAAATTTCTACTTAACTTCATATTTCAGATTCAGATATAAAAACCGCCGAATTTATTATCAATTCAAACTTTCCAATCAAATTTCGATAGCAATAATCATGGGCAGTTCCTCTTCAAAGCCATCAAAACAAAAGCGAATGTATGTTTTGCTTATTAATAATTATTAATTCATATCAATTCAGTTACCTTCCCGCTGAAACTTGGACTGACGTTCTTTCATTCATTCCGCGCAATGAATTGGCCCAAACTGTGTCGTTGACTAATTCGCTTTTCAATGAAATTTCGCGGCCACGCATCGATGAAGAAAATAAGCGGATTGTTCCATCATTGGTTTGTACTTATTTTTTACCATTCTCTTCATTATTTTTTCTTATAGCTTTTTCCGGATGCGCAAATTCCAATTGCCCAAGTGCCCCCACCAATCAATATTCTCGGTTTTGAACGATTGGGTTTTCGGTAAGTCGCTAGAAAGACAAAAATTAAATCTTATTATTTAGCTTTATTGACCATCAAATATTGGAATTTATGCGTCTAATCAAGCCAATTTTGGGGACAAATGTTTCCTTCCGCGTATGGGATATCGCAAATATTTTTAGCCAAATTTCCAACATTTTCTTTGGAAAATTCCCGCCAATGCTAATTTATCAATTTTGTAACATAATTAAAGGTAATATTTGCTCAAGTAAATCTGATTATTAAATTTAAACATTTAGGAAATGTCTCAAAGATGACCATACCAATGCACTGTTTTAAATTGTTCAGCATGGAATTCCTCAAAACAGTCCAATTTGTTCGAATTTCGGACGGATATGAATATTCCGAAATAAATGAGCCCATTCTTGAGTGGATACATTCTCCTTTGGATGGCAACAAATTACGTTACATATACACATTCTTGAGTACAAACAGCGAAGGCATCAACAAAATGGCAGCAAATTTCGAAAAGGTAAATTATATTGAAAATTGCATATACCATAACCATTCAATTAAATGAATCCATTCTTCCTTTTGAGCCTCCTTTAGGCAGAATAGAAATATTGAATAAATTTTAATATTTTTTATTACAGCGCTTCAAGGAATCAATTGTGCCTGTCTCATTCGTGTTCCATTTCGATTTCGATGATGGAAATATTTGTTTTTGGGCTCCGGCTGTACCAGCTTTTTTCAGGTAAAAATGGAACAAAAATTTGTAACATATTTTAATGGGAATTTTTATTAAAAAATGTCACTTAGTCAGACTCAGACCATTTTTTACCAAAATTTTATTTTTCTTTTTACAGCACTGAAAATCATCAAACCGGAGAGCAATTGACATTTGATTGGTTTATTGATGAAGGTCACAGCTATTTATTGATATGTCGACGCAAAATTGGTGATGATCAAGGATGGCGAGAAATAATGCACAAAGTGAAGAATCCGGATGAGAACCAAATAAAAACAAAATTGAGAATCATAATGTAAATATGAGAATTATTATTATTATTATGGATTTATTACTATTATAAATATCATTGTTTTTGTGATTTTTGTCCATTATCTGATAAATGTTATAACATATCAAAATAATTTTTATGCAAATTTTTGAATTCCGCCTGTTCTAGTTTTAAATAATTCCGCCTGGTTAGAATAATTCCGCCTGGTTAAGAATAATTCCGCCTGTTCTTAGAATAATTCCGCCTGGTTAGAATAATTCCACCTGTTCTTAGAATAATTCCGCCTGGTTAGAATAATTCCGCCTGGTTAAGAATAATTCCGCCTGGTTAGAATAATTCCGCCTGGTTAAGAATAATTCCGCCTGGTCAAGAATAATTCCGCCTGGTTAGAATAATTCCGCCTGGTTAAGAATAATTCCGCATGTTCTTAGAATAATTCCGCCTGGTTAGAATAATTCCGCCTGGTTAGAATAATTCCGCCTGGTTAGAATAATTCCGCCTGGTTAAGAATAATTCCGCCTGTTCTTAGAATAATTCCGCCTGGTTAGAATAATTCCGCCTGGTTAGAATAATTCCGCCTGGTTAGAATAATTCCGCCTGGTTAAGAATAATTCCGCCTGGTTAGAATAATTCCGCCTGGTTAAGAATAATTCCGCCTGGTCAAGAATAATTCCGCCTGTTCTTAGAATAATTCCGCCTGGTTAGAATAATTCCGCCTGGTTAAGAATAATTCCGCCTGTTCTTAGAATAATTCCGCCTGGTTAGAATAATTCCACCTGTTCTTAGAATAATTCCGCCTGGTTAGAATAATTCCGCCTGGTTAGAATAATTCCACCTGTTCTTAGAATAATTCCGCCTGGTTAGAATAATTCCGCCTGGTTAGAATAATTCCGCCTGTTCTAGTTTTAAATAATTCCGCCTGGTTAGAATAATTCCGCCTGGTTAAGAATAATTCCGCCTGTTCTTAGAATAATTCCGCCTGGTTAGAATAATTCCACCTGTTCTTAGAATAATTCCGCCTGGTTAGAATAATTCCGCCTGGTTAGAATAATTCCGCCTGGTTAAGAATAATTCCGCCTGTTCTTAGAATAATTCCGCCTGGTTAGAATAATTCCACCTGTTCTTAGAATAATTCCGCCTGGTTAGAATAATTCCGCCTGGTTAGAATAATTCCGCCTGTTCTTAGAATAATTCCGCCTGGTTAGAATAATTCCGCCTGGTTAGAATAATTCCGCCTGGTCAAGAATAATTCCGCCTGGTTAGAATAATTCCGCCTGGTTAGAATAATTCCACCTGGTTAGAATAATTCCGCCTAGTTAGAATAATTCCGCCTGGTTAAGAATAATTCCGCCTAGTTAGAATAATTCCGCCTGGTTAGAATAATTCCACCTGGTTAGAATAATTCCGCCTAGTTAGAATAATTCCGCCTGGTTAGAATAATTCCGCCTAGTTAGAATAATTCCGCCTGGTTAAGAATAATTCCGCCTGTTCTTAGAATAATTCCGCCTGGTTAGAATAATTCCGCCTGGTTAGAATAATTCCGCCTGGTCAAGAATAATTCCGCCTGGTTAGAATAATTCCGCCTGGTTAGAATAATTCCACCTGGTTAGAATAATTCCGCCTAGTTAGAATAATTCCGCCTGGTTAAGAATAATTCCGCCTGGTTAGAATAATTCCGCCTGGTTAAGAATAATTCCGCCTGGTTAAGAATAATTCCGCCTGGTTAGAAATTCCGCCTGACTAAGAATAATTCCGCCTGGTTAGAATAATTCCGCCTGTTCTGCTGATTTTTTATTCCGCCTGGTTAGATTAACACCTCAAAAATCCATTTCCCATCCCCAGATTGCTTATTAATAATTAGTATAACAATCGTTAAAAGGGATTTGTCCGACAATTATAGAGAAAAATTTATCAAAAATAAACTGGAATAAATAATAAAAAATATTTTTATTAAATATTCTATTGGGTGGTATTTAATTTATCGGAAAAAATATTGAAAATGTCGAAAAGATTTTAACGGTTGTTTCAGTGATTTGTCATAAACACCCAAACCTTATACCCATTACCCAACCGATAGATATTGTTATCTTTCAAACTAAACTAAACATAAATTGTATAAAATTATATAAACTTTACATTGAATGAACTATTAAATTGCCAATTTGGCCTCTGCTGATTTACTCCATCTGTTTTCACCCAAAATCATCGTTAAAAGTCCGCATTCCCTCCTTCATTTTTCATGCAAAACTATTAGGACACATGTCCCCATCCACTGCTAATGATGGAATTTTTTGCTTATGTACATTTTCCATAAAACATTTTCCAAGGGGCCAAGTCCGGCGGGATGGATCATCAAAAAGCAGACCAACACAAATTAAATTGGCCCAAGGCGCAGTCCCAGTCTGATGCAACGTAGGAGCCCAATTAAAATTCCCCTTTCCCATTTGCTTCCTTCCTTTCCTCTTTTCTTTCTGCCAGACGGACACCAAAAAATGTTTGCTCCTTTCGAAGTTCATTCAAATCCAAAAATTGGCCTAACACAAATTCAGAGGCCACACAAAATGGCCAGAGGCGCTCTGTCTGTTGTGTTCGAAGTCCGTTCCGTTCCTTGTACGAAAGGACACGACTAAAATTTGTTCCTTGGCCCCAAAAAATAAAATATTCG
Organism: Pratylenchus scribneri; assembly: GCA_030063045.1. NCBI lineage: Eukaryota > Metazoa > Nematoda > Chromadorea > Rhabditida > Pratylenchidae > Pratylenchus > Pratylenchus scribneri. The sequence continues at coordinate 559,591 of JAQSEB010000116.1, forward strand.
ATTAAGGCGCCACCCCGGGAGGGCACCCCTTTCCCCCTTTCAATGCTTCTTTTCATCACATCCCTTCCCACGCTCTCCTCCTTCCATGGCCCATGTTTTTTATTGGCCCAATGTCCCCTTCGAAAAAAAGGAAATGAGCCCTGAGGCAAATTGCACCGGATTTAATCAGCCGATTTTACTTTTTCCTCTTGAGCCAATTATTTTTGGGTGTGCCGAATGCACTCTTGAAATCCGTTTCCTCATTCCTCGGCCGCCCCGTTCTTCATATCATTTTTTGCTTGCCCAACGGCCACGGCGGCGCACAGCTGTTGTCCCCACAAAAAATAACCCGACGGCGGCCAAAGTCATCACGGGAATCTCGGCGGAGGAGCAGCAATGGAAGGAAGCAAGGGAAGGGTGGATTGGGAAGGGGGGGGGGGGAATGGAATGGCCCATCGGGGATGAATTCCCCTCATTTTTTACTTTGCAATTTTTTCCCCTTTACTTTTTTGCAATTCCCCTTCCTTTCATCCTTTATAATATCCATCCACCCTCGCTTTTCAACATTTTTGCTTACTAGGACGAAATTAAATCGGTTGGGCCAAGTCGTCGTCGGGACTTGGCCCTGAATGATGCCTCGAGGCAGTTTTGGCCGGGAATGGGCCTGAGGGGGAGCGTGCCGATTTCTCACAGGGATTTATATTTGTTTGTTGTGCTCATCCATGGGCTTCATCCCACCCCCAATAAATGGCCATTTTACTTTTGTGTATTTGTTTGTGCCCCATTCATTCACATATTTCGCCGTGGGTTTCCCTTTGGACATTTCCCCCAAAAACAGACAAATTTGTGCAGCTGCTGCCTTTTCCTCCACTATTTTCCCCTTTTATTTAGGCAACAAAAAAGGCTATCTGAGCTGGGCCGGGATTGGCCATCATAGTAGACAATTACTCAGTCAACAAAATTTGTGATTCCTTCAAAAATGTCCCCTCGTCAAACCGGCAGCGGTTCCCAATCAGCAACGGCAGCGATTTGGTGGACAACGGAAACCGCCTGCTACCATGAACCAAAAGTGCATGACCATGAATTGTATTTCCAATTGGCACGGTCAGTATGGTTTTTAATGCTTTCCAATTCCCCTATATTTGGGCTTGAGGCTTTAATTGTCTTTGAGATATTGAAAACAATAATTTTTTTGTTTAATATTCATGGATTATGGCCATAAAAATGGAAAAAGATGTTGAAAAAATGGTTTAACTTTATTCAGACTATTTGGGTGCGAAGCTTACTTAAAAAGCTTAAAGAATTTTCAAATAATGAAGAAAACAAACTGGTTTTATTAGAAGAAAAAATGAATCCCCTCAGTTGGCTTTTTAGTCATTAAACCGACAAATTCGGTTTTTATACTTCGTCGTTGGTAATGAAAATATCATAACATCATTGAGGATTCGAACTTTAGTATTTTTGAAAGCGAAATCAAAGCCGTTAACCATTCGACTATTAATGACTCGCCACGGTTTCATAATAAATGAAAGATTTATCAAAAATAATTTGCAACAAAGGATCAGAATTTCAGAACCATTAATTTATGAAATTTAGCCAATTCAATAGCCAAAATTTTGCTTTTTACGATGGCATTAAAATTAATCCAAAAATTATATAATGATTCATTATGCCTTACTTCATAACAACTTCCCATCAACTTTCCCTCATTTTCCCTTAATATTTCAGCATCAATTTGTTGGTTTTATTGCCAATTTCCCTGGTTGGCCTCCTCTCCAATGCGTGCGCGTTGATTTGCCTCTGTACTCCGCCCAAAATCTCATCCGGTGTTTTCATTTATCTGAAAGCCCTGCTCATTCTCGATCATTTGCATATTCTTGTCTCATTGGCCCATTGTTTATTACCCGATTTTTGCGATGCGCATCATTCCAAAGAACACACATTTTATCGGTGGGAATTTGTTTTTTAGGGTAATTATAATGCACCATTTTTTCAGTTTATGTATGTTCGAGAGGCGTTTTATGCGGGCATTGGTGCCACGTGTGGATCAAACCGTCAGCACATTGCATGTTTGGTGAGGATGGGGAATGGCACAATTTATTACCGATCTTTTGGCCATAACTCAACAAGGACGCAACCAATTCAGGAAGGCGATATGCCATTTGAAAGCCCTAAATGTTCTCTAAAAGGTGGCCTTATTAAAATTTATGGAATTCAACTTTTAAAAAAGTTACATGTCTTTAAGTCTACTAATCCGAATTTTTAGAGAAAAAGCCGCTTGTTTAACAATGTTTTAATTTTTCATAAAATTTTGAAAAGCCACTTTTTAGAGGACTTTTTGGACTTTCCAATGGCATATTGCCTTCCTAAATTAGTCATTGCCTCGTTGAGCTATGACCAAAAGAGCTATAGATGTATTGAATCGTTCCCCTCGGTGATAAAGTACAACAAGTATATGTCATTTAATTCATCTTTTGGTGAAATATAGAGCAGAAAATTATCTATAAAATATGATTAAATTTATTTTTTAAACTATTTTATTAAAATGTTGTGAAGCCTTGAAAGGAAGGAGGTAGTTTTTCTCAGATTTTTTGACAAATTTGATAATAAAATCGTAAATAAAATTGATTCTTAAATAAATTCAATCATTTTTGATAGAGAATTCTCTGCTCTATCAAAATATAAATTAAAGTATTCAAAAGCATTAGCCAATTTTGAGTTAAATAGCTTCAAGCTTTTCCACCGCTATCGACCTTCTCCCGGTTCTCGTGGAATATTGATAGCTAATTATTTAATTATTAACAACCCATATTAATTCCAATCATTTTCCATCACAGGACTATTGCCTCATTGTCCGCACATCGTTATTGGAAGGTTGCCCATTGAAATTTATTCCTTCCCTTTAAATTAACCCTCAAATCCCATTCACAGATTTCACGACCCGTCATCTCCAGATTCAAGGATACACTGAAACGTGCCCGTTCAATGCTGACAATTTTGTTCCTCTCAATAGCCGCCTATCGTTTGCCAATTTTCCTCGTCGAATTGCAGCTTAAATGGCAGCCAGTTTTTCAAATACAGAAAAGGCCTGAAACCACTGAAGTCATTTTTAAGCCCCATTTCTAATCAAAACATTTCGTATTTTTTCAGCTTCTTTCCCCCTATCGTGTCGCCCTGTATTCCGTGGTGGATCCAATTCTGTCCAATTTTTTGCCCTTCACGTTGATGTGCATTTTTTCACTGCTAACACTTTGCGAAATTGTCAAAAGCCGCCATTTTGCCTATGCCCAATTCAGCATTGATAGTCAAGGAAGTGCGGGAGGTGGAGGTGGAGGAGGCAGTATGAAACGATCGAGTTGTTCAAGTCAACATCAACCATTGGCAAATTGTTTGCGAGCAAGGCGGGCTGAAGGCGTTCGACAAAAACAAGGTAAGTCCCAATCCCAAAACATTTTGCTGTAATTTTAAAGTGGGGACAATTGGATGAGCCTTCACTGAGATATGGCCCATAATTCAGCGAAATTTTGGAATTTCAAATTTTAAATTTTAGTTATTTTTATTGTGGTTATTGATGAGTGAGCTAGCATTGGTTTTTGGCCTATAGCTCAGCGAGGATATATCTAAATTAGGAACGCGATATACCATTTGATAGGGCAAAGTTTCTGCTACAAAATGGCTTTATTAATTTTTATTTTAAGAATATTTTTCTAATTATTAAAAGTATAAATATAAGAAAATGAGAATTGCTCGAGTTCTTCAAAGAAAATTCATTACTTCTCCAATATTTTTGTATAAATCAGAAAATTTTTAACAGCCTTTTTGTAGAGTTTTATCAGCTCTTTAAAATGATATATCGCCTTCCCAAATTGGCTATTGTCTCATTTAGCTATTGGCCAAAAACTGGTGTAGGCCCTTAATCATCAGCCTCAATTATCATTCTTTTTGACCTATGATTCAAATTGAAATAAATATTTTCCAATTACCATCCATCCTAAAATATCCCCAATTCTACAGAATATCGTGCCACAATTTCCATTGTGCTAATCATTTTGTTGTATTTGCTGCTCCATTCCATGGGTTTGTACAATTTGGCACGCAAATGGCAACTCCTCTCCCGGCAACAATGCCCAAATCGTGCCGACTATATTCGATCGCATATCAGCAAAATATTGTCCATTATTTCCGCTTCAGCCAACGCATTCGTCTTCATTGCGTTCACAAATCGAATGAGAAGTGAGGCCAAAAAAATAAGGGAAGGGCACAAAAGGCAAAATAAGTGTCATTCTTTTGGCCATATTTTGAGAAGGAAGCAACCAATTCAGGAAGGCAATATGCCATTTGAAAGCCTAAAATGTCCACTAAAAAGTGGCTTTTCTAATTTTTTGCTAACTTTAAAATTTTGTAAAATAAGCGGATTTTTCTCTAACTGTTTGGGTTTATAATATTCTTTAAAAAATTTAGATTTCATAAAAGTGTTCACGCCACTTTTGAGGGCACTTTGTACTTTCCAAAGGTATATTGCCTTCCAAAATTAGCTATTCCTCGTTGAGTTATGGCCAAAAGAATAATCCAGAGTACTTTTCCCCTATATGTTCAATATAAGGGGAAAGGATTAATCAGAATTAAAATTTTTTGTCATCACAGATTACATCCAAATGCTGATTCGAAAAACGTCAAGAAGCCTTTCCTCACATTCAAGTGAACCCGCAACGCAGCAGCCAAGCCTTCATCAACAACGTGGTGGCCAACAAATGGCTGCATCCACAAAGGAATCGCCGCCACCATTGTTATTGGTTGTGGCCGCAAACAATTTTGATGAGGAACAACCGAATGATGGAACCACTCAAATTGTTTAAAGAGAAGAAAAAATATGCCAAAATAAACATTCCCCTCCATAATAAAATGAATTTGTCTTTCCAATAATATTTTTATTTATTTAAAAAAAATAAATTCTAGAACATTGTGGATGTTTTCTTTGATCTTCGATCTCTTATAAGGGAGAGGATTTTTAGGTTTTGACTTATTTTTGCATGTATCAATTTTGATGAGAAAAACACATAAACAAATTGAGCATTTATTTTTTATAATTTTTGAAGTAATTTTTTGATATATTTAATTTAATCAATTTTGGCAATTTTTGAGGGAAAATTTCATTAAAAATTCAATCAAAAATCACTTTGATTTACCAAAATTTAAATTGACACCAATTTTAGGATTTTTGTTGGGACCCAAAAATCCACTCTCTATTCCTAATAAGAAAGGCGGGGGGAATTATCAATACCGTAAATTCTCTTTTAATACCCTAGGGAATGAATTTTTCAACCTTTCCAAAGAGTGTGAGTTAAAAGAGTTATTTACGGTAATAAATTCATTTGGATTTATCAAAAAAGTCATCACTCATCAGCAGCAGATTATCCCATTCCATCGATCATACTCAATTGTTATCCTCGACAATTCCATCAATTTTGTCCACACATCGATCAAAAATCTACACTTCAATCATCAATTTGATCGACGAAGATTTTTTGGTCCCGATTAAAAATGAATGTTCGATGTTTCTTTTTGATCGAAAGCCGCAAAGAAGGAAGGAAAAGTGAAAGGGATTGGGGCGCTGAAGGATGGAACGATGTTAGTCCGTCCATTGTTTCCATTGAAAAATTTGTTTCCCTACCCCTAAAGTCTAAACTGAAGGCATTTTTTAATTGGTGGAAAAAATCCAAATTAATAAATTTTTAAAACTTAGTCAACCAGGCGGAATTATTAAAACTTTAGTCAACCAGGCGGAATTATTAAAACTTAGTCAAACAGGCGGAATTATTAAAACTTAGTCAACCAGGCGGAATTATTAAAACTTAGCAGGCGGAATTATTAAAACTTAGTCAACCAGGCGGAATTATTAAAACTTAGCAGGCGGAATTATTAAAACTTAGTCAACCAGGCGGAATTATTAAAACTTAGTCAACCAGGCGGAATTATTAAAACTTAGTCAACCAGGCGGAATTATTAAAACTTAGTCAACCAGGCGGAATTATTAAAACTTAGTCAACCAGGCGGAATTATTAAAACTTAGTCAACCAGGCGGAATTATTAAAACTTAGACAATCAGGCGGAATTATTAAAACTTAGTCAACCAGGCGGAATTATTAAATCTAGTCAATCAGGCGGAATTATTAAACCTAGTCAACCAGGCGGAATTATTAAACCTAGTCAATCAGGCGGAATTATTAAAACTTAGTCAACCAGGCGGAATTATTAAAACTTAGTCAACCAGGCGGAATTATTAAAACTTAGTCAACTAGGCGGATGGATTTGATCCGTCCATTTATTTTCCAATCCCGCAAATTCCATATTCTCAATCATTATCCGGTACTTTCCCATTATATGGGGGGCAAAGTCATTATCTGGGGGGCAGGGTCATTATCTGGGGGGCAGGGTCAAAATCTGGGGGGCAGGGTCAATATCTGTGGGGCAACGGGCAAGACCTATAATATATAATAGGATGATTAGGAATATGATTTTGATGTAAAATGATGAAGAAGATGATGATGATGAAGAAGATGATGATGAAGAAGAAGATGATGATGATGAAGAATATGATGATGATGAAGATGATGATGATGATGAAGAATATGATGATGAAGAAGAAGATGATGAAGATGAAGAAGAAGATGAAGAAGAAGATGATGATGATGAAGAATATGATGATGATGAAGAAGAAGATGATGAAGATGAAGAAGAAGATGAAGAAGAAGATGATGATGATGAAGAAGATGATGATGAAGAAGAAGATGATGATGATGAAGAATATGATGATGATGAAGATGATGATGATGATGAAGAATATGATGATGAAGAAGAAGATGATGAAGATGAAGAAGAAGATGAAGAAGAAGATGATGATGATGAAGAATATGATGATGATGAAGAAGAAGATGATGAAGATGAAGAAGAAGATGAAGAAGAAGATGATGATGATGATGAAGAAGATGATGAAAATGAAGATGATGATGATGATGACGAAGATGATGATGATGATGACGAAGATGATGATGAAGAAGATGATGATGAAGAAGAAGATGATGAAGATGAGGAAGAAGATGAAGAAGAAGATGATGATGATGAAGATGACGAAGATGACGAAGATGATGATGATGATGAAGATGATGATGAAGAAGAAGAAGTCGAAATCATCTTCCTAATCATCCTATTATATATTATAGGTCTTGCCCGTTGCCCCACAGATATTGACCCTGCCCCCCAGATTTTGACCCTGCCCCCCAGATAATGACCCTGCCCCCCAGATAATGACTTTGCCCCCCAGATAATGGGAAAGTACCCATTATCCCCTACAATTCCATCAATTTTGTCCACACATCGATCAAATTTCCAAAGATTTTTTGTGCTGATTTGTCCCGATTAAAAATGAATGTTCGTTGTTCCCTTTTTGATCGAATGCGGCAAAAAGAAAGGAAAAGGGGAAAGGATTGGGGCGCCGATGGATGGAACGATGATTAGTCCGTAGATTTTTCTAGAGGGTTGACGATGTAAAAAAAATGATGGTGGAACTGTGGGCAGAAAATGGACATCGGACCTCCCCTTCCATTCATTCATCCCCCCCCCCCCTTTTCCCATTGGCCTGGAAGGGAACTTCATCATAGGACGGAAGTCTGGCCATTTTTCCCCACTGGCTTTTCCCCACCCTAGGCCATTTCATTCCCCTTGGCCATTTCATTTTCATCCCACTCATCCCTCCCTTATTTATTCCATTTTCATTGAAAAGTGGAAAATCAGTGCGCCCTCCCAGTGACATTTTCATAAACAGCAGCAAAAAGCCATCATTGAGGCCATTGGTACTAATTACTACGGCAGTTTACAGGATGTATTGAAAAGGGATGAGGATGATGATGATGAAGAAGAAGAGATGAAGCTGAAGATTATCATCTTGCTCATCTTCTTCATCATCCTCATCATTAGCAACATCATCATCATCTTCTTCCTCTTCTCCTTCATCCTGTAAACTGCAATAGTACCGAAGAAGAGATGAAGCTGAAGATTATCATCTTCCTCATCATCTTTATCCTCATCATCCTCCTCCTTTTCCTCCTTCGCCTCCTTCTTCATCGTCCCCTTTCCTTCTATTTCTATCCGGTAAATTACAATAGTGCCGGGCCATTTGCTTCAAATTCTCCTCCCCCCCCCAAACAGTCCTTTTTCGAAAGCCACATTTTGTGGCCTTTCCCACATCATCCGCACCAACAAATTCGTCCACCATTTTTGATGGTGAAGGGGAACTTCATCAGTGGACGGAAGTCTGGCCATTTCTCCACTGGCTTTTCCCCACCCCCTTCTCCCCTTGGCCATTTCATTTTTCATCCCACTCATCCCTCCTTTATTTATTCCTTTTTCATTGAAAAATGAAGTGGAAAATCATTGCCCCCCTCCCAGTGACATTTTTTGCAGTAAACAGCAAAAATTCATCCATTGGGGTTTTAGGGCCAATTCGCTGTAAATTCCCCCCCCCCCCCCCCTAAGCAGTCCTTTTTTTTCGAAATGAACATCATTTTTGTGGCCTTTCCCATCACATCATCACCACAAGCAAACATCCGTCCATCCGACCGATGGAACATTTTAACAAATTTCATTTTTATTTCCAATGTTTTTTTGTCCAATCATCCCCAATCTGCCCATCGTTTTTTTGCCATTTCCTATTCCCGTCCCCAAACGAAACGTTCATTTCAGTTTCATTTTCATTCGAACGTCGAACCAATTTCCCCATTTTTTGTCCCTTTGATTATTTTATTTCCGAATCCTCTGGCAAATGGTTTAGTTAGTAGATTTTCCCCCAATGAAAATGTTCATTTCAGTCAGTTTCATTTTCATTCGAACCAATTCTTCCCCCATTTTTCATCCGTTTAATATTTATTTTATCCAATATCCTCCTAAAATTGGAAAATGGTTTAGAAGATTTTTGCTCGCACACTTTATTATGTTGTTCCTTTCTTCTTTGCCATTCCAAAGATGCGCCTTTTCTTTTGCGGATATCATGAATCACTTTTTACCCACTTTTTGTTTATTTCGCGCCTCCAAAAACCACAATCCTCCTTTATCCCATTTTGCATATTTTTTCAATTACGCAAGCAAAAAAATCACTTTTTATTTTATCCTATCCTCCTAAAATTGGAAAAGGTTTAGAAGATTTTTGCGCACACTTTATTTTGTTATTGTTCTGCCATTTCCTTTTGGCCATTCCAAAGATGCGCCTTTTCCCTTATTAGGATGGGCATGAATCACTTTTTTATCCTTTTTGTGTTATTTTGCGCCTCCAAAAACGACAATACCAATTGCGCAAGCAAAAAATTCCCTTTTTATTTTATTTAAATTGCAAATTGAAGACAATTTTAAAAATGTTTTTATTCTGCGCCTCCAGCCAAAACCCTAACCCCTCCCCTCCTCCTTTATCCCTTATTTCTTTGATAATTTTCCAAATTGCGCAGCTTTTTTGCGCCTTCCAAATGATTATCAAATTTAAAAATATTTTTATTTATTTATTCAGACTGATGGATGAGCTTCCCAAAACCGTAATATTCCTCCTCTCCATCCCTCTTTATCCCTTTTGTATAATTTTTCCCAAATTGCGCAACCAAAAATGCCAAAATGTCTTTTTTTATTGTTTATTTTACCCACCAAATTCCTAGCCCAAACCGCAATATTCCCCCCTTCCTTTCCCTCATCAATAAATCAAAATATTCCCCAATTCTAGCTTAAATTGCCTATCTTAAATTGTCGTCAACAAATTGCCAAACAACAAAATGAAGGATCTGATCGAGAAAGTGGAGGATTTCACGGACAAATTGAAGCCTCGGCACGATGACGATTTCGTCGACCGCCTCCACTATTTTGTGACGCCCACCATTTTGACCATTTTGGCCGCTTTCATTGGCGGCAAACAATTCATCGGCGAACCAATCCAATGCTGGGCACCGAACGAGATTGCCCGTCATCATGCTTGGATGGAATATGCCGAGAACCTTTGTTTTGCCGAGGTGGGCTAAAAAGGAGGGGGTGGTTTTTGTGATTTGATGATTGATGCCTAGACCTAAAGGGGCAAAATTTTTGGGAGCTGACTGACTGAGGGAATTGAAAAGGGAGTGAGGTATATTTTCCCTTTTTAACCCTCATCAAAAATTACGGTAGAGGAAGAAAAGGGACGAGGGTTGTTTTTTGGTCATTTGATTTGTGCCTAAACTTAAAGGGGCAAAATTTTTGGGAGCTGAGGGAATTAAAAAGGGAGGGAGGTGCAATTTCCTTTTTTCCCTTAAAAAATTACGGTAGAGTGAGGAACAAAAAGGAGCGTGGTTTTGGTATCATTTGATGTTGCCTAGGGGTAAATTCTGGAAGCTGAGGGAATGGAAAAGAGGGAAGTTCCTTTTTTCCTTTCTCCCTCATCAAAAGGATACGGTAGAGGTAGGATTGAGTATCTGAACCATTCTTTTTAACATAACTCAAGAAGGAAGTATCCGATTTTGGAAGGGAATATGCCATTCGAAAGCTCTAAATGTCCTCTAAAAAGTGGCTTTCCTAATTTTTTGAAAATTTAAAATAATTTGTAAATTAAACGGATTTCTTCAAAAAATTCTGGTTTAAAACACTCAAAAACATGTCAATCTTTTTAAGGATGGATATTAAAAATTCAAAAGAGCCAAATTATAGAAGACATTTTGGACTTTCCAAGGATATATCACCTTCCCAGATTAATTATTGCCTCACTGAGATATGGACTAAAAATGGTACTCAATAGACGGTACTTCAATTGTCCCCTACCATAATTTAGTCAGAACTTAACTTAAAAGGGAAAAAGCCCATTTGGGAAGGGAATATACTTTTGGGTAGCCCAAAGTGTCCTCTAAAAAGTGGGCAAAAAATTATATATAAAATCTATTGTTTTAAAAAAGTTATGTGCCTTTGATAACTCAAATTTTTGAATACATTCATTAATTAATCCATCCATTCATTCATTCAGAACACCTATTACGTGGCTCAGGACGAAGCATTCCCGATGCAATGGGTCGAGCGCGAACGACGCGAAATCCACTACTATCAATGGGTTTCATTCATTTTGATTGGCCAGGCATTGATGCTGTTGGCGCCGAAGCTGATTTGGAATGCGTTCAGCTGGCGAAGCGGTAAATTTGGGGAAGATTCTCTTTCAAAAAATAATTTCTTAAGGCTTCAACGTTCGTTCGCTGATTGAACAGGCCCAAAAGACGAGCTCCAATGGGGAAATGTCGGGAAAGGAGAAGGCAAGCCGTGAACTGGGCCATCGCATTCATTGTGCCATTTTGCATCAACAACGCAAGGCAATGGACATGAACCCAATGAACAAGGGTGAGTGATGCATTTTGGAATAGGAATTGGAATTTTGGGAAAAATTTGCATAAAATATTGGGATTTTATTTACCAAAAAACATTGAAAAGTCCGGTGCTATTGCAGAGTTTAGGTGCTTGAAGGGAAAAAGAATGATGAAGAAGGAGAAGAAGAAGAAGATAATAATGAAGATGATAATGTTGAGGATGATGAAGAAGATCATCCTAAGCTTCATCTCTTCTTCATCATCATCCTCATCCTTTTTCCCTTCCAGCACCTGAACTGCAAGATTATGAATTAAAACGATTCCTTCAAAAGTTTATCCTTAACCGTCAACGTAATAAATCTTGTCAAAACGTATCATTTGATTATGTTTTGGCTTCAGTTTAACCAATTCCAATTTAGTTTTGAACCATTAAACCAAAATGGGTTTAAACCGTTTAATGCCCTTTAATTTTGACCAAACCATAACAAATTATATACCATTCAATGCATCTTGACCAGCTCTATCCAATTTGTTATATATTTTGTGAATTTAGGACAAACCCTCTTACTTAAATCATTATAATTATTTTGGAAAGTACTCTTTTTTCGAGACAAATTCAATAATTTTTCGGCAATTTCCCAAAAAATTTATGCCAAAATATTCGAATGAGTCTAATTTCCCACCTAATTGTCTAATTTCCCACCTCACTTTTCAAGGGGACCCTCATTTGCCGGATTATCCCAACTACCTGTATGTGCCAACTCCATCGGCTTGCTATGTGACGATGCATGTTCTCCTCTTCAAATTGCTCAATTGCTGCGTTGTGCTCGTCCAATTGGTGTTCCTGACCAAATTTCTCGAGCCTGCCGAATCCGATACCACCTATTGGGGCTTTGCCGTGCTTCAAGATCTTATGGCCGGTCGTGATTGGCATCAATCGGGCGCTTTCCCAAGGGTTGGTTTTCTCGAACGAAAATATGAATTAATGAAAAATTATTCCACAGGTCACCTTCTGCGATTTCCAAATTCGGCAACCCACGGAACATGTGCCACCGCTGCGCTATTCATTCCAATGCGTGCTGATGGTAAGTAAATATTTGAGTTTATCCTCACATCAATTAATTCCAATATTCACAGCTCAACATGGTCAATGAGAAGTTTTTCCTGTTCATCTGGTTCTGGCTGCTCATTCTGCTGTGCATTGGCATAATGAACTTGTTGGTTTGGATTTTCCGCGCACTCAGCCAGGGCAATGCCGAAGAATTTGTGCAGACCAAATTGGTTTGTTTTCACCAATCTTTTTCCTCTCAAAACAAATCTTTCCAGCGCTTCGCCACCCAAAATATGCCCAAGAAACGTGATTTGGAATTGTTTGTGCGGCGTGGCCTTTGTTTGGATGGAGTCACTGTGCTCCGCTTGATTGACATGAATTGCGATCAAACTGTCACTTCAATGCTGGTTTACAATCTTTGGACGCAATATCGTAAAGGTAGATCGAATTACTTTGGGGGAGAAGCCAATTTGAGGAAATGTTTTCATAGATTTAGAATTCTGATTTTCATTCCGGAAAGAATTCTGATTTTCATTCCGGAAATTAATTCTGATTTTCATTCCGGAAATTAATTCTGATTTTCATTCCGGAAACAATTCTGATTTTCATTCCAAAAAGAATTCTGATTTTCATTCCGGAAACAATTCTGATTTTCATTCCGGAAACAATTCTGATTTTCATTCTGGAAACAATTCTGATTTTCATTCCGGAAACAATTCTGATTTTCATTCCGGAAACAATTCTGATTTTCATTCCGGAAACAATTCTGATTTTCATTCCAAAAAGAATTCTGATTTTCATTCCGGAAACAATTCTGATTTTCATTCCGGAAAGAATTCTGATTTTCATTCCGGAAACAATTCTAATTTTCATTCCGGAAACAATTCTGATTTTCATTCCGGAAACAATTCTGATTTTCATTCTGGAAACAATTCTGATTTTCATTCCGGAAACAATTCTGATTTTCATTCCGGAAACAATTCTGATTTTCATTCCGGAAACAATTCTGATTTTCATTCCGGAAACAATTCTGATTATCATTCCGGAAACAATTCTGATTTTCATTCCGGAAACAATTCTGATTTTCATTCCGGAAACAATTCTGATTTTCATTCCGGAAACAATTCTGATTTTCATTCCGGAAACAATTCTGATTTTCATTCCGGAAACAATTCTGATTTTCATTCCGGAAACAATTCTGATTTTCATTCCGGAAACAATTCTAATTTTCATTCCGGAAACAATTCTGATTTTCATTCCGGAAAGAATTCTTATTTTCATTCCGGAAAGAATTCTGATTTTCATTCCGGAAAGAATTCTGATTTTCATTCCGGAAAGAATTCTGATTTTCATTCCGGAAAGAATTCTGATTTTCATTCCGGAAAGAATTCTGATTTTCATTCCGGAAAGAATTCTGATTTTCATTCCGGAAAGAGTTCTGATTTTCATTCCGGAAAGAGTTCTGATTTTCATTCCGGAAAGAATTCTGATTTTCATTCCGGAAAGAATTCTGATTTTCATTCCGGAAAGAATTCTGATTTTCATTCCGGAAAGAGTTCTGATTTTCATTCCGGAAAGAGTTCTGATTTTCATTCCGGAAAGAATTCTGATTTTCATTCCGAAAAGAATTCTAATTTTCATTCCGGAAACAATTCTGATTTTCATTCCGGAAACAATTCTGATTTTCATTCCGGAAACAATTCTAATTTTCATTCCGGAAACAATTCTGATTTTCATTCCGGAAAGAATTCTGATTTCTAAGTTCATTCCGGTTAGAAATTTATGTTTTCCGGAAAATGTGTTTCATTCCGGTTAGAAATTTGTATTTTCTGGAAAATATGTTTTATTCCGGTTAGAAATTTGTGTTTTCCAGAAAATGTGTTTTATTTCGGTTAGAAATTTGTGTTTTCCGGAAAAATGTATTTCATTCCGGTTAGAAATTTGTATTTTCCGAAAAATGTGTTTTATTCCGGTTAGAAATTTGTGTTTTCCGGAAAATGTATTTCATTCCGGTTAGAAATTTGTGTTTTCCGGAAAATGTATTTCATTCCGGTTAGAAATTTGTGTTTTCCGGAAAATGTATTTCATTCCGGTTAGAAATTTGTGTTTTCCGGAAAATGTATTTCATTCCGGTTAGAAATTTGTGTTTTCCGGAAAATGTATTTCATTCCGGTTAGAAATTTGTGTTTTCCGGAAAAATGTATTTCATTCCGGTTAGAAATTTGTGTTTTCTGGAAAGTGTGTTTCATTCCGGTTTAGAATTGTGTTTTCCGGAAAGTGTGTTTCATTCCGGTTTAGAATTGTGTTTTCCGGAAAATTTATTTTATTACGGTTAATTTTACATTTCATTCCGGAAAATAACTCAGATTTCCACGTTCTTTCCGGAAGAATTTTCCCAAACAAGAAATCAACTCTAATCTAATGCCATTTTCCCCTTGACTATTTAACGTTCATTCCCAAATTCAGCAGTGTTCATCGGTCAAAAGAAAGGAGAACTCCAAATCCAAAAATTGAACAGCGCAATTGAGCGAACCATCCAACAGCAACAACGGACTCGACCTTCTCGCCAGCAAGCCAACCGGATTCGACCTCAATGCTATGTGCCGACCATTTCAAGTGGGAACACAACGATTCCAATGGAACGAATAGAACGTTTGGTGAATCACATGAGGGCACGGCGCAATCCGGAAATCCAACGTCAATCGGCCAACAATGGTGGTGAGGAAAATGCAATGATGGCTCGTGTCAATCCGGCGGCTGTTCAGCGCCCATCGCCCAATAACGGTAGGGACTGGGGTCAGGCAAACACTTTATTTGATGGCAAATTATCTAAATCCATTTTCTTGAAAATTCCCTTAGTTAAATAAATATTCACAATTTTTGTAGGAATGACCCAGCAAATGCCTCGACAACCGATGCGTCCGCAAACTTTGCCGCGTCCACAAAATTTGCCTTCTAATCCACGTCAATGTGCTGCTGCCGATGCCAATGCCAATGCCGATGGTCAACAACAACCTGCCGATCAGAATATGGAGATGGAGATGCAGATTCGCCCGTTGCAGGAGATGGAGATTGAAGCATACTAAAGAAGGTGGCCAGAAACAATTTTTGAACATTTTCTTTTTATTTAACACCATTCCTTTATAACATTTGTGGCCCAAATATAATAATTACAAATTGTGGCCATTTTTATTCCAATTTTCCTCCCCAAGATTCAATCAAATTCCAAATTATAATCCATTAAATTATATTTTATTGTGATTTTATTTCATTCATTTTTATTTGTTTACTTCTTAACCGCATTCCTATAAAATGTTGAAATTTCCCAAATCCCAAATGCGCAAAATGTGGCCCCATTCATTTAATTCATTTCCCTGCCCCACCAAGATTCATTCAAAATTCCAATTTAATGTGTAATCCAGTAATTCCAGTATAATTTCGTCCATTTCATTCAAATTTATTAATATGTTTTATGCAAACTTTCACCTTTTCTCTCTTGAATAAACCGCAATCAATTCCAAATATTTTTGGCTAAATCTATTTTGGCCAGTTTTCCGAATTGCCGCAACATTTTTTACAACATCAGTCCTAGTATATGAACATTTTTGTTGGGCCAAATTAATTAATCCGCATAATAATGTGGCCATTTATCCATTTTCCCGTCCCTCCTCCATGAATCCATCAAAATCCAAGCCAATAAATAATAATAATTTTATTATGATTCCATTCAATTCATTGCAATCAATTTAATTTATAATGGTTTATAATGTGTTTTATGCAAATTTTCACTTTTCCTTCTCTTTGATAAATTCAGTGCAATTCCAAACATCTTTCGGTTAAACCCATTTTGGCTTTTTCTCCGAACTGCCACTGTTGACCAAGGCCGGTCGACTGGCGGTGCTCACCTTTAAGAAAATGAATGGGGTTAATGACTTAATGGTTTTTGGCCATTGTTTTTAATGAGGCTAATTAAATTAATGGGCATTTATAAAATGTAGTAATTAAATTTGACTAGGCCAAATTCACAGAAGATTTTTTCTGAATTTTTTATGCCTTAAATTGCTTTAAAAATGAATTGGGATAGGGAATGGCTTTTGGTGTTTGCTTTTTGAACATTTTTGTTTATGCCAATAATTGATGGACATTTAAAATGGAGTAATAAATTTGACTAGGCCAAATTCAAAGAAAACTAATGAAAATTTTTTATGCCTTTGTTGAATTAACACTCCTAATTACCCGTTTCCACCCTTGTCTCCATAATTTAAATTTTTTCTTTCTGCCTAAAAAATTCAATCATTGCTTCAAATTTGGGTATTTTCTTCCCATCTTAATTCACCTTTCTCCCTTTACAATGAGCCCTTACTCTGCTGAGGAAAGATTCTTTTTACGGTGATTAAACCCTCCTCATTTTACATGTCTTACAAGTTAATTTACCCTCTGGGCAAGTCACCTTTTATTCATAATAAATAGCCTTATTGGCAAAGGATCTTTTAGGTTGGTTTTCCCTAATTTTTAGCAAATTTTGAACCGCACTAAAATTTTCAATCATCGTTTTTGGCATTATCAAATTCATCCCCTGCCCATTTTTGACCTGTCTGGTCAATGTTGGCTTTGGCCTTGTTCCACCACTTTTTGGCGTACTCATTCCCGCCGGCGATTGTTGTGACGGCTTTCCATTTTGCGGTGTTATTTTCATCGATGTTGCCCTTGTGATTGATGGCGATGTGGCTGTGGCCATGGATTTGGCCCTTTGAATGGGCGGTGTTGAAGTGGCCAGCAATTTTGTGCCCTCAACGCCTTTCCTCTCCAACATTTTGGCATTTGTTTTGCCCAAAATTCCTCCAATTGTTTGTTGCTTTTTCAATGTGGGTGGCGTTGATCCTCCATTCTCTGCATTTTCCTCCTTTTTGGCAACATTTCCACCAAAAAGGACAACTGCATTTCCTTGAAGACTTCGAACACGGCCCAATAATTTGATTTTCGATCTGCCATTCATTTCCTTCTTCTCCAATTGTTGATTGTTTTCCAATTCATTCTTTAATTAATTTGAATATATAAATCTTCCAATCATTTTAGGTGCCAAATTCTACAGTCACCCATCAATTTTACCAATTTTAATTATTTTTATTAATGCCATTCCATTCTATTTTACATTTTTGAACAAATTTGAATTTTCTTAATTATTGTTCATTCCAAAAAATTTACATTTTCACTCCAATTCTCGGTACTATTAACTTAAAAGTCAATTTTTTCTGGTGGACCTAATTAGACGAATGATAGCTCATTCGAAAGAGCCCGAAAAACTGAGTCCATCTAGGGTGAAAGATAGGAGGCTTGATTAAAAAGTTGTGGTGTCGCGAAAATTGAAAAACTGAAGGGTCCCCTTTTGGATCTGTGATATTAAAGTTGAAAATAATTACAAAAAATTCTATTGGCATTTGGAAAAATCCAAATAATTTAATGGAAAATTGGTTTAAAATTGGAAAAAAATTGAATAAATAAATTCACCGTTTTGGTGCCATTTCCACCAATTATTGATGTTGCCGTTGTCTTTTTCGTTGCCAAACACACTTTTGCCCCATCCGAAATGGAAATTAACGCGGATTGAGGCTTTTGGCCAGTCATTTGGGTGGTAAATGATGGCATCGATTGAGGTTGATTGCCAATTAGTGCTGCGGTGACTTCTTTGGCTATTGGCCTAGACACAGGTGGAGGCTTTCCCAATCCGTGCTGTTTATTATCCAATGCGGAATTGACCATCGCCTCCAGGGAATCATTTTGTTGGCCAATTGAATTGTTATTCGAAATTGGTGGCCAATTTTGTGATTGTCGGACATTCTGCTTAAAAAATATAAAAATTTTTAAAATAATTTATTCGAAAAAATATTTTATTTGCTTTAAGACATTGAAACTGTCGGAAAAATGTACAAATGTCAAAAAATAATTATAATGGTTTAAGGGTTTGTCCTAAATTCACAAACCAAATATACCCAAAATTGGATAGAGCTGGTCAAGACGCATTGAATGATATATAAATTGTTATGATTTGGTCAATAATTAATGGGTATTAAACGGTTTTAACCAATTTTAGTTTAATGGTTCAAAACTAAGTTAGGATTGGTTAAACCTAAAACATTAATCAAATGATCCATTCTGTTTAGATCTATCGATTGGGTAAAAGGTTTATGGGTTTCGGATAAATTTCTGAACTTTTTCAATATTTTTTGACATTTTAAATATTTCCCATATTTTAATTTGCGCACCCTTTTTGCTCTCTCTTCGGCCAATAATAATTTTCCATTTGTTGTGGCCAATGTTTTCCTTCTCCCTTTCTCATCATTTTGGCCATTTTGTTGGCCTCCTCTTTCCCTTTCCTCCAAAATTGTTGCCGCAATACTTTTTCGAGCGGATTGAAGCCTGCTGCCATTGTTGGTCATGGCCACCATTTTCTTTTCGCCAAATGTGGCCAAAAATGTTGACGCCGGATTTTCTTCTGCTCCTTTTTTTGCCATAATTTTTTGCTCATTCAATTTGTTGGCACCATCCTCTGCTACTTTTTTGCCTTCCCTTTCCAGATTTTCCTATGCAAATTTAAATATTTATTCCTCTTTAAAAAATATGCCCCAATTTCTCGCCGTTTATAATTCATCAAGGAATGAACCAATTTTGATGATTTTACTATCAAATTAAAGAGCAGACTTTTGGCTATAATTTATATTAATTTTATTTAAATTTGTTCAGAATTAGTGGAACTAGAATGAAAAGGATGGAGCAGGAGATGGAGCAGTTTAAACAGGCGTAATTAATCATAATTCATATCATAACTCATCAATGATTGGACAGATTTAAATAATTTTGATAACAAATTAAAGAGTAGACTGTTAACTATCAAATAATATTAATTTTATTTAAATTGGTTCAGAAATAATGGAATTATGTACAAATAAATCCATTTAAAATGTCCTTTATTTTGAATTAGCGATATTTACATTGTTTTTTATGCACAACTTCATCTATTCTGAATGAATTTAAATAAATTTAATATTATTTGATAGATAAAAGTTTGCTCTTAAATTTGATAGAAAAATTATCAACATTAGTTCAGTCCTTGATGATTTATAATCAATTGTGCCTGGTTGAACGGCTCCAATTCCCTCTTCCACCTTTTTCTTTTTAGCTTCAATAATTCTTTGCCAAATTAAATAAAATTCATATTATATGATAATCAAAAGTCTGTTCTTTAAATTGATATAAAAATAACCAAAATCAGTTCAGTATTCGATAAGTAATTATAAACGGCGTCAAGTTTGTTTCGAATCCTCAAATTCCTTGACCCCAAATTTTACCTCCACAGCTTTTTCGAATCTTGCCACAAATGTGCTGACCACTTTGAAACATTCCTCCAGCGAAAATGTCCTTTCGGGTTCACAAAAGAATGTGGCCAATTTTTGGCGGAATTCATCCAGCTTGGCCATTTCCTGCTTGGCCATTTGAATAATTGGATTGGATTGCTGAGAATTAAATTAAAATTAATTCAAAATAATTTAATTATTTATACTTGAATGAATTCGCTGAATTCCTCAAAAAATATATCCTCTTCATTTTGTTGATTATTGTTCCCATTCTTTTCCCTCAAAATGCCCTCAAGTCGATTCATTCTCTCAACAAGGCCCTTCACGTCATCTCGAATTGCTTCCAATGAGGATCTGAAATACATGGATTCAATGAAAAAAATGCTGGAAACCCAAATTTGAATAATTCACAAAATTTTTTCCAAATATGTAGTTTACTTGTCAGACCTCTAAATCCTTGAGTTTTAGTTTTAGTCCAAATTTAAAAGGCATAGCCAAATAATTTGTCAAATTTTACATGGGAATATTACCAATAAAAATGGCAAATTATTTAATTTTAATTTCATGAGAATTTTTCTGTCTTTATACAAGAATTAGGCTTGAAGCTTATTAGACTTGAGACTACTATTTGAGCCAATAAGATTGTAGCCTTAAGCTTTCAGCCATTGTTAATATTGATGTAAATAAAAATGACTGACAACTTTGACAGCATTATAATGCCTCTAGCCTTTTTCTATCCTTTTTATTTAATTTTAGCAATTTTGGTGTCATAATGGCTTTAGCCAATTTCCCTTCCTTTATTTGAAGGTTTCTACACCGAAATTAAACAGAGCCTCCTAATTGCCAAATGTCCATTTAAAACCAACTTTGTTGCCTCCCGAACATTCCTCAATTGGCCAGCCAATTCCGTGGCACAATTTCCAGTTTGCTAAAAATACGGTACATTCTACCCCTTTCTACCATTTTTACCTGTGCCACAAAATGTAAAAGTGTGTTCCGTCCTTTGCCCCCAATTGCCTTCACATCCTCCACTTTCCATAGTGAATTCAGCCGAAAACCCAGCGCATTCCCTGCACCGGCTCCATGGTTTAAATAATTGCCCAAATGCAAAAGAATGTAGAGCACTTTTCGCAACAATGAACTGCTCATTAATTCTATAAAAAATGTTTTAATTTATTTATATTTTAATTATAAAACAGGGCAATCTAATAATATCTTTTAGCACATTCTTTTGGACATATCTCAACAAAGACGTAACCAATTTAAGAAGGCGATATGTCAACGTAAAGCCCTAAATGTCCTATAAAAAGTTGCTAAACTAATTTTTCATAAACTTAAATAATTTATAAAATAATCGGCTTTCTGGCTTTTCCTTTTGAAAATTTTGGTTAATTAAATTCAACAACATTTATCTTTTTTAAAATAGTGAATTTTATAAATATTTTATAGCCACTTTTTAGAGGATACTTTAGGCTTTAAAATGATATATCGCCTTCCCAAATTGGTTGTTGTCTGATTGAGATATGGGCGGCTAAAACTTCTTAGATCGACAGTACTCAATTCTCAATTGCCTCTCTTCTTTAAAATCAAAGGAACTAATTTTCTCCCTTCCAGGGATCTCAGATGGTTTTTCGGTTTGGGGGGCATTTGGTGAAAAAAAGGGGGCATCTGGGGGGCATTTTCATTAAAAAGGGGGCATTTTGGGGGGCAGTTTTAAAAAGTGCCAAAAATGCGAAAATTTTTGCCAATAATGGCCGCGCAGCGAAAAACTAGACCAAAAATTTGCCGCGCAGCGAAAAATTAGATCAAAAAATGGCCGCGCAGCGAAAAATTTGACCAAAAAATGGCCGCGCAGCGAAAAATTAGATCAAAAAATGGCCGCGTAGCGAAAAATTTGACCAAAAAATGGCCGCGCAGCGAAAAATTTTAAAGAAAAAGACCCATTTGGGGAAAATTTTAACAAAAAATGAAAAGGGGGCATTTGGGGGGCAACTCGGCTCGGGGGGCACAAAAGGGGGCAAAATCTCAAAAAGGGGGCAAATGCCCCCCGTAGGGGTACATTCTGAGATCCCTGCTCCCTTCCCTCCAGCTATAATCAAAATTTCCTTCCTTTCTTCAGCTTAAAATGAATAGAAAGGGAGGAATACTGTACAGAGTACAGTATGAAAAGATGGAAATACAAATCATTCTTTTGCTGCAGATAGATAAGTGTGAATCTAATTTGTTTTAGTCTTTCTTTTGGCCATATCTCAACAAGGGAACAACCAATTTAGGAAGCCGATATGTCATTTTAAAGCCCTAAATGTTCTTTAAAAAGTGGCTTAACTAATTTTTAAAAATTTAAAACATTTCGAAAATAAGCGGTTTTTCCTCTTAAAATTCAGATTTATTAGATTCAATGGCATTTGGATTTTTTTAAAAGGATAATTTTATAAATATTTTATGGCCACTTTTCAGAGGACATTTAATGCTGTAAAATCTTATATTGCCTTCCAAAATTGGCGGAAGCCTTGATGAATTATGTCCAAAATAATGCGACAAAAACTGCAGAATAGTCCAAAATGGGCCATTACATTCAGAGAAATTTAACTACATTATAAAAATATAAATTTCAAAAATTTTAAAATGCCACTTTTGGAGTACACTCTGAGCTTTCCAAAAATGTATCATCTTCCCAAATTGGTTACTACCTCACTGAGCTATTAGTCAAAAGAATAGCACACCCCTTAATTTCTAGGTATTTGTTTTTTTTAATTTACATTTTTTTACAAAACCAATCAATATTAAATAAAAAAAGTTTCGGAAATTTTCACCTTCGGCCCCTTTAAGCCAAGGCTCCAATCCGGTTCCCTCCGTCTGCATTGCTTCCAAATCCAGTTGAAAGAGCATTGCCTCCAGCCGAAGTCGATATTCCGGAATTCGTCCAATCAAAGCCAACAAAAATTGTTCGGCCTGGCCCAGCGTGGATTTGTCACCCATAAATTCGCACAGTGCTTTTTGCTATTAATTTGGGAATTTTATTTTTTCACTTTTTATTCTACTTTCCGTCTTTACTTCCTCTTTTGTGGGCAATAATTGGGCCAAAGTGCGCAGCCGGTCCGGACCTATTTGGTGGGCTTTGCCCGCGGCCAAATCCCTCAACAATTGGTCAGTGTCACGGCACATTTTCAGGAAAACATTCACACCTTAATTTAGTGGAAAAGGAAATTAATTGAATTTTGTGATAATTTTTATGCGAATATTTGTTTAAAATTTAAGTTTGAAAAAAATAATTAAAGTTAACTGTCAAAATGTTTAAAAATATAAGTTAAAATGAGGCAGTTTTACTTTTTGGCCATAACTTTCTGGCCAATTATTTAATAAAATTAGCTCTGCTAATTGCGTTGATTTAATTAAAGAATTAATTTAATAAATTTGGTATAAAAATTGCAAAATAATATGGTCAAGGAAAGCAGCAAAATAAGTCAAAATCTGGCGGTTTACTTTTTTGGGCCATAACATTCTGGTAATTATTTATTTTGTTGCCAGAATGTACTGCAGAAAGAGTTTAATTTAATGGTCTAAAAAATTCTTTATTGAGTCCGTTGATAATTGACTGAGATATTCAACTTGGAAATATGCCATCAAATTTACCCCCTCTAATCGAAGCTTCAATTTTTCGCTACAAATTTTTGGCCAATTAAACTTTGATCGATCATTTTGAAATCAAAATGGTCTAAAATGCTCTCTAGAAAGAGTTTAACCCAATATGGTACTAAAATTTTATGAGAATGATATTTGATGAGATTATGGCCAATTTGAAAAATTCATTTGATAAAAGTCAATTTCCCTAAGCAAATTTAACACTGACTAAGACTTCGTCGAGGGCCCAACAATGAGATGCAATCCTGTTTTTGATGGCCATTCCTCCCATTTGGCATCATCGATGAACGGCGTCGTTTATAGCCATTTCCATTATTTGGGGTGGAAACATTCATTATGGCATCAATTCCTTCAGAAGAAGCATCATTATTAGTGGGCGATAATGGACATCCAAAAAGTGTGTCCAATGTGGCAAAATCCAATCGATCCCCTGAAAAAATAATAAAAAACTTACTAAATTTAAAAATAAATTTTTAATTAATTTCGTATTATAAAAAAATTTAGTTTTTGAAAATGAGCAAATTTAAAATAAATATTTATTTTTTATTAGCAGGAATTCAGTTTTTTTTTCATCCCATTTCCTTTTTCTCTTTTGATAGGGGCTAGAGGCAAATGGTGATGAGATGTGAATACTGTCGAATATCCTTCAATAGTTTTTGGCTAATTGCTAAGTGAGGCTTTTGCCAATATTGGAAGGCTATTTACCATTAGATAGCCCAAAGTGTCCTCTAAAAAGTGGCGAAAAAATATTTATGAAATCCTACTTTTAAAAATAGTTACATGTCCTTGAATGTAATAAACCGAATTTTTCTTGGAAAAGTTGCTTATTTTGTAATTGTTTTATTGTTTTAAATTTTCATAAAATTATTTTAAGGCCATTTTTAGAGGAAATTTAGGGCTTTCAAATGGCATATCGCCTTCTGAAATTGGTTGTTTCCTTGTTGAGTTATGGCCAAAAAACAGCATTGATACTCAATCTTCCTGTGACTCGATATATTCAGCCGATATTTTGGCTTCAAATAAATCCGAAGTGACAAACTCACTCAATTCCCTATCCACTGCCTCCATTCCTTGCCAAATATTATGCCCTCCGGCCATAATGATGGCATTTGTTGGCACTTTTGCCCATTGCAAATGTCGAAGGCGGCGGCCTTGGTCAGGCAGTGCTTTTGGCCGAAGATGGCGTGGAATGTCGGCAGTGGCCGTTGGTCCGGCGGGTACAATAGAATTCACCGTAGATGGCACGGATGCCATTAATTCATTTGAGGAGGAAGAATTGTTTTCCATAGGAATTGTGGTGGGCATTTTGAGTTGGCCAATGGGCGGAGGCGGCGGAGGCATCATCGGTTTTTTGATGGGAATTTGTAGCGGAGGCGGGGGTGGCGGCGGAGGAGGAGGCGGAATAATTGAAGTCGAAGGTTGTGGGCAATTAGCCGTAATTTGCTTGGAAGTAATGTGGGCACGAATTGAGCAAAGTGTTTGATGGAATTGTTGGCCATTGAGCTGGGACAAATCCCGGATTAGGCCGATTAATTCGGCCCTTTCATTTGTGGCCATTGTGTTGAGTAAATCAAACAATTGTGTTGTTTCTTCATCCCATTTTCCTTCCTTCAAATATGGAAAAAAAATCAAATACAAATACAACTTATTAACTTTTTTCCCTTTGGAATTTTAGTATTGTTTTATTTTGTTAGCGGGTCGCTAAATTATGATAATGTCTGAAGCCATCTAACTCAACGATGACTGGACGGTTTTTAATGATTTAATTATATTTGAATAGAGCAGAAAATTCACTATTAAATATGAAAGAATTCATTGAATAAACAATTTTTAAAAAAAAAAATTATTCATAAATTTGTTCAAGATGCGAAAGAAGGACGTTCATTTGATTTGAAACATCAAAACATTTTTAATAAAATGATTTATAAAACAATTTTTATCATTTTTGATAGAAAATTTTTTGCTCTATTCAAATATAATTAAATTATTCAAAACAATTCAGCCCATATTTGAGTTATATGGTTTCAAACATTTTCTTCAGCAACTATGAGGTATGAGTAGCCAACTTGCTTCCATTTATAGTAAAAAATCAAGGAATGATCCAATTTTGTTAATTTTAGTATCAAATTAAAGAGCAGACTTGGGGCTATCAAATGATATAAATTTTAATTCAATTGGTTCAGAATTTGTGAAGTTATGACCAAAAATAGCTAAAAATTTCGCTAATCCGTTGTTAAGAAAGATTATTTTAAATGGTTTTCGGTAATAATTTTATCATTTAAAAACCAATTTAAATAAATTTAATATCATTTGAAAGCCCAAAGTCTGCTCTTTAATTTTATACAAAAATCAGCAAAATTGGTTCATTCATTGATTAGTTATTAATTATTATATAAATGGCGCTAACTTGGAGATCGATCTATTCTGCTTGAATCTGCCCCTCCAAATTTCCCATTAAAAATAAACGTTGCCTCCAAAATTCCAAAAAATATTACCAAATTAAAAACAAATTTACCAATAATTTGCCTTCATTTTTCGATGTCATTTGATTTGCCTCCGTCTTTCCATCATTTCCAGCACTTTCCTCTCCACCCATTTCTTCGCCTCCCGAAAATGTTCCCGAATCGGCATCTGCCCCTTTATTCGGTTCAATTTCTGGTTTGGCAGCCATTTCAGCTCTCGTTCGAATCCAATCCTCCAATGGCTCGTCCAATTCCAAATTTGCCCGAAATCGTTCACTTTATTTTGGAAAGGAGGAATTTTATTTGGCCAAAAAATTTGTTTGGCCAAAATTGATGGGAAAGGGGGAAGAGGCCCCATCATTTCCCATAGAAGAAAGGCTGATTCAGAGAATAAATTGAACAAAAAAATATAGAGGCGTACTACCCCCAAAAACCCCCAAAAATGACGCACCGGAGGGTGAGCATCAATTCGTCCAGATGAAGCTCTGAAAAAGGAGGGATTTTTTTGTTGTTTTGATGAAAGCCAAAATTCCCTATAAAATATTGTATTTAATTTGCCGAAAAATACGGGAAAAAATGGGTTTTTAAGGTTTCATCCTTCATTCCCAAATCATATACCCAATTGGCTATAGCCGCAATTGAATGGTATATAATTTGTTTTGATTTGGCCAAAATTAAAGGGTTTTTAAACGGTTTAAACCAATTTCGGTTTAATGGTTCAAAACTAAGTTGGAATTTTTTAAACTCAAGCCAAAATATAGTCAAATATTTCTCCTTGATGCAATCTATTAATTGTGTATAAAGTCTAGGGGTTTAGGACAAACTTCTAAATTTTTAAAATCTTTTTGGCAAATTAAATTCTTTGGAAATTATCCAAAAATATTTAACGCACCGTCCATTTCATTAGAAAGCCGTGAACGGCTAACTCGATTCGGTGCAAATTGTAAAAGGCGAGTGCAAAGCCGAAGGCCGGCCACCACAATTTGTACACTCTGCGCTGACCGTAATTCCTCCAACAATGGCGAAAGGGAATGTGAAGAACTGAAGGAATGCAATGAAATTCGAGATAAAAGTGGGCGAATGAAAAGGAAATGCTATTTTTCCGCATGAATTTTAAGTAAATTTTAGCATTTAAACTTAGAAAATTTTATATCATTTCATAGCTCAGATTAGACTACGTCCAATAAAGAAAGAATTAACGGATTTGATTGAAATGCAAAAAATTTATGAGTTATGAACAAAAAGAAGTAGCAAAATAGAGAATAGACCAAAATAAGGCAATATTGGCAATAACTTTCTGACCAATTAATATTTTCTCAATCATTTTGATATTAAAATATTCTATGGAAAGTGTTAAAAAAATATTATAAAATTTACAGTAATTGGTCTGATAAAGAGATTAGAAATCGAGAAAATAAATATGTGCACTCATTCCCTTAACTCCTTTTGGTTTATCGGCCATAACTTTATGACCAATTAATCTTTCATCTATCATTTTTATGCCAAAATGTTCTCCAGAAAGAGCTTAATTAAATTATATAAAATTTAAATTAATTGATTTAATTAGAGTTGAGAAATCGTAAAAGAAGCAAACTCACTCGGTCAAATCCTGCCAGCACCAAAGGCATTCAATGGCGGCGGAATGGCCTCTTTCTGGGCAACGGTACAACATGGCATTGAGCAATTCAATGACGGCTAACGGTTCGGAATCTATGTGAAATTCCAGAGGATTATATTATTTGAGGAGGAGAAATGTGGCAACCAAAAAGGAAACGTGGAAAATGCCGTTGTGGTTCGGCCAATATTTCCTCCAGCGTTGGAAGGGAATCGGGTTCGGTGGAGGCTGAAGATGTAGATGAAGACAATGCAACCATTTTAGGCTTAAATTTCTAGAGGCCTTTGCCTTGGCTTTGATAAATTTCTGAAAGCTTTTGAAGAAATTTTCCTCCCAAAAAGGTGAAATAATAGAATAAAAGAGACTCATATCTCATACGCTGATTATAGTATATTTGCATTGGCTTTTTTTTGCTCATAGCTCAATAAGAAAGCAACCAATTTCGGAAGGCGATAAACCATTTGAAAGGCCTAAATCTCCTTTAAAAAGTGGCCTATTTAAATATATAAAATCTAACATAAAATACAACTTAAATGTCTTTGAATTTAATAGACCCGAATTTTTGGGAAAATTCACTTATTTTACAAATAATTTGAATTTTCAAAAATTAAATTAAGCCACTTTTTATAGGATATTTAGAGCTTTCGAATGGCATATTTCCTTCCTAAATTGGTTACTTCTTTGTTGAGATATAGCCAAAAGAAACTACGGCGTTATACATCATCGAATTTCAAATAAAATGACCCCAAAAGAGAATGTTATTATTTGATCAATTTCATAAAGATGGGAAGGATTATTTCACGCCAAAGGAATGGCCAAAAATCGTGCCTTCTCCCCCATTTTGCAATTTGCACATCTCCATTACGCCCATCTGCTGTTGGCCAGGATTGGCTTCGAAGGGCCAAGCTGTACATCGGGTCGGTTTTGAGTGAATCATTCCGTCATAATTCCCTCCCTTCAATCTTTCTAATAAGCTAATAAATGGAATATATAGCAGAAAAGGCCCACGGGGAAGGAAGGGAGAAGGCAATAATGCGCAAATTCATCAATTTCATAAAAATTGAAGATGATTTTACACAGAGGATTGGCCAAAAATCGTGCCTTCCTCCTCTCATTTTGCACCTATCATAGCCGGGCGACTGTGAATCATTTTGTCGTCATAATACTTTTCCTTTCCCCTTCTTAATACGCTAATATACGGAAAGTATGGGCATTGGGCACACATAGCGAAAAGCCCCTCTGGATCGGGAGTGAGGGGAGGCTCACTTGAAAGCCTTGAAAAGTGGAAGATGAAAGAAAGAAGGTGTGGGTGAAGAACGGCGAGGCTTTGCGTGTGTGGATTGTGAATAACGTGAAGGGAATATGAATTGAATGGTATATGAGGATGATCTGCTAGGATGTGGACCTGTGGGGACCTGTGGGGGTGAATGGACTGCTCTCTGGAAGAAAGCAAATGTGAATGGTCCGGCCAATCTGTGGAGGAGGATGCATTGTGGCCAAGGGCCAGGCTAACCGGCTGGACCAACCGGCCATTTCCCTCTTTCGCAGCCTCTCCATTTCAAAGCCGTAAAAACAAAAGGGAATGGGGGAAAAGTGGCCAAGAAACTACGATTGGAAGGGAATGGGCCAAATGAGAGGGGAAGATGGTCATCCAAAGGAAAAGTGCAAAAACCGGAGCGGGATGGCCGGCTGGCTCAAGATGTGCACCGTTTGATGGTCCATTTTCTCATATCCAAGCCGAATGAAAAAGCTAATATCGCCACTTTATGATCATCCGAAAGTGGCGCCTTATTCTTCCCAGGATCCCCTCCTCACTTCATTCCACATTTCAAAACAATTCATCATTTTGTTTTGCCCCCTCCTCCACAAATTGACCATCCCCCGAGAGGGCATATCGCCTTTTATGGGAATGATCTTCAAACCGGGAAATGGGGTGAAAGTGTCATCGTCGGCAAAAAGGGAGAAAAGGGGGAATCGCTACAAATTCTTCACCTTTGAAAGTGCGTTTTGATGGAGGCTGGAAGGAATGCAAAAAGGGGAAAAGTGTTTTGCTAGATTGGAGGGGAAAGGGGGTGGCTTCTTTCCATCCGTCGCCACTTTTTATGTGATGATCCAGACTGGCAGCAGAAAGAGGAGGAAGGAAAAAGGCGCAAACCATTTTATGGCTTTTGTTGGATGTGTGATGGGAAGAGGGGTGAGGCTTTAATATATTTGCATTTTGATGAGAGGAAGGGGAAAGGGCAAAATGGACAAATTGGGAAAGCCAAAAAAGGGGTGGAAGTAAACAGCGGGAAGTGGCTCAAAAATAGATGAAACGGTGGAAGGCATATAAATGTGCCAATGGAATGAAAAATTAATAAAATGTAATATTAAACAAATTTAATAACAGAAATGGTGGAATTAAAATCAGAACATTAACCAGGCGGAATTATTCTTAACCAGGCGGAATTATTCTAACCAGGCGGAATTATTCTAACCAGGCGGAATTATTCTAACCAGGCGGAATTATTCTTAACCAGGCATAATTATTCTTAACCAGGCGGAATTATTCTAACCAGGCGGAATTATTCTAACCAGGCGGAATTATTCTTAACCATGCGGAATTATTCTAACCAGGCGGAATTATTCTTAACCAGGCGGAATTATTCTTAACCAGGCGGAATTATTCTTAACCAGGCGGAATTATTCTAACCAGGCGGAATTATTCTTAACCAGGCGGAATTATTCTAACCAGGCGGAATTATTCTTAACCAGGCGGAATTATTCTAACCAGGCGGAATTATTCTTAACCAGGCGGAATTATTCTAACCAGGCGGAATTATTCTAACCAGGCGGAATTATTCTTAGCCAGGCGGAATTATTCTAATCAGGCGGAATTATTCTAACCAGGCGGAATTATTCTAACCAGGCGGAATTATTCTAACCAGGCGGAATTATTCTTAACCAGGCGGAATTATTCTTAACCAGGCGGAATTATTCTAACCAGGCGGAATTATTCTTAACCAGGCAGATTATTCTTAACCAGGCGGAATTATTCTTAACCAGGCGGAATTATTCTTAACCAGGCGGAATTATTCTTAACCAGGCGGAATTATTCTTAACCAGGCGGAATTATTCTTAACCAGGCGGAATTATTCTAACCAGGCGGAATTATTCTTAACCAGGCGGAATTATTCTTAACCAGGCGGAATTATTCTTAACCAGGCGGAATTATTCTAACCAGGTGGAATTAAAATCATAACAAGCCGAAATGATGTAAAAAGCCACTTATTTTACAAATTTTTTTAAAGCAACTTATTAGAGGATTTATTGCTTTCAAATGACATATCGCTTTATCAAATTTTTGCGTCCTTATTGAACTATGGCCAAAAGAATGGCTTCATATTGAAATAAAGGTACTGGAAGGTCCTTTTTGAATTTCAATGAATGAATGAATGAATTCAATAATAAATTCCGAAATGCTCCAACAAATTTTGGTGACGATAAAATCAACGCTCACAAATGGCAAATGGGGCGGCAATGAGAGTGGCAAATGCAGATTGCTCATTTTCCTCCTCAAATGGGAGTTGAAATCCTGAAAGCCTCTCCCATTTCCCATTCTCCATTCTCCTCCCTCATTGTCCACCCCTTTTGTCGCCGTGTTCCAAAAGATGCTATCATCATCCAAATTTCATTATAACATACAAATCTGCGCACCACTAATTTTCCTTTCCAAAATTTCACTTTACTTTGTACAAATCCATTAAATAGATATTAGTGAATTTGCAGAATAAATTATTTAAAAAAAAGAGTACAAAACATCAAAATTTTCTAATGGTTTAAGGGTTTTATTCTTTATTCAATTCACAAACGATATACCTAATTGGATAGAGCTAGTCAAGACACATTGAATGGTATATTTTTTTATGGTTTGGTCAAAATTAAAGGGTATTAAACGGTTTAAACCCATTCACAAGTTAAAATTTGTTAACCCAAAGCTATCAATTGAGTATAAGGTTTGATGGTCTAGGTTAAAGCATTGAACAGTTAAAATTTTTTGTCATTTTTAGTAATTTTTCAGCAAATTAAAAATTTCTCTTTAAAAATATATAAATTTTACTTCTCCTGTGAGCAAGAAAATTTACAATAATATTTTTTGTACTTTCCAAATTTCCATTCATTTTTTCATTTTATTTTCCTCCTTGTTGTATTTGCTGTTGAACATTCCGTTCGAATTCATTCAACCAATTCAGTAGGGCAGTGATGGATGCCAAAATTGCGGGGGTGCCGAAGCCATGGGTCACCTTGAAATTGACAAAAATTAGAATAAATTAGAAATAACTGGAATCAAAAATTCGGACTGTATTTAACTTTTTTATAGGGCCAGATCATGGCCATTCTTTTGGCCATAACTCAACAGGGAAGTAACCAATTCAGGAAGGCGATATGCAATTTGAAAGCCCTTGATATCCTCTAAAAAGCAGCTTTTCTAATTTTTGAAAATTTAAAACATTTGTAAAATAAGCAACTTTTCCTCTGAAAATTAGAATTTATTGCATTAAAAGAAATGTAGCAATTTAAAAAAGATGGAATTTCATAAATTTGAAAAAGCCAATTTTTAGGAAGACATTTAGGGCTTTCAAATGGTATATTGCCTTCCCAAATTGGTTGGTTCCTTGTTGAGTTATGGACAATAAAATGGCCTGTGTAATTGCAAAATGAATGTAAATAAAATGCAAATTTAATAATGTACATTAAGAAAAGGAAATAAAAATCACCATTGAGAAATGTGTAAGATGTTGTTGGATGGAATGATCCAAAATGGGTCGAGCATTGCCTTCGCAAAGGGGACTTCGATCTTGCCTTAGCAATTCGGCCAATTCCGCCAACATTGTTTTTGTTGCCCCAATCAATTGTTTTCGGCGTTGTTGATCGCCAGCGGTGGTTGGCTGTACCATTTTGAATGCCATATAGTCGGCAATTTGTTTGGCCGGAAATTCATTCTCACAAAGAGCATGACTAAAAGTAAAGTGGGTTATAAAAAAATGAATTGATCCCAAGTTTGTGTTGGGGGACGTTTACCAACATTTCAATACCTTGAGCCATTATTTTAGCCATAGCTCAACAAGGCGATAACTAATTTTGGAAGGCGATATACCATTTGAATTTGAAAGCCCAAAGTTTCCTCTTACAAAAGTGTCTTTAAATTTTATGAAATTCTACTATTAGATTAGAAGAAAGATGCATGTCTTTAAATATAATTAATAATAAACCAAATCCTCTGTGAGGGAAAACAGCTTATATTAGAAATTGTTTTAAGTTTCCAAAAACTATAAAAGCCACTTTTTAGAGAAGATTTAGCGCTTTCAAATGGCGTATCGCCTTCGGAAATTAGTTATTTTATTTCCTTGTTAAGATATGGTCAAAAGAACAAACCAAAATAATTAAATATCTCTTTCTTTTGCCATTATAATATAATGAAAAAACCCTAAAGGAACATCAAAAATGGCAAATGCTGTATACTATTTATCGCAACCCTGGGCTGATTAAATTCAATTAAAAAACGCACAAATCCCTGGCCAAATTTGCCGCCTCACATTCCACCAACGCGGTCAATGTTGAAACATTCGCAGTTTTCCTTCGCCCCGCTGGCAAAACTAGGCCATATCTTTTCAGGGAATCGCGCAATGATTTTCCACCGTCTTTGGATTTAGCTCTATGATGGAAAAATAAAGAAAATATAAAAATGAAACACCTGCGAAGAATGCCGCCGAGCACGGAAGCATTCAAACATTCCGGTGGATTTATTCGCCTCAAATTTGGTTATTTAAAATGGGAGTCCAATTGAAAAATTACCGATGAATTTCTCCCACAGAAACCCGATATTTTGGCGTTGAACTGAGCAGAGAGAGGCGACCTTCATTAAAAAGGAAGGTGAATAATACCTCGGGGATTATTCATTTAAAAGACATTTATTTCCACAGTACTGCTGCCTAACTTTTCGCCTTTTATAATAATTCATCAAGGAACAATGACCGAACTAATTATTTTTTAATTATCTGATTAAAAGCAGACCGTTGACTATCTATTTGATATTTAATTTATTTAATCAGAAATGATAGAATTATGCTTAAAAAACCTTCGCTAATCTCTAGCAAAGGGCATTTTTAATGGTTTTTTTTGCATTATATTAATATTTTATTATGGATAGCCAATAGTACTATATTCTCTTTAATCTGATACTAAAATCACCAAAATTGTTTCAGACCTAAATGAAAATAAACGGCACTAAGTTTGGTGTAACCAATTTTTTCACTGACCAGGAACGGTGCAAAATGTGTTCATCGGATTGATTGGAGGCAATCCGGGTGATGGAATTGAACCAAGACCGGAATCGTTCATCAGGGTGGATGGGCACAACGGGGTTGGGATAGAATTGTTTGGGGGAACAATGCCAAGGAGATGGCGAGTGGCTGCTGCCGTCATTTGCCGTGCCGATTGGCCTTTTCTGATCACGCCTCCAATACCGCCCATATCGGCACCCAATAATTTGAGGCCACCACCAACATTGCCAGGCTGCGATTCATCCGAACTTCCTTCCTCTTCCATTTTTTCTGTTATCGAAATTCTGCTGCACGGCGGGAATGGTGGCAAAACACGTAACAGTTCCATCTGATATAAGGAAAATGTTGTAATTTTTTGGAGTGTGAATATTCGAAATTCGAGATAAAATTATTCTTTGAATGCAACACAAACATATGTTATTTCGTTGCTATTTCGAAGTGGCTTTATCCCAAAAGTCTATTTTATTAAGTGATGCAAAGGGAATTATTTAGTTTAAAATGAAAAGTGCAATTACAATTCCGGAAAGAAAAGTGCAATTACAATTCCGGAAAGAAAAGTGCAAATACAATTCCGGAAAGAAAAGTGCAATTACAATTCCGGAAAGAAAAGTGCAATTACAATTCCGGAAAGAAAAGTGCAATTACAATTCCGGAAAGAAAAGTGCAATTACAATTCCGGAAAGAAAAGTGCAATTACAATTCCGGAAAGAAAAGTGCAAATACAATTCCGGAAAGAAAAGTGCAATTACAATTCCGGAAAGAAAAGTGCAATTACAATTCCGGAAAGAAAAGTGCAATTACAATTCCGGAAAGAAAAGTGCAATTACAATTCCGGAAAGAAAAGTGCAATTACAATTCCGGAATGAAAAGTGCAATTACAATTCCGGAATGAAAAGTGCAATTACAATTCCGGAAAGAAAAGTGCAATTACAATTCCGGAAAGAAAAGTGCAAATACAATTCCGGAAAGAAAAGTGCAATTACAATTCCGGAAAGAAAAGTGCAATTACAATTCCGGAAAGAAAAGTGCAATTACAATTCCGGAAAGAAAAGTGCAATTACAACTTTCCGGAAAGAAAAGTGCAATTACAATTCCGGAATGAAAAGTGCAATTACAATTCCGGAAAGAAAAGTGCAATTACAATTCCGGAAAGAAAAGTGCAATTACAATTCCGGAAACAATTATGTTATATTAGTGTTTTGTCCAATTCTGATTTTAATTTCGATTTTTAAGTGTACCGTATGCCTTCTCTCATTTGATTTGATATTGAATTTTTTGTGTAATATCTAATATGTAACTCAAAAAAAAAAACTCAAAAAGGGACCAACCATTTCAGTCAGGAAGCCGATATTCCCTTTGATAGCACTTAAATTCCTCTAAAATGGTTTTTAATTTTTTTTGAAAAATTCGATTCCATGAAATTTTAATGTGCCACTTTTTAGAGAGGATACTTTTTTATACTTTAAAATGGTATATCGCCTTCCACGAATTACAATAAACTCACTGTGACAAATATTCTTTATCGGTCTTTATTCTCAAATAATTTACTTACACTTTCGGTCCCTCTTTGGTGTTGAAATTGGACCAATGAACAGTTGGATTGTGCGGCTGATTGTTGCAAACTGGCTGACGGGGCCAATGCTACCATATAGTCAAGCGAAGATTGTTGTTGTTCCCCTGTGGGTTGGCCACTGTAAAGTTGTTGCTGTTGATGATGGTGATGATGAAGGTGGCGGCCAACAAGTTGATGATGTTGTTGGCCAATTGGGGTGGCTGCAGCGAACATTGCCGAATAGCCCTATTCAAAAATGAATGAATAGATGGATTTAAATTTTAAATTCCCAAAATTCTCTCACTCCGGGAATATCCTCCCTTGGCTGCCACCTATTTTAGTTGGCTCCCTAAATCCCCTTTTTATGATTTTTGCTTAAAATGATTCCCTTCGTGGCCATTTTTGGCTAATTCTTCTCCTTTTGTGTTTCAATCTAATCTCACGCTAAATTTTCTCCCTCTGGGTCATTCTCACATGATAATCCGCCGCGGCATAAGCAAATGGATAGGCGGCTGAAGGTGTGGTTTGAAAATGGGCAGTGGCAGCAGCAGCCACGGCCAATTGTTGTTGTTGTTGTTGTTGTCTTTGCTGTTGTTGTTGGTCATTATTATTACTGTTGGCGGTGCCACTTGTTCCACATTCATTGCGCTTTTTATTAAATAAAAGGAAATCAAAGAGGGGGTAAGGGATAAGTGAGTACCGCTGATTGACCTTAAGGTTTTGGCTCATATCTTAATGAGGCGATAACTAATTCCTGTAGGCGATATACCAATTTAAAGCCCAAAGTGTCCTCTATAAAGTGGCTTAATTTAAATTTTATGTAAATCAAGGATTTAAAGAAAATATATCCTGAGTGTAATAAACACATTTTTAGAGTAAAATCCACTCTTATTTTACAAATTTATTTAAGTTTTTATTAAATTAGTAAGCCACTTTTTAGAGGACATTTAGAGCTTTCAAATAGCATATCGCCTTCCTGAATTGGCTGCTTCCCTTTTGAGCTATGGCCAAAAGAATGGCACAAGTACTCAATCAGCGTTTAAGTAAAAAAAGGGGAAATGAAGTGGATTTGATTGAATATTTCACAACCAAAACAAAAATGCAACTCACTCCGTTGTTTCCGTTGGATTCCATTGTTTCTTACGGCTATTCCTTCAAGCCACGCCCACGCCTTTTTCCTTTAGCAAGCCGAAATTCACAAAGAGGTTCGGTGCTTCCGAATTGAGATGGCGCCGTTTGCCTCGCCTCGAGCTGTGCCTCAAGCGGTTGCCCTCGGGCCAGGATATTTCGGCTGATTTAGAAGATATGCGTGAATGGAGGGAATATGAAAGGGGGAAGGGGAGGCTGATTGAAAATTGGAAGGAATTTAGAGAGGAGGGTGGCTTTGGTGGAAGCGGCTGGTTGGAATTGGCGATGGTGGGTGATGACAAGGAAGGAAGGAGGCAATGGCGCCTTCTTCGAGTTGGTCGAATCAATGTGCCTTTGCCCCCTTGCCCCTCATTTAACCCCGTTTAGGCTGCGCACAAAGTTGTGTATTGGGTTGCCCTTGTCTTTGCTGCATTCCCCGCCAAATTTTTGTGTTGATCCCACCCCGCCAACTTTCACTTTCGCGATTTCTTCTGCCCAAAAGCGGATCCCTCCTACGGACATCGCGCCAACTGCAGTTGAACAAGAAGACAGATAAGATCCCCCTTCCACCCTCCTCCCGCCAAATTATACTGGATTCTGCGCGCCCTTTGCCCATTCTTTTTGTTGGGGTGGGGGTTTCGCCAGCCAGCTGCGCGTCTTTTATCAGTCAGCTGCTAGTCATTAAACAGTGAATTTGGTTTGGTTGGTTTGGTTTGGATGGATGGAATGGGGGAGAAGGGAAAGGAAGGAGTAAAAGTTGCTCCGCAACCCCAATCCACAAACTATATGATTGTGGGTAAAAGGGCAAATGTGGAAAAATGTTCTGTGGCAAAGGTGTCATCAAAAGCCACCCAATTTGTGGGAAGAATAGCGGCTAATTATTCGATGGGAATCAGCCAAAATGAAAGTGGCAACCGCTTTTACACAATACCGGATGGGAGGAGAACAAATGCCGCTTCCCAGAAAATTCTTACTCATTTTCCTCCAAGCTTCATTTGTGTTCAGCTCCTTCTTTGATCCCTCATAGTCAAATCCGCCACCCGAGATTGGATTTTTTCAGCTGAACATGGATAAATTGGAAAGGGGAAAGGGAGGCACATGGAAGGGCAGTTCGCCGCGCGGATTTTGATTAGTTACTGCCAGCCAGCCACTCTCCAAATTGGAAACTTTCCATCGTGGATCAAAAAAATTCATCTTATTCAATTTCGTCATTTATGCACAATTGGACAATAATGGAAGCTTAAAATGGAAGAATGAAATGGAAAAGTATTGTTAGCCAATCCCCCCCCCCCCCCTCCCCCCTTCAATCTCGTTCAGGCTTTTCCTCTCATCTTCTTCCTCCAATTTTCCCCTTTTTATGCTTATGCGCAATGTGTGGTTTGCATCCGCCGATTACACAAAAAGAAGTGCCACTTCAAAGATTCCACAAATATATGGGCATTTTTTCCAAGATTAGACAATGCTTAAATGGTTTGATTGAAATGAAAAAAGAAGCATTCATTGTTTTGGTTTTTTCAATTGTTGATTATGTAATTATGATGATTTCGGCTCTTGAAACATAACTTGGCTAAAACTACATATTATAACGTGATCAATATACCAATCGATAGCCAACATATAGGGCTATAAGTAAGCCAAAAATGATTCGATTTGGTTTATTCGTTATTGAATTATGACTCATTAAAAATTGTGGTTCAGCGTTCAGTTCATTTCATTCTGTAATCAATAATTTGCCTCATTATATATTTGAAATATAATTTGGCATTATGTCATTAAAAAATAAATAGAACGCTAAATTGAGAGACACAGAGAAAAATGAGGCGAGGAAGAATGGTGAAAAAAGAAATTAAAGAAAAAGGTAACGAAAAAACGACGAGACGAGAATCGAGAAGAGCGAAGAAGAGCCGAGATTTGTTGAACTTTTGTGAACTTGAAAGAATTTCGAAGAACTGAATCCATCCTTCTACTCATTCTTTATTTTGTTAATAAATTTTAAATTAATTAAATTTTATTTTTAAGATTTCAACGTTTAATAAATAAATAAGCCTGATTTATTCTCATTTATTTGATTCATTTAACTCAACATTCCATTCAACCAACGAAAATGTATGCCGGAAATGGTTCGTAATATTAAAAAAATTAAATCAAAATTTCTTATTTAGCATACAGCACATATCCTCATGGAGCTTATTCCGGATATAGTTCAGTATCAACGTTGGTTTTAATTAAATTTTATGAATTAAATAAATGTTTTAAAGAGCCAACATCAGTTACGAGACCAATTCCAAGGATCCAGTTTTACTCAGGTTTAAATTATTAAAACAAATATATAGCAATTATAATTAAAGAGCACGTGTTTTTGTCGGCAACATCAATCCAAAAGTCGGCAGGGACGAAATCATCCAACTATTCCACAAATATGGCACTCTGCTCGGTGTGACCGTGTTCAAGGGCTATGCATTTGTGCAATTTTCGCATGGAAGTGAAGCGGATTTGGCCGTCAGCACACTCAATGGTTTCAATTGGTTGAATAGCGTTTTGGGTTTGTACTTTTTGTATTAAATTGAAATTTTTTGCACTTTAGATGTCAAATTGGCGGTCACTGGTCAACAACATGTTCCGCATCCCAACTCACAGCCAGCTCAACATCCGAAACCGGCTGCTCATCCGCCGGCAACCGGCGCGAATGCTGCCAAAGCAATGGGGTAAGAAATTATATAAAAAATTTGGGATCAATCCAAAATCCCAACAATTAAAATATCAAAAAAATTTTTAAGACTAAGTTAGATTAATTTTTTCCCTTACAATTAGTATTTTGGGTGTTGAAAATTTTAATATATTTCTAATTATTTATGAATTTAAGGAAAAGGAATCAAAACCAATTCTTTCCAACACCTCCGGCGAGCACGAATACCACCGCCGCCGCGAACACCACCACCAATGCCACTGCCAACAAGGAGAAGGAACAAAATCAGAAACGGGCCAAATTTGAGCAAATGCAGCAGCAGCAAAGTGGGGGAGGAGGGCAACCGGCCCAACAAAAAGTGGATCATGGAAATGGGAACAACAACAAAAATGAGTCCAACAAAAATTATGCGGCCCATCTTAACCACAATGAGTTGGCCAATATTCATCAAAATAGTAAAAATTTAATTAAATATTTTAAAATTAAATTATTTCAATTATATTTTGCAGACAATTTGGACACACTAATTTGTGGTGGATGCCGTTTTGTGACTGTGGATTTGGCGGAATTTGTTGAGCACAGAAAACGTCCATGCAAATTGCCTACAAAGCCAGGTTCAAATTAATTTTTAATACTCAAATTTAAATAATTTCACAATTAGAAGGTGAGCCGGATGCACTGATATGCACAAATTGCGGCACAGAGCAATTCGCCTCGAGTTGGGCCCTTCTTTCACACATTCAAACAGCGCACAACGGCCAATTGTATAAGGAAGTGTTTTTCCCGTCAAAATCAGGCGGCGAGAATGGAACAAACAACAACGGCGGGGATGAAGATGATGGAAATGATGAAGGAACACTCAAAATTGAATCTGCCGATGTCTCAATGGAACAGCAATTTTTGGAGATGAAATAATTTTGGCTGGCGCCGGAAAACACAAATCCACGGAAAATACTCATCCACAATCCAAAAATTCTCAAAACTCCACCCACCCAGCTATTTTGTTTTGTTATGTTTTCGTGGATTCATTTCCGTGTTCTATTCAATCAGAAAGACTTAAAGTATAATGTTTTGTTTCTTTCCCATTTCTTTTTTGGTGTTATTTTGATCTTATTTTATGCAAGAATAAACCATTTTAAAAAAAAGCACATTTTAATTTAAAATAAGTGTTAAATTTAAGGTAAATTTAATACAATTTTTGTGTTTGCGGGGATTTTAGGAATTTATTTTAAATCACAGCCATTTTTAAAATAAATTTGCACATTTCTT